>JAKSZT010000049.1:19252464-19596664 GCA_026826555.1 Tolypeutes matacus | reverse complement strand
AAAAAAAAAAAAAAAAAAAAAAAAAAGCCAACTGATTTCCGGTATTTTGCATCAGCACCCCTTTGGCTGACTAATATGTAAAATCCACAACTTTCTGCCTGGAATTAACAAGCATTCAGTATTAGCTGCTCTGTTATGGATGTCATGGCTATCATTGAATCATCACTTTAATTGAATGTGGTATTAGAGCATCCTCAGTCCAAAGAAAACAAAGTGTCTAATCCAACGGCATGCTTGTGTTTGAGGATTGGCTCGGAGAGGATGGGGCAGAATGGATTTCTAGCAGTTTCTTTGATAGGAAAATAGTTTCCAGGGTATTCCTTGAAGTGAACCAGGGACACTTCAGATTGTCAGGAAGCCATAATGCTGAGTGAACTCACAAAGTGAAGGCAGGCTTTGAGAATGATTAAATACAAAAATTTGTGAATTCCACGTACTCCTCTCCTGCAACACTTGATCCCTTTTGTCTGACCTCTACAGATACCTGAGAAGAAAGCTGTGTTTTTATTTCTTGATTTGGGACAGAGTAGGGAGTGTGTGGTTGTTGAAATGTTAATACTCTACCTCATCGTTACAATTCCATTACACTCTCAACCTCTTGTGGGTGGGATCAAAATTTAGTTCACCATTGTATTTCCTTACCAAGGGCTCATCATAGACTCTTAATAATTATTAATTTAATAAATGTGGAATAAGCTTTTCTTATGTACACAGATGATTTCCAAAACCAGGTCTTATCATCCATTGACCATGTTTTAAAAATGCTTATTTAGAATTAGAGAAAGATTGAAATCTTATAAGGGATTATCGTCAAGTATATTTTATATTATGGTTATAGATTTCTGCCGACTAGATTGTAATCTCTTGGAAGGAAGTGATTATGTTTATTCATCTCTGTTTCATCATATGTGTGTGTAGCATACAGTACTTTGCCATAAATCTCTGTGCTATCAGATTAAATTTATTCGATTAAAAAAATAAGGGTTGCTGCTCTTTGAAGAGAATGAAGTAGATCAAAAATTTAAGAAGTCCTGCCTAAGGTCGTGTTGAACAATAAAAAATTGGTATATTTTAGTCAAAAGTTTCTGGCAATGTGTAGACAAACTAGTGAAAACTGCTAGTTTTATTCTTTACTGAATCGGTTGAAATAAACCACATCATTTAGCACTAAACACACTATGTTTTTCAGTCGAATGAATGAAACTTTGAAACTAAAACTCTCCTAAATATTGAAGATATTTAGTGGAAAATCACCCATGATATGGGCACAGCACTTCATACATACTTTCCTATTGAATACAATTTATTTTTTACTGGATGAGTACAATTTTATTGTATAAAATGTACACGTGTGTAAAGTAATTGAATCTTTGTTATTCTAAAATGAGTTACTCACTGGTAAAGGTGAATTTAAAAATTTATTAAAATAAAAAATTAAGAATTTTCCACCTATTTATTAAATATTAAAACTATTAATAAATGTTAATAGTTAACTAAATATACTGACATACTGAGTAAGATTAAACCATTCTTCAAAGTTTTCATCTATGAAGAATTCAAAAATTAAATTGACACAACTGTGACTAAGTACTGAAAAGAACCAAAATTTAAATAAATAATTTCCTTTTCCTCCTTCCAATACATAAAATATAGAGAGCTTTAAAAAAAAAAATCTGTTTTAGGAATGTTCAAGTCATTTTGGGGGGATTGTTCAGTTATTGAATCATAATTTTTAATTAAAACGAAACTAGTCATTTAACTAGTTAAATGGTTGTCAAAGGCAGGAAGACATGATACCAACCATTCCCAGCAAGAAGCTATTTTACAGACAACTACAATCAGCAAAACCAAATTTATAAATTGAAGACAATTAAAAGTAGATACACATGGAGGCTCAACTCTGTTCTTTCTGCCTCAGGACTCTCCTGTGTGAAACCACCGCAGCCTGATTTGATCTTACTGAGTTACTGCTTTTTACTTTAATATACTTCAAAGCATTGATGGTGTTTGTTGAAATAGAAAGGTATCTGGGCAGCCATTAGGCAAGATAGCATTTAGGACTTAATTCTATTTTAAGGCATTCTAATGGGTTTAGTGCATTTGTTGGACCTCTCTAGATTCTTAAAATGATGTGACTTGTAGACTTTTAGATCTACATAACAGAATTCCAACATTTCAGTTATGATCTCATCAATTTAGGTAAACTATAATATGGCACTAATTTTTTTAAATCAATTTATGTAGATTAGAATTTGGCATTAATTTTTTCTTGTATTGCCACTATATCTAAATACCTTCTAGAAAACTCATGCCTACTTTTTAAGGCAACTATATATATATATGTTTATATCTATGTTTGTATTCTATCTATATCAATATTGTGCTGTAAAGCATTCATAGATGTAGGTTAAAATAGAAATTATCTAAATCTTTCATTGTGTTTTAAAACTGCATATGTAGCAATGTCGTCAATTACAGCTTCATGAAAAATAGCATTTCTACATTTTATGGATTTGATCCAACTGTATTAAATTGAAAATTGGAGCCACTCACTTGTCAAGTCTGCCAATGTTCTCACAATTGGGAATAATGGTTTATAAATTACCCAGGAGAGAAGGCGACTCTCAAGAAATTCATAAGTCTTACAGAGACCAAATAAGGCTTTCATGATATATCACTTCCATAATATTTATACTCACATCTAAATAAACCTTCCATTTGAATGCTGCATTATATATGCACTTATAGAGTTATGTGTACACTCACATGTTCATCTCTGACCTGGAACAAAGTCTGATTGGTTGTAAATATCTAAAGCCATTTCCAGAAAGCCTGTGGAGATTTCCATTCAACTCTAAGAGCATAATGGGGCTGCTTAAGTTATTAGTTAATATTTTTATTATAGTTTAATGGTCAAGCTAAATAATTTAGTACTCATGTCTTCCCCCATCAAAATAATATACAACATAGAAAACACCTGTGCTCAAATCTAACCTGGCACATAGCATTCTACTAAGTTTAACAAGATTCACCATATGATAGACTAATTAATATTCCTGCTTTAGCCACTTGGAGTTAAATGAAGTGATAAGCTGCCAACCCTAATTATTTCTAATGTTCTTTTAGAGCCATCCTTCAACAGAGAAGGGAAGGGCTCTCAAGCTAAGAACCTAGGTTCAAATTCCTGTTCTACCAGCTTTTCTGTAATCTCTGTGTGACTCAGTTTTCTTATCCAAGACATGGTACATAAATTGCACAGTTGTAAAAGGATAAAAATGAGCTAATATATTTAAAATAATTAGGAATTAGGACAGTGCCTGGCATATACTAATTACTGTATTTGTGTTGGTTATTAATCTCCAAAATCATAAAAAAAACTTACCATGTCAAATTTATCCAGGATGGATTGAAAATTAAATTTAAATGATACCATTTGAATGAATGAATTTATGTACTATATCTGCATCATTTTCTAATGGCAAAAGATTTTGGGATGGATGCTATTTTCCCAACATATGTGAGTGGTTTCAGTCAACCTTATTGGCTTAATAGTACTCTAGTGGTTTCTTGACATTTCTCATACCTAACTGATTCTCTTGGGAATTTCTATAGACTCCCAGCTCAAAGACAGCAGAGCTGTACACATAATTTTAGGATCTCCCAAAGCCATCCATTGTCTTGGTTTAGGCTGGGTAAAAGGAATTCAATGACCAATTCTGGGATGACGTTCTCTTCTAGAATAACTTCTTCTGTCTGCGCAGATCAGATCCAGCCCCATATTTTATCCTGTATGTGTTAAAAATTATTCCTCCTAAGCCCAATGCATTGCAAATCCTCCATGCCAATTATCTGGCCACTTAGAGAAGTGAGAAGCCAGATAACGTCCATTAGATTGAGTGTGATGGTGGCATCACTTCAGTAAGAATACTTTGGGCTACTGGAATATTTAAAATGCTTAAATTGCATTATTACATTTTTGTCAGCATTTACCCTAATGGACTGAGAAAGTTAAAGTACTGCAAATATGTACATTTTTCATAACAGTATTTTGACTTTTGATGTATTCATCCATTCAACATGGATGTGTGTGTTTAAATGGCCTGCCCATTTGAAATACAAACAAAAGAAGAAGAGTGCAGGAGAGGTAAAATATACACAATAAATAACAATACGATACCGGGAGGGTTATAATGGAAGCACTTGTCTGGTGGGAGGTGGGGGTTTGGCAGGGCTGAGGATAATTGCCTCTGCTTGTGAGTGGAAATATTTGAGTGGGGACTTTGAAGGAAAAGACGGAGGCGGCTGGTGAGGGAAGGACGATGTGCGGAGCTGTGCAGGTTGAAAAACTAGCAGGAACGCAGGCGTGGAGGCGTGAAAAGTCCCCTGTTGTCAGAATTCGGTGTGTTCTATTGATGAGGATCAAACCATGATGGGCATGAAAAAGAATGGCCAGAGATGAGACTAGAAGGGAAGGAAGCAGTTGATCAGAAAGTGAGCGGCCACACAGAAAGAGGCGGGGCTTTATCTTAAAGGTAATGGGGAGCCTTTGCAGGATTAGAAAGAAATGACATAAGAGCACTCCACACTCATATTTGCCAGCAACGATCGCAGTTCAGTGAGTGTTAAAAGAGACCCTGATAGCTTACTGCTTATCTCAGATAAGAAAGAACAGGGCCTGAACCCAGGCAGTGACATCATAAAAATAGCTACACATTTTGAAACTTAGGCACTGTGCTAAGTGTTTTTCTTAAATCACCTCATTTTAACCTTCAGGATAACATTATGAGGAAGAGGCTATTAAATCCCTCCTATTTTACAGATGAAGAAACTGATGCCTAGCAAGGTTAAGCAATTTGAACAAGGTCCTACCTTCAGCAAGTAGTAGAATCTATTTTGAGTCTTCCCCTCTCATTTGTCTGACAAAGGCAGAGCTTCTAAATAAACATACGTTTTGTCTTTGAAGATGAAGAGGTAAAAGGGTAGAAAGGGGAGTGGGAAGAAAGGGAGGAGGAAAGGACTAAGGTTTAAAGAAATACTGAATATGGGGAGCAGATGTGGCTCAAGCGGTTGAGCGCCTGCTTCCCACATGGGAGGTCCTGGGTTTGGTCCCCGATGCCTCCTAAAAACAAATAAGCAAATCAATAAGCAAACAAACAAGGAAACCAACTTAAGGGGGCCGATGTGGCTTAATGGTTGAATGCCAGCTTTCCACATGTGAGGCCAGCTCTGGTACCATTAAAAAAAAAAAAAAGACAATATTTGACAGTGCCCAATACTTTGTGTTTGTCAAGAAACTTAAGGAAAAACATTATATTTGTTCAAACAAAAGGAGTAAGGTCAGTGGAACAAATGTACACATTATGATTCTGTTAACTTAATTGCCATGGATCATAAATATGATTCTAAACTTCCTTTTCACTGGGCCAAAGAAGTAAGTTTAGTTACAAAGTTCAAAAGATTGAACACAAACCAGTTGCTCAGTCAGATCAGTAACTTTCTCTGGCTCTACGACCTATGGGGAATGTCTCCAACAGGCTTTCAAAAAACAGACAAGAAGAGAAAAAAAAAAAAAAGAAAGAAAGAAACAAAACAAACAAAAACAGACACGGTAGAATATAGTGCACCTGATACATTCTGATGGTAGATACAATAGCAAATTTCATTAAGCCAATTAATGATAATATATTGCATATATAAATATATAATATATACATACAAATACAGAAATATGTAAAGGGGATAAAGATACTGATGAAATATCTCACTGCTTATCATAACACCTAGAATATTACCAATAATTCAGGGGTTTTCTGCTTGCATGCCCCTTTACACTTGACAAAATTTTGTGCTAAATGTTCTCATGCTTTCTTTATATTTTTATTGCACATGTATCCCTAAATCACGTATTATATACTTTTGTTTAGTTATAAGAGTTCTTGTAAATGAACGCCATATAAATGGAATTATTGTTTGTATTCTTCTGTAAATTGATTTGTTCAACAGTATGTTTTTGATGTTCACCGGTTACTAATTTTTGCTGTAGTTCATTCAGTTTTTTCACTGCTGTATGGTATTTTGGTATTTTGATACACCATATTTTATTTATACATTCTCCTGTCAATGAACAATGTAGGCTGTTTCTTATATTATGCATTGATATAGGCAAAGAAATAAAGCATAATTTAGAATAAAAACAAAGTAATATTGCCCAAGTATGCTTTTTTCTCATAGTTTTTATCAAGAATAAGATTTAGATATCTAGAAGTATACAATCACTCCATATCCTCCTGGAATTCTCAATGCCTACACCTTTTAATAATAAGGAGAGAACTAGCAATTATGTTGTCTGGCAATAATCAGTGTCCACAGCATCTCTTTTGTTAATAAGAACTCTATATGCTTTGATATTAGTGAAAACAGAAGGCAAGATCGATATTTTCTTATGAAAATTAAGAAACAGATGAGAACATAGCCTTAAAGAGAAGGCCATTTAATGTTCAAGGGGGAAAGAAAGAAAGAGTAATTGCTTTCCAGGTCACTTGTGGATCCACACTAGACAGAAAAAAAAAAAGTGTTTGGGTCCCCAAATATCAAGCTAAGAAGCATATCTACAATAATTTTCTTGTGGAACAATTCCAGAATAGGTATTTCCAATTGTCCACTGCTTTCAGAAAAACAGAACAGGATCCTTCAATAAGTCACCTAGAAAATGTCTAATTTTAAATAATATGTCTCCGTCATTGGACCCTCCAAGGTGAACCAGAGGCAAAATTCATTCTTTTGGAAACTCTCTTGAAAATGAATGTCATGACCTATTAAAAAACCTTGTTAAAGAAAAGTGTTGGAGGTTGTCCAACACTGGAGATGGACAAGAATGGTTTTAATAGAGTAAATATTAAGCCATTCTTTTCACACTCTCTATATAAAAAGATTGGTTTTCTATTACTGTCATTCCTTCTTGAGACTACCTCACCAAGAAATAGAAGAGAGGAAATGGCTGAGGAAATACATGCTACAAACTCCATAAAAAGCAAGAGAAACTATGGATGTGAATTCGAATCATCGGAATAGTGCTGTGGAGGATAAGGCATAGGACATGGTTTAGAAGAGAGGAACAGGGTGGTGGAACCAGCCAGGATGAAAATTGCAGAGAAAAGCTCTTGGTTATGGAAGAGAGAATAACATGTAGGCAGAATAGTTAAAATAATTTTTTTTTTTTTTTTGAGGTACCTGGGCTCCAGGGATTGAACCCAGGACCTCATATGCGGGAAGCCGGCACTCAACCACTGAGCCACATTGGCAAACCTGAGTTGTTTTTTTTTTCATTTGTTTGCTTGTTGTTTGTTTTCGTTTTTAGGAGGCACCAGGGACCAAACCAGGGACCTCCCATGTGGGAGGCAGGCACTCAACCACTTGAGCCACATCTGCTCCCCAATAAAATTTTTAAAAAGCTTGACTAGGAGAGACAAGTCAACTATGGTAAAGAGGATTAGATAGGCGAGTTAAGTTCCAATAGGAAGGTGAAAATTATTGAGAAGTTAACTGAATGTAACAAACAATATAATGTCTTAATATAACAAATTCTTGAGTGACATAAATGATATGGCGTTTTAGAAAAATCTAATTTAACAGTAATTTACGGGATGGATCAAACTGCAGAGGGATATGAGACAGAGAAACAAGCTGAAAATCAATAGCAATACTTCTTGCATGGGGAAGAAAATGGGGAAACTGTAGAATTCCTTTCATTACAAAGTTTTGAGGATTTTTCTTGGACTGAAACAAAAGTTTTCTTACTATAGGTTCTGATAAAGTGAGGAATCTTTAGCTTATAATTTTAAGGAAGGATTTATAATTCTTCCCAATTGACTTTTGGAGCTGTGTAGTAGTTTCAGAGCAAAATTATGTTTATTTTATTGTACTCTATACGGCAAAGTTTGGAATGGTTTTTGGTTAACCATGAAAGTTACCAAAATTAGGCCTTGAAAATCCCCAGCAGGTTAACCAGTTCATTCCCTAAGTGTATATCTCTTCCATGCTTTCAATGAATTTGGTTTTAATACCCTCTTTGAAAAATATTCCATGATATAATGACTCCACATTCAAAACTCTTTGTTATAACCCTTTTATTAATTTTCTTTTCTCCTTTTCTATGCCCAGTCTTGTACCATGAGTTATCTAACGCAGCCATCTGTAGCTGTACTGCTCACCACTGCCGCCGCCGCCACCACCAAGACTGTCGTCATCATCACAGCATTTATCAAGGGCCTTCTAAGGGCCAAGCACTGTACTGAAGATTTTACATGAGTAATTTCTGATGCTTACAATAATCTTGATAACTGAGAAATTTTATCCTCCTTTTACTGATAAAGAAATAAAGTGTCAAAGAGGTTAAGTGACTTATCCAAAGTTACACAGATGATAAAAGACAGCAGAGGATCCCCTTCCACCCAAATCTAACTCTGAGGTTTTGTTTTTTTTTTGGTTTTTCTTTTTGAGGTACTTGGGGCTGGGGATCGAACCCGGGACCTCGTATGTGGGAAGCTGAGCTCAACCACTGAGCCACATTGGTTTCCCTGAGTTGTTTTTTCCCATTTGTTTTGCTTGTTGTTCACTTTTGTTTTTTCAGGAGGCACCAGGAACCAAACCCAGAATCTGCCATGTGGGAGGCAGGAGCTCAACTGCTTGAGCCACATCCACTCCCCCTAAGTCGAACTCTGTATTCTGAACTCTTCCTACTATAATTACCCAGAAATAACTATAATGACTATAACAAAGTTTATTTTATCCTATAATCATTATATACTATTATCATTGAACCCTTTATATTTTTATTTTTTAATATCTATAACTGTTATAGTCTATTGTATATAATAATATGTGATTAAGAGAATATTTAACTTTAACATATCTAATTATTGATTCAGATCACTTATTTGCTGGTCAGTCACTGAAGCATTGATAAACATAAATGATGAACCCTACCTGGTCATCTCAAAGATTGACTAAGAGTTGAATCAATTCAATCAGGTGATCTGAGTGATGGCCCTTGACTATTGAGGCTAAGCTAAAATAATCACTGTGAACTCAGAAAAATCTTATCCATAATCTTCTAATACTTTAGACTGAATTAGAATCTTGCATAATACTTTTTGATGGACTTTTGCTGCTAATAATGTGAGGAGATACCACACTGTACTATAATAATTTATATGCGTCTATCTTTTCAACCGTATCAGGTCAGGGTTCAATAAAGTTCTCTATTGCAACACCTCAGCCACATTAGGATGCCAGATAACATGTACCATGTAAGCCAACAAGCAAGGCTGTGTTCCAATAAAACTTTACTTATGGACACTGAAATTTGAATTTCATACTTTTCATAGGTCACAAAATATGATTCTTCTAATTTTTTTCAACCATTTCAAAATATAAAAGTGATTCTTAAAGCATGCGTCATACAAAAATGGGCAGCTGGCTGGAATTGGCCGATGGGGTTTGTTTGCCAACCCTTGCACCGGACCCTGAAGTCTCTGAAGGACGGGACTGTGTGCTGGTAATGATTTTATCCATAATTGTCAATTGAACGAGTCAATGAATTGAATAGTTGCTGTGGAAATTACTGTTGATTTTTGAAAAATAAATTAACGTACACTATTTTGCTACACAGACTATGTTCTGTGTTTGGGTTTGGACTCTTTAATCATGATTCTTGGGAATGTACTCTCAAATTCATAACCGGTTCTCTGTTGGATGATTCTCCAGTTTAAAATTACCCTTTATTCCTAATCATTTTCGGCACAGTCTTAAACTCTGTACCCTGCAGCAGCTAAATTGGCTGAGGTGTGAAGATTTGGGATTTTCATTCATCTTCCTGGCCAGTGAGGCACTAATCCATGAAATTGACTTGCTAGCAATCCTATTTTGTACAAAAACAAATGGAAAAATGAGATCAATTGAGCTGTTATCAGACTTATACTCAAGGGGAGTTGATACCCAAAAGAAAAACCTCAGTTAGACACTGTTCCCCATCACATCACCCATTTAGAAGAGTTAATGGTGCTTCTACTGACAAGAAACTAGAGAATATACATAGTTGATAATCCAGGAAGATCTGGCCCAGGATTGCACTGGATATTGAATTTCCTAGACACTGCTCTATTGTTATTCCAGTGGAACTTTAATTTCATAACTATGATAGTTAAAATCTACACAAGTACTATATGTGTTATTTGCCCCAAAATACTTATTGAGCAATGACCAGGAGCCAGGCATTTCCTAGGTATTTGGAATAGGTTGGTGAATAAGCCAGAAATGATACATGCCTTCAGGAGGCTGATAATCTAAAAATTATGTATACATATTTGCATTTCTTTACAGTAATTATAACAAATTATTGTATTATTGAACATTTAGAAAGATTAAGATTATTTACACTTTGGTAAATATATATAATATATATTTTTGGAGAAAAAGTCTACCTATACATTTGTGTCACAGAAACAAACCAAAACAGGAATTTAGAGCCATTATCATATATGTATATTGCCCAGTCATGACATACATATATGACAATAAGCCAGAAACTCCATAGCAATGGTTCTCAAAGCCCCAGTGATCTGGGAGATATGGAAAGGTGATTAAAGTGCACAAAGAGATATTCTTGACGAAGTCTTGGAAAGGGGGCCAGAAATGTGCTTTTCTAACAAGCTTGACAGATGATTTTGTTGAAGGTGCTATAGAATCCACAATCTACTTTTTTTGTCTTTCTCCTCCCTCCTTCCCTCCCTCCCTCCTTCCCTCCCTTCCTTTCTCCCTTCCTTTCTGCAAATGCTATTTCATTAGAACAGCTTTGGATACCAAGTAGGCTGTGGATATTTTAAACAAAATTGTTACTGGATTGAAACTGTATGACATCCAAGGATGTAGGATAATATTTTTATGTCAATTTAAAGATATTTGTTTTTCTTACTGCTTCTTTGATAGTGCTTTGTAAAATTGGAATTATTCAGTACATTAGGCATAATTAAGTTTGTAATAGTGTAATAACTGTTTTACTTAAAATTTTACCACACTTTATTGTATAATCAGACCCTTGAGGATTATATCATCTTAGGCTTTTTTCTTCTTTATCTTTCATTTTTTGAGACATATCTGGGTTAATGAAACACTCATTAGTATAATCAACTCTCTAATTTATCCAATTTTTCCACTATTGAGCTAACCTTGGAGGTCGAATTGCTGGGATTTTCTGGGTAATTTTAGATATGCCAAATAAACAATTCCTGTGATTTCTAGTTTACAAAAGGTTAGGTTATCAGATTTTATTGCACATGGGAATTAGTAGCAACTCTAAAGTCCTGAAGTAGAAATATATTTCAAACTATATGTATATGATCATTAGGCATGTTTTTCTTCTGGCTAACATGCCCTTGCAAATATTTCTGTAGAGATTCAGGTTATCTTTATAAACATTAGTGGTCTGAACAATTTTATATAATAGGCTCATCATTATCAAAATTTCTTCTTTCCTACAAGCTACATTATTTTCCTGTTTGATGCTATAGACCTGAGCTCATGAGTATGGCATTAGAATATAGTCAATATTATGGCTGCTATTTATCCTTTTCAGTACATTTTTTTTCATAAAATAATGCTTATGAGATCAATTTTTTTTCGACTCATCAAACTTTGCATATCATTGCGAGATTTTAAGTTAATTTGGATCAAATAAATATGGCCAAAACTCAAGAGAGCTATGTATTTCATTTTTGTGAGTCCACATAGAGGAAAAGTACCTTTTCTATATCATATCTGAACTATGATTTTCCATGAATTTTAATGTATGTACTGAATAAATGAAATTAGATTCTTCAATTATTTTATCAGTATGTAACTTAAATATTGCATGTTATAAGTCATTACATGGTATATTTCTTAACTAATGCAAAAAGTAAAATACAAATGTATTATTACATAGATATTAACTGAGAAACCAGAACTTTATACTTATCTTATGGCATTATATAATATAATTCTATTCCACATTCTGCTATAATTTTCTTTTTTTCCCCTTTAATGTAGTTTTTTTGTTTGTTTCCTTTATTTATTTATTTTTTTTTTATTTTAGGGAGGCACTTGGGATTGAATCCAAGACCTTGTCCGTCAGAAGCAGGCACTCAACCAATGAGCTACATCTGCTTCCCCTTTAATATAGTTTTGTCATCGTAGATGGCATCAGCATTACTGCAAACCCTTCTTACCTGTGTCCTCGCCTTTACTTTTGTCATTCTGCTATAGATTTGCCTCTTAGGTTTAATAGACTATGCAAACAGATTATGATTTTTCTTTCTTTAAAAGACTAGTTCTTCACTTAACTGAGAATCTTAAGTCCAGAGCAATACCTCAATTATGGATTATTATGTTGTTTTAAGACACAAGATGGTACTAAAATTCTTCAGCAATGTGATAATATCCCAATCAGATTTAGTCATTAGAAATGATGAAATATCAAAGGCATTTTTCCTTTTTTCCTAAAATTAGGTATGGGGAGCAGTTAGTGTGTTATTTCCAATGCAAGTTAATCATTTTAAAAGGCAGTCATATGCCTGTGAATATAAGCATTGTTTCTGTCTCATAGAATTTCATGGAATGCTATACCAAATCTATCTCATGTATTATATTTAATAATATCAATATTTTTTAAATCCTGTTAAGAGACTGTGATTTCATAGGAAGAAGGGACAGAGTAAATATATTTTCTGTAATTTGGCTTTTTGTAACTCCTGAGTGATTCACAAATTTTTATCATCTCCTCCTGGTATGAAATTGTACACAGATACTACTTGGGAGTGGAAAGCTGAAGACATGAATTGTTTCCTACCTCGGTGATTATTTCAGCCTAGGTTCCAACTTATATAAAACTATATGAAACTTGCAGTCCTTCATCATATGGGGTCCACGTACTTCAGAAGACAAGCCACCTACAATATCATCTGGAGTCCATCATTATGCTTTAGTTTGGGTATGACAGGATAGAAGCCAGACTTATATCAGGCCCTGAGATTGGACCATTGCCTCTCCAGCAGCTTTCTTTGGGCTTGTTAAGATATTGGAAGGAGATAAGTCATCACCAGATGTCCCAATCTACTGAAAAAATAATTACACAATATTTAACTGGTGTCATGACAGAATGGTCTTTCTTGAAATAAAGAATGATAGCTATATTACTATTTTTAACTCAAGACAGGAGAGAAAAACTATATATCTAAATATTTACAACTATAAATTCATAGCTACAGATAGATATAGTTATAGATCATATATTACAAACTAAATATATATTAGATATACACATATATTATTTTTTTAGGAGGTACAGGGGATTAAGCCTGGGACTTCATATGTGTGAAGCAGGCACTCAGCCACTGAGCTACACCAGTTTTGCTATACATGTTTATAAAAACTTTTTTCTTTCTATTCCATAATAAATGAAGCAATGACAATAAAAAGTATAAGGCAAAGGCAGCCTGAATGGACATTAAATGACTAAAAATATTAGCATTTATCCAAGAAAAGACTTCTGCTGGAGTGGTCATGGTGAAGATTGAATTTTATCATAAAACAGAAACGAATGTGTCATTTGAGGCTGTTTTAAATATATATATATATATATTATGTACTGAGGGCTGGGGGTCGAACCTGGGACCAAGTATGTGGGAAGCTGGCGCTAACCACTAAGCCACATTGCCCTCTCTGAGTTGGCCTTTCCATTTGTTTTGCTTGCTGTTTGTTTTTGTTTCTTCAGAAGGCACTAGAACTGAACCCGGGCCCTCCTATGTGGGAGGGGGGAGCTCAACCACTAAGCCACATCTACTCCCTGAAATATACTTTTACTTAGGGGCAACAAGGGCAGAAAAATGATGTTGATGATGATGATGATCAACTTCTCTTCTTGTTCATCCAACTTTACTTGTAGGCATGATTACTAGGGATTTTATGTTTCCATGAGACTACAGATTTTAACTGAATTTGGGAGGAAAATATTGCATGCATCATCATACATGTGATTGGAATTTTATAACTGTAAAGCATTTCATATGTACATTATATATAATTACTAAGATGAATATTTGTGTCAGATAATGAATCATATTTTTATTCAGAAAATACATATGTTATTATTCAAATGACAAAATAAACTTGCTAATTCTTTTAAACTTTGGAGGGTATGAGAGGACCCTCCTGCTTCCATTTATGATGATCATTTATTTTTGAGAAATTGAGCCCCAAAGTTACTTAATTTCCTGTTTAAAATGTCAGTCCACTTGGGAGAGGTAACAATCACAAACACTTTATTTCAGATGAGTTTATCAAGTGTTGTACTGAAAGCAGGTTTTAATATGGGGAGGCACTTTTTGTGCACAGCAGAGTTTGGGGAAGTATGGAGAAGCTATACCACTAATATAACAGAGTGGGGTGCAGTACAAAGAAGGTTGGGGTATCCAAGATAACTTGGCCTTCAGAGGAGTGAAAGATCTCTAATCCTATTGTGGCTTTGTGCATCCTATATAAAATAATAAACAAACATTAGATTATGGGAAACATTTGTCATATTCGTCTTGAATAATAGATTTTTAAAAAGATGCAAGACAAAAATGAAATTGCTCTCTTGTTTAAATGTTTTTTTTTTTTCCCATGTCTAAGATAAGTTGATATAAAAGTGCCTTTCTAGTTTTTCAGAGTGATTTAAATTATATGTCTTTATTGACATACATACTTATCTGGTCATTTTTAACTTCTGGAATCTTCCTAGAAGCACTCCTATGGGAAAACAGGTGACGTAATATAATTTTCTTTGAGATGCAGTCTCATTGCAGTGCTGAAGCCTTGGACAGAAGCCTGTCAGTTGCCCTTCTTGAAGCTGAGTACATGTATAACATTCAGGGGCCACTATGTCCTTGCCTAATTGCTCCTGGGCCAAGTACCTGACAACTAGGGACACCCTTAAGCCCTGGAGCCCAACAAATTCTTCCAGGCAGCCAATCCACAGTGAGCCTGCCACCACCTTTCTACCCTTAAGCTGCCTCCTACCGTTCGGCTTGCTGCTGTACTTTCTGGGGTACAACCCCCGGGAGGCTTTCTCTCATTTTGGAGCTGTAAGTAATAAGGACTTCAGCTTTTCACCTATCCAAGTTCCTCTGTGTTCTGTTCCACCATCCAAAGAACCTATAGTTTTACTTAATATCTCATACTCATAAGGCATATTTGATAATTACCTTATGGGGTCCATACATTGCTTTAATAATGTCTTTTAAAATAGTCCTGGACTTGGTTGATGCCAAATTTCATTGTGATTATACATCTTCTAGTACATTGCTCGAGGTTAAATGGATCACTGCTACTTTAGAGGAAGAAGACAGATATAAGTTGAGAATAGATAGCGTCAGCTCATTAAGCAGGCGGATGCATTGCAAAGAGACCAGCAGGTAAGACTGACGTTCAGAGTTCCTGAGATGAATCCTAAAGTCCAGTGGATGGGAAGTTAAAAGATGACTCAGAACTCCATCTGATCAGGGAGAACTGAGTAATTATTCACCCTGAAGCAACATTTTAAAGAACAATTCAGTGACAGGAATACATTATTTTAACCCTAAAACTTTCCTGGAAAAAAATCGGACAATGGGTATAAAAGTAGGTTTCTTCAAAAACAAGCTAGATTTGTTGGGGAGGGGGGAGAGATGGTATAGATCATCTCATTAAAAGTTCTTGACTTCCTCTGTAGATTCTAACAAAGCTTCTATATTTTCTAAAACTTCCCAGGAGCAGACAGGCAACACTGCAAGAAAGAAAGTTAAGCAATGATTTGCTAAATGTGAAAGAAAACCTTTTTCCTATAATATCAATCTTTTCCCAAATTAAGCACTCCCTGTCCTGCCCCATTCTTCCTTTTTCCAACTAAATCTATCCTGAGGGAGTAGTATCATCCGTTTAATAAAAAATCCTTTCTTCATCCTGGCTGGGTTTTTTACCAAAATGAGTGATTCAATTTCTTAGAACAGATTGCTGCTAATGCTTAGAACAACTGATTAATATGGGAAATCCTTTCACCCTTGCTAGTGTATCTATGTAAACAGTGATCTCATTTTTGGTCATGCAGTTTTACTCACACTATAATGAAATGTATCAACACAGATTTAAGGTAGTTGTCAGTTTACTTGCTCAGTTTTTTTTTTTTTTTTTTTTTTTTTTACTTAAGTATTTTTCATTCTATGGAGCTGACGCTGAGAAAATGTAAAACGTTTTTTTAATACTTAATGTTTTTCACTATACCAACAATGCCTGCTCATTAACTAAATGTAAAAGAATAGAAAGAAGATAAATTATTGATAATCCCATCACCTATATAAAAATGCTTTTTCTACTTAATTTTGAATCACACTTAGGATGTTTGTACATATTGTTTTGTAGGTTTCCTATAACTAGAGATTCTATGCAATCTGTTCTGAAAATTCAGCATTCTTAAATGGCTCCGGAAATCCAAAGTATCAGTTGAGTTAAACTTTGACCAACCTGGGTGAGTTAGTTTATATGCTGCAAAACCTTGCTGAATACTTTGTATCAGCAAATAACACAAACCCGGAATTCTTTGGAGGATATATTGTGTTTATAATTTAAAATAACACAGAAATGTTTTCCTTCCTTAGATATTTCAGACGCATTCTTCTTATTTGAAACCTTTGAGTATTGCTCAACAACCTTTGTATCTAAACTATGGTAAAGATACCTAGACAAGAAATGACATCATGTAGCTGATTTTGTTCTTTTAGCTTTGTGTTGAGCGAGCTAATGCTGAGCAGTCCAGTGAGTCATTCAATCCTGTGACCAGCCAGGCACTTTTCCAATCAAAGCCACTGTTAAGATCTTTGACAACAGGACCTGAGGAGGTATCAGAGGTGACCAGTATACTTGGTAGTGCCAGGCTTTGTGGGTAACAAAATTTGTCCTACTCCTGCTGAATAACAAAACACCAATGATGAGATAACACATAATAAAGCTGAGCCATTTCCTCATTCACTATGAAAGGAGTTATCCAAGAAATGACTATCTCCCAGGTAAGTAATGTTTCCTTCAGCTAACACAAGAGAGTTTTTAAAGCAAGACTGATGGTAAGATAAAAGTATCTTAGACATGTGTAAATCTGTGCAAAAATCTTCATAATCCTTAGTGGTTGAAGGCAACTTCATGCAATCAAATAATATGAAATTAAATAAATAACCTTAAAAAAGGGGGGAAAAAGTGGCTCGTCAGTAATTAGGTCTGTTAAAAAGCAAATGGTATTGTGGTTTGGGGTGATGGAAAAGTTTTGCTAATAGGTGGTGGTGATAATAGCACAGCATTATGAATGTGATAACACCACTGAGTTATATATTTAAATGTGGTTAAAAAGACGAATGTTGGGTTGTAATAAAACAACAGAATAAATTTAAAAAAAAAAAGAAAGAAAGAAACATAGGACTCTACAACACAAACTGTGATCCCTAATATAAACTATGGACCATAGCTAATTGTACAATTATAAAAATATTCTTTTATCACTTGTAACAAAGGTGCCACACTAATAAGTATTAAGAGTAGGGGGGAGGGGTATATGGAATTCTATTTCCTGCATGATTTTTCTGTAAACCTACAACATCTTTTATAAAAAGTATATTAATATTTTTTTTCTTATGAAATAATATCACACACTTAAAGCCAGGTCTACTTTAATCCTTAAATATATAAGAGTTACTGATTTCAGTTGCTATTCAAAAGAAATAGCTAGTTCAGGTTGCATACTCAGTTGTAAAGATGATTGAAATTTCCCAATGGATTGAAGTATGAAATAGATGCTAAACTTTTCTTTTTATTTTCAAGGCAAGTTTTACTGGCGAGGCTATCACTGTTATCTTTAACAGCCCCATGGGAGATTTTCCTCTCCTTAACTCCTATCAGAGCAGGGATGTGTAAAGTTGGGAAGGGGTTGGGTGGAGGAATCCCAATGGGGTAGAGTCACAAGTTCACCACAAATATCTTCGGACAGTTTAATTGAATGAGTATATGGAATTTTCAGTGCTCTCCTATTGACTTGGACTGACTCAGCAGGAGCGGCTGTCATGGGAAAGGAACTATTTCCTTGTTCCAGTGATGCCTCTTCAGAAACAGTATGGGAAATCAAGAAACTTCTGCCCCCCTGTTTGGTGTAATCTCCTGGGCTTTACAATCAGACAGCTTTTGCAAACACATTGTTCAAATGTAAAGGCGAGCATATTTATTTTTTAAAATACAAGAAGCTGAATATGTTGGGAGCAAAACATTCGTCCAATGCTTTCCTCTGATCATCACCAAAAGTTATGTCTGTTTTCTTCTAGACTGGATCTGAAAAAGACTTTGCAAAAATGGAAATAGCCTCCTCTAAATAAGATTTCATCATTTTCATTCATTTGTAATGTGCACATTGTCCTCTCTTACCTCGTTCCCTACTTGGTATGCCTTGTTCTGAATTGTCATGTAACTTTAACAGTTGTACAATTCTTTTCGTTGTTGGGAAATCACAAATTGCAAAATACGGTGAACTGAGCATCTTTAAAAATAACATAGCCTTTTCTACTGTTTGGGTAAGGCCACTCCATTTGCTTGTTTTGGGCTGCTAATGAGAATAAGTTACCATGTGTGATTGCCTCTAGAACCCACTTGTTTGCTCAGAAAGAAAAAAAAAAGCATTTAAAAGCATTTAACAGCCACAGACTACATTCCAGAACATTGGCTAACCACCTTGCAAATATGTACTATTGGGTCATAGCACAGCTATCGCCACTCTTGGAAAGGCAATCCCAAACGTATGCTCTGTGGACAGAGATCTTGTTGCAGGATTTCAATATAGGCATGAACAAGAATTTTCAATAGTAGTTTCTTCCCCCTTTTGGATTCCTGATAAAAGGCGAGTAAAATGTTCAGCCTCTGGAAATGCGTGGAACTCTATTTAATTTTAGGAGCATGCTTTGCCATCAAATCTCCCTCCCAGTATACTATCTTGCAGGGGCTAAGAGTTTGTCTTAGTTTTCTTAGGGCTGCCGTAAAACAGTACCACAAACTGTATGGCTGCAAATAACAGACATTTCTTGTCTCAGTTCTGGAGACTAGAAGTCTGAAATTAAGGTGTCAACAGGGCCATGCTCCCTCTGAAACCTGTAGGGGAGGATCCCTCCTTGCCACTGCCTAGCATTTGGTGTTTCAGTGGCAGTCCTGGTGATTCCTCAACACTCCTTGGCACCACTTCAATCCCTGCCTCTCTTGTCACCTGGCCTTCTCTGCCTGGGTGTGCACATTTCTTCTTCCTGTAAGGATCCCAGTCATACTGGATCTGGGCCCACCCTAGTCCCGTTTGCCCTCCCCCTCATCTAATCACATCTTCAGATAAGCTTTCATTTAGAGGATTATTAGAGTTAGGACTTGAACATATCTTTGGGGGGACACAGTTCAACCCATAAAAGAGATTAATTTCAAATATTTCAGGGCCGGGAATATATTTATCTCATCCCATTTCTTTCCCTTCCCACTAACAAATCAGAGCTCCACTGTCACAATTCAGTACTTGGAACCTGAGAGTCTACAGAGGTACCTCACTGGTTACCAAGGAGACAAAGATCAGGGTTTCAGTGCAACTGTGCCCCCGCCCTTCTCAGTTTTATATACTGGCCAACTCTGCTTTGATCTACTTTAGATATTGGGCTTTCATATAAAAGTGCATTTGAAAACAAAAGGATAAATATGTTTTAAAAATTGTTTAGAAAGAGCCCCAGAAAGAGGCTTAGGTAGCCTCACCTGGCAACTCAGAAGAGAAGTCTAGGGTATAAGCTAATCTGTCTAGTTCTTTCCTTCTCTGGGTTCAGGGGCTCTTGTCCCGAAGGCAGCATCGATTGCTTTGTAACTAGACCACTGTCTTGGTGAGTAGTCCCAGTTTGAGTCCAGCCCCATCTCACTGAGTTACTTGCTATGTGCCCTTGGCATGTTGGTCCAATTCTCTGTACAGTGATGATGATAATAGCTCTTTCTTCCTCACAGCATCTTTTGAACTTAAGGCAGATAATGCTAAGTAATACTTGTTGATTGATTAACTAGTCTGCGAGATAATTGGCGAAGTTGTACCTGACATGCTGCTATAGTTTGTTTTCACCTTGATTTTGGGTTTGGCAAAGAAAAATTGGGAGAATTATGCATAAAATTCTATTTTGAGAATGTATTGGTTTATTAATTTATTTTCTGGAATGATCTACTTAATTACCTCAGTTCTGTCCTTCAAATTGTATATAAAATAAAATGGAGTACTGGACTCCAAATTCTACAAAAGCCTCACTTTAATTTTCCTTGAGTGGAGGGTGTTTATTGAGAGAATTCAAATCCCATTATAGTCTCTGATACTTGATCAGGGAACTTCATAGTGTTCTCCTTCTTTATAATAATTTAATCTCTTCTTAATAAAAAAGAAAAAAAAGCTGCTGAGCCAGAAATGATTTTTTTCTGCTTAAAGAGTGCTTCCATTATTCACTCTGGATGGAATAAATTTAAGAGAGGAGCTGCATTCTCTGCTCCAGGCCACACTATTTAACGTAATGTCAGGATTTTCAATTAATGGCAATACCCTACACTTGATCAGAAAATAAAGCCATGTGGACAGAAACTACAATGTATCAACGCTTACTAATTGTTCTTACAGAAAGGATATGTATGCTATAGAATAACCCCAGAGGATTTTTCATTTGCGCTTCTAACCTAAAATGACCCTGTGCTTAATTTAAGGTACTTGATGTAGGCAATTGAATCATGGGCTGCCTTTCTATTAAGCTGTAATAATCATTTTTGGTTCATACTATATTTGGGACATTTTGTGATAATTCAGCACTAATGCTCAGAAATTTATTTATCAGCGATACTATCTGATTCTATCTGAACTTTGCAAATAAGTTCCCCCCCTCCTCCATCCCCTGCAACCATGTCATTAAGCTCAAATATCTGAGTGAATAACAAGTTAAAACTTAGTGGGCTTTGACCATAAGAAATACGTTTTCTTTTTTGAGAAAAAAAGAAACGAAAAGAAAAATAAAAAACACCTAGTTGGGCAGTACAACTTGCATGAGCACCGCTGAACTGGTGACAGTGACTGGGTTTCCAGAAGCAAAAGGGAGGAGAGCAATTGCTTAATCATTTCAATAACTTTGCCAACTGTCTCCTTTCTCAGCTAAACAAAATTGGCATTTGCAATATGTTAAAGATAATTGACATTATAAAGGGTTGGCTTTGATTGCTTTATTTTGTTTGCTTAAAAACCTTCTGCAATATCAACTTCATTCTTTTGGAACAACTCTATGTCTCCATTCGGGAGTGCATTGAGCTGCAAGTTAAAGAGATCACAACTAACTGGTGCGTACAGGATTATGGTTCTGTTTAGCTCACATAGCAACGTGTGCAGAGGCAGAACGTTCCGAGACAATGCTGCAGCTCAGCAACACCATCTGTGGAAGGATCCACTTTCTTCTATGATTTTCAAGCCATCTTTCTTGTCCTGTATTCTTTTGCTTTTATTCTCATGGTATTAACTTGGCTGCAGCTCCTCCAGGCCCTTTCTGCATTCAAGTTAAGAAAAAAAGGGAGAAGGGCCCAAAGCCAAAGCCTCCTCTTGAAGAAGCTTATTTTTTGTTTATTTATTTTTTAAAATCTGTCTGGAATTTGAGTCCTTCCAGGAAAATCTAAAATCTGCCTACCTTTCAAATCCAGAACTGTAGCACATGTCCATGCCTAGCTGCAAAAGGGGCTATGAAATGGTTTTCCCGTCTCTATAGTAGAGGAAGCAAAGGAAAATGAAATATCTGCCATACTGTGCTTTCAGGTATATGACTTGAAAGGCAGGCAGTCAAATTGTGGGTTTATCTCTTTACCTGGCCGACTTTATCCAAACAAAATTCCAACAGAAAAAAAAAAAAGTCTCAATATGATTTTTATCAGAACTAATAATAGGATAGTAGCATAGGCTATGGAATTAGCCATACCAGGTTCATATTCTGCTTCTATCATCTACTAGCTGTATGACTTAGCCTCTATGAGCCTTAGTTTCCTTATTTATAATAAAGAGGTTACACACTTGGTAGATTATTACAGTAATAACACCTGATGGATCACATCTTTTTTTTTATGTATTCCTCTTCCACATTGAATCTGGATTTGGCTGTGTGACTTTGACCAATGGGACATCCACAAACATAATTCAAGTCTTGTTTAACAGAGAAAGCGTTGGGCATTGGAATTCGACTTCTTGGAGCATGACCATAAAACTATTCTGTGAGGAAGCTTGGGATGAAAGACCAGGGTGAAAAAGAGGCACAGTTCCAGCTAAGTCCACCTCATAGCCAACCTGCAAGCTAACAGCAGCTGCATCTGTGAGCCCAGGCTAGACCAGCAGAAGATCTAATCAGCAAATCTACAGAAATGTGAAGAATAAATCAGTCACGGTTGGTTTAAGCCACTAAATTTGGGGGCAGCAAGGGATCACTGATACACATACTCATCTTGCTGTGTTACTGCAAGAATGAATTGCAAGGATAGTGAGGTCCCTGGCACAGAGTAACCACTCAAAATTACTAGTTATAATTATTGTTGTTTCCAATTCTATAACATAGATCCATGAAAACAGAAAATTGAAAATAATCAACAGATACTTTCTTAACACCTACAATCTCTTTAGAGTCAAATATTATAGAACTTTCTTTAAGATTACAGTCTGGCTAATATATTTAAGATAAAGAAGCAATATATCTGTTACCACAGTACATAAAGAAATAATAAGGCATCCACTCTATAAAATATATCAAGTTAGTAAGAATTCAAAGAATCAAAAATCAATATAGGATTTTGGAGAAAGCTTCATAGAAAGTATATCTCTTGATCAGGGTCTTGACTTGAGGGAAATATTTCAATACTATTAGCATTAGTAATGATAATATTTAACAGTGATTGATAACTTATTATGTCCTAGGGCATAAGCACTTTACATGTAACATCAAATTTAATCCTTACCATTTTCTTAGGAAGTAGAATTTACTTTATCCTCATTTTATAGATAAAAACATAGAATCACCTGATTTGCTGAATATTACACAGCTGATGAGTGGTAGAGCTAGGATTTGAACCCAAGGCTGGCTGACTGCAGAGCCTAGACTCTTTTTCACTGAGAGGATGGTAGAGAAATTCAGTTTATTAATGCTATAAGAAAAATCATTCTTAAGTTGAGAGGAGAGTTACAGCTATCACAAGTCAACCCTGACCTATATTCTAAAACTTCCTCAGTAGATATATTACCAGAAAGGTTTTTAATGCTTAAAAGGCTTGCCTCCCTGTTCTAAAGAAAAGAATAAAAAATAGCTAGAACATAGATAGAGCTTACTATGGGCTTGTTCTCAATGATATATACGTATGTGCTTATTTAATCCTCCAAACAACCCCGTGGGTGGTAGCATCTATCATTTTCCCCCATTTGACTGATAACGTACCCAGATACAGAGAATGTGTCAATTGTCAAGACCACAAAAGTGAAAAAAAAAAAAAAAAAAGGTGGATCAAAGATTTAAAACCAGGCAGTCAAGCTCCAAAGGCCATACCCAAAGAGCTAAACAGCTTCTCTAAACTTTGTGAGAGCTCTTTGCAGAGAGGAAACCAAATGTCATAGAACCAGGAGATTGAAAAGTATATGCTGATCTTACAATAGTATTTTCAGATATATTCCTAGGAATCCAGAAATCCACACCCATGTGTAGGACTGTGTGCATGTTGTGCACAGGCTCAGGAGAGACCCGAGACCAGAGCACTCACCGGCCACCACCAGACTGATGGGACTGCACAAGCGGAAAGTGAAGGCTGGAGTTGTAAACTCCCTGACCAAGAGTTGAAGCTGTGCCCAACAGGTACACAGAGCCCCTTAGCAATGACTGGAAGACTTATTGATCCCAGGTATTTAAGGAAATCCCTGTCCAGTCATTAGCTGACCACTATGCTAAGTGAGCAGAGACTTCAGTGGCCACACATGACAAAAAGTAGACTTTACAGAATTAGTTCAGAAAAATCACTAAACAAATAACAGAGCAACAACAAACAGCAACAACAACAAACCCTGGGGAGGGATCGTTGCCACATTATATTACTTAAAATACCTAGTTTTTCTATGAAAATGTGCACAAAGGAACAAGAAAGTAAGGCCCATACACATGGGGGTGGAGGTGGGGGATATTAATAGAAATTGTCCCTGAGGAAGCTATTAGATTTGTTAGACAATTCACAGGAAAAAAACTCCCTCTGCAAAATTCTCTCCAAGTATGCCAAGAATTTATAGCAGAAATGAATTTGAAGTTATTAAAAACAATGGTATCTAAGCACATGTAAGTGAGTATAATAATAAGCAAAACTCATACATGATTCTAGAAGTCAGGACAGTAATTATCTTAGGAGGGAGAAGAAAAGAAACAAACTCATGCATTTGTATTTAGCCTTTATAGAAACCACTTAAGATAGATGCCTGATATCTATCTTTCTATCTCTATCTGGTTCTCTACATTTTAGGTTAAAAAACATTTGGTCCTTAGGTACAACTTTTTTTTTTTTTTCCTTTTTGGGGTTTCATTGAGTAAAGAGAAGTGATAAGGCAAACTAAGAATATAACTAAACAAACCACTATATTTCTCACATTACACACAGGAGCAAAGTTTGACAAATTAATTCAAGTGGATATGTGTAAAATCTGCTGACTGTTCAAAGTCCTGGAAAAACAAACAATTCAGGTTAAAACTATATTTTATTGCATAAATTATATATAATGTCTAAATAATTGTCATAGGACTTCATTTTCCCCTGAGCATATATAAATGCCACAGAGTTGGGGTTTTTTGTTTATTTTTTTGAGGTACCAGGGATTGAACCTGGGACCTCGTGCATGGGAGGCAGGCACTCAACCACTGGGCTACATCTGCACTCAACAGAGTAATTTTGACTTTTATTTGAGAAGTTAAAACAGTCATCAAAAAAAATCAGTAATTCAGTGGCTAACAAAATAAGAGTTACAATTATTGATTGAATTAATGCCGTGACCAGTTCAGCCAAAGCTAAATTTATAAGTCACATGACAGATGAAGCTGGAATCATCAATCTGTTAAGAAAATTCCAGAAAACTTGAGTTCCTAGGTCAGTGATGCCCTCCTTTCTAAAAAGTTTGGAATCTCCTTTTGGGTGACCTTCAAAATCCTTCCAGCCTTCAGGATCTGTGAATTAATTACCTTTGTTTGAGGCACAGTCTTTGAACAATTCTAAGTGGTAGCTGGTGATTTATCAGGGTAATGTCGATTCTGGTAAAAAAAAAAAAATTGAAGTGTGATTCTGAATTCATAAGTCACCTGGTGTCATGAATTCAATATGAAAGCATATCCAAAAGAGAAATTTCTTAAGTGACTAGGGGACTTTCAGGGATGGGATAATTCATTATATCTTTTGAATTTTAAGCTAACGTGACTGTGTTACCTACTTAATAAAAAAACAACATCTATAAACCAAACAAGTGCATTGTTGGATTATAGACAGATACTACACACACACACAGGACCTTATTTATTATTACAGGGAAACACTTTTGAATGCAAAAATCCTAAGAACCTTTTTTAAACAACTGACTTGTTACTTTATTGTCAACACTCTGGTATACATATAGCATGTGCCCACATATACTGGTGGACATTAACTTTCACTTAAGGGAAAATTGAATTAATTCACCACACTGTAATGAGCTCTTTGTGCCACACTATGAGTCAGAAATCATGTTACATTCGGTTGAATTGCATTTTGGTCATTTGAGCTAATTGAGTCAAATGATAGTGTCACAGGACTTACAGGAAGGAAGTCCATAGATTTCTTCCTTCTGCTTAAGCTGCTCACCCTCAGCTGTCAACATTCAGTCCCCAGCAGAATGATTGCCACGTCCCCAGAGCAAATACGGCAGCCCTCATTCCACAGGACATTGGCTCTCTCTCAGTAACATCCCCTGAATTTATTCTGTTTTCATTATTTGCACAGTTTTCTGGTAGAGGATTTCTATAGTCTTCCTTGCCCTTTCTCCCATTTTTCACTGACCATTGCTGATAATTGGAGCCCACTGTCTCCTTTTTTTTTTGCTGGTAGAGCCAGCTATGCTTTTTAATGGCCATGAGGAAAGCACTCAGTGATGATTCGGCACTTTCTCCACTTGCTTAAAAATGTCAGCAAGTGGCAGTCAGGTGACCTTTCAGTTGTGAGGGCCTCCCTGTCTCTTTTAGCCTGACAATTTATAGTAACTTGTACCGATGCCCTGTGCTTCGATGCTCTGTATTAGCATCACTGGATAGTAGCAATTTCAATCTCAAGTTACTGAGTCTTTTCTTTTTCACACTATTGGAAATACAGTCTTAATGCAATTTGTCCCTATTCTCTAAGGAGCTCTTATTATGCTGGGACTTTAGTATGTTTTACAAATTTATTTGTTGTAATGGCTTGCAAGTGCTTTGATTTTAAGAGCTTATTTCCCAGGTCTTTTGAGAGATGGCTATAACCTAAGCTTATTTTCATAATAGACTGGCTACATAATGTACTTCTAAAAAGCCAAATGGTACTTATCACTTCATTTTGCCTACTGAGTGACATTTTTAGTTTTGGTATAAATAACCCAGCATTATAATAAAAGTAATAATTGTAGGGATTTAAAAATCCATACAAATCTCCTTAAGCCCAGGTGAACTCATTAACCCTTAGAAAAAAAGAAATTGGAATTTTAAAAAAGAAAAGACTTAAATTTATTTTACCTAATGTGATGATTTTGAGGAAGAACTGGGCAATATAAGCCAGGTCTCCCGCCTTCGAATCCAGGGTTCAATTTGCTAGACTGACCAGTTAAAATAGGCTTTTAGATTTAAAAATGAAAGTAAAGAAAGAAACCCTCTTATCACCTTTTTGACAGGAATAGTGGAAGGTAAAGGTAAAAGATGGTGATTTCTGCCTTTATCATCCTGGGGAAATTGGGATGAAGGGAAACAAGAAAGAGGAAATGTTAAGACCAAAAGCATACAAACAAGTTGGGATTTCCAAACAATTTGAGCCTTGTCAGAACATGTTTCCTATCCCATTTCTCTGCCTAAAATGTTGGAATATTGGTCAGCAAGGACTAAATGAGCGGAGGTTCAGTCACTCAGCAGCACCTGGGCTGAGGGCATTGCCTAGGCACATAGACTGCAAGGCATGCAGGGAATCAAAACAGTTGTCAAATGTAATCCAATCCCGTAAAGTGTTTACAATTGACTTAGGGACCTCTCCACGTGAAATACTTAAGCAACATCAGAAGGCTAACCATCCATCCACTGAGAAGAACAATTCCAACAATAAATGCTATTAGAATTCAGACAACAGGAGAAGAATAGAGGCTGAGGCATCCCAGATGAGCCCCACAGGCTGAAGAGTGCAAGAAACAGGAAGGATGTGCAGAGGCCAAGAAGGGAAAAAAACGCAGCGCAAGGCTGTGGAAATGGAAATTAGGGCCAAGCACTGAGGCAAAACCTCTACTCTGGCAAAGGCCATTATGAGTTCCTACTGGGAGTTAGTAAAAAGACTTGAGCTGGGTGGAAATTTACATCGAGAGGTGGTAGGAGATAAGCCTGGGTAGGTAAAAGATATAGATATTGCGGAGGAGGAGAAGGCCCTTTATGATGCATATTTACCTGACTTTATATCTTAAACAATAGAAAAGCCAAACTGAGAAGTTTTATTTTCTTACATGCATGAAATACTCATATGGATGTGCTTATTGCATGATAAGGACTATCATTTAACATCATTAAAGAAAACTGGATTTTATTCATAAAGATGAAAACATTTATTGCCATATGTAGAGCTTATTTAAACTCAAATGCATTTTGTCTTACTCAATCCCAAATCAGGTGAAGAAACTTTAATAATCAATTGGATTTTCTTTAAATATAGTCTTGACCTGATTTGGAGTGTTTTTCTATTAACTCATTTTCTATTGGTGAGTATAACCATTTGTTCATATTCTCAATGATACATTAATTCTCTATATCGTTCTTTCAACAGCTCATTCAACTCTAACTTTATTGTGTAGAAAACATCATCACAGATTTTATTTTCCTCTGAGGATATTCCCAATATGTAAGTCCAAATATCAATGATGGTGAGGCAAGATGATGGTGTAAAACCACAATGGAAATTTGACTCGCACTCTGAAACTTCAAAAGTTGCAGCGTGCCACTAAAAATAATTAGTGGTTTCTAAGGCTTCACAAGACTTCTCCTTGGATGTTCTGTAATTGTGAAATGTCCTGCAAATAATTCACTGTTCCTTAAACTTCTTGACTTTGCTATGACTAATTCAGACCTGTAACAGCATTCTGTGGTTCTTGTAGAGCAATACAGAACTTGCAATAATATTTTATACATCTCTCTCTACACCAGTAAGAATTGAGGTTTTTCATCTGTGCCATGTGTGCTTATCAAGAATATCAGTTTTACACTTTTACTTATTGTTTTAGTTTCCTGGCTGCTAAAACAAATACCATGCAATGTGTTTGCTTAAAAATGGGAATTTATTGGCTCACACTTTTGAGGCTAGGAGGAGTCCAATACCAAGGCCTCATCAAGGAGATGCTTTCTCCCTGAAGACTGTGGCATTCTGCCACTGGCTGCTGGAGATCCTTCGTCTTTGCCTTTTCTGTCACGTGGCAGTGCCCGTGGCAGCCTCTCCTGGCTTCTCTGGGTTCCCTTGACTTCTGGCTTCTCTTGTGGCTTTCTGAATGTGTCTGAATTTCATTCTACATTTACAGGGCTCCAGTAATAGGGTTAAGACCCATCCTGCTTCAATTGGGCAATGTTTTAACCGAAGTAGCCTCATCAAAAGGTCCTATTTACAATGGGTTCACACCCACAGGAATGGATTAAGGTTAAGAACATGATTTTCTGGGGTACATAGCCTGAAACCACCACACTTACGAATTAAACATTACCAGTGAGTAGCTCTAATATGTAATTAAAATATAGAAAGGAAGGTTGGTGTCGCATGTATAAATGGACATTGCAGGGATTGGATAGAGATCTAATGGGTAATAATCTGCATATTGAAATAACAATTGCTTGTAAACCTTCAAATAAATAAAAGCTAACATATAACAGTCTGCATGTGGTATCCTATACTGTTTTGGAGAGCAACAGCAAATTATCATCTCTTCAGAATTGTTTTTCTCCAATATCTTGTTCACCATTTTGGTTTATATACTTTACCTGCCAATGCTTGTCTGCAATTCATTAAGTGTCTTGATACAAATTAGTGTGATTCTGTTTCTCATGGTGTGTGCCATATTATTGCTCATAATTTGCCTGAGAAACACGTGACATTTTTTAAAGACTAATCTTGACTCCTGATCCAGTGTTCTGTCAGAGAATGCAAAGACTCTTTTCAATGAAGACATCCCAGCCTTAGTACAAGTAAAGTTCTGAATATTAGTCTTTGGTTCAGTAACAGTTTTCATTTGGTTATTGCTCCCTTGTGATTATTTATACAGAAATACCAAAAAGGAAGCACACAAGCAAGTGGCTTACCTATCAGGACTGAAATAGTCCTGAAATCCAGCCATTTCCTTATCTTGCATTTTTGCGAAATAAACTTATTATAAACTGAGTGGCATAATTGGTCTCAGCTCTTATAAATCCTAAGTGTCAGCCGCAACTCTACTTTTTACGATGCTGAATACCAGAGGTCTCCAAACATTTTTGGGAGGCACACCTCATTAGTAAAACTTTTTTGAGGGGGAGCGAATGTGGCTCCAGCAGGTGAGTGCTTGTTTCCCACATGCAGCAACAACAACCACAAACCATAAGCAAGCAAATGAAAAAACCACCTCGGGGTGCCGATGCGGCTCAATGGTTGAGCACCGGCTTCCCACACACGAGGTCCTGGATTCAATCCCTGGCTCCAGTACCTCAAAAAAAAAAAAAAAAAAAAAAGGTTTTTGAGCATGAACATCAAACTACATGAATATTTATTGATTTGTAACTTTTAGAGATGTAACTCTTCTATATTTTGAACATTGTAAAAGACACACAGGGACAGAGATTTTTAAGAAATGAGTCAGATAAAAATAAATGTAAGTAGAAGTTCTAATCTATTTTTTGTGTATTCCAGTAGGTGATTTTGTGCAGTCTTTGGAGTATGTGCACCCCACTTTCGAGACCCCTGAGCTTCTGTGAGACCCGAGGTGCATTAGTGAACCCTCCCCCTCTTTGTGACCTCCCTCAAGTGAGGATGTTTCCTTTTTCAGCAAAGCAAAGCCACTCTCAATACTTTGAAAACATTCATTAGTATGATCTGTTTTAATGTTTATTGCTTTGTAATTGGGGAGGATAAATTATTTTCTTCTAGGTAGAGTACAGCTACAAAAGGATTTTTACAATAAGCACATAGAGAGGGAGCTTATATTAAGGCAGTAGGAACCTAAATCATGGACATGTGACCATGCTTAGATCTCCTGGGTTGGGAGGAGATGGGGAAGGAGATTTCTTGGTTTCCTGGCATGTGCCAGGCACAGTTCTAGATGGCTCAAATATGTTAACAGAGATTATGGCTCTCAAGCCCTTTACACAATGTTTGCTCCGTAGCAAATGCTATTATTATGTTTCTCATTTAATCATCAAAGTAACCCAGAGGGCTAGGTGTTATTGTCCCGCTTGCTTGCTGATCAGTTAATTAAGAGAGTTTAACAGCTTGGCTTTGGTCACCATTAGTAAGAGGCAGAATCAGAATGTAAACCCAGGCCTTTCTGAGTCCATGGCTAAATTTTCTTTTTCACCCCCTATCTCTGCATAATGGCTCATATGAGAATTTCAGAGCAATGGGCAGTTCCTGTTGGTTTTGCCACATTATACAGACAGCAATGGCAAGTCGCTGTTTATTTGAACATAACCACAGAATGATTCATTGTGGACTTGGTTGTTTTCTGCTCTAGCTATGGTGGTCTGTCCATAAAGGGGGCATTGTAATTGTATGCTAAACGCCTAAGAGCATGCTTTAAAACTAAATCACTTTTATGTTTCTATTTTTGTTGTTAGGTGATTAGGGCCTTATGATTGTTTTTCAAACGTCCCCTAGGAGAATGGATTTGTTTCAGTATTATACTGCCCCTGTGATCTGTATTAGTTATCTGTTGCTGCCTGCAATTACCCCAGATCTTAGTGGCTTAAAACAATAGACATTTATTATCTCACAGTTTCTGTGGTGCAGGAATTTGGGAGTGGCTTACCAGTTTGCCTCTGGCTCAGGGTCTCTTATTAACCAGCAGTCAAGATGTCTGTGGAGGCTGCAGCCTTCTGAAGGCTAGACTGGAACTGGAGGGCTCTCTTCCAAAATGGCTCCCCCACGCTTGCGGGTCCTCACAACCCAGCAGCTAGCTGCCCTCAAAGAGAGGGATCCAAGGGTGAGAGAGAAGGGGATGCCTTCAGCTCTTTTGTGATCTACGAGTCTCCTTCTGCCACATTCTACTTGTTAGAAGCAAGCCACTAAATCCAGCCCACACTCGAGGGAGGGGAACCAGACTCCTCCTTTTGAAGGGGAGGATTGTCAGCCTATTTGTAGATGTATTTTAAAACCACTACACAGTGTATTTGACAAAGATTCTGATTATAGAACTTTGAAAATTTTTAAAGAAACTGTCAAGAACTGTGAAAGGTCTATTTTGCCCTGTTTGTAAGCTTACAAGTTAGCCTGATAGAGGTCCCTGGATGCTGGCAGAAGGCATGAGACCTCGAGGTCAGAGACAAAAACGGCTTTATTACTCAAGCAATAGCAGTAGCCCGAGTATTAGCGATTCAAGTTTCCTTCCCCACCCGATTCCACGGTTCAAACATTTACACATGCAGCAGGTTACATCTCGGGAGAGGAACCCTGAGCTTAAGAAGCAGGAGGCAAACTTTTATAATGGGCAGTAAACATGCTTGCCCATTGCTCTGGAGGGATGCACAAACTTTATCTTCCCAGGCTGTTCACCAAATGAATATCCCTGAAAAGATGCTTCAGAACAAAGGCAGACTGTGCCTCTGCTTGCAAGAGAGGCAGAAATGTGAAAGACTTATGCAGAATTCTCTTCCAACATATTCTTTCTTTTAAAAAAAAAAAAAAAAATCAATTTACCATAAAGATGGTGTTACGGTTGCTTTCTTTAATTGCAAGAGCTGAAAATCAAACCATAGAATAAAACTCTTTTGTTTGCTGCTCTTGTAATAAACCTGCAACAATATCTAAATCATCCTCCTTCAATGTGCAATATTTCAAAATTGTGGTTTAGACCAAATAATCCATCCATCTATTCATTCATTCATCCATCCAATCATTCAACACTATTTTATTTAATTCGTTAGTGGTAAGGCATTGGGCTTAAGGTCGTGGATATGTCACTTATATGCTCCCTTATTTAGTGATAATGATGTATTCAATCACGAGAGTCTGTATTTTAAGTCTATCTCTTCGTTAAAGGAGATGACTTCTCTTAATTCCCATTGCAATATTTTGGATTTATATTCGATCATTTACAAATAGGTGCTAGCATGGTTCACCCAAGGCAAATAGATTTAAAGATTCAAAAAATTTCAGAGTTGGAGGAGACCCTAGATCATGTTGTTACAAATTTCTAAAACTCACTCAAATAGTTATCTGCCTTGCTGAGACTGCAAACCAGGACTCCTGGTCCCCAAGCCGTACTGTATTTCACCAAAGTTAGTTTTGAACTGTGGTTTGAGGAAGCTGGGCTCACCAGAGGTGCCTCAAGGGACGTTTAGGAGAATGCAAGAGGGGAAGGGGCACCAACTCAGCTTCTATGGGGGTCTTTACGTCTATCTGTATTATATAGTGAAATATTGTATGAGATTGCATTTGAAAAAGGGTCATTTTGCTAAAACAAACTTGAAGATGACTCTTTTACTTCATTTGGAATGGATATTTTTATTGCTACTTACTTTTTCAACATGTTCAAATGACATGATCAATGTTCAGAAAATAACTTGAATTCAGATTTTCATGTCTGAATTTTAATAATTTGGCCCAAGTTGAATTCATAAGCACAAGGAAAGGGTTAACTCATTGATTTATTAGTGTGGGAAAAAAATCAGTTTTATATTAATTTTAGTCTTTAAAATTATTACAAAGAATTTAATAAGATAATTAAAATTGCCTTTTTTGATAAAAAGCACTAAATAGTCATGAAAGATACAGTCAAAATATACCTTCTACCTAATACCACCTGTGTCAGACTTTTGTCTATTGCCTGTCAGTCTTTTTTTCTATAAATAGGTTTCTTTCTTTACATGGCTGTGAACACACTATGTTCAGATACACACACTATTATATGTGACTTTCTTCACTTATCCTATATCTAAGGCATGATCTATGTTATGGAAGAGACCTGGAAAACAATTTTGGATGACTTCCATTAAGTAATGAAGCAATGCTTCATTAATAATCTCTTTTCTTGTTGCTTCCATATTTTTATAATAAAAAAGAAAATGGGGACAATATCTTTGGGCATAAAGAATTTCTCCCCTTGTGTGATTTCCAAGGTCATTGGACCATGAAGCTGGTCCTAATTCTAGGCAACTCCTATATATGTCCATGGCAAGAACATATAGGCCTTATTCACCGTTATTTGTCCCTTGGCTCATGTTAGATATTCCAATAAAATGTTTCATGTTGTTAAATACTTTGTGATATAAAACTGACTCAGCAGTGCATTAAAAGGGATTCAAAAGTCCTCTGGTTGGGGACACTTTCTCATGGTTATTTTAGAATCCAATATTTATTAAAAAGTAACCAGTGAAGCACAGAAATATGAAGCTGGAAGAAATTTCTTACCTGGTGGTTTCAAACTTTGTTTTTTGGTGTGTTTTTTTTTTTTTTAATTTTTTTTAAGCAATGGAGGCAGTTCTTCAGAGGAATTCTGAAGAAAGCAGTTTGTTTAGCTGATGCAGGAACAGCTCTGATCGGGCAGTGTGGGCAACCCAGCCGGATTCCAGCCAGTTTCCCCTGGCTGACACACAATTTGAAAACCAATGATCTAGTGCAAACCCCTCTTTTAAAATCTTCAAAATCTTCAAAAATGACAGATTTAGAAGTTTTCTAAAAGGCATTATCCTAAAAGTTTCTGTTAAACCACAAGATTTTTAAAAAGTTCCAGGATACATAATAGTGCTTTAACATGTAATAATAACTTCTCAAAAACTGGGAACTAACAATTCAGCAGAAAAAGTGATTCTCAACTCAAGAAAGAATACTATTTCTGTCTATATGTGGTCTTTAATAATTATCAGAAACAAACAAGAGAATGACAGTCTCCTGTGGACTAATGACTCTGGTGCTTACCTGCTTTTCATGTCCATACTCCAACTTCCTTCCCTTTCTCTAATTTCTCTTACTTGTTTTACAGTGTTCAAGTTACCGTCATCACTTTCCTTCTAAAATAAGGTGAGATGTTTCCACATATTCATTACTGAACAAACTCATTTATCGTTGCCAGGAAGCTGGCATTATATTGCTATACTTAAAAATGTATGTATGTATATATAAACATATATATATATATACAAAACATTGTTTTACTATGCTTGAATAATTTTATCTATTCATTCATTCCCCAGTGTGTGACTACCTCCCAGGTGTGTGGCAATCTAGTTGATATCAGGGACTTGCAAAGTTGAGTTAAGACAGAGCCATTACCTTAATGTAGGACACAATGCCAATGTAGTAGCCAGGGATCAAAATTACAAAGCATTAAAAAATAATTTTATTCCAAGTATGGTTTCAAATGATCATAGCATTAAAACCAAAACTATTTTTCCTTTATAGCTCATTTTGAAATTGTGTTTGGTAAATATTCTGTGCAGAACTTTAAAAAGCATTCTTTTAGGATCTCAAAATGTAATTTAAGTTAAACATGCTTTGCGCTTTTTTTTTCTTTTTTCAGGAAAGTAATTTGGCCTATAAAATACTATCAAAGTGCAGTTGAGGCAAAAACAGCTTTTGGTGAATTTTCTTGTTAAATATAAATACAATACAATTTGGACAGTTAATGAGAAGAGAGAGCCTTAGAGGAGATTGTAGAAGAAACAGTCAAGGTTTTGAAAACTTAGCTTAACAGTCATATCAGGAGACAAAAATCTATAAAAATGCTTCTTTTATAAGCAAATATAATTCTTCCTCCTTGCACCTTCCCATCCTCTATTCTTTTTCTTAGAATTCATACGTTAAGTTTACAGGGTTCCTCTTTTTCAGTATCATTATTTACAACACTGCCACTGTTTCCATAGATATGCAGAAAGTCTGTTTCCATGACAACACACTTGATTTCCTAAACAAATAGTATCATAGTGTTAATCTTGTTTCAGCGTTATTGTACTATGTTATTAGGTACAAAATTCAAACAATAATTTAAGCTGGGTTTAAAACTAGGTAGGTTGGCTTTATTGCTTGGTGCTTTAGATATTAAATTTCAATTTCATATTAAAATATAGATCCATTTGAAAAAGAGCAGGGATTTTGCATAGTAAACATGATACCAATATTAGTACTAGTTATAAAACACCATAATTTAATAAGATGCTGCTCTGGCACATGAGCAATATGCACAGAAAGGCTTACAATCTTTGATAAAAAATGAATGCTTTTCAGTTGGCCTGGATGATTTACTCATCCCAAATCTCTAACGTCATTTATAACCTATCCATGGCAATATTTCCCTTTGCCAGTTTTGAATTTTAAGTAATTTCCACCACTTTGGCCTTTTATTTTACAGCCCCACAGAAACAGCTGTGAAATAGACTTCAAGGGATTTTTTTACTACTTCCTTTTTGTCCTGTTGAAATAAAAGAGAAAAACAATTTCAGTGGGTCTTTTTGTTGTTATTCTTTAAATTTGCTTATCACTTCATTTCTTCTCTCAGGAACAAGCCTTTGTGGATCCTCTTAGAGGTGAGACTGCATCTTATACACAACTCCCAACACACATCTGACATAACACATTTTCAGTTAATTGAACTGGTTGTATTTGATTCCTACAGGTGAACTTCAGTGCAGCTAAGCTGAAAGGATTTGCCAATATACAGGGTCAAAGGAAATCAGAATCTTAGTTTTATTTAAAGAAAGCAATGGGAGCTCTATTTAAATTCTCATAGAATTACCATTTTTCCATAAGACTTTTAGACAAGTCCTGCCCTGCTGGGCAAATCTAGCTTTGTACTCTGCACTCTGGCCCATTTAACAAGTCAGCTCAGAAACGTGTTTTTTTTTTTTGTTGTTGTTGTTTTTTACTTTCCTTTTGAATACCTCTTCCTCTAAGAACATATTTTAGTGGGTTTCCCCTCCTTATTTTAGCACTAAATGGGATTGACATGGGGCTATAATAATTTGCAGACATAAAATAGGTTTGACTGCTTTGGGGACAGGAATGGGCAGTTAGCTAAAGTTGATGTCAAATTTTGGATACTTTATGAGCTAGAGCATGAGTTTTGCAATCAGACAGATGAGAGTCTGATTATCAGTCATTTACTACCTGATTTGGCATAAGTTACTCAACTTCTTTGAACTTCAGTTTTTTCATCCATAAAGTAGGGAAAATACCACCTACTCTCAGGGTTGTTGGAAGATTAGAAATAGTATAAAGAACAACAGCAGCACTTGCTAAATGATAGCCATTGTTATGCTTTACTGATTTTTTTCTTCTTTAATAATCTGATGCTTTGGGAGGCGGGTCCTCTGAAGAGCTACAAGAAGGACATGGATCCCTGAAGGTGGATCACCTGGCCCCGGCACTCTTCAGAATTCTGTCCCATCACCTTCTTGTAACAGACAGCTACACTCTTCTCAGGTCAGAGGAGATAAGAATTCCGAGTTGTCACTGTGGTTCTCCTTCCCAGTCAGCTAACCTGTAATATCACAGAAAGTCCCAGAGTAAAAGAAGTTCTTTCCTTATCTAAATCCCCACAGTATCATCTACACCCGTGTTTCTCAACCCTTAAGGTGCAGGGGATTCACCTGGGCATCTTGTTGAAATGCAGATTTTCACTCAGTAGTTGTGGGCAAGGACTGAGTTTCTGCATTTCTGACAAGTTCCCAGGTGTTGTCAAAGTTGACCTCAACTTGAATAGGAACGATCTAAACTGCCCAAATCATAGATTTTCTCAAATTTCTTAAGATCCTATTTAGGGCCATTGTCCCTAACAGAGGATCTCCAAAAACTTAAGCCTGGGCATATATGTGGGGTCTTTGTAGCCCAAGATCCAAACCATCCAGTTTCGTTGAACCTTGGCTTCCTTGTAAAATGAAGATATTGGGCTGCATTCAATGATTAAATGCAGCATACTTTCTTCTTTCTGATTTAGGATAAATCAGGGAGATGCAAAGTTGCATTAGTTCAAATTGTCATTAATCTCATTCTTTACCTGGTTTGAAACTTCTGTGAGCAAGAAGGATCAATTCAGTCATATTGGCGGGAAATGTATAATAGAATTAGAATTGAATGATAAGAAACTGATAAAAATACATGTCAAAAATTTAGCGGCTGAAGAAAAATTTTAATTAATTAAAAAAAAAATTTAGCGGCTGATCTATGAATAAGTTTGGAAACCGACTTTAACCAAGTCATCATCAAAATTTACAAAAGAATTAATGTTTTAGAATTCTCTGAGAAAGTGTGGTCTCATTTCCCCTTGTTACATTGACAGTGTAACAAAACCAGGTTAAATTTGTTTAGACAAAATTGTATCTAGTGTTCTGATCTTTTCTACTTTAAAAGCCTGTTGACACTTCACTAAATATTGTATTAAAATAGCGATGTTTCTTGCATGGGAAAACTTTTAATGACAACTCATTCTTTTCTGAGATGGTATTTTAAAAGGAAAATGAGCTTGAAAGGGCTAAAAAAAAATCTAGGACTTTCTAGGGGATTTTGTTCCCTGAGTTTTCCTTGTTTATGATCTCATTGTCAAGGATTTTAAAACATTTTAAGAATCAAAGGGATTGTGGTTTTTAATAAATGTAGGCAAACAAAGAATGGTTTACATTTTTTATTTACTAAATATCTTCATTCAATTAACATTAGCCTCAAAAATGGATCAGGATGAGTTTCTATTCATCCTTCTCAAAAATATCAGTTAGATTGTAACAAAATTAATTCCCTTTGAACAAGGGGTAGCTAATTTTCTAAGAGGGGCTTGGTTGAAGTGAAAGGTACCTCAATGATCAATGAAAAAACATAAAAGCCTATCAAAAATGTGGATGAAATAGCATTGCCTTCACATGCTTAAGAATACATGAGTCAATGAAAAATAAGCCCTTAGACCAGTAACTCGGCGCATACTAGGTGTTCAATGAGTATTTATCTACTGTTACAGTTCCTGACACTCTCATCTGGATGTTTGTAACAAGAAAGACTGCAGTGACATTACCCACCCCTCCCTATTCAATGGATATGTTAAGACATAAATGTGTATGTGTAAATATGTATGTCTATGTGTGCATATATATACACTTACACACATAGACACAAACATAGTTATTTTTTAGATGAACTTTTCATAGATAATGGTTTCAGGTAGTTGTGAAAAATCTGATACCCTATAGTAGAAGTAAATAATGCAAATATTCTCTGAAAGTATACAATTATTGTAAATTGAATGTCCAAACAGATTAAAATTCTCAATATTTTCTCCCTTTATAGAATGTTATACAGAGGATCATGGTTAACCAAAAAACAAACAAACAAAACAAAAACCAATACTATCTTCCAAATAGAAAAGCAAGATATCTCAATGGAGGGGAAAAAAACAAAACAAAACAAAACAAAAAACTGTGCCTATAATACACACATAAACATAAATATATCCATCTATGTATGAGAAATATATATATATATATTCTTCTAGTTATATTGATTAAAAGTTAATATTATTTGGTAGTATCCTGGCAGTGTTATAGCACTAACACTAAAGCAGTGTTTTCACAGAACTAAAAAATCGAGGGGAAATTTAGCAAATATATTGGTTTAGTGAAGTCAAACATTCCAAATCACCTAAGCCAAACATTCATTAGAGAGGATAGTTTTTGCTTGTTAAGACTATTAAGTCATTCTCTTATGTTTGCAGAGAACATAGGAAGATGGGATGCAAAAGGAAATTCCCCATTATTTTGTGAGTGCTTTTCCACAGTTTATTTATGCAAAGTGAAGTTCACAGTATTTTCCCCTGCATAAAAATACATCATGGTAGCTTTCAGATTTGCTAGAGATGCTCAAAGGCAGTGGATAAAACAGCAAACCAGATTCAATAGGAATCCCAGGATAATAACTAAGTGTGCTGAATCAACTGTCTGACATCCTGGGTTCAAATTCAGGTTCAACCCTTTATTAACTGTTTGATCTTGAGAAAATTTCCTAAGTTTTCTATAGGTTATTTATTCACCTATGTAATAAGGATACTAATAGTACCTATGTCAAAGAACTACTGTAAGAATAAATATATTAATTTATATCAAGTGATTAGAGCAGTAACATGCATAGTAATCAATAATTATTAGCGAATATTAGAAAATTAAGAATATTTCCTATAATTGCATTTAAGATCATTAGTCATATATAATAGTTTTATGAGTTGTTTCCCATTTCGCCAAACTGATTGTAAACTTATTATAAATTGATACTGTCATCTTGTTAAACATTTAGCAACCCTAACACTTCTAAGTCATGTTAAAGTCTCTGTTTAACGAGAGCTCATAATCAGATTCGAGGGCTATCAGTTCAGAGTGGTCTATGAAGACGAAGGATTTTAAGATAATGTCCTGATAATCTGGGTGTTCAATACTTCTTAAACTCTGGGTTTACTACGTAACAGAATTTATACATTACCATTTAATCAACCCTTACAATTGGTTTCTTTCATAGACACTATACAAATTCATTAAACATGAACTTACAATTTTCATCACCTTAAAGATTTAATACATATAATGATAATTTATTAATTGGTATTCTATAAACCTAGGGAGATAACACCCAAGCTAAATAAAATTGAAACAATTATAGTTTAGGCTAAAACCTTTTTTTCTTTAATAAAATTCTAAAACCGTGAATAATCTTAAAAGCATAATGATTGCTAGGTTTCTGGATTGTATTATAATTGTTTAATTTGTTTTAATTATAATTTAGAAAAGATCTTTTCACATCTTTCAAGGACTTTTCCCTTTACTTATTAAAATTTGGTAATAGGATTATTAGCCACCTTTATTTTAAGGCTGTTAAAAGGTTTAAATTGGGGAATTACAGGATAAAGTATGATTCTTAATTCCCCAGCCATAGATCAAAGTTTTATACTAAACTTACATTTCATCCTGAGGTATGAAAATATATACTGAACAAATAGGAATAGAGAATTAGACACAGAAGCACACAATTTACTAATGTTACTTATAATTCTCATTCTCCTACAAAATAAGTTTAATTGTAAAATAACGTTATATTCAAAAGATCTCTTTGAAGGCTATTTCTAATCAATCTGCACTGTGACCATGCAGTTTTGCACAAGAATTTCGTTCTTTGGTTATTAGCTTATAACCTGTTCCCAATGCTTTAAAATACTGTTTACACCATTTGCCTTTATGTCAGAGCTTTGCTTATTTCCCATTTTGACTTTGACAGACCTTGGATGAGCAACACTAATTCCAGTATATACTCACTGAGGTCATTGAAGTCTCGGGGAAACCTTATTTTTAGGTCTTGGGAGATGTCCTGACCCAGGTCCCAGACCAAAGCTGCCAAGCCAGGTGCGTGATTCTTCCTAGAAAAGGGGCTGGCTTGTCTATTGAGCAGTCTCATTTTCTAAGACATTCCAAAGCATCTCACAGACCCAAAATGAGGTGTCCACTTGTAGCCGGAAGATTAAAGGTGGGCAGGAGCCAAAGCACGGATGCAGCCCCCTAGCCTGGTATACCCTGGGAAAGAGGAAGCGGACCTTCCCACAGATGCCTTGGCTCTGCCCACCAACGCCGCCACTGCCACCACTATGGGACACAGGGATGAAGGTGGATACAGGGTAGGCTTCCAGAGGACTCCTATGTCCTGTAGGAACTTGTCTAGGAAACAACCAAAAGAGGGCAAAAACAGGCTATAATTAAAAGTTTAGACTCACCAGTCTTCGGCAGGGAATGGGGAGCATCACTTGCCTCTTTATGTCCTGGCTGGCTCGCCAAATATGTTGGCGGAGGGCTCTGGGTTCTGGGCTTCTAGGTTCTTGGCTATGTCGCATAAAAGAATTTAAGGACATGCCATAGGGTAGGCAAGGGAGTAAAGAGTTAATTAAGAAACAAGAAAATGAGAAAAATTACATGGTCTGAGGCATGGACCGTGGGTGGGCTGCAGAGTTAGATGCATGTGTGTGGTCCCCAGGTTAGGCCTTTTAAGACTCTTACTCCTCCCGCTGCATAATTTTGGGGAGGGGCGTCAGCTATTTGCCGTTTTGATTGGTTGTCCCACCTGTCAGTTCTCAGGGGGCCAACAGTGAGGCCTTTTGAGGGTATCCAGGCTTTCCCTTGACCCTGAACGGGAACTTGTCCCAGTATCATTCCAAATGGGGTTCTCATGGCCAGGGTCTCACGGACTTATGGCAGGGTCTCATGGCCATGTGGTCTGCTGCCCATGTGGTCTGTCGGCCATGTTGTTTGCCGACCTCAGCTGCCTTCCTCTTGTCACTATACTAACCTGCTTCACCTCTCCTCAGTGTCTTTTCACAAGTCTCATCCTGCACCATTCCATGTTTCCATGGATAGTCTACCTTGGTATGGGGTTGTGCATTATGGTGGGCAGGAACTTGAGTATATACTCTCAGCGACTCAAAGGGAAGAATAGGTCTATCCTTTTCTTCCTGATGATTTGTAATCTATATTTTTGTTTGACTTCTTTTCTGATGGTCTTTCACATCATTTACTATTCAGCCACATTGTGCTTTTGTGGGTCTTTGCAATGATTGATCACGGTGAGGTGCTGTTATCTTAGCTTCCTTTTTTATTTTCTCTGTTTTGTTGATTTCACTCGTTCTTTTTCTCCTGGAGTAACATATAAGTTTAGTGATAGCATTTGTCTAGCAAGTATTACAAAGTCCCATGCAGTCTCCCTTAGGTTGTTGACTCAGGCAATTGCCAAATCTTGGGAATATTATTTATGTTCAGTTTGGATGCCCTAGGCAGTCCTACTTCAAAAGTAGACTGTGAGATAGAGACTTGTGAGCAACACAAACAGTACAGGGTGTGTGTGTGTGTGTGTGTGTGTGTGTGTGTGTGTGTGAACGGAGTGGACTTGGGCAGAGGAAAAAAATTGAGCTGTGATGCAAGGGCAATGAGGGCCTCAGTGCATCTCAGAGGGAGCTCTGCAGCAGGGATGGCGTTTCAGAGATGTTCCCAGATAAGCTAAGGGGGCCAGAGCTCTGTACCCCTACATGGGTCAGTCTTTGGGTCCTGGCCTATCCAGGCAGTGGGGTGCAGCCTTGAGCCCACCAGCAATCAGCAGCCAAGGTCAATTCCAGTAGGGCCTCAAATGGAAGTTTCCCCCTGCGGTTGGGAGAATGAGGTCCTGGGTCCTGGGTCCTGAAGGGGGTTCTGGGTAGCCCACTATAGCATCCATTACATGAGGTAAAAATCAGATGACCCTGATACAAATTTGATTTGCCAGGCATGAAAATTCTTCTCAAGATTTTAGTGACTGATTAATTAAACCTAATGTGGCAATTTACTTGGTTAAGCTTAAGAACACTTATGAGGCACTACCTGATGCATGAAGCCTCAGATACCCACTTCTCCAACAATGGCTTATCGGATTGGTGTTGGTGGTTTTTAAAACAAGTTTAAAGGATCCAATCAGGCCACGGGAAACAAACCAGTTATTTGAACAGGGACAATTTAATACGGAAGAGTTGCTAAATAGGTATAAATTTGTTATTTAGATACCTGAAAGGGTAAAAAGAAAACTCGAAGGTACCACAGAAGTAGCAACTGCAAGAAGCAGCTTCCACTCCTAGGGCAGAGGGAATAAAGGGAAGGCTTTGCTATGATTAAAACTTAGGACCTTAGAGACGGCGCCCTGCAGAACTGAAACTCAGATCTCTGAGGTGCGCTGCTGTCTGGTTGCTGCTGGTGTCTCCAAGCTCAGAGCAGAAGCAACTGCGGCCCGGGGGCACTGCAGCTGGGGTCATGGTGGGTGGCCGGGGGTGGCCGGGTGGGCAGGCGAAAAAGATGGTTCTGCAAGTGCTGGAGAAACTCCTAAATTGGAGTCAGCTGCTTTTAGAGGCGAGCGTTGCTGCGTTCTGAGCGAGGAAGCACTGCCGGGGCATGGACAGGGAAACAGGAAAACAAGAGAAAAGCCCTCAGGCAACCGCACAGGAAGAAGGAGGTCTCTTCAACCCCCCCAGCTTGCAGTCTCCATCTAGCGCCCCCTATTGGCAAGGCTTCTATTGGCAAAGCCAGCTGTCAGCGCAAATGCGGAGTGGCAGCTCCAGCCACAAGGCAGAGTACAGAAGGGTGGGTGTGGAGCTGAGCAACGGTAGGTTAATCATTAGTGCAATAATTAGCATTTTACTGAGGAGTAAACTCACCAAATACAATGACATGCTTTCCTTCAATAAAGTAGTAGGGTTCATCACTGTTTACACTTAGAAACTTAAAACTATTTATTGTCAAAACTACTAATGGTATGTAGTACTAGATCTCCCTGAGGTGAAATCAAAAGTAGAATACTCGTATTGTTATTGTGTTCATTGCAGTTTATTAACAGCGTTTTAATGAACAAGTGTAGCATTGGTCTATGGATTAGAAAGATTGAAAGGGTGTTTAGTATTAAGGATGCAGAAATTGACTAGATATATTTTCTTTCATTCACAATAATTATTTGATTTTATAATATGCTTGTCTTGCATAGAAATCTCTAATATTCCTTGTTTGAAATGTCATCCTAAGATGCATATAAACCAGGCCAAGAAAATCAGAGACTATTATAATGTGGGGAAATAATTGGGGTTCAGGAATTAGAGAAGAAACAACTAGAAACACTGCAGGAGCAACCAGAGTGGCAGAAGGAAGTTAACAACCGACAGTTGTAAAATCATTCCGGCTGAGGAAGTCAAATGCTATTTTGTGAGTGCTGAGGGAGAAGTGATTAGGAAATCATTGATGAACATTGATAAAGTTGTTTCAGGTGGTTGCTTGGAGAAGAAAATGGAGTCATATTGTGCTCATTGAATGAGGTGGAACGAGTAATTGAGAAATGTCAAAGGCAAATTACCCAATACTCATCAGCAAAACATTAGGTAGGAGAGAATTAAGGTAGTAATGGAAACATACAGCAGATTCAATAATGTTCTCCCCCTCAGAGATTTAAAAAAAATTGGTTGAAATCATAGGTAGGGAATGAAAAATTGGAAAGAACAAAAACAAAAACAAAAACTAACCACCATGGTCTCTGTGTAGGAATGCAAGGAATGATGTTTGGGTGTTTAGGTTGAGGAATATACTTAAAGAGGTGTAAATATGGTTTCATAAAGTTACAGTAATGAGTAAAAAAAAAAAAAAAAAATCACAAGGAAACCCAAATCCCTTATATAACTACCACCATTTATAATCATTAGCATATACACCAGTTTTCATATGAAGTATGCCAAGACTCCTGAACTTGGAAAAATGATATAGATAATTTCATACTGAGGACCAAATGTAATTTGGGTGACATTTCCCAAGAAAGATTTCTTACCATCTATCCTAAAGTTAATATGTCCTAACCTTATTATTTTTATTGAAATAATATTTGCATACAATATTTCTGAATTATACAAGCTTTTTAAAATTTTTTTAAAGCTTTTTAAGGGTTACCACTCTTTTTCCCACTCAGACACAAAATCACATTGTCTCTTGTTCTATGAAAAGGAAAGCACCCACAGCTCTGTGTGTCAGGTCTTAATGTCATCACTTGTATTGCTGATTAATTTTCCGGGAGCTCTTTGAACTGGACCAACTTGGCAGATTTTAAGTCAGAAACAACAAGCACCATGGCCAAAAGCATCTCCCACATGGATGAGAAACATACGAAATGAGATCGCCTAAATTTTATAGTAAGCACTCCCTTTACTTCCTTCTTTATCTGAAGCCGCCCACCAAATGCAGTTGCTATCCGGTTGAGTAGTATGTGAACAGCTTCATGCAATTTACCTATGTTCAGATATCGAAACAATTTTTTTTTTCTTCTTTGCTAACATACAGGGACTTGATTCCTTTTCAGGAAACAATATACTCAAGGTCTGAAGGCTTGCTTGGGATTTTCCCAACTGTGTTGAAAGAAGGAAGAGATGATTACTTGCCCTTACGGAGGGAGGAAACAAAAGTTCCTCCTTCTCTTCTTGGTTACCTTCAAGCCCTCCCACCTAATGCTGAAGAATCCTGAGTGTCTCTAGAATTGTTTTAGAAGCTTGTATTAAAGATAGAAGCTCAATTGTTGTTTTCCTTTTCTTGTAAACATCAATGCTTTAAGAAAAGACTTTTGGGGCTTTTTTTTTTTTTCAAATTCTTACTGATTTTTTTCTTTCATATTTATCTCCATATAGTTTGGTACACTGGTATTTTTCTAAAACTATAACAACTCTCATTTTTCAGAAATTTCAAGGAACTCCTGAGATTCCTGTCTTTTATTGATCAGGACTGTCTGCATGGAGTTGTCTGCCCTCAATGGACGAAAAGGGTCAAATTTGTAATTGTTTTGAAAGTGAGAAACATCCAGACACCTAGGAAAAGGGTTTTGACATCAGGCCCTGAAGAGGTACTGGGAGTTCTTTGCAGATGAGTACTGTTTTGGCTAACTCATAGGTCAAACCTGCCATCCTAAGGTAACTTGCTGGGGAGGTTTATAGATGAAGGTCTGTGTTAGCTCAGAGAACATTTCCTGATTACCAGTACAGTCACTTATCTGATCTTAATTAAGGCATTTTCTAACTTTCCTATGGACTTTTCCTTAGAATTAGGTACACATTCAGGGAGTACAGAGAATCCCCCCCCCCCCCCCCCCCCCCCCCATCTCTCTCTCTCCCTGGGTTTTTCCTATTACTAGTTATGCACTATACAAGGTAATGAAGCCTGATTTCCTTTTCTTTTAAGCCTCTATATTCAGATCAACAGCCTTGGGGAGTAGATAAATAGGTCAGTTATTACTGACGTCAAAGGGAACTCCAGTGCCTAAGATTAACCGTGCCCAGAGTTTGAAGCAAGATATGAATGTGATTAAAAACGCAAGTAGAATTAGCTCATTCTTAATGATGACAAATTCCAGCAACAACTGAGGAGTAAGTCCCTTTTTTACTAGCTAATGTATGATGATATGTGTCAGGTTGGGGAACTCAGTCCCCATTCTGCTTACCCATAAATCCCAGCCTAATTCTGGATACTTCTCATTGTAGGTGTTTTCTCTTCCTCAAACCTAACTGGTTAGATCAGACAAACTGTGAAAAAAAAAAAAAGACTTCTTGAGTATGCATTATTACTAGATTATTTTATCATCACATTCTTAAAGAGAATTGCTGTGTTCCACATTTTATTTTATCCATACTCTTAGATTTTCAGACATTTCCTGGGACTGCTGTGCATTCAGGGCAGAGAGTAACAGTAGTAAATTAGAGTAAATCCATCCTTCTTACTCAGGAGAATGTCCTGACAAAATTGAGCCTAGAATATCACCAGGACTTCTGGGACAGGGGTAGATGAACCATTGAGTCTAAAGGTTGCCCCGGATGCAAAAGTTGTCTTCAAAGCATTTGCACCTCTCCTTCCTTTTCATCACTGGTGCTGTTAATTGATTTATTTATCAAATATTCATTATGTACACAGCCACTCTGCTGGTCATGAAGGGTACAGCCGTAGAGAACATCATCCTGGCATCTAGGAATTAACAAAGTCACCGTCACAAGGTGAAGTTGGGAGAGTTCTCTGAGGGCAGAGTCCTAGCCAGCTGTTTTGCAGCTTTGTGCTTATGATTGCACCTGGCACATAGGACCTCTCTTGTGACTTAAATAAGTGAATGCATTGGAGCAAGAAGATAGAGTACTGTTTTCCATGACACTTATCTCAATGCATAGTCACTCTAACAAGAGACCAAAAGTATTAAGATAAATAAGCTTGATGCACACAGTGACACTGATAAACCAAGCAATGCAATGGTTGGTGAGTTTCTGAATGGACAAATGGATGAATCTTTAGGAAGATGTGGGTGAAGATATAAATGTCCTTTTTCTTCTTAAAATTGTGTTTTGTATGTTGTTTTTGCAATTATAAACATATATTTGCAATCTGAGATACTGAGTTTCTTTTGACATCAGAAGTAAATATCCAAATTTCCTTTTTACTCCTTCATCTGTAGCTGATCTTAATAAAACTGTTGTTTTTATTTTAAAGATTTATTCATTTATTTCTACCCCCTTCATTGTTTGCACTTACTGTCTGCTTTCTGTGTCTGTTTGTTGTGTGCTTGTCTTCTTTTTTTTAAGGAGGCACTGGCAACCTAACCTACGACCTCCCATGTGGGAGGGAGGCACCTAATTGCTTGAGCCACCTCCGTTCCCTGCTTGTTGTGTCTCTCATTGTGTTTCCTCATTGCATCATCTCATTGCACCATCTCGCCACGCCATCCTGTCACATCATCTTGCTGTCTTGCTCGTCTTCTTTAGGAGGCACGGGGAACCAAAGCCAGGACCTCCCATGTGGTAGGCAGATGATCAGCTGTTTGAGCCAAAAATGACTTCCTTATAAGAGGTCTAGATTGAATCAATTATTTTGGACTTACCAAAATGTATACTTTTATCATGATACAAAAAAATACTGATGATTCTGTACCTTAATAGAAAGCTGGAAATAACAGTTCCTAATGTATTGCTAGCATACCTCCCACCCCCAATTCTCTCCAGACCTATATATAAGTTAAATTGAAATGGGTTGATAAATTAAATTTTCTATAATTTTATTTAGCTTTAAGTGACTGAGTTGTTTGGGAGCTACTGGCTTAAGGAAGTAAGATTCTCATCAGATGAATAAATTAATGGGAATTTCTCTCCAAGATCAAAGCCAATCTTTGTTTCCATGAAGCTTTTATTTTCATTTTTATGGTGGCATTTATTTTTGTACGCTTTGTTCCTTTTGCTTGCTGTCTAAGATATTGTAAAAATATTACTGTAAAAACAGAAGAATTGAGTTGAACTCTTTTGGCTTCATAATTCTCTAGGAAGTCTCTGTTTTGAATGGCTCCTGTGCAATTTCCTGAGTTCAGCTGAAATTGCACCCCGTTTGGATCAGCTTTTACCTTCAATCTTCTTTTTTCCTGTGTCCATCCATCTTGCCCACTCCTTTTGTTATCGCTGACTCTTTAGCCAGAGGGAAGAACTCTCAGTTTCATCTCAAAGTATGTTGAATCTCCAGAATGTCCAGCATGAGAGAAAACACGAGGCCAGATGACCTCACAGAGACCAGATGATCTCAAAATCAAATGATCTGGCTTAATTCAACTTTCTCTTTTCTTCTGACTGCCTTTTTTGATAGCATCAGAACCTCCACATTCCACAACATCTAGCTCACAAATTTACTAAATCCTGATATCCATAAGGTATCCACTTAACCTCTAACCACCTCTTCTTTCTGCCCCTCCTCTCCTCACTTGAGAGGATGCAAACTGGCCGATAGTCCCATCTGCGCCTATGTTTTTCTGACCCACAGGACATTTTTAGGGGGGAAAAATATGAGCCAACATTTGAAAATGGAAACGTTTCATTTACACATATGGATTTCTGTCTTCTCTTGAAAAAGTTGGAACTCTGTCCAAATTTCCTTAGGGCAACCATTGGCCCGAGCTGAATACTTGTTTTCTTGGTGACACCCACACTCTCCAGTTTTCTGCAGTATCCCTGCAGAAACCAACTGCCTTCTGCCAATCATTATGGGGCTTGTCCGTTTGCTTTTCTTACTCCCATCCTGCATTTCTCATTACGCGACCTTGGCCATGTGGGCATTTGAGTTTGCAAACCCTACTCCACGTTTTATTTAATTCATAAAATCTTAGCTTTGGGGTTTAAAGTAGAGATAATCCAATAAAATAGCTAACAATACTCTGTTAGTGGTATTGATTTCCCTTAACCTTGTGTCACAGTTAGATGTAATTCTCTTCCCTGTATTTTACTAGGAGCAAGCTGGTGTCTTTGGCATCACTTTTCACACCTAACATAATACCTTGCTCATAGATGACATTCCATCTATATTAGGGAGATAACACAAGTTGCTTCCTGTTTTACAAAGCACTTCCCAAATGTATGAATTTATTTAAATCTCACAACAGTTCTGAAAGGGAGGTTTTATCATCTCTAGTTTAGAGGGGGATAGTAACTTGCCCAAGGTCATGCAGTTAATAAATGATAGAGCCCAAATTTAATCTCAGGTGTCTTGGTTTCAAGTCCCACACATTTTCTCCAATAAGATGTTACCTTCTTGATAAGTTCTGGCCTTTACAGTTTAAAATCTCTTTTTATTATTGTCATTTAAAACAAACAAACAAGCAAATACCTGACCTGACTGTTAAAATTGTCCAACTAGTTGCCTTTAAAGACAAAGACTTTGAATATTTAAGAACAGGCAAAGAGGAAATTTACAGTAGTGAGTGGTTTCTGGGTTTGGAGACTTTTTATAATATGTTTTCACAGGTCTCAATGAATTTTAATATAAACTATAATACATTATGTTGTCATGTATATTTTGACTGACAAATATTGTTGATGGCTTGAGATAAAGGGTATGCTTGTTTTTGTTTTCAAGTTTGGTATGGGTAATAAAATAGTTTAAAGATCTTTTTTTTTTTTTATGTTTCTGTTGTTCCTGTTATTTTAATATCTTTTTGAATTACTAACTGGTAGAAAAAAATAAAAAGATTCTGATATTTTTGCCAGTTTAAAATAATAACAACAAACTAGCTATTGGAGTGCTTAATCAATTTACGTATTTCTCTGGAACCTGTTTGGCTATCTGTATCTGCATGAAAGTTTAAGACTTCAAAAGGAAGGAAAGCTCTTGTTAATTTGTTCTCAACTACCTATTTCCTGCTGGGCTCAAATGTTCTGTAATGATGCTGATGAGAATGTCCAAACTGCTTTCCCACTGTTGAGTGCTCTTATCAGGGCCTCTTCAGTATCCCCTACCACTGACTCCATTTGGAGCAGTTTGGACCTACCACATGAGTCAGCAGCAAACTCGCACTGGACTCTTCCAGATGGCTTCAAGCTTCTGTGTGGACCATTTCCTAGCAAATTGCATTCAGCAAGGCACTCTGCAATGCCATATTAGTTCTCAATTATAGGTGCCTTAGACATTTTCCCTTCATTTTGACATTTCAAAAATGTCATTTGATATGTTAACTGACATTGTCATTTTTGTTAAAACTATTTATGAAGAGGTACATTTCTTTTCAATTACTGATTTCTCCAGGGATTGCCACTTACACATTGGAGAGCTTTTGCATCTCACATTAAGGCTACCATCTGTAACACACCATAAAAAATAATGGAAATGCTCTCAAGGTTTTAAAAGGAGTTCTCCAGAATAGAATAGATAAGTATATTGATGAATTTCAAATATTAAAAAAAAAAAACATTTTGTAAACTCCATTTACAATAAAGGGCTGAAAAAGTGATTCAGGTGTCCTGATAACTTGTGACCTGTTTCAATTCTGGACCACGATGGTTTTGAGAAAGAGGCAGTTTATATCAATTCTTGCATATTTCCTCACAAAAACTGAATTTATACCAGCCAATTATCTCCCAGAAAAGAAGTCATTCATTTGAAACTTCCGTTTTGATTTCTACCTCAACATTTCCGAGAGAAATAATGCTTTGGCAGAAATTCTTTCTTGGATAAAAAAGACTTGGGTTCACTCAATCTGATCAGTGCATCCAGGCAACCAAGAATTTCTACCATTCATTACATTTGCTTGACTTTCTTGTTGGCACAGACCAAGTGCCCATCTTTCAGCCCTCATCCATGGGTTTCTCCCCTCTCCCTCCATGGGCTTTCTTTTGGGATTTTACAGTCCTGAAATAATCTATTTTTATAAGAAATTACAATAAGAAGATTCATAAAAGCAGGGAAGAGTTATTATAGCAGTAAGTCATGTTCACTAGTATTCAGAGCCAGACTAACAGTGACTCACTAACAGGGGTTTTTCACAATCCCAGTGAATTTGAAAAAAAAAAAAAAAAATAGCAGTTTAATTAAAAGAAAAACCAGACTGTTGGCTTTTGTTTGCTGTTGAAACTACATTTTAAAAAAAATTTATTTATTTTTTATTGTGGGTAAAAATCAAAATTTTCACAATACATACCAATATTTGTAAAATGATATATAAATATATATGCATTTGAAACTACATTTTGCATTAACAACTAGAATAGAAAATTCTAAAAGGAGAATTATAAATTGCATAATTTGTTGTTACGTCCCTGACATTCTAAAGACAAATGAAAATGAAACCAATTTGCCTGAAGATAATGGCTGTTTAGGGTTTGGTTTTCAGCTATTGTTTAAACTTCTAAATTTATATAACTTTGTTTGGACTTTTAGTTGATATCTCTTTCAGAGATTCCCCTTATTCATTTTTCCTCATTTCTTGCCTTTATATCATTCTCTTTTGTCTTTCTTAATCCTTCTCTTCAAAGTCATACATACTGCAGGAGGATGGAGGAAACTGCAACAGCTGAGAACTCCGAGAGGGCCTGAAGTGGTTTCCTATGGAAGAGAATTTTGCATCTGTTTCTCTCCTCTCGTTCCCATTAGCTTTTACTAGAAAATCACATGATTTCTCATTATGAACCTAGAACAGAGGTTCACAAAGGAGATTTATTCATTTAGCAAAGGGTATCTCTTAAAGCACCTGCAATGTGCCAGGTAGTGTGCTATCCATGCTGGTTAGAAAAGAGTGAAAAAAAAAAATAGACATGGTCCATTCTCTGCCATTATGGAACTTCCTTTCCAATAATACAGACAGACATTAATGGGGATTCATTTAAATGAATCTAAAACTTCCATTGTCGTAAGTACTCACTTAGGTGAAGTCTATGGTGGTATGAAAGCACCTAACTTAGGTTAAGTCGATGGTGGTGTGGTGGCATGGAATTGGGTCCTGACTTGGGGATTAGGTAAAGTTCCTTTGGAGAAGGGAAACTGGAGCTGAGATCTCAAGGACATGTAGGAATTAGCTAGGTAAAGAGGAGGGAACAGAATTCCAGGCACAGTGAACAAGAAGTGCAAGGGCCCTGTGGTGGAAAGAGTTGCTGAGTGTGCAGAATACCGGGAGACACTGTGCTGTAAAAGGACAAGGGGGAACGGGAAGAAAATGAGCCTGGAGAAGTAGGCTTGAAGACTTGCTTGGCCACGCTAGGAAGGCCTATCTTTAGTCTAAAAGAGATGGAAAACCTCTGAAAGATATTAAGCTGGGGTGGGTGATGCCATGTTTTAAAGAACACAGTGGCTGCCGTGGAGAGTGAGAATGAAGCGAGGTAGAATGGAAAGCAGGGGGATGGCTTAGGAAACTACTGGAGTTGATCAGGTAAGAGGAAAATGGTGGTGACAGTGGTACATTACAAAACAAATTACTGATAATAGTTTCAATGCAATTTTGGATGATTTGCTTTTTAAAATGGGCAAATTAGATTGGATTCTATATTATTCTTACGACATCTTTCACTCAAGGCAAGAAGATGTGGATATTGTACATAATCCTGGGCAGTGTGGAGCACAAATGAGCAGTGAGAAAAAGTTGTGAACTGCTGTTTCAGAGGTTTGTCTTAAAACAAAAAACAAAAACCCAAAAGTTTCTGTTCATCCTAACACCATCCCACATGTCTTTATAATTCTATTGCTCATTCCTTTTAACAGCAACCCTACTTGGCAGAGAAGCTTTATCTACAGCCTCATGAACATTTTATTTCACAACTACAATTGGGCTTCTTCCTCATACACCCCATGTGAAAATGTATGCAATAATAGCTACCACTCACATAGTGTTTTCTATGGATCGTGAACAGTTTTAACGTCTTTACATATATCAACTTGCTTTATTTTCATTTAACAATATTTAAGATAGGTTCCATTTTACTGATAAGAAAACTGATGATGCAAAGATCAAGTAAATTGACCAAGCTCAAACAACTGGTAAATGACTGAGTCGAGATTCAAACCCAGATAGGCTGACTCCAGAGTCTAGGCTTGCAACTGTTATAATACATAGCTCTCTTTATGAGAATTCTTTCTTTTCTGTCTCTCTCTTATTTTTTTTTAAGTTAAATGCTTAGGTAGTTTTGAATAAAGGACTTAATTTCCAATTGAATGGCCATATTAAATTGGAAATTAAATGGAAAGATTAGTCCTTATTATAATGGAAAATATTTAGGAGAATGAGTGTGACATATTGAATTTTCAAAACTGTGGCAAATTGTATTTTCCAAAGAAGGCCGCAACAATAGTTCCCATCCAACGTGCTATTTTTACAGTGTAATCTGGGCATTGCTCTCCAGGTGGGGACCATGGGTCTGGGCCTCGTTTGTAACCAATAAAAGATGGCGGAAGTGATGCTGTGTGATACCTGAGGCTAGGACAGGAAAGAAGGGGCAGTTTCTACCTTGCTTTGTGGAGAGACTACACAGGCAAGGGTCTGAGACTACATGAAGGCGGAGAGAAGGAGAGAGAGAGAGAGATCTGACTAGCCCCTAGCTGCTCCTCCAGCTGTCCCAGCTCCAGCTTGAGAGAACCCAAGTCAGAAATGCCCAGCCAAGCCCTTCTCCAATTCCTGACTCCCCCAAATTGTGAGAAAATCAGATGGTAATTTTAAGCCACTGAGTTTTGTGGTCATGTGGTAGGTACACAACCACAGTTAACCAGAGATTGATGCACTAAGAATCAAGAGGCTTGGGGATCTGGGTATGGTTTGCTTGGTATGACCTTATCACAAGATGCTTTTCTTTCTGTGTGTTTTATTTCTTATTTAAGCAGATCACAAAATCCATTGCTATTTCACCTTACAGGATTGTTATGATTTCTTTCAAATGAGGTAATATACCTCTGAAAAAAATTGTTAAATAAATACATCAGTATTTTAAAATACCTGCAGAAGAGAAAATAGAGTGAAACTGAGGTGTTCAGGCAGGTGATTGTGGAAGAAAGTCGAATGAAAATTCATTTCGGGGTGTGTGGTGTAGGAAGGAAAATGCTAACTATCCATTCACATCCATACTTATTTCTCTGCAACTATATGATTATCCTGTTGATTATCATTATTATCATTATTTTTGAGAGTTAGTAAAATGGCTCTCCAGCCAGCCTGTCTGGCCTTAATGTTGGCTGCATCGTTTACTAGCTGTGTGATGTTGGGTAAATTACCCAATAAATCCGTAATTTAATAAATGTTAACTATTAACACTATCATTCGTCCTGCAACTTTTTCAGCTATTATTATCCCTTTCCCACCCCTGCACACCGTCCCTTGACTGCATTTTCCCTCTTTGTCTTTTAGTGCCTCGCTCTGACATCTTAGTCTTCATTGTCTGTCTCAGAGTTGTTATCAGCACTTGATTTTTCTGTCACCCTGACAAGACTGTGACCCCTCAGGGAAAAGACCGTATCCTATATTTTTGTTTCTATCTGTCATAGTTGGTGCCTGATACAGAGTAAGGAACAGAGAAACTGAATTTAAATGAGTGAAAGAATGGACAGATTACGTTACAAGTGAATTACACATTTGCTTTAAACCACATACAAGGCAATTTAGTTAGGGTTTGAGGCCAAATACTTCTAAAATTGGTTATAAGCTGTGTAAATGATCTCATACCAAGGAATAATATGGTATTTTATTTGATTTGCTATAGGTTTCAAAGAGAAGTGGTAAAAGTCTGGAATTCTAATTAAAAGCTTTGTGGCATTTTTCTAGCCTTCTTTCTGTATAGGCAGTATAATCAGATAATAGCAATTTGCATTTTCCTGTGATTTGTCAAAGGCAACCTTTGCATTCAATCAGATGCATTCAATCAGAGGCAGATTTTCCATGAAGCTGAAGAAGCTCTGGGGCCCCTGGGAGGGCCCTAGCAAAGAGCTCACATGTACAGCTTTCAAACAAAACTTAACTGCGTTGCTTAAGAGTGTTGCTTTTCACTTCTCTATCCCCACATTACAACTCTCTTGTGTAAGGTGGTACTTCAAGGCTAGAGGAATTTTTGAGACCTAGCTAAGGGGAATTTCATTTGAGGATATGTAATTTTAGCAGCAATTTGGAAAGCCATTTTTGTAATGTTTCAATAAAAAGAGAAATTCCAGACTTCTGATTTGGTGAATAAAAAGGTACCTTTTCTAATTGTTTTTAAGTTTATTTACTAAAGGACTGAGTGACTAAGTCATGTAGAAATGAATGGAATATGAAACAAAATCAATTAATGACATCACAGACATTATTTTCACATTGAGAAGCAAGTTGTACAAAAATTTTGCAGATCATATTGAAAGTAGTAACTTGTCAAAAGGAAGAGGTAAGTTTCTAATAGAAGAAACTAAAAATTCCCTGAAATCTTTAAAACTTATATATGAAAGGAGTTGATCAAGTTCTTCCCAAATTTGACAAGACACCTAAAAATTTACATGACATTGTCAAGCGAAGAGCTGTGAAGCTGAAATTTTTCTAAGCTATGACTAATAAAAATCAAGTTTTTGTCACACATCCTAGAGGGAAGACTGAATTATCTTTCTAGTATCTCTATAGAAAATTATATTAAAGTATCATTGACATAAACAGGCAGTCAAATACTGCATAACTAAAAAATGTAGGAAACTAGTGTTGAAGAGATATGTCAGGCAGTTAATCAAATGTTATTTGATTCTTCTGGAATTTGTGATGACTGTGATGGTATTTATTAGCTTTATAGCATTTATGTTAATATTTTAATTTCTTTTTCCAAATAAATCTTGACTTTTTAATTTGTATTTTGTTTTCTTGTTCATAAAATGGGGCCCCTAAACTGTGTAAGCATTGGACTCTACAAACACTGGTTCTACCCCTTATATAATTATTTTATTTGTAGTCCCTATTTCAGCTTTCTGATGTTTGCACTTTCAGTACATTATCTAATATCCATGAACTTGAGAGACTTCACTATAACCTGCAGTTAATTAATTGCTAATTTTCATTTAAATCTGTGTGAAAAATCTTTCATTTCCCTTCTAAAGGAGATTTTCATTTTTACTAGTGTTAACTAAACTTTTTAGAAGACAGCAGTGATCAAGGAAGAAAGAAGCAAATGTAATTTAAGGAAACTGAGTTGATGTATATTTAAAACTGTACGTATGTTATAGGAACTTCAATATTGATTCAACTGGGTGGCAATAGAACTGTGGTAGTTTGAAATTATTTTATGAATCCCCAAAAGAGAAAGATTATGCTTTTAAACTAAACTATTCCTGTGGATGTGATATCCTTTGGTTGCATTAAATTTGGTTGAGGGTCCTTTGATTAGATTACTTGATAAGATCAAGTAGGACTTTTGATTGGACTATGTCAATGAGGTGACCTAGATTGAGTCTCTGCCCTCTGGCTGGTTCTGATATAAACAGTGACACAGAGAGAGAGAGACATAGACACAAGTAAAGGAAGCCATCATATTTGATCCTGTCATGTAAGAGAACGGATGCCAGTTTCACCTACAGCTGAGCTTCAAGGAGAGAAGCCCCTGAGAGGCTCAGAGAGCTGAGGGCTAGGGAGAAATGAACCATATACCTGATAGCTTACAGCTGTACTCTGGGAAGAAAGTGGCGCCCCTGATACTGAGAGAGGAGGCCAGGTGAGAGACAAGCCTTATGCTGTGTTTGCTTATAGCTGCAGAAGGGTGGAAACCTCAGCAGAGATTGGTGGCCATCTTGCTTCAACACGTGCCAGCTGACTTTGATGAGAAAGCACCTCTTATGGTGCCCTGAGTTGGACTTTTCATGGCCTGGGAACTGTAAGCTTTTACCCCAAATAAATCCCCTTTATAAAAGCCAACTCATTTCTGGTACTTTGCATTGGCAGCTCTTTGACAAACTAAAACAAGGACTAACAACGAATTAAAGTCATAGACTATGCTGTTCACTCAGTCTACTTGTTTACTTAGCAGTCATCATTTTTGTACACTTGAGGCAATGAGCTGGATTTTGGGGACCTAAACGATTTTTGTAAAGAGCATTTTGCATTAGCTAGGGATTTAAATTTTGGTAGGAAAGAAGTTACCAGCTTTAAAGTTATTTTTCAGGCAACTACTTCTCATGTACGGTTCAGGAACCAATTCCTAAAGAATACTTTGGTTCTTGCTATAGAATTTCAATACCCATTTTGGAAACTAACCAATATGACCCTTTATATATGTACAACCAATACTGTTTTATGACAAACTAGTTTGTCTTGAAAGAACACAACTGTTTGCAGCTATTTGCTCAGGTACATTGTGGGAAAAAGATGGCTTAGGAATATAGATATTTCTATTCAGAGGGACCACTTAAACTATATTATTTTTCATAAAGTTTTCCTATCATTCACAATTTTCCTTGACCTGTCTATAATACTGATAAAGAATATCTTTCCTTCCTCCTGTAATACCTTTTTCACTTGTCTTCCAGGATAACTCTACCTTTGCATTTTTCTCCCACTATGCTGCTCCTCATTTTCCCAACATATAAATATTAGCATGCCTACTTCTCATGGTTCTAAATAGTATATAAACCATAAAATATTAACAACACCTCAATGTTTTTCTCTATCCAAGTATTCTTCCCTGAACTCTGGATTTATTTATCTAACTACCAAATCAACATTTCCATTATTATGGACATCTTTTTTTTTTAAGATTTATTTTATTTATTTATTCCACCCCCCTCACTGTTTGTGCTCACTGTCTGCTCTTCTTCTCTTTAGGGGCTACTGGGAACCAAATCTGGGACTTTCCATGTGGGAGAGAGGCGCTCAATAGCTTGAGCCACCTCAGCTCCCTGGTTTGTTGTGTCTCTCATTGTCTTGCCTTTTTGTGTCTCTTTGCTGTGTCATCTTGTTGTGTCAGCTCACTGCACCTGCCCATCACGCCAGCTTGCCTTCTCCAGGAGGCCATAGGAACTGAACTTGGGACTTCCCATGTGGTAGACAGAAGCTCAATTACTTGAGCCACATCCGCTCTCCTATTATGGACACCTTAAACTTAACATATCAAAAGCCAAACTCCTGATTTTATCTTACCCAACCTGCTCTACTCAAAGATGTATTCATCTGAGTTAGTCATCTCCATTATACCAGTGGCTTAATAAAATCTTGGATTAATTCTTGATTGCTCTGTTTTTTGTTTTTTGTTTTTTTTCTTTTTTCATCCAATATCCAAATTATGAGCAATTCCAGTTGATTTTATATTCAGAATATATCTGGAATCCCATCACTTCTGCTTCCCCCCAGCCTAAGTCATTTTCACCTCTTGCTTACATTGTTATAATAGTCTCCAGTCCTTCAACCTTCTACCATTGTGCCCTGTATTAGTTGCCATGTAACAAATTACCCCAAGACTTAGTGTCTTAAACCAAGAAAAATTTATTATCACATTTTCTTTGGGTCAGGAATCTAAGGTCATATTAGCTGGGTTCCTCTGACTTGGGGTCTCTCATGAGAGTAAAGCCAGAGTGTCGGGGCTGTAGTCTCATCAGAGGGCTCAACTGGGAGGATTTGGTTCTAAGATCACTCATATGTTTGTTGACAGGACTCAGGTTCCCACAGGCTGTTGAACTGAGGGCCTCGGCTCCCGGCTGGCCGTTGGCTAGAGGCCTCCCTCAGTTCCTTGCCATGTGGGTCTCTCATGACAGTTATCTTCCCTTAGAGGGTAAGAGAGTGAGAGCACACCCAAGATGGAAGCCACAGGCTTAATGTAACCTTATCTCAGAAGTGATCGTCCATAACTTTTGCAGCATTCTACTAGTTAAATACAAATCAATAAATCCAGTCTACACTCAAGGGGAGGAGTTCACACTTAGGTGTGAACATGAGGAAGTGGGGATCATTGAGGAGTCATGAGGCTTCCTACCTCTTCTCTACAGTTTATTCTCAACAGAATAGCCATTGCATCACATTAAATATGAATCAGATGATATTGCTTCTAGCTCAAAACCCATCAAGAACTTCCCATTTCACTCAGACCTTAAAATGGCCTAAAAGCCCTGCACAATCTGGCCCCACCTGATCTGCCCCTCTTCCTTCTCTGATTTCATCTCCTGCTACACTCTTCTCTTGAAATGTTTCTGCCTTAGGGATTTTGCTTTCACCTGGACTGCTCTTCCCTCAGATACCCCGAGGGCTTTGCTCACATGCCATCTTCTCAGAAGGCACTCTATTTAAAATTGTACTGCTTCCCGATCACCTGGCACTGCTTGTACCCTGCTATGCTTTATTTTCATCCATAGCTCTTATCACTATAAAGAAACTATATTTCTGCATATTAATTAGAATGTGAACTCCATGAAGGCAGGGATCTTTGTCTGTATTGTTTACTGCTTTCACAGAGCCTGCTACAAAATAGGAACCCAGTGTTTATTTGCCTTGAATTTTTCATTACCAGATATATTCAGTCTTGGCTTCTTGTGTAGCTTTTGAGTTATGTTAAATTTGCTAAAAACATAAATCTATAATTTTAGTTTGCATTTCTTTTATCATCTTTACAATGCTATGAAGTAAGCTCTTTATTATTCCTTTTTTACATAGGAGGAAGCTGGAGCTCAGATAGTTTCTGTGAAGTTTGCATAGTTAGCATGCAATGAAGCCAAAATGAATGCTTATGTCTTTGATTCTAATTGTGCTCTTTCTTCTGTCTTTCTATGCTGATTTCTAGAAAGGATAGATGAGAAAATGGTGTTGCTCCAACATGCTGTTTTATTGAAGAGATTTCTCTTAGAGACTAGGAAGAAACTTGGCAAAATTAAAGAAAATAATTATAAAATTGAATCTGACCCAGCTTATGAAGAATTTAAAGCACTTACCTAAAACATAGTGGACTGGATAAAAGTTTAGGATATTTGAGTTTACAGCCTAACTCTATCCCCAAAAACTACATACCCTTGGAGAAATTATTCACTTTTGCTGAGCCTCAGGTTCTTTATCTCTAAAATGGGTTCAACAATACCTACTTCATAAAAGTGTGCTGATTTTTAAATGAGATAATAAGTGTAGAAATAGTTTTGTAAATTAAATCCTTATAGGAATAATATACGAAATACTGAGGGTTAACTTGAAACACTGAATCTAAAAATAATATAAATATTTAAAATAATACATTTCAATCCATCTATTTGAAACTTGTAGGACTTACAAAAGTCATTTAATGATCAAGTTATATAGAGACTGTTTTTAGGTAATCAACAAATATATTTTGAGTTCTTATTATATTCTTAGCAATGTACTTATTGCTGTCTTGAGAATCAAAGAAATAAATTTTACAGGGTCCTTCTTGCTGTAAATGTATTTATACGTATGAAATAATGTAAATACTGAAAAAGTGATATGAAAAAGTATAAATTTTTCTGTTAATAGTAATCCAGTCAACATTCAATACATATCCATTGTAGTCCTTCTAGATTTCTAAAACGGAGTCATCAGCTCTTGCCTATACTTTTAGATCTGCAGGTCAACTTCTACAGATACAATTTGATGTGTTGCTGGGGAAAATGAATCCAGACAAGCTGTGACCAAGTGCGACCTTGATTTGAACCTCATAGTTCAACAGTTCAATAGTCAACTTTCTCTTCTAGGATAGAATAAAAATACAGTCCATTTCAATTTATTTAGCTCTCCTCTCACTTAGCCTATGTTTACACCCACATTATACAGAGATAATGCCTAATTTAGATTTCTTCTTAAGTTATGCAAATTATTTCATATTTCGAACAAATTATGAGTTAAGGCATGTTTGTATTAGGATGCCACTTGGGATGTTTGCTACATTCTGGGCATCACAATCTTGAATAAAATGGTCATACAGAATCTACACTATTTAGGAATTAATTTATAGCAATGCATAAAGGCTTTGTTTTTGTTGTTTTTATATTATTGTTTTTAAACTGAGAATTTGGTAAGATGCTTAAAGGCTATGTTGAGAAAAATTAAACCTTGATTCTGAGTTTGGAATTCTGTATATTATAAGATCATTATAAGAACAAATACATTTGACAAACCATGAACACATACAGTGATGTTTTCTATTAAATTTCCAGTCAGTGTTGGCTAAGGGGATGGGCTATTATAGGTCATTAGCCAATAAGACAGGGGGCCTCAAAAGCCTTTTCTAAAAATCCTCTTCAGCTGGAAAGTCCCTTCTCTACTTATTTCCTCTGGTTCCTCTTTGTCTTCCTTTGTTTCATATCAAAACAGAAATAGAAAGAAATATTTACGTAATGGCATTATCATGCTGCTTTGTAGACCTTTTGCAATGATTCTCTAATCACATGTTAAATTCTAAGTATTTAAAAGGTAGAAAATGCATTTCTGCTACTTTAAAATTAATAGTAACACTTCACAGTAAATATTGTTCTCCTAGATCTCTTTTTCATCTAAATCAACAAGCTCTGGCCTTTGATTCTGCATGCTTTTACTGACAATTCAGAATCAGCAGAAAATAACTTTTAAAGAACATTAAAATAAAATAGCGTATTATTTATAAACAGAAATGAAAGAGTTTTTAATAAAGATGTGAAGACATTCAAAGAAGGAAGAAATCACTGTGACAACATGTTATCAGGGACTGATTTTCCTATAGAAGTGGACTTTGAGGAGAGAGAAATTGCATTTCTAGAGAAAAGGGGAAAACCATATCAGGTGATGGTAAAAATATGTGCAAAGTCACAGAGGCAGGAAGAAGCTGCTGGTATTTATTGAAAGCATAATACTATTTGGCAGGCACTGTGCTGGTGCTGGGAGTGGGCAGTGGAGGTTGGTAGTTTATAAAGCAGAACCCAGTGTAGTGGGAATTAAATCCATTTATTAATTCAATAAATATTTATTAAGTGTTTACTATGTGACAAGTATTGGGGATTTAGTATTGAACAAGTCAGATAAAAATCCCTGTCTTCCTATATAATATTGGGAAGCATTAAGTGCTACTGAAAACAAACAGTAAAATAAAGTAATAGGATACAGAAGAGATGAAGGAGTGAGCGTACGTAGATAGGATAGTAAGGTCAAGAAAGACTTCTCTGAGGAGGTGACCTTGTCTTTTGACCTTTTAAAAAGCTCATTCGCTGCTTCATTGGGGTGACTAGATTGCAGGGTTTGGGGGTGGAAGCAGGCATCCCAGTTAAAAGTCACTGTTGCAGTGAGCTCGATAACAGATAATGGAGGCTTGGACTAGATGGTGGCAGTAGGGATCATGAGAAGTGGTCAGACTCAGGATTTATTTTGAGGACAGTGCTGATAGGTCTTGCTAATGAATTGAATGTAAATGGGAGGGATGGAGGACAATTAAGAAGGACTCATATTTTCTGACCTGACCAACTGGATGAATGATTGTGCTTTTCCCCGAGAAAGGGGTGATTGAAGAAGTAGTAGGATTAGATATGGAGAATGAGAATTTATGAAAGACAAATTTCTTTAAAGAGATGTAAATTATAACTAATACTTCTTTCAGGTTGACATTCATTCCTAAAACCTCCTTCAACTGAAGTTTAAATGAATTTTTGTTATTTATACAAATACAGAAGAAATTTGGTTAGAAATGTAAGACCATGTAATTCTACCAGATGTTAAAGTACTTGGCAGAGACTACTGGAAACAAAGAATAATTTACTTGAAACAGAAACTTCAGATGACAACCTGTATGCATTTTCTTTTTTTTTTTTATTTATTTTTTTTTATTTTTTTTTACCGGGAGGTCCCGGGGATCGAACCCGGTTCCCTCCATATGGGAGACAGACGCCCGACCCTTGCATTTTCTATTACTGCTATAACCAGTAATTATAACAAGTGTGTGTGTGTAATTATCACAAAGTTAGCAGTTTGAACAATAAAATTGATCATTTTACAAAAAAAAAAAAAAAAAAAAAAGAAGAAGTAGTAGTAATTTTTGCAGATATCGTGAGTTCAGTTATGCACATGTGATCTTGTCACACCCTTTTAGATATCCAAGCAAAGATAACATGGAAACATTTGGATACATGTAAGTAAAGGCATGCTGAGTGTTGTATGAAAATATGGCATATCTGTAAAAATGGACAAAAATTAAGGTGGGAAGTAATAAATTTAGATCATATTACGCTATGGTCAACCCATATATAAGTTCCTGCCATGTCCAAAACATTGCCTTAGGTGCCCTGAGAGCAAATTAGGTAGGCCTTGAGAATCAGCCTGGAAGAAAACACATATGGAAATAATTCTGATGCAAGTTATACTAAAGTTTATAATAATAAAGCAAGTCCAATTTTATAGGGAAAAGAGAGAGAAGCATTTTGATGGGAAAAGACTGCTGGCAGTAGGATTTGGGACAAGCCTCAAAGAATGGGTAGATCTTTTATTTTTTTTTTAATTTAATTTAGTTAATTAATTAATTAATTTTTTGGGGGGTAGATCTTTTAAAGGTATTTAAAGGATAAGGCTTTTCGAATGACTAAGTCACTTTATCATTAGTGCAGCTTCGGAACACCTTTCAGGAATGACAGGCTAGATGGAATATAGGATGCTAAGGGTTTGCAGTGGTAGATAAGGCAGAAAAGGGAGCTGGGGGGACAACTAGCTGCATGCTTTGATGTCAGACTGAAGATTTAATTCTGATTTAATTCTCAATGTAATGAGGAACCCAGAAAACTTTATGACTGGGGGACTCAGATGGCCAGATGGTGGTTTTAAGAAATAGAAGAGAACCCGTCGAGCCATTGTGTGGTATATGCTGGAAGTGATAGCCTGACTCTTCCACCTGGATAGTTATTTGCAAATAATGTGGTTTACAACTGAGAGCTTCTATATCATTACATAGTTCTTGGTGGCCCACCAGAAGGAGAGACACAGGGAGGTAAGGAAGTTTCTGGTTGAGAGTTTCAGTACGGCCTAGGAGGTTGAGGGAATTCCAGGGGATCGAGAAGTAGCTGACCCTGCTTATGAGATGGCAGAGGTGGAGAAGAGCTCTAGTAAAACCAGGAGGAGATTCCAGTTGTCTGAGTTAGGGAGGCTGAAGTGGGGGTGCTTAGGAGGCCAGGTGAATATAAATTGAAGTTGTCATTCACCTCTCCTCTGATGTGTCCTCGCACCTTTAGAGGAAGAAAACTATGTTATCACAACATAATTTAGGTCATTTCCCAGAGAGTCTTAAAGAAAGAGGAACATAATTTTCTCAATTTTTTTTTTCAAGCTTATTGACAGAACTTTATTAGCCATGGTACTCACTTACTCTTGGAATTTCCCTTTCTTTTTTTTTTTTTTTTCTTTGAAAATTTTTTTAGTTCAAGTATTGGACACAGTTATTTTTAGACACAAAGATATTCGGTTTTGTACTGACAGCTATGTTTCCAAATTGCCGTGGTATTTTTTTTTTTTTTCTCTTCAGTTTCTTTATCTGTAAAATTAGCAAAGAGGAGATCTCCTGATACAGCTTCTGTGGGGATTTAAGTGATTCGGCAACTGTCTACCTTGAAAATAGAAAATATTACGGAGAGCCTGATAGCCTTTCAGCTTTGGCTCAAATGGCCACGATAGAGTAATTTCCTTTTTAATATTCTTTGATAAGCCTAATTATCTTAGGCAGGAGATGGAAAGAAAGAGGGAGAAGAGCAAGAGCAGGTAACAAATAGGCTATGATTTATTTTCAGGCTCTGTATTTACACAAAGCCCATGAAATAGATACTGCAGAGCATTAAAGAAGAAAATAGGTGCTCAGAGGTGTCATATATGTGTCCAAGGTCACACAGCTAATTGCTGATGAAGGCGTAAGCCAATAAGCCTGAAATCATTTCAAATAACAGTTTAAAATAAAGTCATCTCTAGCTGGGTTGTCTAGGACCAAGTTAGTCATTCTGTTCATTTTATGGAATGCAGTTTTAAAGAGTCTCTCATATTTGAAACTGATATTATTTATCTTAATATTCAGAGAGCTAACAAGATTTTATCTATTAGTAGTTTCACAATGACTCATGAAAACTAGAGCCAAAGGTAAATTATTTTGCCAGGTCAAAGCTACCTTTCTCTCTACCTGTCTTAAAATCCATGTCATTATGAAAATGCAATCTCCTAAGGAATTTATGAATCATGACCTGTGACGGTGTCCAAACTGGGTCAAAGAGAAAGAATGGAAGAATCTGGCCCTGTACATAGCCGGTGGAATTTTAGGTACTAAAATAATACATCAAGGCCTAGTTTTCATGTAAGAAAATATTTCTATAGTAGCTGAGGGAGTGAAAATGAAAAACATAAACCGACCGTACATCACTGATAAAGATGTCTATTTCTAGAGAGAATGTTTGGATTCTTTGTTTCTTCACAACTTTTGATTGTGAAATGTGTATTTAGTGATCATGATTTTTAAGTTGGAAACAACTTAATTGATAACAAAACAGTAATACTACAGGGGAAATGTTTGTACAATTAAGAAGCGATTACCTTAGGTGCATCGGTAATCAAGTACAGTAAATGTATATAAATGCTCTTTTTGCTTGTAAGTAATCCTTTCCAAGCACCAACTAAATATTCTTTAATAGTCATTTTGGTGGGAGGCAAATCTCATTGTAATTCTTCTTTCTTTTGGTATTTTCCAAACTAAAAGGCTTTTTTCTTTTCTTTTTTTTTTTTTACACAAATGTGCTCAAATTCTATGTAGTTTTTGTAGTAATCAAGGTCCTTAAAGGAAACAAAATTCATGCTAGATGATTCAAATGAAGAGATCTTAATGAAAGAACAACCCACAGAGGTGTGGAGGTGTGGCAGAGTTATCCTTCAGTATACTAAGAAAAATAATCAGTACTATTTACTATCTGGGTCCAATAGACCCTTTTTATTTGTTTATTTTAAACATTTTTGTTATTTTACAAATAATTTGCAGAAGGAAGAATAAAGGCATAGTGAAATCACCTTCATTATAAATTTCCATAAAAACTGAAACACAGAAAACCACTAAGTAACAAGGGAATTCTGGAGCACAAACATCATAAAAAATGAAGTAATAGAGTCACATGTCTTTTTAGCAAAATGGGATGGATGGATGAGAATGTCAGCTTTCCTTTGTGTCTTTAGAAAGGTATTTGTGGTAGACAGACTTCCAAATAGCCCCAAAGAATTACTGCCTCCTGATATTCATGCCCTTTCCTCTTTAGGGTCAAGTGGACTTAGGGATTTTCTTCTAACCAATAGAGTACAGAAATGGTGGTGGGGTTTAGCTTCCATTATTATGTTGCAGAAGATTGTGACTTCTGTCTTGCTAACAAACTCTATTACCTTCCTGGTTTGCGTGCTTTGATGAAACAAGCTGCATTTTGGAACGGCCCAGCTGACAAGGAACTGAGGGTTGTCCCAGACTACAATCCACGAGGAACTGAATCTTGCCAACAACCACATGATCTTGGAAGCAGTTCTGTCCCTTCCCCAGCTGAGCTTTATGATGATTAGAGCCCAGCCAACATCTTGACTGCAGCCTGTAAGAGACTCCATCATAGAAGGTCCATCTAAGCTGTGCCTGGATTCCTGACCCAAAGAACTGTGAGATAATAAATACATTGCTTCAAGCCTTAAGTTTTGGGGTAATTTGTTATCCAGCAATAGATAATTAATACAGTGTCATTTATGTATTTATTCTTTTTCTTCAGTATTATTGAAACATACTTCATAGATAATAAAATTCACCAAATTTATGTGCATAATATTTCAAAGGTATATGTAGAATAAACAATTTCACAATCAACTTATACCATTTTCATCACCCTCTAACATTTCCTCCTGCCCCTTTCCTTCATCTCCTAACAACCATCACTCATTGATTCTTGAGTTTAAAAAAATTCATATCTGAATTTTCATTTCTACAATATCATATCTGAAGACTTGTAATCTGAGACTTCACTTATTCATCAATTTTGCTATCATCATTAGAATCCAAAAGGCTGATCTCTGTCTCTTTGATCCATCTTCTTATTTGTCTAGTAATTGTGAAAAATTTTCTCTGTCAGTTTTTTCCTTGTCTTTATGGACAGAAAATGAAATACTCTGAATTCTCATTATGATCAATGAAAGCTAAAGTAATCCAAAAAGGTTATCTCCAGTTTCCTTTTAAATCTTCTTGAAATATTTTGCAAAACTTTGGGCAAAGCAGGAAGAAAACTGAAGGATGACATCTTTTACAATTGCATCACCCTTCTGGGGGTTTTCCTCATTATTCCATTTTTTTACCATTTTTGGACATAATGGATGAGTAATGATGAATCATGGTGAAATATCCTAGGATTATGAAATATTTCAAGATATAGGATGAATAATTTCACTAAGAACCATAAAGTATGTTGAGTTCATGAAAGAGTCCAATGGATTCATATGGTAATTAAAAGATTAAATATATTTTATTCTAGTTTAAAAATAAGTAAATTTTCTATTTGGTTTTTGGAAGGCATTTAAAAAAAGAATAAAAGTAATGAGATATCATTCCTTTCAAATACTTAAACTACTTAAAATAAACCCTCAATAACAAACTCCTCTACAGGAATAGACTTCCTAATAAAGTAGCAGCACATAAGACTTTGTCCAGGCTCTGTTTTCTGTTTTCTGGGAAACCCAAGTTATGACATATAACCCTGAAGGAAATGTAAGTCCTCTTGTCAGGTAAAGAAGGAGAAGACATTTAAGACAGAGGAACAGCTTATACAACGTACTGGAGATGAGAGTCTGGAACATTTGGGTTCAATAAATAGTATGAAAGATCTTCTGTGCCAGGCCACAGAGTTTGAGTTTTATCTTATAGAAAAAGAAGATATTAAACACTTTGCGTGCATTTCTCAGTGCTCTACTTTTTTATTGGTTATTACCGCTAATAATAAACCTTGTGTTTTCTGATTATCTACAGTATCGTTCCCGGGCCTTGCTATGTACATCAGAATGACTCTCCCAAGATGTGGATTCAGTAGGTTGTCAGGTCTTAGACACTGCATTTTAAATAAGCATCCCACTTTACTCCTATCCAGCGATTCCCCCACTCAGTCTTTAGCTAATTGGATACGATATGCCGTGGCACTCTAAGGTGCCACCCAGGTCCCACTTCAGGACTGAAGGATTTATTTTCCCAGCTGCTGGAAGCACTGGCAGCAGATAGCTCTCCACTGTCAGCTCTCTTCAGAAGTGCCTCCCCCAAACAGAGCTGCCTTGACCAAAGTTATACACCTTCACCAGGGCAGCCTGAATTCAAAGAGACTGGTTACCTCGGAGCATAAAGACCTTTCCTTTTCACCAAGCCCAAAGTAACTCTGAGGTTCATCCCAGCCTCAGAGTATTCCATGGGTCAGCTGAGGCCTTCACACCTGCACTGAAGCTCTACTTATCCTGCCCAATCCTCCTCCTTCCCTCACCATCCACAAGTGTTAATTCCAAGAGCACCCCCTAATGAACTTCCTGCATGCTAAGCTCTTCCTCAGAATCTGCTTCCTGGGAAACACAACCTGTGACACAAAAGCTTGAAAGGACTTCCTGGCTGACCTGCAGCAAGATCATCAGCCTAACTGCTTCCGAGAGTTTTGTGGAGTTGCAAATTTCTCTGGCTCCATTATGAGGATATGCCTCCTTCTTAACCTCTCCAGGTGCCACCAGGATGTCTCTCCATTCCCTCTGAATCTCGGCATCCCTCTGTTTTCTCCATAGTTAGGGGCTCAATGATCACTGGTTTTTCCTTTCAGCAAAGTGGAAGAGTTAGCTCTCCCATCTTTAAGGTTTTAGCTGGAGAGGGATCGTTCCTGGGTAAGTGCTAGGAGGAAGGTTATCCCTCTAAAATTTAAACAAAAGCAATGAAAGCAACCGACCCTCCTTTCTTGCCCCCTGAAACCCCCAAAAGCTTGCTATATTGTTTTTCTGACCTTAATCAGTGAGTACAGTGCAAGAGAAGCTACTGCTTCCTCTGGGGCTGTAACAGAAGAAGATTTGACAGAAGCAGGTTATAGTTGAATTTTTGTAGACAGCCATTCCCCTCACAAAGTATCTGGTTGGAAACTAAGTTACTTTAGCTACAGATGTCACGTTAGTGTGGTTATTAAGAACAGAACATTGAGTGTGTCCACCACTTTGAACAAAATCTGTAATAATGAATTAATCTAAAAAATAGTGGCTCTTGTCAAGAAAAGGCTTGGTTTCTTAGGGACGAAGTACACAAGAAGAGATCCCCTGTCTGGTGTTGGTGTATACACTTTGATAGACAACTGTCTGCCTCCTGGGAAAAAAAGGCTACAGGGGATATTTCAGGACTTTGACCTCAGAAGGTTTCTTACTTTCCCAAAAGAGAAACAGGGCACTCTTTTTCTTCTGCCAACATGCAGATTATTTTTTCAGAAGAGGAACTTTTGCCACTTAAGGGAATCATTAGACTAGAAAATTTGTATGATAATTGTCACTATGTGAAGCTCTGCCTAATGAAGTGTGCTCTATAAATATTTCCTAAGCAACTATTATTGTTGCTTGTAATTGTAATCACAATGTCTGAGTTTAAATCTTTGCTCTGATACTTAACTGGCTCTGTGACCTCAGACAAATTACTTAACCCCTCTGTTCTGCAGTTTCCTTATCTGTAAAATGGAATAATATCAGTAAGTATCTATCTATCTAATCATCTATCTCATAGGGCTGTTAGTAAGACCACATATATAGCTGAGAACAGGGCCTGACACAAATGAGGAGCTCAGAAAAATGTAGCTATTATTATTACTGTTATTCTTTTATGTACAGACACTAAAGATGATGTTATGATGTTAATTGCAGTCCTTTTCTAATTATGTTTCAGGGCTCCCTAGTGAGATACAACATGTTGAAGAAGTCCTCAGAAAAAGTAAAACTATATCCTAGGTTGGTTGGGGAAGGCTTCCTAAAGGAGGATTTTAGCACATACTCCTCAGTAGAGTGAGGAAAGAACAGTCTAAGACATACAAACTTGCATAAAGGCATGGAGGTTAGGAAAGGTGGGTTGTGTTTGGGTTCAGGTAGGCCGAGGAGATAAGGCTGGAAGGTGACGTGGGCCCAGGTTATAGAAGGCACGGCATGCCTCTTCAAAAATTTTAGATTTTATCAGGAAAAGCTCATTTGTCAAAGAGTCTTCTTTAGTGGCAGACCTAAAACAGGTACTCAGTAAATATTTGTAGCAAATTAAATTAAACTTGTTGAGAAGAGAATTAAATAAACTAAATCTATATTTGCTTTATTCAATTAGATACAGTTCTTTAGGTCTGTATTAAGAGCAAAGTGAATTAGAGATCTGAGGCAATTATCTAGATAATTTAAAAATAAATAACCTGATATTTAGGAGACAGTCAGGTCTAAATGATCAATATTGAGTAAATTCAATTAAATAATTGCTCAAGTCCATTTTGCAGTCTTAGACAAAGGCTAGCCACCTACGATGCCATGTGGCATATTTTATCCTTTTGTTTAAAATGGAAATTAGTTTGTCTTTGAAAGATCAGCTTGTCCTAAAATTGTGGCTCAAAGTATCTTCACATAAAAGTATTAATATTAATGTTATTTTTATAATTATTCATTTCTCTAGTTAATTCCCAAATGGCTTCTTCCATCTCTGACTTCATGCATACATTTTGCCTTAAAAAAGAGAATCATTGTGGGAGAACTGAATTTGGGTGCTGTCACTATTGGAAGCATTTCCGCTACCAGCTTTTTGTCAACCACATATAAAACCATAGAAGAAAACATATATTTCAATATGCAATTTTCATTATGCATTAGAGGCCTCTAATATCCCTTACTAAATGCCATAATTTCACATATGCAGCTTGTCCCCTGGTATATGTAAACATGGAATTATTAGGACCTTATTGCATAGTTTTATCAAGATGCCAGGCAGAAAAAAAATGACATGCAATATTCAACCACAGTTTAGACAAAAAAATTTCGGTTTGATGTGAAAGCATTAATTTGATCACAGAAGAGGATTTTCCAGTAGTGCTCAGAGATTGCCAGTAACAGATAATTTTTCCCTTCTGGACATGTTTATATCACATGTCCTCCACATGCAGATGAAATCTCGCACAGATGATGGCCAGTCTTGGGTGGTTTATCTATGGATGTAGAGATAGCCCTAGTGATAATGAGCCTTGTATGTCTTTCAGGTTATAAAAGAAGTCAGTTCAGACTTGGGGAACTGAAGTTAATATTGACTAACTCTCACGGCTATGGGAAAGTCCAGCACATATATCTGAATAATTTTTTTTTTTTCCTGGCCCAGTTTTAAAAATTACACATTAAAAAAAAACTGTTTTGGCTCCTTAGAGACTAGAGACAAATGTTTTGGAGTGTGTGGGCTTAACCTGTATGCTTATATTCAGAATGAATTCTTGAAATTGAAAGTCTAATTCTTTGATTTTTGGAGAACTGTAGTTCCCCATTTTACCTCCAAGACTTCAAAGCCATAGAGTACACTATTGCCTTATTCTCTATTTATTCTGGAGGGGGATTAGTCCAGGGAAGTATAGTGGAAGGGAAAAGAGGGTGCAGTTTTTATCAATGACGGTATGGGTTGTTGGTCTCCCCTCTCTCTCAACCAACTATGAGAGCTATTTGAAATTTAAGAAGATAAGCTATAGCAAGTTGCTACCTGACCTTAAGAATGCAAGACCTTTGCTTGAGCAGAAAACATAGGTGGAGACCTTTATTACCTTTTTTATTTTCCTGCTGATTTTCATGCCTATTGCTTAGTTAGCTGAAGATGACAAACTGAACCAGCAGTTTCAGTGGTGCAATTGCTTAATTCATAGTTGTGCCAGAGAGATTGTGGGCATAATCTGGGGGAAGAATGGGTAGAGAGTGACCTCCTGAGCTGAATTCTTTGGAATGGAATTTTTCAGTCCTTACATATAAATTCTTTACTTTAATATAGAGATAGCTACCACTCTAATATTGCTCTTAGGATTTTACTCAAGTTGCTCTCAGCTTGAGGAAGGAAGTGCTATGATTCCTTCAATCACTTTTCTCCCTGGAAAATAATTTTTGAGCCCTTATTGGAAAATGAGACAAACTCATTCTTTCCCACTCATCCTCCCAACTGTCTTCCATGTCCAGCTTACAAGGCCCAAGGCCTGGCACAGAGTTCTCAGGAGGAGTGACAAGAAAGGAAAAAATAGCATCTACTTTTTCTGCTTCCTCTTCATGCTAACAGCAGCCATAAAATGACTCCATGGAACACGGTCATGGAGTTGCCTGGGAGACGAGAGGAGGATCTTGGGATTACCCCTCTGAGTACTGTGCTGCTCTCCCATTCTGCTCTTTCTGTAGATTTGTTTGTATTTCCAAGGCTCACTTCATGGTGTCACAATTGAAATATCTGTTTGCCCTGACAGATGAGGAGTACTTCAAGGTCAGAGACTTTATCTTATCATATCCTGGGCCCCCAGCACTCTGATGGCCATTTCCCACATGTTCTAAGTGGGAAAAAAAAATGGGTAAATGGATAAAATATAATTTTTCCAAATGGAATAAACTCAAATGTATTTTGGATGAAATTTAAATGGAGATATTCAAGAAAGAAAGGACTTGTTAGATACGATAGTGAAAGAAATGAGTTGAGGTGTGTAAAAAATGAACACAAGCCAGATGAGCTAGTAAAGTAATGCTTCATGGGAGAAAAAAAATCAATGATCTGCAGGGATGTGGCAGAAGGACTCTGGCCCTGAATAGCCCTAGAGGTGGATCATTCTCCACAGGACACCTCCATCAGAAGAGAATGTGTTATGTTTAATTCCGTCCACTATGTTTGAAAATTGATGTACAGAAACCCCAATTTTTCCAGAAAATGTGGCAAAAATAATTAAAGGCATGACCAATAGCCCTGTGAGAAAGGACCAAAGGAGTCAGGGCTGTGTAGCTAGAGAATAAAAACAGCCTCCCTTAAACAGATAAAAGCTTGTTTTGATCATCTGTTTTCCTGGCCTATATAGAATTGAATAGGAGGGAAAAAAGAATAGCATAAAACAGGAGTGGTTTAGTGGCACATAAGAAAGAATTTCTTAGAGAACTTCTGGAAGACACTGATAATTGTCTGTATCCGAGGCTTTAGCCAGTTGATTCCTAAAGGGCAGGAGACTGGGCTAAATAATATTTCACAGTTTATTCAAGCTCTGGAATTCTGATGGTTTATCACTGATCAGAGTTCCATAAAGAACCAAAGAAAATGTGATGTTAGTAATAAATATATATATATTTATTTATTTTTGGCATTTTAAATATAAGCTTTCTTTTAAAGAAACATTGGAAATAAACATTTTTACAAATTATAATCAAACCTTAAACATAATTTGGTCATGTTAAACATTAATTCTTAATTCAAACTAATGACATCCATAGAATACAGCCTGGTATTGGCCAGCATGAAGTTAAATTTGCTTAACCCTACATATTTTTACATGTGCTTAACCTTTAATCCTTTCTAAAATTCAATGATTGTAATGATTCACCTTTATAAGGTTAAGCAGTTCTTCTATGTAATACCCCTGAGAAAATTTTTAAAAATATGAAACATATATACCATATATATATATATATATGATATATATGTGCCAATATTAATTCATTTAATCCAATCTTCATAGTACCCCAGCAGCTTGGATACTATTATTATTAGCTCATTTTATAGATGAAATACCTGAGGCATAGCAAAGTTAGATAACTTGTCCTAAATCACTGTAGTTAGGGTTCTCTAGAGAAACACACCTGACAGGATATATAGATTTATAGTTACATTTACTGTTATTTTTACATTTATACATATATATGTAAATGTTAAGAGATTTGTTTTAGGATTTGGCTCACATAACTCTGGGAATTCATAAGTCCAAATTCTTTAGGACAAGTCTCAAGTTGGAAACTCAATGATGGTGTTGTTGAATTCCCCAGGAGAGTCTGACTGGCTGAAGTAGAGGAAAGAATTCTTTCTGAGTTCTGAGATCATCTGCTTTAAGATGATCTTTAAGATCTCACAGTATCAAGAGACTCCCCTCATTGCTGAAAGCTATCTCCTTTGTTGATTGTAGATGCAGTCAGCCATAGAGGCAATCAACTGACTGTAGATGTAAATCCAAATACCCTCACAGTAACAGTCAAGCCAGTGCTTGTTTGCTTGATCAAACAACACCATATATGGCCAGGTTGACACATGAAATTAACCATCAAAGTCACATGGCTACTGCACTATCAGAGTATTATACAGGGTTCTGAAACATGGGTGATGATAAAATTGGAGTAAATAAGGAAGCAAAAGCCTGTCATAAATTACTTGATATATCAGGGCTTGCATTAATCTATATACTTAAGTGTAACTGCTAAGTGCATACACTCAAAGCAATTCACTTCTTATCTATGGAATAAGGGAATTATTTACTTATTTCTTGATAACCAAAATATTTGATAAAAGTACCTACTGGTAGCAGATATCCATCATTCTCTTCTGTCTTTTCCAAGATCAATTGTCTACTGACCTTATCTAGATCATTTTGCTCAACTTTTAGATTATTTGGTAGCACGTGCAGTCTGAATGAGTGTTTCATCTGGGAAAGTACCTGCGCTGGTCTTGGAATTAATAAGAATAAGAATGAGAATAGAATGAAGCTTCTAGCAGGTCAGACCTTGGGTTCAGATACTCAAGTATGTTAGAAAGCCTCCCTGCCTCTATCCAGCACTCATACCCAAATTAGCCACAGCTTTTGATTTATTAGAGTTTGCAGTTGGGATTCAGGCATTCTATAAATGTGACTTAAAAGGTCCTATTTTGTCCAGCTCTGGTGTCTGTCTCACCAACATCATTCATACAACCATTACTTGTGCTTATTTTGCCCCTACATGTGGCTTCATTTCTAGGCTAGGGCACTTTCTTTCCTACTTTAGAGCTTTTGTGCTCTGCCTGGAACTTTCTTGCCCTGATTCTTTCGATGGCTGGCTCCTTTTTATCCTCAGATCTCACTCAAGTGTCACCTCCCTCATAGGTCCATCCTGTGAGATTGCATTTCCTCTCCAGGTTATACTCTATGACTTCCTTGATTTCTTTCTAACTTCTTATTGCAATTTGAAATTTTCATTCATTGATTGACTTGTTTATGATTTGTCACCTTCAACTAAAATGTAAATTCTGTGAAGAGAGAAACTTTCCTGTCTTTTTTTTTTTTTTTTTTTTTTACTATCCTCAGGTCCTAGGATGTCATTTTCTCAATGAATATTTAATAAATCTACAAATAAATGAATGGAAGACCTGGTGGAGGCCCGGTTTTTTAAAAATAGAGCAAATGGGTTGCCAGGAAGCCAACTCTTAAAAAAAAAAAAATCCCTGTTTGGTAGTGTCGGCTGATTTATTTCTACCAATTTCAAGCTACCAATGCTTTAAACAAGTGTTTCATAAAATTCATGAATATTTAATATTTGGCTCTTACAAGCTGTTACAAACAGGCTTCAGTCCACTACTGAATGACAGCGGACTATGATCTGAATGGAAGGGAACAGTAGTGTCAGAAACTATATGAGATGTACCTAAGTCCCATCTTTAAACAGCCTTCCAGAGATGTATATGCATCTGTATTAGGGTTCTCTCGGGAAACAGAATCAACAGGAGATATCTGTCAATAATATGAAATTTTATAAGAGTCTCCACGTGACCATGGGGATGCACAAGTCCAGGTACCACAGGCAGGCTGCAAACCAGGGGCTCCGATGAAAGTCCAATGAAAGGTTCTTGATGAGGTCCTCCTCCTCTGGGAGAAGTTGGCTATCCAAAGACGAGCTAGGAAATTCTCTCTGAATGTTGAAATCACTTCCCCTTTTAAGGCAGTCAACTGATTGGATAAAAGCAGCACCCATTGCTGATGCAATCTCCCTGATTGATGCAGATGTAATCAGCCATCCATGAAGTAAACTCACTGGTGATTGGAGTCCATAAATACTCTTGTATTACAATTAGCCCAGTGCTTGCTGGACCAAAAATCTGGACACAATTACCTGGACGAGTTGACACATTAGCCTAACCATCACAGCATCATTACAAAGAAAAGGCTTTATAGAATAAGATAAGTTATTCACTAGAGCCCAACACTTTGATATTGAAAGGATGACCAGGGTTCAAACAAGGAAACTTTTGAAAATAAGGACTAAACAGACAGGACCCTGGAACATTCATGCCTATGGTTTGGTACATTGCTTTACATACATTGGTTGGCATAGAGTCAACCTAGGTGTGGGAACATCCCATGAGCCTGCCTTCCAGTAGCAGGGCTTTAGAAGGGGACATCGTTTTTCTACTGGCCGGGGAGAAGTTAGAAACAGAAGTCAAGAGTGGATCAGCATTACCACATGGGTGCTCACAGTGAAGCATTAGTTCAAGACTTGTTCTTGTGTCAAAAAAGCAACAAAGATTTGAATTCGGATCCCCAGGCATAAACTGTAGAGACAGAAAGCATCCTAAGTTTAGATGAATACCAAGAGACCAGAGCTGCTCAGCACGGGTGGCTGGAGCAAGACATGATGGCTTATTTTAAGTGGACTCAACAAGGGTCACTTGAGGGACAGTAGTCAATGGATGTGTGGCAGTGAGAGGCATAGTGGTGGGGTCATTATGCCTGAAATATACCAACCATTTATTTGGGAATTTCCAGAAAAACACAATTAAGGAGAAAAACTGAATTCATGCAGCTAGTGTCTCTTTGGAGGTGAAGGCTAGAGACTAGTAGATTTAGGCAAAGTGACAAAGTGAGCTTCCCCAAGACTGGCAAGTGGTTTGGGTTTTGGAAACATTAAAGATATAAGAACAACCAGGAATAGCATCCAGTGTAAGACGTTTACTACCTGTCACCTGTCAGGTACTGTTAAATACTTGATATAGGTGACGTCTTTCAGTTTTCACAAGAACCTTAGGGGTTAGATATAATTATCCTCATTTCATAAATGAGATATTGAGATTCAAAGAGGTTAACTAACATGTTTATCTTCACATAATTGGTTAAGAATAAAGCCTGGATCCTTAGGGAAACCTTGACATTGGTTCAGGAGATGAAAGGCTGGCTGACAGATAAATAGAGTTATAGGCTTGTTATGGAAGCTAAATGCTGCATGGGGCTTCCTTACCCCTTTGACTTCATGTTCCAGTTCCATAGTCTATGAAATTCCGCAGCATTTAAGGATTCTGTGAATCCTTAGGGTTTACTTTCTCCATGGTCTGAGAGGTCTTACTTTCTGAGTTCCACATCTGTGCAAGTTCTCCCTGCTTCATGCTACATCTATGAGCATGCAAATCCCAGCCTCCTTATAAATCCTCCCAATCTACTCACACCAAGTTTTAAGAGCTAACTGAAGATCTTAAGTTATTGCACCAATCACATTGCTTTCCACCATTTCAGTGCCCCTCTTTCTCCACTTATCTTTTCTTCTATCCTTTTCCCACTTCAAGGAAGAAAAACATTGTCTTCTCCATATTGCATTCTTGATAGCCCTGACACCATGGTGGGTAGGTATAGAAGTGCTAGTCTGGCTTAAATACCGATTTTCCACTTATGAGCTGAGTGACTTTGGGCTACTCAACCTCTTGGTAGCTTCGTTTTTCTCATCTGTTAAATTAAGATAATTGTTTCCATCTCACAGGATTGGTGTAAGAATGATACATGAAATTGCAAGTAGAGTGAATAGCACAGTGCCTGTCATATACTAACTGCTCAACAAATGTAAGAAACTATTAGCAAATAAGAGGGTATATTTTGTAGCTTTAACATGTTCCTAGGCTTGCAGCTTCAGCTATATTCTTTCCTCAAAAGACATTTGTTCAAGTATATTTTTTACCTCTTTATATTGGATCAGCACACCACAAATGGGATTCATTTCCTTTGTCTATAAAGCCAAGATCTACCTCAGAGACAAATGCCACTGCAGAATAAATGTCACCATTCAAAGGGATTTAGATCCATTTGAAAGCTCTGTGGAAAATATACAGATATTACAGGATTGCCATTTAAACCGTATTAAGATTCTAAAGAGAAAAAGCTCTGGGATTGGGTAATATCTGTCTATCCATTTTCAGTGGCTAGGACCATTATGTGCTCTGCATATCCCATTATTTCCAAACTCAAAATGGAAGGTGGTGTTATTGTCTGCCTTCTACCCAATGAGGAAGCAGAGGCTCAGTGAGGTTAAATAACTTCCTCGAGATCTCATGGCTACATATTGAAAGAACTGGGAGCTGAGACTACTTTTAGCCAACTCCTAAAACCCACACTCCTTCTACAATGCCACTCTGAGGCCTTAACAGACTAAGAGGTCGGTATATACATGTTAGATATGTCTTTTGAGCCCATTTTAGCAATTTCCAGAAATTTGCATTATTCTTTAGTGATACTTTGTTAAGATATATTGCTTTTCTTTAACAAGTTGTAAAAACCAAAAAAAAAAAAAGAAAATAAATAAAACTGCAAAAAAATATTTTCAAGAATTTGAGGAAAACCTCTCTTCTATTTTCATAAATAATGGTCTTTGAAAAAGGGTTGATTCAGCTTTAAGGCGCATGAAAATATGCAGATGCTTTGTTTACTAACAAAAACTATTTAGGTTCATTTGATTTAGAATATATGCCTATATTTTAATAGTATTGGTTAGCTCACAGATGTGTAAACTCAGTAATAATGATGTTTGTTGCCTCTTTGGATATTGTAATTTCCTTTGACCTTCTCACGTTTATTTTCATCTTCAACAAGAGAAAATCCTGGAAATCCCAGCATTGTTTGGTTTCCTTTCTCACTAACCTATCCAGGCTTTTCAGAAATCCCTTTGCCTCGCTCTAAACAGGAAGTTTCAGCAGGCAGTTACACAAATGGCACTGCATTATGTGGGATGTCACCTATTGTTATTGGAACAAAGATATCCTAACATAAGGACAAAGGCTTCAAATCCGCCAGGGTCCCAGACCCCTTCAATAGCCCAGCATTGTATCTGGGAAGTGATTGAGTGAATTGGGTCACTCTAAGAATATACCTAAGCTTCTGAAACTCTGCCATTATTAAGCTGCCAGGAGTTGAGCTACTCACAGCATATGCAAATAGCATTTGTAGCAACTCTCTTCTCCTATCTACTTCTGCATAATGGAAAACAAGGATTTTCTAATTAGATGTGGTCACCCACATCTATATAAATAAGTGGGGAAAATGTTGGGGCCATGATCCATAGCTCATGTTTTCTACTATTAATAAAGTATTAGGAAAAAGCAAAATATTCATCAAAAGTACTATTAAAGCTTCTCTTCTGAAATACTGCACATAAAAACAAGCAATTCTCTTAAACTTTTAAGACCTAGATCTGTAAGGGTATATATATTTTTTATATTATGCTAGAAAGAAATATCGTGCTATAATAAGCTAATTGGCATTACCAGAAGATAGGAAGTGGGTTGATGGCCCATTTAGCTGAAAGTAACTTGCACTGATGGCTTCTCACTGTGAAGAATTTCCGAGGTGTATAATATATAATGGACTGCATTTACAAAGTGAAGCCTAGACCTAGTAAAACGGAATTCCATTTAGTCAGTATTTTACTTGATCTTAATAGCAAAATTATCAAAGTACATTAAAAAATGTTATCTGAGAGTACGAATACAACAAAATGAGTGACATAGTTATGTATTCACTTCCTCTCTTTTTGCTGTGTTGAACATTTCACTCTACACATCAGCTATATTTTACACATTGCCATTTCCTCCATCCTCAATCACCTTTCTGCCCTTGGCATCTGTGTTATATCTATAGTAATATTTATGGAATCATTTGTTGTAGAAGACTTTTTCTTGATGGACAAAATGATTCCAGTAAGTTCACAGGGAAAATCTACTTCTAATCCTTTTAATTTTATTTTAACTAGCATTGCCATAGTTTTCTTCCCTCTTTCTTGCATATTTATCTCATTAAGATCTTCCTTTTCTCTACCAATATAATTCTGGCATCAGGCTTTCATGACCACACATTCCCATCTCCTCTGCTCCCTTATGAGAGCTCTTCTAACTTTGTCCACAACTCAACCTTGATGTGATCTTCTAAAGTTACTCTGGCCAGGTGATCCACTGGGGCTAGGTGTTGTTTTATCTCTTGGGAACAAACTACTCCAGCTCAGTGTGTGGATAAAGTGCCACTTAAAGTAGGCTCCTAATATTTTAGAAGTCATAGGGTCTGAGTGGAGAGATGCTCTCTGTCACTGTTAGTCAAATAGTAGTTTCCATCTACAAATGTATGACCTTGTCGGTTATTTTTGCTTTTAAAAAGCAAACTGGGAAGCAGATGTGGCTCAACCAGTTGGGCACCCACCTACCCAGTAGGCGGAGACCTGGGTTTGGGTCCTGGTGCCTCCTAAAGAAAACAAGCAGATGCTGCACTCGCCACAACGAGCTAGACACTGCACTGTCCGTAAGAGCAGATGCCTAAACAAGCAGATGCCACAAGCCAGCAGAAACTGCAGCCTGCGTGGAGCAGATGTGGCTTAGGCCGTTTGGCACTTGCATTCCATGTGGGGAGGTCCCGGGTTTGATTCCTGGTGCCTCCTGGAGAAGGCAAGCAAACAATGAGCAGACAGATGAGAGAACCATCTGGGGAAAGGAGGGTAAATCAAAAAAAAAAAAAAAATACAAATTTTTTTGATAAAAAAAAAAAAAAATAATTTTTTTTTTTTTTTTTTTTAAAGACTACTGGAGTATGAGACTGATTAAAAATAATTATATAAAAACGCACATTGACTTCTGTCAAGATCAATGTGTTTTGATGTTTTTGATGTTTCAATTAAACAGAATAATGATTTATCTAGAAAACCTCTATAAGAACTTAATTATTACAAAAATAGGCCTATAAATTTTGTATTATGAATTTAAAAAGTGATAAATGGATAGTAGGCAGTTGTGTGTATGGTATTGAACCTTTAAAAAGATTGTCAGCATTTTTTTTTTTTTTATGTCATTTCTACGTTTGAAAAAATATATGGGGCACTACTCAGGGATCTTCAAGTTACAGGTGATAGAAATGCAGCTCAATCTAGATTAAAACAAAAGAACTATATGGGTTCCCGTAATGTAGAAGAAATCCAAGGAGTGGGCTTTCCTTAGGAATAGCTGGATCCAGGAGCTCAACAATATTATTGGAAGTCTGTTTCTCCTTTTGTATTGCAATTCTGCTTTGCATATTGTTGGCTTCCTTTTCAGACACATTTTCTCCATCTGGTGGGAAGGATGGCCTCCTTAGAGTTCTGGCAGAAGATACTTCCTGCTTCCTTGTAAATTCCCATCTCTTTTAGGGCTTATATGGTCCCATTATGGGTCATGGGCTGACCTGTGGACATATAAATGTGTTAGGAAGTATGGACCATTCTGGACTGGCCATTCCAAATCACAGACTTAACCTTGTTGTTGAGGGAAACTGTACCCCTTCAAATTATAGGAAATAGGCAAGAACCTGTGCCTGCCACACAAGCTGCTGGATGTTTTTAAAGTAGTTAATTTAGGCTCAAGGAGTCAAGTGATTTGCCTAAGGGAATGCACATATAGTTAGTAGTGGAATTGGACTATTTCTTTTATACCGTATTTCCATGTTCCTTTGAAGATCATGGGGAGGGTAGTTTTAATTATAGTTTTACTGCTTGTTTATTGGGAGAGATTTGGAATTGTTATTCCAAGACATGCCAAAGCATGGACTCAATATGTACAGATCCTGGCCCTGTCATTGCTGTGTTCTACCTGCTTGCTAAGGATGTTGCAGTGAGTGCTAACCCATAGGATCTTATAGTCTTGTCTAAAAGAGGAAGAAAGAAACTGAGATAATTGGCCAAGACTCAGAATACCAACTTTTGGTAATCTGATGTAGGTTCTTGGGGGATGAATGCCAAGAAGGCATTCCAAGAAAATGCATTTTTAAAAATTATTTCTGGTTGGGAAGCAGTCGCTCAACCACGGAGCTACATCTGCTCCCCAATGCCAGTTGGTCTTTGTTTGTTTTGTTTTTAGGCAGTATCGTAGATCAAACCCAGGACCTCGTACATGGGAAGCAGGTGCTCAACCATGTGAGCTACATCCTTTCCCCAAAACTTTTTTTTTTTTTAACCTCCTTGTCATCTTTCCCCAGACCCACATTCTTTTGTCGGTCTTGTAGGTATTAATGATCTGATGTTGAAAGGAATACCTCAGGGAAGAGAAGGGAAGGACATATGCCCAATTTCAGCTCACTATTCTCTTCTGACCAAAGCTTCAATCTCTAACACCATGGTTTAGTTCCACCCTTGTTCTTAACCACTGATGACATTGCTCCTCCTGCTCATGAAATGAAAAAGCAGAGAGGGATGTCTGAGCTCTTTCTTGAGGTTGGACTGAGCCACTAACAGACCCCAACTCAGGCATGGCAAAGAATGATGTGATTAATGTGGAAAGGACTGATGGAAGCACAGAGGGGAATAAAAGAGATTTTGTGCCGTCTGAAAACGCAACAGTTTCTGCTCCTTTGGCCTGTTCACTACAGAGCTTCCAGTGGCTTGCCTTTGGGAGGTAACTCAAGGGTCAGAATAAAAAGTGTTATGTAGAATCCATCACCAGTTTAAAAATTGTGCTCTAAAAGTCAGTTAGGGGAGCAGATGTTGCTCAGTGGTTAAGTGACTGCTCCCCATGTACAAGGTCCCAGGTTCAACCCCTGGTACCTCCCAAAAACAAAACAAACAGAACAACAACAACAACAAAAAACCCAACTCTCATTGGAGAGCAGATGTAGCTCAGTGGTTGAACACCTTTTTCTTATTTTCATGTACGAGGTCCTGGGTTCATTCCCCACCACCTCCTAAAAAAATTTGTAGGTAAGTTTATGTCTCTATGGGGGAAATGTTCCCCAAGTTCCAAGTTATAAATGGAATGTAGATTCCTAGGCCACTGTTTATAATGGCTTTATATTACTTTACATTTACAATGTTGAGTATCAGACAAAAATACCATTGTAAAGTTGGGTGTAAAAATTAAATTCTCATTATGTATTTCATTGAATGCCAAATTAGAAAGAGTGAAATGTCATGTCTGTGGTTTCCTCCCTATGTCAAATTATCCTCCTGAGCTATGACTTTCACTGGTGTAATCATAAGATTTTCTGTGTTATATATGCAAATGGCCTACAGTTTCAGCATGTGGTAGGAAAGTCTATTTGGCCTCTCCAAGGAACCCCAAAATAAACAGGGGTCTCAGAGAACAGTAAAGCAAAAGGAATTGTAAGTAGTGGGTGTGGAGCTGTGCTCAGCCAGAACAATAGGAAAAGCCTTCAGTTTTACTCAGCGTAGATACCAGATGAATCACAAGCTTGTAGAGTCAGAAGTACAAGGGCCACACCTGGACCGAAAACTGAAGGGATTTAGGAGACAGCAGGGTGCCTGGAACTACCCTGGGAGTTAGGGATACAGGAGCTAGAGACAGAAACAGACCATTGTAATGCCAAAAATGACAAGTGCAGAAAGAAAGGAAAGATCTTTTGAGGAAAGAAGCAGAAAAGAATTGCAAATTCGTTTTAGATTGATCCAGAAGCTCCTTTTAGTGGCAACAATGGAGTTACTGGTAAAACCTGCATGCTGATTTACATTAGTATTTATTTTATTTGATGGATGCTTTTTAGAGATTCCAAATACTTATCTGTTTATCTTAATTTTTTATATATACTCATATAAAAGGTTCACATCCTTAATTTATAATTCCCATATATGTGGGTTAAATTCTAGAGTTTCCTGAATGGAAAAAATCTGCAGTACTATTGAAATAATTATAACTATTTACACACAGAGGGGAGTAGGTTCTCATACTAGAAGATACTTTGTATTGTCCATGATTTTCTCTTTCAAATCTCTTTTCAAAACTCTTTCAAATTTCAGATCATGCCTTTGAGACTTTATTATTGCTCTTGTTAGTAGTAACTACAATTTTCTGAGCACTTCCTGTTGTATTCATTTTACATGAGTCCTTTGATTTTTTTTTTTTTTTAAGATTTGTTTTATTTATTTATCTCTCCCCACCCCCTTGTTGTTTGCCCTTGCTGTGTCTGTTGTCTTCTTTGTTTCTTTAGGAAGCACCAAGAGCTGAACTGGGACCTCCATGTGGGAGGGAGGTGCCTAATTGTTTGAGCCACCTCAGCTCCCTGCTTTGTTATGTGTATCGTTGTTTTTCTTCTTGTGTCTCTTGTTGTGTCAGCTTGCTGCACCTGCCTGTGGCACCAGCTCCTGTCCTCTTTAGGAGGCACCAGGAACCAAACCACGGACCTCCCATGTGGTAGGCAGGAGCCAATCACTTGAGCCACATCCACTTCCCTATGAGTCCTTTGATTTTTAATCCGCACAACATCCCTACGAGGTGGGCATGACCATTACTGTTCAGAGGATGGGACTGAAGTTGTATAACATCATTTCTCATCCCAGAGTGTCATATTTTGATGAGAGATGGTCACCTAACTTCCTTTTAACAACAACAAAAAAAAAAGGTTTCTAGATTCAGGATATTTGAAACACCATTATCAAACTTAAGTTGAAGTAGAAAAAATATATTAATACCTTGCCATTATTGCCTCAAATTTCTTTTTTTCTCCCAAAGAAATGACATGTTACAAAAACAGCTAACCTCCCAACTATCTTTTTCCCTCATTCCGTTAAACTGCCCAGAATTGTTGTCATGTCTGAGCCTTTACCTTTGAGAAAGGACACAATGTGATTTGTTATATTCTTGGAATTTGAAACCAGAAGACAATTCTCAGCCTTTGCAGTGGTGGGAGCAAGTTGGGGTGTTCATCAGACAGGTATTCTCAACAGTACTAATTCCTCGTGGAACCCTAAGACATGTCAACAGCTCCTTTTTCTCTCTGAGCATCTTCCAAGAGTCACTTTTTAAAAGTGTTCTGAGTGATGAGGAAACAATTGGAAAAAGCTGAAGATGCTCTAATGATGGCAGTTGTCAGAGGGGCCTCCCTCATCTGGCAGCGTATTTGGCCGCTGTGTTTTCCTTCACACATTTATAAAGTAGTGGGTGTGAGGAATAACTATAAAAATCATTATAAGCTTTGGTGCACTTAGCACCAACTATAAAATTACAGGGTAATGAGGATGCCAGAAACCTATTAAAGCGATTTTGGCTTCTATGTGATTCATATAAGCAGTGAAACTGGTTCAATTACAACTAAAGTTTAAAGCAAGCCACAATCTCTCTACCTCTTTAGCACAGTTAAGAATCATAGACATATTCCACTGACATAAAATGATCCAAAGGAACAATCTAAAAATAAAGCCTGTTCCTCCCATAACTGAATATTTTGCAAGTTAGTGGAAATAATAGTCACGTAAATCTAGAAAGTATAGGAAAGATGTTAAAATACTGGTTTAAACTTTTGGAAATATGGAGAATGGGCAATATCAAAGTAAATTCTTTGCATTGTAAATTAATGCATTCATCAAAGTCCAAAAAAATGCTATGCTAGTTATTTTAAAATAACTTGTTTTTAGATTTTTAACACGGAGATGTACAAAGAAAAAAATGGTTATTGATATGGTTGCTAAGATAACTTCCACTGACATTTTTTAACAATTAAATTACCTTCCCATAGAAGGTTTAAACAGAATAGAAAACTATTACATGAAATAAATTATTTTCTTTATTCAATTTGCTTTCCCCCAAGTAACAACTGTTTATTGTTTCTTGATTTTCTCTCCTTAAAAATAAATATATGTATCAGTGTGTGTGTGCACAAACACACAAACACAGACACACATGCACACTCAATGTAGCATTTTAAGTCCAGCGATAGTTAATTATAACAGCTCATCCTCAGATTGGTTCAGTGCCCAAGGCCACTTCATGTCTTGCCCAAGCATCGCTAAATACTCATACAATACTACGTAAGGTGCGTTTTTGTCTTTGGCTCCCAATACCCACTTACTAGCAATCAATAGAGAAGGATTTTTTCTTATTTTAGCTCTGATTCCTTTGCACTTTTTAATGAGTTTATAATGGAACTCTTTATAAAAAAAGAAATATATAAACTTATAAAACTCATATCATGGTCTGAGACTAAAGCAGTTATTATGTAACAAAAGTCTAAGAGTTACCACCAAAGTACATAACACCAAAGAAAAAGATTACTAAATGCATTTTGTGTTTTTAATACCTAAACTATTTCCATGATAAACTGTAAACTGGACTGTAATTAGATTCTGTATTAATCTTATATATCCTTATACATATTGAAAAAATTTATCACAATGACATGTGAAATATATGAATGCAATTTATCCATCTATTGACCTCACACTCTATGCAGTGCTCTCGATGATACAAAGACATTGGTATGCTCACGGATGTTACTCTGAGTAGAGAAAATAATACCTGCTGAAAAATTAGAATATACATTATAAATATGGCAAATGTCTAGCTAGTAGTCAGATTAATGGTCTTTATATACGCTGTAGATTTCCAAATAAAAATAGAAATACTGCTTCCTTTCAAGACAGTCCACAGGACACAGATTTGAGGGTAGTATTTGAAATTGCCAGACTGGGTGGGGGAAAGGTGAAATGGGGAAAGGGGAAGGTGAGAGTAGAAGGTATATTTTTAAATATTATAAAACATATAATTATAAAAATAATTTTAAATATAGAATTTTAAAAAAATATATTTATTCCCTATGGAGAGCTTGTCCCTCCTGTTTCAGAATACTGATGATTGTGCCCTCTTAGATACAAAAATGGGACTTTGATTTCATTTGATCTGTCTAGGAAGAATGACATTAGCTCAGAATTACAATTTGATTAATTCATGTTGAAATAGTTATACAAACTTATTTCCTTCTAGGGACCCCAAAAAAGATATATTTGCTTAGTCCTCGCAAGGACGAACCTCCCCACACTTCATCTAATATATTCTCAGCACACTTTTATGGAACATAATTATGTGGTAACTATCATGCTAGGCACTCTAACAAAATGAGTAAAACATGTTCTTTCTGCTTAGGGAATTTACTATCTGGTAGAAGGAAAAGATGTGTAACCAAGGAACCATATCCAAGGTGCAGGGAGGAAGTGGTAGTAGAAGAAGAAAAAGTTCAGTGATGGAGGGAAAGTCTACGAACCATTAACCTTCTAAGGGGAGAGCATTTGGGAACTTGGGGATGTTGTATACTGGTGCTAAGCTTGGTTTCAAGACTTGCCTTTTGCCGACCCCATGTGCTGGGAAGGTCTGGGTACAACAAGGGTTGCTAAGTAACAGTAAGAGACAATAGAGTAAAATGAGCGCTAGAATAGAAAGAAGTGATAGCAAAATGCTTTGGAGGATAAAAGATGTTTCTTCCAGAGGAGGCTCAGGGAAGACTCCTCCACACATATAGCATTTGAACCAAGATTTGAAGGATGAGTAGCATTTCAGTATTTATAAAAGGTAGTAAAACCTTATGCAGAAGCAGGGAAAGGGCCACAGCTGTGCTCAACTTAGGCGTTCTGGTGGTCACAAGCCGTCTTGTGTCTGGGCAGTGGTGTGGTTCAGGTGGGCAGTGTTGTGTTTTTGGAGGACTCTAGGTGCATGGGAAGTGGACTTTAATCAGACACTCCTGCTCTAACACTACGAATTGGGGCCTCGTTGAGTCTCAGTTCCTTGCCTATAAATGGGGATAACAATAATGCCTATCACACAGGGCTGTTTTTTGTTTGTCCGTTATTTTGTTTGTTTTTTATAATTTATGCTTCATGTGTATGTAGTAAGTGCTCAATCATGTTCACCACCACTATCACCATTTTCACTGATAATTTCAACCTGAGTTTGAAATCTTGCCATTACTCCTTGCTAGCTGTTTGGGTATATTATTTGATGCTCTGAACTAGAGTTTGCTGAGCTATTAATGGCAATTATTGGGAGGATTAACATGTATGAATAGGAAGTGCTTGGAAGGGGACTAAGTACATGGTACATAGTAGGCAGTCAGTAAAAGCTAGACTTCTCAAGAAACAAGGTGGAAGAAATTCTGTATTAATCAGCGTGGATACTTTAGTTATTGGTGCCAGCCATAGCATAACTCTTTCATCTCCTATATTTTGTGATATGGAAAATGGGTTACCTTTTTGGGGTCCTTTCTTTCGCCTTTACTTGACCGAAAGGCTTACTGCTTACCCACCACTGGACCTGTGTTGAGGTCCCAGTGTATTTCTGTTCACAGGATGAGTGTGCAATAAGAGAATATGAGGCAAACGAGCTGTGATGTCTAGGAATTAAGTCAAAAGTGGATGATATACTAGCAGTTATTCTTAAGAGAGCTAGTAAAACATCAATCTCATAATGTACCATTTACATTTGTGAGGTGCACGTTCCATGACCTTTGAAAATCCCCGACTTTGCAAATTTGATTGTAATATAAAATTTTCACCTAAAATACAATAAAGTAGAACTGAAAAATGCAACTGACCTCTTCACATCATTAATATTCTTATAGAAAAGGAATAAAGTAATTTATAAAGCCATTAAAATACAATCCAGCCAAATCACTTGCTCAAAGTGTTCACAAATCACTCTCACTTCCGTCCATACACCACATACTGAGGAACTGTGCAAGTCATATATGGGAGTCACAGCGGAATTCAATAGTGCACTATTTAACTTCTTCCAAGTCTCTCTGTTCTGTCTAAAACCACCATGTTATTATAATTTTATGGTATAACAATGTAATTATTTTATAATGGGGTCAATCACCAAAGACTTAGACAATGGTTCTTTGTGTTTCCCACTGTACCTAGGACCAAGGATTTAGACAACGCCCATCAGCCTGCCATATGTCACTGTGCAGACAGGACTTTGTCCATTTCCATGGGGAACGGTTTACCTAGACCCAGTGGTAATCACACCCACGGGGGCTGTGCAATGGCCCTGGCTCCTTAGAGCTTATATTTGAGTGGGGCTGAAAACCAGAGTCGCAGGTTAGTGCTCTAAGGATAATTAATAGTGTTTTAGAGGGTGTGGAGCCTCCTTGAGGGTGAAAAGTCAAGAAAAGCTTATCCAAAGAGGTGAGATTTTATATGAGAATGAAAAACCAGGAAGAGCTAGACAATGGATTTTCGGTAGGCAGTCTTTTGAGCGGAGGAAACTGCAGGAGCAGGGGTCGTAGAATGTGAATAAAGGTGGTGTGTTCAAGAAACAGAAAAGAGGGAAAGAAGTCAGCGTGGGCCAAGGTGAATGAGCAAAGGGGAAGAGTGGTATGAGGTGAGGTCAGAGTTCGGCAGGGGCCAGGTTCTGCTTATTTTAAGAGTGTTAAGAAGCTGTTGTATTTCTTTTTTCTTTCTTTTTTTTTTTTTTTTTAACAGAAAATCATTCTTTATTCAAAATCTTGACCAATATTCACCTCCTTGTCTCTCTTTTTTTTTAATTAGAGAAGTTGTAGATTTATGGAAAAATCATGCAAAAAAATACAGTTTCCATATATCCCCTCACAATCAAAATGTTCCTTTTTATTAGCAATGTGCACTATTGTGGTTCCTTTGTTACAACTGATGAAACAATATTATTATAATTATACTATTAACTATAGTTCTTAGTTTATACTAGGGTTCACTGTTTGTGTTTGTACAGTACTAGGTTTTTAAAAAACATTTTATCAAAGAACATATTACAACCTAAAAGTTCCCATTTTAACTACATTCAAACATATAATTCAGTGATGTTAATTACATTCTCAATGATGTGCTACTGTCACCGCCATCCACTACTAAAACATCTCCATCAACCCAAATAGAAAAGCATTTGCTCCCTATTCCCAATTCCTGCCTGTATTCTAGTTTCTGACTATGAATTTGCTTGTTCTAATTATTTCATATCAGTAAGATCATATGATATTTGTACTTTTGTGTCTAGTTTATTTCACTCAACTTGACATCATCAGGGTTCATCCATGTTGTGACATGTATCAGAAATTCATTCCTATTTTATGCTTAATAATATTCCACTGCATGTACATACCACATTTTGTTAATCCTTTTATCTGTTGATGGACACTTGGGTTGTCTCCAGACTTTGGCAATTGTGAATAATGCTGCTATGAATATTGGTGTGAAGATATCTGTTCGAGTCCCGATTTTCAAAATTTTTTGGTATATTCCTAGAAGAAGGATTGCTTGGTCATGTGGTAATTCTATAGTTAAATTTATGAGGAACCTCCAAACTGTTTTGCACAGCCACTGTACCATTTTACATTCTCACCAATAGTGAATGAGTGTTCTTATTTCTCCCATTCTCTCCAACATATATTATTTCTGTTTTTTTTGTTTTTGTATATATTAGCCATTCCAGTGGGTATGAAATATCTCATTTTGGTTTTGATTTGCATTTCCCTAATGGCTAATGATGTTGAGCATCTTTTCATGTGCTTAATGTACATTTGTATATCTTTTTAGGAGAAATGTCTTTTCAAGTCTTTTGTACATTTTTTAAAGTGGATTGTTTGTTCTTTTATACTTGAGTTGTAGAAATTCTTTATATATTCAGGATGTTATGGTTTCCAAATATTTCCTCCCATTCTGTAGGTTATCTTTTTAGTTTCATGATGAACTCTTTTGATACACAAAGTTTTTAATTTTTATGAAGTCTCATTTAACTATTTTTTCTATTATAAATGCTTTAGGTATAAAGTCCAAGAAACCAATGCCTAACACAAGGTCCTGAACATGTTTTTTTCTAGGAGTTTTCGTTCTTATATTTAGGTCTTTAACCCATTCTGAGTTAATTTTTGTATATTGCGTATTAACTTTATATTTGGTGTGAGATATAAAAAATAACTCATTCCAATTTACCCAGCACAATTTGTTGCAGATATTATTTTTTTTCCCATTGATTGGACTTGAAAATCTTGTCAAAAACCAATAGGCCATAGATGTGAGAATTTATTTCTGAAATCTCAAGTTAATTCCATCGGTCTTTATGACTGTCCTGGTGCCAGTACCTTACCGTTTTTTTTTTTAAGATTTATTTTACTTATTTCTCCTTGCCCCACAATGTTTGTGCTTGCTGTCTGCTCATTGTGTGCTTTCTGTGTCTGCTCATCTTCTTTTTAGGAGGCACTGGGAACCAAACCTGGGACCTCCCGTGTGGTAGGCAGGTGCACAACTGCTTGAGCCACATCTGCTTCCCTGCCTTACTGTTTTGATTCTTCTTTTCCAAAATGATTTTTGGCTATTTTATGCCTCTTATCTTCCATATAAATTTGACGATTGTCTTTTCCATTTCTACAAAGAAACCTGCTGGAATTTCTATTGGGATTTTGTTGTATCTGTGAAGTGCTTTGGGGAGAATTGATACAGTAACAATATTTAGTCTTATGATCCAAGGACATGGAATTTTGTTGTGGTTTGAAGCTGTATGTACCCTTTAAAAACATGCTCTTAACTTTAATCCATTCTTGTGAGTGTGCATCCATTTTAAGTAGATCCTTCTGATGAGGTTCCTCGAGGTAATGTAAGACCCACTTCAATCAGGATGGATCTTAGTTCTATTACTGGAGTCCTTTATAAGAGAATGAAATTCCAACATGGAGAGAGAAAGCCTCAAGAAGCAAGAAGCCGAAATGGAACAAAGAATAGAAGAAAGGGGCCAAGAGATGCCACTATGTACCTTGCCATATGACAGAGGAGCTAAGGATCACTGGCAGCCAGCCCCAGAATGCCACAGTCTTTGAGGAGAAGTCTTAACCTTGATGATGACTTGATTTGGACATTTTCCTAAGCCTCAAAATTGTGGGCAAATAAATCCCCATTGTTTAAATCTCACCATTTCATGGTATTTGCTTGAGCATCCAAGAAAACTAAAACAAATATCCTTCCATTTATTTAGGTATTCTTTGATTTCTTCCAGCAGGTTTTGTAGTTTTCCATGTGCAAGTCCTTTACATCCTTGGTTAGATTTATTCCTAGATATTTGATTCTTTTAGCTGCTATTTGAAATGTAATTGTTTTCTTGATTTCCTCTTCAGATTGTTCAGGACTAGAATAGAAACACTACTAATTTTTCCATGTTGATTTTGTGCCCTACAACTTTGCTGAATTTGTTTACTAGCTCTAGAAGCCTTGCGGTGGGTTTTTCAGGATTTTCTCTATATAGGGTCATGTCATCTACAAAACGGGAAAGTTTTACTTCTTCTTTTCCCATTTGGATGTGTTTTGTTTCTTTTTCTTGCCTAATTTTTCTGGCTAGAGCTTCCATTACAATGTAGAACAGGGCTTCTTAACCAGGGCTCCGTGAGCTTGAATTGAAATTCAAAAAAAACTTTATTCTTTTGGGGATGTGTTGGTGCGGGTGAGATATATTTATTAAATAATGCACAGTGTAGTGTGGACCTATAAGGGGTCTGTGTTTTTCAACTGACTGGCAAAGGGGTCCATGGAACAAAAAAGTTAAAAAAAAAACCCTGATGTATAATAACAGTCCTTCTCTTGTTCCTGATTTTAGAGAAAAGCTTTCAGTCGTTCACCATTAAGTATGATGTTAGCTGTGGGTTTTTCATATATATGCCCTTTGTCATGTTGAAGAAATTTCCTTCTGTTCCTAGGTTTCCAAGTGTTTTTCTCAAGAAGCCATGCTGTATTTGATCAAATATCTTTTCTGCATCAATTCAGATGATCATATGTTTTTCCCCCCCCTTTGGTCTATTAATAGGATGCATGAAATTAATTGATTTTTTATTCAATTTTATTGCATACCTGGGATAAATCCCACTTGATCATGGTGTATGAGTCTTTTACTGTGCTGTTAGATTTGGTTTGCTAGTATTTGTTGAGGATTTTGCATCTATCTTTATAAGCTATTTTGGGCAATTTGGCAGTTAGAAATTATTTTATGAATCCCCAAAAGAGAAAGATTGTTTATGAAATAATCCATTCCTATGGGTGTGAGACTTATTCAATTGGATTATGTCAGTGAGGAGTGACTCAGGTTGAGTCTCTGCTCTCTTGCTGGATATGATTAAAAACAAACACAGGAAAAGGAAGCCACCATTTTTTTATCCTGCCATGTTAGAGAGGACTAGAGAATCACTTTAGCATGAAGTCCCTAAGAGGCTGGGCCCACGGAGCAGCTCAAGAGGAGAAGATCCTTGCTATATGCCTGGTAGCTTATAGCTGAATTCAGGAAGAAAGGAGAGCAGCTGAGACTGATAGAGTGAGCCCAGAAAAAGACTAGCCCTATGCCTGGTTACTCAGAGCCGAGCTCTGGGAGCTGGGCTCTGAGAGATGGTAAGCCTGGATAGGAAGGCTGAGACCTCGGTAGAGATTGGCAGCCATCTTGCTTTGCCACGTGCCCAGACAATAGGATCAATAGTAACTGACTTTGGTGAGAAAGCACTTCTATGGTGCCTTGAGTTGGAATTTTCCCAGCCTTGGAACTATAAGTTTTTACCCCAAATAAATCCTGTTTATAAAAGCCAAATTATTTCTAGTAGTTTTCATTGGCAGCCCTTTGGCAAACGAAAACAATCTGTAATTTTCTTTTCTTGTGGCATCTTTATCTGGCCTTGGGTTATGTTGGCCTCCTAGAATACTTTAGGAAGTGTTCCCTCCTCTTCAATTTTTTGGGAAGAGTTTGAGCACAATTGGTGCTAATTCTTCTTGGAATGTTCTTTGATAAATTTCACCTGTGAAGCCATCTGATCTTGGGCTTAACTTATTTGGGAGATTTTTGAGGATGTATCCAGTCTATTTAGTGGTTATTGACCTGTTGAGATCTTCTATTTCTTCCTGAGTCAGTATAGATATTTGTGTGTTTCTAGAAATTTGTCTATTTCACCTAGGTTATTTAATTTGTTGGTGTACAGTTGTTCATAGAATCCTCTTACAATCCTTTTTATTTTGGTGAGTTCAGTACTAATGTCCCCCCTTTCATTACAGATTTTGTGTCCTCTCTCTCTTTTTTTCTCTTTCCATCTAGCTAAAAATGTGTCAATTTTATTGTTCTTTTCAAAGAACCAACTTTTGGTTGCATTGATTCTCTGTCCTTCTTTATTTTTATTCTATATTTCTTTGTTATTTCTTTCCTGCTGCTCATTTTGGGTTTTAGTTTGCTCTTCTTTTTCTAGTTCCTCCAGGTGTGAGGTTAGGTCTTTTATTTGAGATCTTACTTCTTTCTTAATGTAAGTATCTATAACTATATATTTTCCTCTCAGTGCTGCCTTTTCTGCATGCCGTATGTTTTGGTATGTTGTGTTTTTATTTTTATTAGCCTGAAGATATTTCCTAATTTGCCTTGATTTCTTCTTTGTCCTATTGGTTGCTTAAGTGTGTGCCATTTGATTTTGATATATTTGTGAATTTTCCAGTTCTATTGATTTCTAACTTTACTTCACTGTGCTCAGAAAAGACATAGTGTATGATTTCAATATTTTAAAATTTATTGAGACTGTTTTTTTGACCTAACTTACGGCCAATCCTGGAAAATGACCCATGTTTACTGGAGAGAAATGCATATTCTGCTACTGTTGGGTGAAGTGTTCTATATATGTTAGGTCCAGTTGGTTTATAAGATTGTTCAACTCTTATGCCTTCTTACTAATACTTTGTTTACATGTCCTATCCTAATTGAAAGCTATGTATTGACATATACTACTACTAATATAGAAATGTTTATTTCTCCCTTCAAATCTATAAATAGCTGCTTCATATACTTTGGGTCTCTCCAGTTAGGTGCATAGATATTTATAATTGTTTTGTCTTCTTGTTGAATTGACCCCTTCATATGTATATAGTGATCTTCTTTGTCCTCATAATAATTTTTTTTAACTTAATGTCTATTTTATCTGATTATTAGTGTAGGTACCCAGTTGTCTTTTGGTTACTATTTGCTTGACATTTCTTCCATCCTTTCACTTTCAACTTACTTGTGTCTTTTAACTTTAGGCGAGTTTCTCATAAACAGCTTATAATTGGGTCATGCTTTTTTATCCATTCTGCCAATCTCTGCCTTTTTGACTGGAGATTTTAATCCATTTATATTTAGATTAGCTACTGATAATGCAGCTCTTCCTTCTGCCATTTTGTTATTTGGCCTTTGTAAGTCTTATGCCTTTTGTATTACACGATTCTTCTATTAATGCTTACTTTCATACTTATCTGAATTTTTTTTTGTAGTGTACCCTTTTAGTTTCTTCTTATATCCTACTGTATATGTATTTCAATCATTTTCTTTGTGGCTACCATGGGGATTACATTTACCATCCTAAATCATATTTGATTTGCTACCAACTAACTTCATTAGCATACACAAGCACTGTTCCTATACCCTCTGTCCCCACATTTTTTTTTATACTTGGTACAAATTAGCTCTTTATACATTGTATGCACAAAACCATAGATTTATCATAATTTTTTAATTCATTTGTATTTTAGAGCTTCTAAGAAGTAAGAAGTAAGAAGTGGAATTACATGCTACAAAATACAATACTACTGGCATTCATGATTGCCTGTATGGTTACCTTTACTGGAGGACTTTATATTTTCATGCCACTTTGGTCCACTGTTTAGTTCCCTTTCCTTTTAATCTGAAGAGCTCCCTTTAGCACTGCTCATAGGGCAGGTCTAGTGGGATGAACTCCATCAGCTTTTTTTTTTTTTTTTTTTAAAAAAAAAAACAACTCTGGTTATGTCTTAATCTCCCCTGGTTTTTGAAATACAGTCTCACAAGATATAAAATTCTTGGTTGGCCATCATTTTCTTTTAGCACTTTAAATATTTCATCTCATTGTCTTCTTGCCTCCATGGATTCTCATGAGAAATGAGCACTTGATCCTATTGGTACTCCCTTTTACATAACACTTTGCTTTTTTCTTGCCGTTTGTCCTTGGCATTCTGGCAGTTTGACTATTATGTGTCTAGGTGTGGCTCTCCTTGAGTCAATCCTGTTTGGGGTTTGTTGGGCTATTTGAATGTGTATATTCATGTCTTTCGTTAAATGTGGAAAGGCTTCTGCTATTATTTCTTTCAATATTGTTTCTGGCCCTTTCTTTCTTTCTTTTCCTTCTTGGACTCCTATAATGTATATATTGATATATTTGATGGTGTTCCACAGGTTTCTTAGACTCTGTTCACTTTTTTTTCATTCTTTTTCTTTCTAATCTGCAGCCTAAATATTTCGGTTGCCTTGTCTTTGAGTTCACCGATTCTTCTGCCCACTCCAATCTGCTGTTGAAATCCTTTAGGGATTTTTTTTTTTTTTCCAGTTATTGTGGTCTTCAACTCCAGTCTTTCTGTCTCATTCTATCTTCCTCCCTTGGATGGACCATCATTTACTGTTTCTTTGTTTGTTTTGTAATCCTTTGTTACACAATGAACGTTTTAATATTATAAGGTGCTATCTCTGGGAGTTAGTCTCTGAGCTCTCTGCTCCTTAAGTTTGTACCAGCTGGTGATAGGAAAGAGATTTCCTAGAGTAGCAGGACCTAACAAAGACAAGCAAACCAATGCAAAAAATAATCTTTCACAGTCTTTACAAATTGGTTCTGTTCTGGCTGGTGCTCTCCTTCAGAGTTTAGCTCTTGTTTCAAGAAGTTGAGCCTGCAGTGAAAGTGTAGTACAGGGTTTTTTCTTTTCTGGGGATTGCACGTTGTCTTGGCTTGTGTTTGCTCATGGTCTTAGGAATTCTTTCCTTTTCAGGAAACCAAATGTTCCCTATAATTCTTATGAAATAGAATTTCCCCCCATCCTGGGTGCTCTATTCTATGTCTTAAAGCCAATAATCCTGTGCTCCAGGTGGTTTTGACCTATGAGTTACCTTGTTCTGTCTTTCAGGCTGCTACCCAATAGATTGGCACAGACATATAGTGAGCCCCGTAAGCACACAGAGGTTGCTCTACTGTCTCCAGAACAGTTTCTGGGACCCACAATATGAGTGCAAGCTGGCTCCATTTAGTGCCAGGGGTGGGTGGGTGGAGGGTCAGAAAGGGCACAGTGAGTTTGTCTGTCCATTTTTAAAGCCGCATTTTCTTGATTCAGCACTCTCCCAGTTACTGCAAGCTTTTATCTGTTTTCTGGAGTTTTGAGGAATTTAGCTCTGCCAGTTTTTGCTAATTTTTAAAAGACTCTATTGTGGGAATGGCAACATAGACCATCTTACACCACCAACTTTGGCCTGGTAAGTTATTGTAAGGTTTTAATTAGGAAGTAAAGTGATAAGGTAAATGCTTTAGGATCATACTTGATGAAGTGGGGCATGATTATTGGGAAGCAAGAGAGCAAGCATGGAATGCAGTTAGGTACTTATGAATGTAGTCCAAGCAAGAGATGATTGTTGCTTGGAACAAGAGGGCAATAATAGTGAAGGTCAGAGTCAAGATAAGTTAAAGCAGATTCAGGAGAATTTGCTTATGGAATAGTTATGTATTGTAAGATAAAAGAGGATCATGGAAAATTTCTTCTAGTCACCAGACATTGCATGGCTTGCTTCATATATATTATTCTCTTTTGAATTGTACTGAAGTAGGTATGAATAATATCATTTTATGATTGAGTTTATTGAGGCTCAGATGGCTTAAATAATTTGCCAAGTGTTATAGATCTTATAAGTAAAGTTGTAAAAAATGAATCCAAATCTTTCTGAATCTGAAACTTAAGTTCTTTCTATTATGCAACTTCTCTTCATTTTTATTTCAGCTTCAAGAATTAACATTAGCAAGTAGCTTTCTCTTTCATCCCCCAAGATGTACTATCTAATGTTGAAGAAACATTAAGAAAAGAAAAGAAAAGCCCCTTTGGTACATGGATTCTGGGCTAGGCTAATTCACTTTCAAAGTGAGTCCTTCCCATACTCTGGACTTCAATGCAAAGAATACAAATTTATGCTAAAGAAAGTGGCAAATTATTATGCATTCTATACCTTTGGAGTAGAAAGTAATAAAAAGTTGGGCCACAGAAGTTATTTTTGCTAATGTTATTCTTTACCCCCAATCTAGCCTGCCTAATAATGATAGTGACTGTAGATCCCATTCAGCCAGGAGATTTTATTGAGTTTTATTTTCTCTGGGTTGAATTAAAACATATAGTGCTTTTCCCCTTCAGTTATAAATTATATACTAAAATATAGGGGGTTATTTTACAAATTTCATTCCTACTCTAACACTTAATTTCCTCTGGAGTTTCTTTCACACATCACTTAACTGCCCCTCTGCCTCTGAAAAAAAATCTATTGTCTATCTGTATTTAGTTAGCCAAGTATAGAATATTTAGCTGAAGAGTGAACTGTTAGAGAAATCATCACTGTTCTCTGACCATGGTCTCCAAACAAACTTTCTTTAATTTGGCACGTGATTCATGGAGAATTGGGACTTCACTATCTACCCAAATTGTTTCAACATAATACTTAACCAATCTTTGAATATTTTATTCTTGATCAAACATATATACATGACATTTGAAAATTACTTGTCTATGTATGTTGATAGGTGCAACTTTTCTTTTAACCCCCAAGAAAATTTCATAACATCAATCCTATGATGATTGTTCATTTATTCAACAGATGTTTATTTTTGTGTGTGTTTTTTAAAAATTTTGTTCTCTTATTTTTTGTTTCAACAGATGTTTATTGAAGCTCTGTTAAGTGTCAGTCACTGTTCTAGGAACTGAGACTACAGAAATAAAATGCATATCCAGTTATATTAGGAAAAATACACATCTTTAAAGGATACAGCTTGAAATAATTGCAAATTCTGATAAAATACTTGTGGGCTTACAATCTAGATTCTGCAAGGTCTATCAACAAGAATATTTTTGTCTCTGGCTTATAATTTGATTATAATTATAATTTTTGTCTCTGGCTTATAACACACCCTATATGTTTTATTTCTGCATGTTTTAAGCCTTCTCAGTTGGGTTATTCTGTGTGTTTACTCATACTTCTCAATGAGAAAGGTAAGCTCCCTATGGTTAAAAAGTTATTTACATGGCATGTGGCAAGTTGGGATCCTAGATGCTACATCACTGCTATGGGAACAATCTTGATCTTAGAGTATACATAGGATTTCAAAGACTTTCTTTGAAGCAGTGAACACCAGGGGTATCTACCCTGGAAGAAAGTCAAGTGAGGGTTTTGAGATTCTCCGGTTAATTTAATCATTCTAGGGAGTTAGTAGCTTTGAGACATGTCCCAGGGGTGTTTTTTTATCTTGAACAACCATGTGGGAATGAACCACATTGACCACTTTGATCAGGTAATGTCCACATGGTGTTATGCAGGTAAATGCTCCTTTTAGAAAATTTCTCCATTTACAAAAAATGGAATTCTATTACTCTCCTTACAGTTGAAAACACTTTATGGATTAAGCACAAGAAAAAAATACTTCAAGAACCATCTCATAGATTTAACTACATCTGATTTGAGCAGTAACAACAGCTAAAAAATCCATTTCAAAGGAACATAGACTAAAAGTAAGCCTATTAAAATTTTCCTTCCACAAAGGTGCATCAGAAAGAGAGCTTGTGACAGATCACAGACCCAATCTTGGCTGTTGTATTCTTTGCTGTTCTACATTCTTTCCTTTCTAACTTATTTTTACTTTCTGTTTGAATTGGCTTGGTTTTATTTTGCCTTAAACAGTCTTTTTAGTCATCCAGTGATAGGGTTTCCAGAGTGAAAGTCCACTCTGCCCACGCTTCACAGGAATCAATAGGGAGTGTTTGCTCTGGGACCAAAGTGACTTGACGTCAAAACTGACTTTTAAATTTGCCAGAAAAGCATTCTTTGGATAGCAGTCTAGACGGTCACTTTCCCTCTTTAGAGAGCTGGTACTGGCTGCTTAAATTCAAATCGCACAAATTACATTTCTAAATTTTTAATTCAAAAGACATATGGGGAGGAGGGAGAGCTTCAAACATTGATATTAGAGTTTTTTTTCCTAACTTGTTTTAAATTTCAGTTCCATATTTTCTTCCCCTGTCTTTGCCCTTAAATTTTCACAGCCCTTTGCCCTTAGAAAACAAATTAAAAATCACTTGTTTCTTTCTTTCCTAAATTCCAAATATTTAGATACCTTGTGTTTTTGGATGAGGTATGCCTAAGAATTTAATACAACTATATTTTACTTGAAAGCCTGTCTTTTGCTTGTTTGCACTTTTATTTTGGAGTCCATGGGAAACTCTAAATCTAGAATCTGTATAATCATCTAATAATACCTTTAGTGCCTCCTACTTTCTGACACAAAGTGACTTTTGAAACACTTCCATTTTCCCTTTCTATTTAATATACTCAACTCCATTTTTTTTTTTTTTTCATTTTTTTACAGTCCGTCATGGAGTATTTGTTTACCAAATGTTACTTTTCTTGGATGAAGTCTATTTTTGAGGAGTGCAAAAGCAAGCAACTGTTGGAAGCTGTCAGGCTTCATTTTATTTATGCATGAATAACACAAATAACTTGAAAATGACCTAGCCTGTTTTTCTCAGATTTAGATAGAAAAACTGCTTCCGGGCAATGTTTATGCCAAACCTTTCACACCAAGTTTCCAGTTTCAGTGCCAACTGGTTTTTACAGCCAAGTTGTAAACCTTCGGTAAACACAGTTTATAATGAAAATGCTGACACAACCTGAACCAGGGTACATGTGAGACTGATGTAAATTTGCTCTTATGCACAAAATTCTAAGAGGAACATGAGGGGAAATAGGCTGGCCATAAAGTGTTCCTACCATAATGTGGAAAATATACAAATGATGATATTTGATTAATAAAATCCCATTAGACTCATTAGGCTTTTTATGTATTTCCTTTACCACCTCTGCTGAGTAGCTCCAGGCTCATTCTGAAGTGACTGCTTTATTGTCACTCAGTGGCTCCTCCAGACCCTCTCTTACCTTTCCTGGGGAAGAGGGGGAGGCTTGAACATTTCAAGACATAGCCTGTTGTGTTCACGTGTGCTCATCAAGACACATATGAAAGAAAAAACATTTTCTTTCTAAAATCAGTTCAGAAATCCTCATTTAAGCCAACATTCACTTTTCTGTATGCTGCTGCCAGAATGTTCTTCATAAAGGAGATCATGTCATTCTCTTGGTTATAACCCTCCAATTGCTTCTTGTTTCCTTGGAGGGAAACCCACACTTCTCACTGGGGACTCCAAGACCCAGCAGGCTCTCCATTCATTACATCCCTCTGCCCTTTAAATTCAAGGGACACAAATACCCTTCTTGTTGCTGGAACACCCTAAGTTCATTCCCACGTTGGCACTGTTGCATTGGCTGTTCTTCTGCTAGGAAAACCTTTCTTCATCTCTTACTTGGTTGGTTCCCTCTGGCCATTCAGGTTTCAGTTCAAATTTTACTTCCTCTGATAAAGTTCTCTGTAGACTCAATCTGAAGCAGCTCCTAGCTACTCCAGTCTCACCTTATCACCACCTATCTATCACATTACTGGTTTTCTTTTTCCTTCATAACACCTTGGCTATATGAAATTTCCCACTTGCTTATTTACTTACTTATGCTTTTATTATGGATCTTCTTTATTAGAATGTACATTTTTAAAAGCATAGTCATTGTCTATTGTTTCACAGCTTCTCCCTAGAACCTGGGCACAGAGAAGATACTGAATAAATACTTGTTGATTGAAATAAATATTGATTAAACACACATCTCCTGTTTACAGGGCAAAATGCCCTGTGGTGAGAATACAACAATGAATGAGATACAATCAATTAGCTCACAGAAATGCAGGACAGGCTGCCTCTATTTGTATATATAGTTACATAAGGTCAGTACAAGGAAGTCAAGGGCCACAGAGGACTGAGGGGTGGATTCCTAGGGGGAGATTCATAGCAAAGTGATAGTTCTGTTGCTAATAAAGGATGAGTAGGCATCTAGCAAGGGGATAAGGAGAGGAGTGAACAACATTCCATCATCTTGGTGTTCCTGGTAAGCATTGTCATGTTTATCGCAAATGTGGGGCCCTCTTTGCCTGAGGCAGATTTCCTGGTATAGCAAAGATGAGAATTAGGCTCATGAGATAGTTTGGTGTTGCTTTGAGGTAGCTCTTAACTTTTGCAAAGGATGTCAGCTGTCTCATTGTATGTAAAAAGAGAGATCTTCCAGGCTGGTAGGGAATTTGGAAAAGAAAATTTGCTTTAAGGTACCTTAATTGCCAGAAAGAAAACTTTAAAAATTATTTCTTATGAGTAGGAAGAAGTCCAGTGCTTCATGTGTGGTTGATTTCCTTGGATTGTCCTGACTAAATCAAAGCCAAAGGATCTAGAGGTATCCAAATAGTAAAAGGAAGTAACTATTTCAGGTAAGTTTATAGTGAATGGTTAAAGTATATTTGCCTTACTGGACCATGGAATCACAATTCCACACAAACAAGATTTTGGTGTCAGAATATTATTGTGAAGGTTATAAATAGACATCTATTTGAGGCTACTAAAACAGTCTTAATAAAGAACAAGTATAGTAGAGATTTGAACATTATAATACTTTGAATAAATTGGATGTGGATCAATATTCAAAAATTACAAACGTAAATATAAATGCTTTTCCTAATGATCATGTCTTGAGTTGCGCTTCCCTTAGCTACAGGTTAATTCAGCCTTCGCTGAAGACATTACTCCCCTGCCTTTCATCCAAACTGCAGTCTACCTGTTTCTCAGACCTGCCTGCTTTGGAACATGCCTTTTCTATACTTTCGTTTGCTCACTAGGCTTGACCATGCTGTTGCTCTCACCTTCTCATGTACCATCCCCAACTACAGCCCACTTTAAACACAACTACTTAATAGCTGCATGTCCAGTGTTGACGTGGGGACTAGTTAGCTTGTATCTTGCCCATTTTCTGGCTTTGGAATGAGAAAAAAAAAAAAATCCCTCTATTTTTATTTGGGATGCTGTATCTCTCATATTACCCTTGACAATGAATTAGTAAATATAGTCATTAATGTGTGTGTACCATGTAAGGTTCCTCCTAGTTATCATACCAGTACATATGCAGTCCATCTTCCTTATTTGAACTTTGTTCTTTGCAAATTCATCTACTTGCTAACATTTTTTTGTAACCCGAGATCAATATTTGAGATGCTCTTGTGGGCATTTGCAGGCATGTGCAGAGCAGTGAAAATTTTGAGTTCTTAGCAAAGGTTGAACAAGAGACATTCTGCCTTCTTCTTTCAGCTCTCATACTGTAAACAAGAGTCCTCTTCATGGTATATTTAACACTGTGGTTTTTCCCTCATTTTTGTGCTTTTTGTTGGTAATTATACTGTTTAAAATGGCCCTCAAGTGTAGGGCTGCAGTGCTGTCTTGTGTTCCTAAGTTCAGGAAGGCTGTGGTGTGTCTACAGAGACAACGCGTGTGCTCGATATGCTTTATTCAGGAGTGAGTTGTAGTGCTGTTGGACATGAGTTCAATGTTAATGAATCAACAATATATGTTAAATAAGGTGTCTTTAAACGGAAACACACGTAAAACAAGATGATGTACTGATTGGTTGAAAACAATGTGACTAGAGGCTCACAGGAACCTAACCCTGTATTTCCCCATAAGAGCAATGGTTTAATATTGACTTTTTCAGTGTTCACGGTGACATTAAAGAATATAATTATTGGGAATAATGAGATAAACTGTCTATAATTTTTGGCACACGTATTAGCAATTATTTATGGAACACTTACTATGTCCCCAGCACTTCCATATGTTACCTTATTTATCACAATCATCCTGTGAGGAAGCTCTGTTATTGTCCCAATTTTAAAGATGGAGAAATTAAATAAATGACTCAGATCACATCATTGGTAAGCAGCGATGCTGGGATTTAAACCTAGTCTGACTCCAGTGTTTTTACTATTAATCTATTTGTTTCTCAAGATTATTCTGGTCACAGGGTGGGGGAGGGGCTGGGGATAGTATAGAATACAATCACACAATTATGAATCTCTAATATCCAATCAATGACAGTTCCTAGGATCTTCAGCTTCTGTAGCCTCACTCTCCTTCTTGTGTCTGGATTTGCCAATGCAGTCTGTTCGGAACGTGTAGTGTATTTATATATAGCTCCTCAAAGAACAAGTTCTTAATTTTAATCCTCATTCCTGTGACTCTGAGCCCATTTATAAATAGGACATTTTGACGATGTCATTATTAGTTAACGTGTGGCCAACTGACTCAGAGTAGATATTCATCAGGATTACCAAGAGCCTTATGAAAAGAAGATACTAGAAGTCAAAGAGAGCCAGAGGGAAGAGCTAGGAGCCAGAAGTCAGAGGAAACTGGAAATGCACACACAAGGAGAGAGAGATTGCTACGTCTGACAGATGCAGAGGAGCAAGCCATGGAACCCCAAAGATTGAGGGAAGCCAACTCCAGAACACTGCATATTTTGGGGAGAAAACATTGTCTTGCCAACACCTTGATTTTGGACTTCCAGCTTCTGAAAATGTGGATCAATAAATTCTTGGTGTTGAACCAATTCATGGTGTGGTATTTGTCATAGCAGCCATGGCAAACTAAGACTGAATGAGAACACCTTCCTCCCTCCTCCGACTCCTTTCTGGGTCCTGGGAGGCCCAATATGCTGCCATTGCTGCTGGCTCACCACTGAGACCTCCTCTCTCTGGCTCTGCAGCCTCATTCCAGCACCTGGATACCCAGCGGCTAGTGCAGATTGTTCTTCACAGCTTCTCTGTGCCTCCCAACTCCATTCAAAGGCTGCACCCAGTTCTAGCCATTCTCCTGAGAGATGACGTTTTCTCTACCCTAAATGGAAGAGAAGCTTTCCTTTGAGAGTCATAATTCGCAGCTATATTTAAGTAGTTGGGTCTGAAGCTGATAGCAGATTAGTGTGAAAAGCAATTCTTAATAATTTGTTTTACTTACCACTCAAGTATTTTTCCTTGATAGAACAGATTAAATAATAATAAAAAAATTGACGTGAAGTATTCAGTTATCATGTCAACTAGATAGATACTCTCTCCTATGAAATGTAAGTCCTGTTCAGATGCAATTATCCTTTCTAGGTTGAAGTTAGAATTTTATCTACTGCTTTCAGGGAAACTTCCAGAAGATATCTGACCATGTGTATCTCTGGTTTGTGAGGAATCTCCTTCCTTGTTAAAGTAAAATAAAAGTGAAGGACTGACCTACTGAGCCTCAATTATAGAACTTGAATAGAACTGCTGTTAAATAACATCTGCTGTCCTCATATCAGAGAAGCCCAGGAAATAGTAAGCTGTCTTCTGGAGACCAGTGAGGTCACAAGCTCCTTTTTATCATGGCCAAATTTGTGCTGTGTACCCTTATCATGTCTTTGAAGTTTTGGGGTCTATACACCATAGTAATAGATTCTGAAAGACACTTGCCTCAGCAACCTCTGAGTGAATAACCTAAGAGAACTGGGGAAGCATGCAAAACTAGTAGCTTAAATAGGAAAAGTGGGAATATTTATGGTGGGCAAAGATCTGTGAGCTCCAGAGCCAGCTTTCATTAGAGGAGTGAAGCACATGGTCCCGTAATGAAGTTGTGCATGACTTTGGACATATTGCGCCCCCCCCTAAAAATCCCAGTTTCCTTACCTGTATTGTGAGGGTCTATAAGGTGACTTTCAAGATCACTCCTGGCTGTTAGATTCTAAGAAGGTAATCAGGGTTATTCTGAGCTTTAACAATCCTTTCATGTGAGCCCTAATGTTGGTCCATTGGACAAAATGTGTCTGTGCACGTAACAAAATATTTTGTCAAACCTCCATTCATCTCGATCTGCTGATCTCTATAAGAAAGTTAATAACTCCATCACCATCCTCCAGTCTTTTAACAAGAATGCAACACTTCCATTTCTTGGATATGAAAATATTAAAAATATGAGAACTCATGTACTATGGATTTTTTTTTTTTTTACCAACATTAACAAAAAAATCTTGTAATCCCAGTGAAAGAGGAAGAGTGTTAGCAGATTTTGTCAAGATGGATGAGAGTCAAGACCAGACCTGAGCCTCAGAGTAGTATGTTCAAAAGATGCTGTGATTATTCTACTAGGGAGATTTGATTAATAATTTTTAAACCAGAGGAAGTGTCTCTGTTTCTCAATTATATATTTGTAGAATGATTCTGCTTCATTTGTCCAAGGCTGTTGACATGCTGAGAGATCCCTGCTATACCCATCCAACAGCAAGAAGACACCCAAAGGAGCTGTCACTCTGATGGCAGCGAAACAGATGCTGTTTCACATGCCCTTTGCTAAGAGTCTCAGCGTTTGAAGTCTCCAGGGCTGTTTTAAAAGCAAGTTCCTGAGGAAAGAAGCTGGAAAGTTCTCTGAAAACAGTAGTGGAAGCTAATCTCTAATAAAACAAAATGTTACCATTCATCTGGAAAGTTTTCATACATCAAATGCAAGTTAAATAAAAAAGACAATTTGATTAACTGATGCTGATTTCTTTTTCATATTGACTTTGAAAAGAGTTCACAGCAATAAAAAGGCTGAGTGCTGACTTGAAAGCTTTAGAAGCTAAAGATAGAACTAACAATGCATTTATAAGGGGACTGCATGTAATAAACATGCTTTTAAAAATAGAATGAACACATGCCAGTGAATTTTAAATAGCAAATGAAGAAAAAACATAAAAGAGAAAAAAAATAAACCCAAGGCTTAAGTCCCAATTTTGCATAAAATTTACTGCATTTATTATGTGTGCAGTTTGGATTATACTTGAATGCAGGTAATGGTACTTTTATCCTTTGGTTCCTAGAGGTGCTACTGGCCAACTTCCTCCCTTTGCTTTACATATAATGCAGAGAACCCCACAGTTAGATGCTGTGCCATCACATGGCGATTTTGAACCACAAGTATCCTTACATGTGTAGCACAAAAATGAAGGAATGGCTGGAAATGTGTCAGGATTAAAGACCCTTATGGAAGTGATGTACTTTTCCAATACACTGATTTGACATGGACTCAATGAACATTTATTGAGAAACTACTATGTTCCTAAAAGGTACTCAAGATGCTAGAGTTGTAGTGTCGTGCAAGACGACTCATGTGCATGTCCCCTTGGAGCTCATATTCTAATGAAGGGGGGCAGGGAAGAACAAACAAGCAGAAAATTAACAAGATAGTGAAAAGTGCCATGTGGACTGGGTGAGAAATATGTTGGTGACTTGGGATAAGGTGAAATATTAGAGATAAAGAAAGGCTAAGAGGTTTATGGTATGATTTTATAATTGATGGAATTGCTTAAAGATTAAATACTGAGAGTGACACAAAGGGGACGGGATCAAGGAAAATGAAATTATTGGCCAGTTTAATAAGATTGAAAACAGAAAAAGGAGGAAATTGGGGCAGAAATCAAGAAATTGATATATGTCCATGGTAGGTTATGTGAGTGTAGATTTCCAGAGTGTGGGCAGGATTCTAAATATCATTGGTTTATAGAGTCTGTGGACCTGATGGTGGTCACCCAGGCAAAGTGTGAAAACAGAGAAGACAAAGCAGTCCCGGCTGCTGCTTTTATAGAAGTCAAGCCCAGGATGAGAACCAGGAAATTAAGAAGGAGCAGTCAGCCAAGTAAAAGAAAATCTGAAGGGAATGAAAGTGTTTCAAGAGGGAGGGGCCGGCCAACCAAATGAATTACTGCTGGTGAGCCAAGCAAAATCAGAACAGACAAGTGGTCCTTGGATTGGAAACATGGGTCACTGGTCATCAGCTGATAAAAGCGGTTTCAGTGGGAGGACAGGAAGCAGCCTTTTGGAATAGATAGAGGAAAGGCTGTGACATAAGGAACTGGTGAAAACAAGGGCAGGCAATTCTTTGAAGAAGTTTTAGTGTAAAGATTAGCAGATATATGAGATTGTGAAAAGAGGAGCATATGGAATAAGGGAAGGGAGAGTTTATTTTGTTTTGTTTCATTTCAATGATAGATGATACCAAATCTTCTGTGTTTCAAGGTGGTGATAATCCACGGAGAAGAGAGAGAGAGAAACTGATCACAGAGAAGGGGGAGAAATATTTTCAGCAAAGTTCTTGAGAAAGTAAAGAGATGGGATGGGATTCAGAACAAAATTGGATAATTGGAGGGTTTGACCTTTGATAAAAATAGGGACATTTCATCCCTAGAAATAAAATGTAGACACAAAGTAAAGATAGTGAAGAGTGGGCCAGTCATTTTTGTGTTGGGAAAATCAGGGTTTTCAATAATGAATGCTTTTATTTTCTCAATGAAGTGTGAACGAAGGTCTTTGAGTGTGTGTGTGCACACGTGTTGGGAGGATAGTTGAATATAGTTTTGAGGAGACAGGAGAATGTATGGAGTAGTCATCGTAGTCATCAGAACAATAGAAAACAATGATACCAGGGGACTGTAGAAGGGTTGTGACTGGTGGTGTATATCCGCTTGATATTTATGGCCATATAGTTAAAGTAAGACTGGTCATCAGTGTTGTGTGGTTTTGTGGCCTTATTCCACTGTGGGGTGGTAGGCATGAGGGAGGTGTATATCTGATTTAGAACAGAGATAGTGCTTTGTCAGACGAATTCTGTCAGAGAGAGAGAGGTGAGAAAGGTAAGGTGGGTAGTATTTCAGTTAAGATTATGTTCTGTTTAGAATAACAAAGACCAGAATTATAGTGGCTTAAATAAAAATTGAAGGCTTTTTTTTTTTTCCTCTTTAGCATACAATTCTGAAGGTAGGAGAACAAAAACTGGTAAGATAGCTCAGTTCCATAAAATCCTGAGACACTCATACTTTTGTCATCCCCAGGGTGTAGCCCTGATCCTCATGGTCTAAAAAGGCAACCAGATCAGCAGTCATCCCATCCATGTTCCAAACAGCAGAATAAGGGGATATACCTAAATAATGTGGAAAAGACACACATTTTAAGGAACACTCCTAGAAGATGCCATTTGACAAGCTTCTTCATGTTTAGCTTTACTATAGAAGATCTATTTTGGGAAGTCATTTGTCAAGATAAAATCTGGGATAAAATCTGTGACATGCAGTCATGTACTTCAACAAAAGACATGTTCTAAATCTTAATCCATGTTCCTTTGGGTGTGAATCCATTTGTAAATAGGCCATTTGGAAGATGTATTATCATTTAAGATGTGGACGCATTTGTAAATAGGATCTTCTAAGAACTCTTTAGGTGTAACTAAACTGGACCAGGGTGGGTCTTAATCTGTATTCCTGGAGGCTGAAAGAGAGAAGCCAGAGACCAGTAGATGCCAGAAATCAGAGAAAACCACAGGAGGTGACCAAGGACATCCCCACGTGACAGAGAACAGCTATCACCAGAACACTACAGAATTCGGAAAGAAAGCATGGCCTTGACAATGCCTTATTTTGGACTTGTAGCTTCTGATACCACGAAACAATAAATTCCTGTTGTTCAGCCATCCAGTGTGTATATTTGACATATCAACCCTGGCAATCTAAGATATGGTTGGTTTTGTTTGTTTGTTTGTTTGTTTTGGGTATTGGGAGAAAGGATATTGAGGGGCAACTGTCAGTCTCTGTAAGAAAGAGAATAATTGATGATGAGAAAGTGCTAGCCAAGGGACTGAAGGCCTCAGTGAGTTCAAAGATGTGCTTGAGTTGGTTTACAAGATTCAAGGAAGAATAGAAAGTGGTGGGCAGAACCTGGGACCTATAAAACTGACATTCTGGAAAGAGCATTTTGAGTCATAAAAGGGAAATTATGATAGGTAAAGAGGCCCATGGACCCTGATAGAACTGGTTTTAAGATCCCCAAAAAATGAGTGTAGGAAGAAAATTTCCCTTACAATTCTCTTAGGACTGAAAGAGTTTTGGATTCATTGCCCTGTCGGCATTTAGTTAAAACACCTGAAGAACCTTTATTCATACATGAAACAATTCATTCAGAAGACATTTATTGAGTCTTAAATACTCTCTTAACACCTATAATAAGTTAATATGAAATTCTTCACCCCACACATTAAGAAACTTTGCTAGTTTAACAGATTATTTAAACCTTGTTCTATAGCCAATAGTCAAAACTGTTATTTCCAGTAGTTTGCCATAGCAACTGATTTTAAAGTTAAACAGTTGGTCAATTTCCGCAGCTATCCAATGAAAAATAGTAAATAACTTTGGCTAGAACTGCATATATGGACTGTCACTTTTATTAATTGATTGAGTCACCCACATGTTTTTGTGTCATAATGATAAAGTGTTGGCTGGTAGTTTGTATATCTAACTTTGAGTTACAGCACTGAGCAGATGGATATGTATGTTTTCATTTGACAATTGATTTGCATGGTGTTTTATCCATTGCGGGGTTTTTAAACTGGTGCATAATTTAGGTTCAATTTGCTGAACAGCTCTTGCCTCCAAAAGGCCTCTGTGGTTGTACAGATTTCAATGACCATGCACTTCTACTCTGCTTCCCTGATTAACACCAAACTTCAGGGAAACTTGGTAGAAAGGTTTCTTCTGTATTTATTTATGAGATTTACACTAAGCCTTTATAATCATTGCGGTTCATGTCTCATGGGATGCGAAGGCATATCACCAAAACAAGTTATTAAAGAATGGAAACGCAGCCAATTAAAATTAGGTTGTGATTTACACAAGGCTGCAAACCAATTTGACTGGATTTTTGTTTTATTTTATATGAGGTGGTTCTATTTTAAGGATGCCAATTTCAGCATCTTGTATACTTTTTAAAAGTCATGTCCTATTGATTAATTTAGTGGGTTGCAAAGCAGAGTTTGTAAATACAATAGTGTAGAATATAATAGATTAAAATATCATAGAATGTATATAACATTGAATAGGGTAGAATAAAAGAGAAAATATCAGGGAATATGGCTTGCAGTAAGGGTAAGAGAAATTTTATGAAATTATCTATTTTGTGAGTCACCGTTAAGAAAATGTGAGAAAAACTCTGCCACAGACTAAGCCGCAGATGTTAGAGGAAAATAATGATTACATTTGTAAATCCAAATTCTGAAGAATATCAGTAAAGCTTTGGAAGCAGTGAAATACAGCTTCAAGTAAACTTTCTTTCATTTAATTTAAAAAAAAAGTAAATTTATAAACCTCAAAGTACCTGATTTCTCAACATTAGATACCATCACCTTGGCAGAGGCTTGTTGAAAGCTCTGTAAAAATAAAATAAAATTTCCTTTGCAAATATCTAGTAATAAGAGTTTGCTTTAAATTTATTGGCCTGCAAAGTAGACTGGATTCAGGATTGGATTTGAAATAAAAAAAAAAAAAAAAAATAGGAGTCCTCATCAATCTATTCCTTCAATCAACAAATACTTACTATTCAACAGTATACCAGAAAAAGTGGCAAAGTAGAACAAAATAGGCAAAGGTCTTGCCCTTATGGGGTTTACAGTCTAGAAGGGAAACAAAAAGGCAATCATCAAAGAATTACACAAACGAATGTAAAATTATAATCACGATAGAGCTAACATGGAGAGGTTAATGCCACAAGAGGATGGATTGTGTCTGGTTTTGTTTTTGTTTTTGGTGATCTGATCTATTCTCAGTAGTCAGAGAATTTTTTTTTTTTCTGTAGAAACTAAGATCCAAAGGAAGCACCGTCATTAACTAGGCAAATGGATCAACTACTGCCCAGAAGGAATAGCGAGTGCGGAGCCCTGGTGTAGCAGACAGTCCTGATGGGCAGACTGACTGCCAGGGATGTGCAGTTGGGCTGCAGAGAGTAAGGCGTGGTGGGGAAGGAAATTGCGGAAGGGTAGATGCCTCAATAAAGAGTTTTTCTTTTAACAGTGGTGGAAATTTTCAGATTTTTAAATGGGGAAAATCAATAATCATATTGACTTCTTTTCAAATATTTTTCCCCACTGTGTTTTATTTATTGAGGTATGATTTGCAGTGAGATGCACAAAGCAATGACTTTTTAACATATGTAACCTGTGTGATCCCACATAGTCTTTCTGTCATCCCAACGTCTTTGTGTCCCTTTCTAAGCAACAGCCACCCTTCACCCCTCTCAGCTAAGCATTGTTCTGACTTTTACCACCATGCATTAGTTTTACCTGTAGAATGAGTCACTGATATCCTTAACAATATGATGAATCTCAAAAAAAGTCTGCTGAGCTAGAGAAATCAGACATAAAAGTGTAGATATGGTACGATCCCATTACCCTGAAGATCAGGTTTTCTTTTTGAAAGAGTTGTTCTGGCTACGTTTTGGAATATAGATTGAAAGAAGGAATAACAGCTGGCTCATGAGGAGGAGGAAGGAGATCTTCCTTAATATAAAGGAGAGGCTAAGAAGTGGCAATGTGTGTCCCAGTTAGAGCATGGTTTCTGCAGCCAGATCACTGAGTTTGAATTCTAGCCCTGCCACTTTCTAGCTCTGTGATTTGGAAGGAGTTATTTAAACACTCTGTGCCTTAGGTTCCTTATCTGAAAATGGTGAAAATAATGGTACCTCCCCCTGATGGGCTGTTGTGCAGATTAAATTAGATAATATACGTAAAATGCGTCAACAGTGTTTGGCACGTGACAAGTGCCATCCAAGCATTGGCTCTTACTATTGCCAGGGCCATTTATAGATATCTTCAACATCATATATTGATTAGGCATATATGCTACAATAAAATTCCAGACTATGATAAAATATTAATATAATTCAAGACCTAAACATGTAGGGCACTTGCCATAAAGATTTCATGAGATTATAATTTTAAGAAGAATAAACATTAGAAAAATACTTTAAATACTGAAAGGCACTTTTGTAGTTAAGGAAGAGTTCAATAAATCTAATCAGTGTTTTGAATCACTGTTAAACATCTTGTTTCATAAATTTTTCTTCATCTAGTGGTGGGTACTTTTATAATTGCCGTTACTATTGCCTAGAGCATAAGATGAAATACCTTTTGTAGAAAAGCCTCCAGCTACCTTTTCTCTCAGAAAATATAGGATGATTCTTGAAAGACCTGACACACAGAATATTGTCTCTCTCTCTTTTTTTTTCAATGCTTTAGGAATAGAGCTTCAGAAAGAATGAACCAACCACAAAAATAAAAGTATATATTTTTAACTGTATACATATGAACTCAGCCAGACTGGTGGGATTTCTTCTGATTCGATGGCTAAATCTTATTTTCAGATTTCTCCTTCTCCTGTTTCAATTTTTATTTCCTAAAAAAGAAGAAGGTTAGCTGCCTGCCAGTGCACAGCAGTCTGGTTTTAACCGAGAAATCTGAAATCTAGGCCAGCGAGACAACGCATCTTTCATCCCTGTCAGCAACTCACAGTCTGAAGCATTTGGCATTAGCTCTGCACGTCCTCCTAAAGCCCAGATCTTTTGTGTGTGCTCAGGTACCCTGGGCTCATGGCTGAGGTGGTGCTAAAGCTGGTAGAATAGTTTTGGAGAGCTCTCATTAACTGTGAGAATTGTTTTCTTAACTTACACTTTAATATGGCCTCATACGAGGTTCCCTGCCCTGGTTTTCAAACTCTTAAGGGAAGTGTAACATGAAGTTTTAAGAAATCCCAAAGGGGCTGGCAATTGGATATGGAACAAGAGCAAGAAATCAAGTAGCCAGAAAAGATAAATTGTACAGAGCCAAAAAGATAAAAGGTGTGTACTACTCCTTTTGTAGGCTTAAAAATAACTTGGTGTGTTTATAGCTTGAAGATCTTAGAGTACAAGGAGAAGATGAACATTTATAAATGAAAAAAAAGAGGAACACTCAGTGTTGTATTAGGTCTTGGTGTTGAACTCCTGCTTATCCACCTGTCTACGTTTAACCCTTGTGTAATGTAGATTATTGGATGAATAATGCTATTTATTAGAAAATACTTAACAAAACATGTTGGTGAATCTAATGGAATATATAAATATCATTCACTCCAGGATTGGATTGTATCTTCCAGTCCACACAGCATCTACACAAGGGTGGGGGGACTCAGGAGAGCTCCTATTCTCCATTCAAATGGTTTCGGCAGCTCCTCACCATAGGTTTGATCTCCTTCCTGTGACTGTTTCTTAAGATCACTACAGATCCAAACCTCCTTTCCTTAGATGCTCCTCATTTTCCCTTTAGATCCTATATTCTCTTTCCCCCTAGGTCTCTTTTCTTCTCACCCCAAGATATCTATACCAATTGTGAACTAGTTAACTGGATCCATTTTGGGGGTGGAATGGAGGCAGAGGGAGGGAAGATCATGTCCACTAGGCAGTCAGGCCTTCTACACTCCCAGGAAGGCCACTCTTACATGTCTCCTTAAGTTTCTATGCTAAAAGAATCCCATTCTCTTCACCCAGTCTTCAGTTTTATTACAAATGTGCCCCCAACATAAATGCTTTTAAAAATTAGTGCAGCTTTGGTCTGTGCCAAACCTCAAGAAGGGAGTGGTATTTGCCAGGCCCCAGGAATGGAGGTGAGGTAGTCTGGTGGTGATAGTGGTGGAGGTGATAAAAAAAACAAACAAACATAAAACAAAACAAAAACTTCCATTCTGCTATCCAAAAATTGGGTTCTGAGATGGTCAACTTAATACTATGGGTTATTATCCTCACACATTTACTGTTCAGTTTGAATTTACTTAAGAATCATAAATATTTTAGGCACTCTGCTACTTTTAAGTTGAATAGATCTCATTTCTGACATTTCTAACATTTCATTAAGCTAGAAATACATGTAAGCAAAGTTTAAAATGAAATGTAATAGCTGCTCATAAAGCTTTTTATAAAATGCTATGGCAAAACAGCAGGACCTCAATATTTCTTTTTTTTTTTTTTTTTCATTTACTGGGGATTCTATGTACTTAGACTAATTTTATTAGTAGGTTAAGCTAATGATACTAGGTGAATGAATTTGCTGCCTCTCTAAATATTTTATATTCATAAATGGAATATTCTTAGCTAGCTTTTATATTATTTGCTTTTGAATTCTGGTTCTATCATTTTAGTCAAGTTACTTAAACTCTGTTGCCATTTGTTTTTCTACAAAATGTGGATAATAAAAAAAAAAAAACTTCACTCACAGGTTATTCTGAGAATTAGATTAGTTAATACATGAAAGTGCTTAGATTAGTTCTTGATCCATAATAAGATCTTAATTAATTTTAACTCTGTATACTTCTTATTGTGGTAATTGTTATCATTCCTAACAATTACCCTATCATTACCCTTTTCTATTATAAAAAAATATTTCTTGAGTTGTACCTACATAAGCCCCTGAAACTAACTAAATTGGAGAGATCAACTTTCCATTATTGACATGCCACAGTTGGAAGAAGAACATTTTGATTCCCCCCTGACTATAACATTGGAACCAAATATACTGATTGGTAGCTGTACAGCACTGGCATGAGTGGTGTGATGGTTTGGAGTTGTACCCCCAGAAAAATTTGTCCTTAATCTTAATCCTTTCCCATGAGTGTGAACCCATTGCAAATAGGACCTTTTGATGAGGTTGCTTCAGCTAGGGCGTGGCCCAAATGAATCAGGATGAGTCTTATTCCTGTTACTGGAGGCCTTATAGAGAAGGCCACAGAGAGAAAAATCACAGGGAGCAGCCAGTAGCTTGAAGTCAACCGAGCTCAGAAGAGAAAGGATAAGTCATCATCATGTGCATGGTCATGTGACATAAAAGCCAAGGATCAAGGATCACCAGCAGCCAGCCCCAGAGTGCTACAGTCTGTGGAGAAAAACCATTGCCTTGCTGATTGATGCCTCAGTTTTGGACTTCCCCTAGCCTCAGAATTTCTAAGCCAATTAGTTTCCCTTGTTTAGACCAACCCATTGTAGGGTATTTGTTTTAGCAACTAGGCAACTAAAACGCTGGCTGTCTAAAACATTCTACGATATTAGAATAGATGTTAGAAATTTCTGATGTCTTTTTTTTTTTTTTAATATACTTTTTTATTTTTAAAAGATTTTAGATTACTTAAATGTTACATAAAAAATATAGTGATTCCCACATGCCCCGCTCCCTAGCCCTCCCACTTTTTCCCCACATTAACAACACCCTTCATTAGTGTGGTACATTTGTTACAATTGATGAACACATTTTGGAGCACTGCCACTAAGTGTGGATTATAGTTGTAGTTTACACACTCTCCTGCACATTTTTGTAAGTTATTACAAGACATATAATGGCCTGTATCTGTCATTGCAATGTCATTCAGGACAACTCCCAAGTCCTGAAAATGCCCCCAAATTATACCTTTTTTTCCCTCTTCCTCCCCTCAGAACCTCCAGTAGCCATTGCCTCCACATCAATGATAAAAATTCTTCCATTGCTAGAATCACAATAAGTCTGTAGTAGAATGTAAGTAGAATGTTGTAAGTCTACTCTAGTCCATTGTTCATCCCGCAATCCTGAAGATTCTGGGATGGTGATGCCCACTCTGCTTCTTATTGAGAGGGGCCTTCGATCTCATAGGGAAGATGGACTATCTTTCTTGTAGTTGCAGACTCTCTCTGTTCCTTGAGATGGTCGCTGTCCATCATCATCTCCTTGTTAGTTGTCCTGGGGGAGTCCAATGAACTGGAGAGTAGGTGTTGCAAATCTGTCCAAATGAAAGGCTGTTACCTCTGCATTGTGTCGATCATAGCCAGCATATGGTTCCCTTTCTACCACATAATCTGGGCTATACCGCTTAGGTTTGAAGACCACCTTCTGACCTCCTTCAAGTATCAGTAAGGCTTTCAGCTGTGTCCCTTTATAACCCACATCAGCTTTAATGATTTTCTTGGTGGCCATGGCATGCATGATTGCCCCCAGCTCTGGTGTCTCTTCAGGGTGCACTTCCCGGGGAACCACCCACTGGGCTGCAATCTCCCAGGGAGACTGCAAGGTGTGGTCCAGCTTGGGCTTTAGCTCCACCTGCAAGCTGGCTATCATTCGGTGAAAAGCCCTCTGGTCCTCCCGGTTGGCAGCTGATGTATCTAAATTATCAATCAGGAAAACTTTGGTGAAGATAAAGATGACAAGGAGAATTGCTAACAGCACGACTTGCTGCTTTAGCTTCATGTTGGCCTCTTTTCCTTCTCTCTTGACCCAATCTCTCACTTAGCAAGGAGAGCAGGTGGTGATAGTTAGCAAGGAGATTCCATGATTATATACACTGGTCCATGTCTTCTCTGTAGCACCTCCTGCAATTCCTGCTGGGATCTAGGCTCACTCCATGGCCACCGGCGCCGTGCAGTGCGGCGCGGCCCCGGCCGCACCCCAACGCCTCCGCTGGGTAGAAATTTCTGATGTCTTAACGGATGATCTCTTTATCCAGCCTGGGATCTGACCTTTGGTCTGAGGCCCTTTCTTCCTTTGAAAATCATTTTATTATCTGAAGAGGCTCTGGATGAGACAATCTTTTATTTACACTGCCAGCAAACTGTGGCTCCATCATATTTAAGAGTTTGTTCTTTAACATATTTATTTCTTTTTTTCATATGAACATCAGAAGTGAACAAAAGCCAGTTAGACCTATTAATACCTTGGAAAGAAATCTCCCTAACTAGAGCAATGAGTTCATTAAGTACATTTGCTAATTTCCACGTTTCCTCAGGCAGCAAAAGAGTTGATAAACTTTCTCCAAATAGACATTTGGAGACAATGTAATAAAGGTCCCTTTACCTCAACCTTTTGTAAAATTCTTCTCACTTTTCTTTAAATTTTCATGGACAGATGACTTGAGGCTTTTAGACTTCCAGTAATGCTCTTCTTTAGACCTTTCCTGTTTTCTTTATTGCTCATATTAAGGCACTTTAGGCTTTCACTAAAACTTTCATCAAAGCCCTCTGGTTTCTACCTGCCACCGAGTCCTAAAACCAAGTCCCCACATTTTAGGTATTTGTTATGGCAGTACCCTGCTTCCAGATACCAAAATATGTTCTGGTTATTTTATTACCCCAAAACATAATGGCTAAAAACAAGAACAATAATTAATTTTGCCGATGAATCTGCCATTTGTGTAGCTCCTCGTGGGAAAGGCCCTCCTGCTCCCCATGGCATTAGCTGGGGTGGCTTGGCGGAATCCTGGGAGATCTACCTCTAAGATGGTTCACTAACCTGGCTGGCAAATTGGTACTGGTTGTTGGCTGGGTTTTTGAGAGCTTTGTTTCCTTCCAATGTGGGATCTCTCCTTGGGTTATTTGGATCTCCTCCCAAGAGAGAAGATGTAGATGCCTGTTCCTTAGCATCTGGACCCAGGATGTGGCAGTGTTGTTTTTACCTTCCTCCATTGGCCAAGCTGTCAATGAGCACAGATGGAAAGGGTGGGAACACAGACTCCAACTTCTGATGGTTGGAATGTTAAATAATTTCGGGGCTACTTTTTAAAATCACCACCACCACTGTCAAAATGCAATTCAAAAAATTATAAAAGTCATGTTCATTAAGTCTGAGAGAATGGTATAGTCAAGAATGGGGAACTTGCTAGACACTTTTAATAAAGGTCACTCTAAGTCATATTAGTTATTTCAAAGAAAAGGGTAGATATCAAAAACTTGGAAATAAGCCAATTATTCTATGCCAGTATACCACTTTATGGATATTTATCTATAGATATTTAAAAATATTTTCTCATCTTTAAAATAAAAATTAATTAGATCCTACAGTATGATTTTATGACATCTTGAGCATAACTAACCCACATTCTTCCAACAGTATCATTTTCCATACATAGGATAAAAGGATTAGAGAAATAAAGGGAAAATTTAACTCACTGAGTTTAAGTCGCAGTATTTGAAGTATATGATCACTAATTTATAAATAGCAGTAGCTTTTAAAACTATATACACATACTCTTGAAATAAATGTATTCTTAGTTTCAAATACCTTAAGAAATGGCTTTTAGGAGTGTCTTACAAAAGGAAATAACATTTAGTCTTAATTTACATTTACTTTGCTGTTGAATTGGAAACCGTTTATTCTCAAGCCATGCCCTTTTCCTTATAGGCTTTATTTCTTTGATGTACTACTCCATAAAGATGCCAGCGGAATCCTTCACCTTTCTATTGGGGGTCTTAAAGTAATTTTAGAAACATGTTTTATTCCATTTTATTTCTGTTTTTATGAATGCAGAAATGGAGACAAAGGTGCTTTCAGCCAGTTGCTCAAGGACACGAGGTGAATCAGCAGCAGTACCTTGAGCCAGTGTGAAAGTGTTCCTTTTTTATGAGCAACCCCTTCTAATTGCTAAATAGAGCAGCCTGATTTACGCTTTGCTTTTAGAAAGCTATAGTTATTGTTACCTGAATTGATACAGAATGAATACTAATCCCATAATGGATTGAATTTATTTTCTCAGAATGCCAGATTTTTCTTCAAGTCAAGGGTATTTCAAACAATTAATTATACTTTCTTGACTTTCAATGTCTAAACCAGGTGTCTTGGAAATTATAAACAGGTCTATAGCATAGGTCTAACAGTTTCTCTTTTCTAAAATATATTTTACAGGATTATCTGTCTTCAGGAACTCAGCATAACTTCTATTTTGATATTTATAATTTATCTTTTATAATCACAAAATATCTAGTTTTCTGTGATAGAATTTAGTAAAGCAGTACATTATATTGTACCTAAATTATTTTAAAAGGTGATAAAAATATGCTTTTCCTCCAGTGTTGAACAATATTTTTGTCTCTGTGATTTGGATAAATAATTGAAATAGTACATTCACATACACTCATCCATAAATATAGTTTTTATTTCAACAAGCCATGACAGTTCAAAATTCTTTGACATTTCTGGACCTGTAGTAGGCTATCTCTTTATTTTATATTCAGGGATACAAAAGAAAAAGCAAGTTAGTTTTAGGGAAATTGGTTTCATTCATAGAAAAAAAGATCATGGTGAGTAATTTGTCAGCATTGTTCCACTGTTGCACTCAAATCCAAAATTGCTCAAATTAATTTTACTTTGCTATTACAATTGTAGATTTTCAGCATTTCTTTACTTTCAAAAATGTATATAACTATATCTTTAAAGTTTCTTTATCAGACTCCCACTTCAATTTGATTTTAAATCCATTTTAAACAAATTTGTCTTTTCTGAATTTCCTTGTCCAAAACTTATTAGTTTTTCTTAGAGTTGTCATTTACAACAAAATGACATTGTTCTTCCACCAGCATCAGACAGTGATGTTTAGATAAGGCCGTGAATACATAGTCTTCATGAAATATACTTTAAAAAATTTCAAGTACTATAAGAAGCAGTGTTGGAAAATTTTAAAAATCCAGATAAACCCTGAAAATATATGAAAAAGTGATTTGCAAGAGGCAGGTGATTCAGTGGAGTTATAGTTGCCAACTGAATATATTGTATTCACCCCTTTTTCACGTACTCAATACCAAAAACCATAGGGACAGTTGCAGGAGCATATAACTTTGAACGGCGTGTGAACGAGTTTTAGGAGGTTTGTTTGCATACCCTTGAAATCATGAGTAACAAGTAACAATGCCTGACAATTATTGAGCCTACCAAGCTTTGTGCTAAGTAAGAAATGTGTTCCTCATTTAATCTGCACAACGACTCATAGAGCTGGGAACTATTATTATCAGCACCATTTCAAGAATGAGGAAGCTGAGGCCAGAGAGATTATAAAGCTAGTGAATTACAGATTTGAAACAGATGTGTCTTGCCTCGGAGCCCATATTTTTATCCACTGTGTTGCTCTCTCAGAATTTTGTTTTCATGTGTGTGCATATATATATATATATATAAGGAGAGAGGGTCCGTAGTTTTAATGATATTTTGAAAGGAGTCTGTGAACCTAAAAGAGACTGCTGGCACTTATTTAGTAGGAAATAGATCATAATGAAACACTGAAATCCACGGCCCTCTCTTGAGCTCAGCATAATCTCCAGAGTACTTTGTTGTGCATTTCAGGAGCTGGACAGAGATCCTCAAAGGAAAAAAAATATCCAAACACCCTAAAAAATATCATTTGCCTTTTTAGTTTTGTATTACAAGCATGTAGAGGGAGTCATAACTTTTCCTCCCACAAAAGTAATCAAAAGTGTGGATGAATATTTATTAACCAAATTTTATTTATGAGTAAACCGTGTCTTGTTACATTTCATAACATTCAGAAGTACAAGAAGTCTTAGAACTGTTCTCCTTCACTTTAAAGTTCTGAAATCAGAGCTCCATGAAGGGACTGACTTAGCCTGTTAGCTAATGGCCCTAGTATTTGGGTGATCTAATGCCTTGTTAAACTATCTTCCTAATTGGCTTCTGTTCAGTAAATGAATTGTCTGATATCTTATGCCTGCAGCATAGTAGGTGTTTAAAGAAGTGTTAGCTATGCTTTCTGTGATGGGTTCTGTACTGTGTTAGTGAAGAAAGGTGATCAAGTGTTGGCGTAGGTATCGTAGGTGACATCTTTATTCCTACCCGGCCACCTTTTGTGAAAATATGCAGGGAATAAGAGTGGCAGCACTGGGATGGGGTGAGCAGTGTTGGACTTTTCTGATTATCTGATGCTGTGTGGCCAAGACTCAGTGACTAAACTTTTCAGCAACATTTATTTTGCTCACGAGTCTGCATTAGGGTAGGGCCCAGGAACTCAACCTTACCTCTCATGGAATCTGCACAATAATTTTTAGAACAGAGCTGTGCATAATCTGATAAATTTTTAAGATAATTTTTATTTTTGTCTCATAAAATGCTTCTTGGACACAGTAAATTGCTTGTTTTGATTATTTATTCGCCAAATACTTTTAAAAAATGTCCTTTGAATGCATGATAAAAAGCATCTTTCTTTACTCTCTTTTGTTTTCTTCTATTCTGCTTTGATTTTACCAACAGTCATTCAAAACTTTTATTAAAATTCTCACCAATATCTCAGTAGGTTTTTGAATCTTTTCATAGATGATGTATAGGTAAACTGCAAACCTGACCTGCACCAACAACTTGAAATGAGTGAAATCCAAATAAGTAATGTTTTCTTGTCTTGTGAGAGTGGTGCCTGTTGCCAAAGTACTGGTGATATTAGCATCTTCTGTGTCTTAGTCTTTAATTCAAACATTTCCACAATCTCAGCTCTTGTCTGGTTGAAATAGGATGATGATGAGGAGGATTTTAACCTTAAATTATTTAAAAAATGTGGATTTAGTCCAAGCTTGTAATGTGTTAGGTCTGTCTTTCCTTCCTAAGACTTGTATACATCAAGCCCTCTCAGAGGAATCTGGTTTAAAATTCCTGTAGCTCACATTATTTATGGCCCAAATAGTTAAACAGATCCAGAGCTTGACTGACCTGGGTAAGCTATTCTAGTCCAAGACATTTTCAAACCAAACCCAAAGAAATAAGCACCCCAGTTAAATTCTCTGAACACAGCTCTTATTTATAGGTAATGCTAGGTATGCAAAGTGCCTTATAATGAAACACAAAATGAAACCCTTTCCTTAGGAGCTGGAGGTCAAAACCAGAACATGAGAATTGGAAAGCATCAGGTCCAACTAGTGCTTTTGGAGAAAAGACCAAGTTTTTGACTTTTTCTCTCTGATACAATTTAAGTCTGACACATCATGCTCGTGCCTTCAAGAAGCAAAGCTTCAATTCCTGATGCACTACATTCACCTCACAGGAAATCCACGAAAATTTACCTTCTACCTTCTAAACAAATAGCAGAAGATAAATTGCATTCTATTCAAACTGTAAAAAGGACTTTGTACCAGTTCAGAAACCAATTCTGTACCCTCCTCACTTTAAGGTACATCTGCCCTTGGAACAGAGGAGACGAGGAATGGCAAACATACAACAATTTCTCATAGAACTGAGTGTAGCTAGCAGGAAATTGAGTAATGATAAAGCCTCATTCCTGGCTACCTCTTGAAGAGGGCTTAACTTTCCTTATGGAAATTTATGTCCATCCATCTAAAAAGTAAATTTGCTGCTGGAGTGATGTTCCATTCTGTTCAAATTCAAGGGTCATGATATTTATTACAACACATACAACACATAAGAAAACACATATTAAGACATATATTTGTATGGGATTGAGCCCCATATATTTAGGTAGTTAAATTACATAATTTGTATGTAAAAATTTAAGTCAAGTACGTGTTTATAAGCTAAGAGGAAGAATTCCAAGACAGCGTGGCTGTATTACTGTTTATTAAATATAGTCTGATGATTTGTGAAATCATACTCTTTTTTAACTTGGTGGACTATTTTAGGAAGTTGCTGTCATTTTCTTTGTAAGGAAAAATACATAAAATGTATAACCTTTCATAAAAAGACTCATAAAATGAATAAAACAAGTAAACTAAAAACAGAGCTGGCGTGATGGGCAGGTGTGGCAAGCTGATGCCACAAGATGATGCAACAAGAGACACAAGAAGAAAAACATAATGAGAGACACAGCAAAGCAAGGAACAGAGGTGGTTCAAATGTTTAGGTGCCTCCCTTACACATTGGAGGTCCCAGGTTCAGTTCTGGTGCCCACTAAAGAAACAGAGAAGATGAACAGACACAGCAAGTGCAAACAATGAGGGGGTGGGGAGAAATAAATAAATAAAATAAATCTTAAAAAAAAAAAGATCATCATTATCTCTACAGTACTAATCATTTTCAGGAAAGACATTAGAGGCTTAGATTCACAGAAACTTCTTTCATTAGGAATATCATCTATTCCATTTTTAGAAAAAGAAATGTTTTAGAAATATGCCGTTAGGTATCTTGGGTCATAAGAAAAATTTGAGAGGAGATTTTAGAAATTTCGATTTTCTTAGTTTTTGCACCAAATACTAAGCATCTAACTTTTCCCTTGTGTGAAGAAAAGAAAAAGCCACTTTAAAAATTAACACTTATTATTCCCAGGTTCTTTTCATTCTAATGCAAGATACTCAAGAGGCAGTCACATCTTTTACCTCCCACGCCACCGTTCTTCTTTTGGATGGGACTGTAGCACTTTTAGGTGGGCAACTAAAAACCAAAGAAAAATATTTTTAAACCTCCTTCGCCCCACACTTTTATCTCCCTTCCCTCCTTCTTGTCTTTAAAAAACACACAAAAAACAATAGAAGTCTGGAGGAATGAAACAGCTAGAAAAAGAAAAAGAAAAGCATGAACAAGAAAAGACAGTATTAAAATGTTGTGTTTCACTGTGTGTTGATTCTGTTTATTATGGGAATACTTCAGAGTCCCTGCCTATGGCTGCCTGAATGCAGGCAGAAGCTGAACTGGGCTTGCATTCTGCATGTGTGTGCACACGCAGACTTGTGTTAACCACTGAAGGAAAACACAGAGCAATGCTTTTCATTTGTTCTGTTCTCCCCAGAGATGTTACTTGAATTTTCTAAATGCTCTGCGTGAAGACCTGTTGCGAAGTCTCAGATGTTTGGCCTGACACCCCCCTGCCTCCCCGCCCCCGGCCGGGCACACAGGCTCCTGTCCTGACCTGATTCCCAGACCAAAAACCTCCCCCACTCGTGTTGGAATTATCTCCTTCTAGACACAGCCCATATAAACCAGAAGCCACCTGGAATTCTACAGAATGTTTTCATGATGTGGCTGAAACTTTTAGTCCATCCTTTTATGCCACAGTACTTTGCTAGGTTGCATCTGGGTTCCATTTAAAAAACAAAACAAACAAACAAACAAAAACTTCAATTTTATCATTCTAGGTTTTATTTCCATATGACAATGGATTCAAGCTTTCCTTAATAGTATTATGCTATAGTCTTAAATTCCTCTTTAGAGAACATCTTTGAATTCTGAGACTAAGCAAATCTCATCTCTGGAGAGGGAATTAAAAAAAAACAAAATATACAAGAGGACATTTCTTTTTTATAACAGTCTTTTTTTTTTTTTTTTTTTTTTTTCTAATGCAAATTTAGCTTCTGAACTTTTGGATAAAAATAGCTGTTGTTACCAAAAATTTTTTCTACCCTGAGAAGTAAGGGAAGAATTTCTCTGTCATTTTCCTTCTACCTCAAGAAAGGGACCCTAACAATAACTCCTGCCTAGACAAGGGTCATGAGCTTCCTATGACCAGGAACAAATAATAAATACAATGCCTCTCCCATTTTCCCCCCCAATTTCTCTGATACCTCCTCTCCACACACTAGCATTAGTTTCCTACCTAATTTAAGCCTCATTTGTATTATATTTCAAATGGATATAATGATATCTATCCTGTGACTGCAGGATATATACATGACAAATATTTATATACCTAAGTCAATATATATAAGGTGATTAGCAAGTTCTTAGCATAGAGTTGGTGCCATAGGTTAGGTTCCCGGAAAGCAGACTCTGAAATGGAGCTTTTTTGGGGAGTGATCTCAGATAACACATAGAAAGGGGTGAGGGAGGCAGGAATGGGCAGAGGGAGAACTGAACTGTGACAAGGCTGGAACAGGGGTTTTGATGGCCCCCTGAGTCTCATTGAATGAGACGAGGTGGCCAGGCCTTTATAACTTGGTTGGAATAGTCATTGGGTTTCATCTGTTCCGAAGAGGGGAGCATGAACCTTGAGTGAGACAAAGCCTTTGGTGTGAGAGCAGGTCCTGGAGAGGCACTCAGCTGGTAGCCTTTATCAGGCGACACATCTGGCAGAGGGAAGAAAGGCTGTCTCGATCCTGAAGAGGTGCTTTGGCAGCACACCACATCTTCCAGTTCCATAGGTATTCAATAAATGGCAATTATTATTATTATTTTTCATTGTCATTATTATATCACAAGACAATGGCAAATAGGCATTCTCCTAGCAGAGTCATCTTTCATCTACCTGAAGCACTGGAAACTGAACCATCTCATTTTAGAACAAGAAATGACCTTATCAAACATTGTCCTTTTTGAAACTTAGAAGACGCTGAAATGCCGAGTGAACTTTGAAAGCATTTACAGCTGCATATCTGATACTCTAATGTGTATCATAACAAAATCTTTTTGGTTTAAATTGGCACATATTTCCTGACTTTCACAAGCTAAATATTGGATTTGGAAACGACTTGGGAAATTATTGAATTTTCATGTTTGAAAACATTTTTTGCTAAGGAATCAATTTACTGTGTGAAGTATTGTCAAGGCATTTTGAAAAAAGTAAACTTTCAGACATTAAGACATTGTTTTGAATTGAAATTTAATCAATACAGAGAAAACAAAAATGAATGAGAAAACCTAAGAAAATACAGCAATGAGATAATAATAAAGGGCTTTTTGCAAAGCATTAAATGCTACAAAAGAACCGGTTATCGATATTGCCTTTATCATAGTTATATATGTCTCTAAGACAACTGATCAACTGGGAAAGGATATCAGACTTGAAGTGTGTTGTTTGATCAACTTTGAGTTTTATGAGCTGTATCAGGAAAAGTGTTAGTGAAGCAGGTATAGATGAACCTGGACCAAGTCCCCAACAGCCCTGCAGAAAAACAATCCTGTTTTGTGAAAACCCAGGAAGAGTTTTTCTTTTCTAACCTATTTGGTTTGAGTCATGTACAACCATCCTGAACTTTCAAAGATGCGAATGACAATATGCAAAAAATGCTGTTGGACGCCAGCATGTTTTGAACTTCCTGACCATGTCTTAAGTCTTTGAATTTGACTTGTCTTAGAAGATATTTTCATACCATCAACAACTTAAAGCACTGACCTTAATAAAAAGGTGGAATGAGGATGTATCAAAGGCATGCATGTAAATAATCAGTTTGAGCTTTCTGCATTGGGCAGCCTATTGAGGAAGTAATGACATAAAAAATATAAGAACTGAATAAATTCACCAGCCCTTGTCACAGATGTTGGTTAGGGGATAGGCATTTTATCTTGACTGCGTTCTTTGCTCTGACCCTTGTTGACGTGTGGCCTGCATTTCTTGTTGAACTGGGTTCTTGGAATAGCTGAACCTTTTTCCCTTCCCATCTATACTAGGTGGCTCATTTTGGTAGACCAGATTACTGACATAACTGAGGAGACTAAGTAGTTTTCAAGCTATACATGGATTCTTTTTTGTTGACCTGAAGAAACATTGCTCAACGTGTCATTTATTCATTTGAGAATACTGTGTCTTTGACATACAGGTAAGACTGGTTTTTTTTCTTGTTCCTTTAATTTAGTCCTGAGTGATTTGATATAACTTTTAGATATTTACTACAGTCTTAGGTTGAACTATTCAGAGATGAAATTTTATACAATTTGCTTTATTCTTTTTCTGTTTTTATTCTTATTTTGAGAGGTCAAATAAAATAAAATATAATGTCGATCCTTCTGACTCATTATTTACTTTCTTCCTTAGCTATAACTCTCTCTTTACTCTTCACAATTAATCTTTAGTTTCTGCAAAGTTAAGCTGCTACACTTGACCTGTTAACACATATAGCAATATAAAGAAATAGATCAAGGATAAGGTCACCTGAATATCTGATCCCAGAGCCTTATGCAATGAGAAGTGTGTGCTACTTTCAAATTTTTCTATTGCTTCTGAAGACATATGAGGTAACTGTCTTTGATTCAAGGTCCTTAATCTTGCCTTTTAGGCTCTGACAGAGAGGAGCTAGGTACCATTTCATGTTCCTGAAATGGAGGAACAAGATCACAAAGCTCTGGGTTCTATGGGGAATAAGAGAATTGTGTGGGAAAATATCAAAATGACTACATACTCAGAGCTAGACAATTCCAAAAGAACACAAAAGGACAAATACTGTATGATTTCTCTTATATGAAATACATAGAATAAGCAAATTCATAGAGACAGAAATCAGAATAGTAATTATCAAGGGTGGAAGGAGGGATGAATGGGAATTTATTGCTTAATGGGTATGAGTTTCAGTTTTGGATGAAGAAAATTGTATGGAAATAAATAGTAGTGAAATTTACACAATATTGTTCATGTATTAATGTCACAGAGTTGTCCAATTGGAAGTGGCTAAATTGAGTTTTATATTATACATATTTTAGCACAATTAAAAATAAATAAAATTTTAAAAGAGCATCTCCCATATTGATTTCCTTAAAAAATTAAGAAGAGCCATAAGAAGTTATTAATTTTTCTGCAGTAATAGGATTTCATGACCACAGTTTATAAAATTTAGAACTTATATCTGATTAAAAACTCTTTTTTAAACTAATGGTCAAATCTTAATTGTGAAACACTAGACTTACATTAAATTAAGGTAAAAAGACCATCACAATTAATATTTAAATTGTTTTATTCTTTTAGCCAAATTAATATATAGAAAAGCAAATAAAATTATTTGAAGGAGGAGATAAACTTATTTTTATCTACAGAAGACCTACTTGGTCAAGGTAGATTTATAGTGGAGTTAATAAAGCTTAAGATTCAAGATCTACTTTTGCATAGGCCTCATTATAAAATTTACTAAATTATTATATTTTCACTGAAATTGATAAAGACCATGATCTCTTTACACTCTGTTTTCTCATTCATTATGCTTCCCTTATGTATTGACGTTGCCATGGGCATTTGACCATCTGGCTATGTTGAAGTGGAGTTGAAGTTATATTATTAGGATATATCATGGGGTACAAGTTCCTTTTGAGTATCCTGATGTAGGAATGGCTTCTGGAGAAGTCTTATTGCTCATGTTAGCCATTCACTTGACATTGAGTACAAAGGTGTAGGGCGAGAAGTCATATTGTGATATAAATCTTTTCTGGAGTGCTCAAAATCAGAAATATGTGAGTAGAGGAGTAGAGCCTAGTTTGACATGATCAAGACTTGAGCTAGTCTGTGGAAACTTCTTCAAAACTAAATAGAACATGTATGAATGAAACTTGATAGAGAAATTTTCATATTTTTAACAATTCTAATAATTTTCATGGCATCACACAAGAGCAAGTCATGAAAAAGAAAGGAATTTTTCCAACTAATAAACAATTAATTAACTATGCTAGATTTATTTATTCTGTTTATAGAAAAGAATATTTATAAAACATTGCTACATGAAGAGATGATCAAAGGGCATTTAGTAAAAAGTTTGTGAAAAGCAGAACTGGAAACATAGTTCAGGTAGTTAATTAATAAAATATACTATTCCCTTTCGTATCTAATTTTATATTCATAATTTTAAATTATTTTTTTCTTAAAGAGGTTGCACCAAAATTATATGTGCTTCAGGACTCACAAAGCCTGGCTCCATCCCTACTGCCTGGAACACTCAAGGAAATCCATAGCAAAATCATGACCTACTGAGATAATTCAGTGAGATTTGTTAGTAAGGATTAAACCCAGATGCTAAATATTGAAAGTTATAGTATCAGTGGCTTAAACAAGATAGAAATTCACTTCATACTCATATAGTAGCCTAGAGAAGGAACCCCAGTGTTGTTTTGGGGGCTTCACAGTGTCGGAGACCCAGGTTCCTTCCCCCTCATTCCCTGCCCCAGATAACTTCATGGCTCACGATGGCTGTTGGAGCACCATTCTACTGGCATTCTAGATGAAGGAAGGATGGGTGAGAAAGGAGGGCAACCATGTCTTTTGAAAGGATATTTCTGCTTACATGGTATTGGCCAAAACTTAGTCAGACCTATTTGCAAATAAGTCCAGAAGAAGGCGCCTATTCCGCCTGGCCATGCATTCAGGTAATCAGGTATTTTAAAACTGAGAAGAAGGGGAATGGAGATTGTGGGAAATCCTGCCATCTTTGTTACAGGAGGTGACAAAAATTATAAAAAGAAGAAGAAATTAAAAAGAAACGTGCAGATCCAAAATGGAAAAAAATATGACTTAAGAGGAGATATTGTGAATAAGGAAAGGATGAGACCATGTTTATACACGGTAAGATTTCACCTTTAAAAATTGTGAGTTTTCCACAAAGTAAATTTTATGGGGTTCCAATTAAAAAAAAAAAACAAAAAAACACTGTAATTCTTGCTCATTTGCTTTTAAATTTGAAAAAAAGTTCTAAAACTCAACTGCAAGTAGAATCATCCAACAGCCAGGATATATATATATTTTAAAGAAAGCGAAGTGAATATGAAATAATATTGTAACACCTAAATATGTAAAAAAAAAAAAAAAAAAAAGATGGGCAATCAATGCTGTAGAACTTAGCATGTGATAGAAGTGGCTTTTTAAAAGTCATTAAAAATAAATAACAGTATAAAATATAAGTGACATTTAAAAAGTGTGGGAGATTATGTTTTATACAATAAAAAAAGGTTTGGAACAACTGACTAAAAGTTTTGGAAAAAATCAAGTTTGGAAAATTCAAGTGAAAAAAATGTATGTCTGTATATAGATCAACTGTGTACGTTTTATAAAACTAATATCTAACTACATAAGCACATTTAACCAATTCATTGTCAGGGGTCTGTGGGGTGGGCACCAACAGCGTCTACTGTAAGCATCTATGGCACTGGAGGAAAGGGGGTGGAGCAGCGGCACATGGCCCCCAGGAAGCTGGTTAGCTTCGGCTGCCCAGTGGTGGATTGCTCTGGCCCTGGAAGGAAGACATCGGGGCCCCTGGAATGACGTTCAGGAACCACAGTTGGAGGCTGTGAGTCCTTTTCCTCCAGGTCTCAAGGCCTTACTGACATAGTCCTCTTTATCTGACCATGCTGCTTTCTGGACATTAGTGCTTTCGTAATGAGACTTGCAGGAATTCCTGGGTCCCCTAAATTCCAAGTAAAAGCCAGTGAAAAAGAGGGGGGAATACTGACTCCTCTGACTCTTTTGCCCTCTGAGGCACCTCTAAGTTCCAAGGACATATCCAAAGTTTCCCAAGGTTAGAGCCCTCCCAGGCTTGGAGCTTCCCTGGGAAAACATGTCAATATCCTCAATGAACTTAGACTTCTCCTTACTTCTCTGGACATTTCTAAGGTCACTTGTACTTGTCATTAGGGCAGAAGATCATTCAACAATGTGGCATCCAGCAATACCCCATCTCCCTCGCAGCCTCCTACTGCATTGAGGCTAGAAGGGAACTTTCTTCCTTGCTCCTCCTGCTTGGAAGAGCCTCCATCACTGTGAGAAATTGTTTCCAGCCCTGCACTTTAGCATGTTAAAGGAATGGCTTTGTAATTTAGAAATTCTCTCCACAAAATTCTGCTTTTAAGAATGATCTTGCTGGGAAGCAGATGTGGCTCAAGTGATTGGGCTCCCGTTTACCATATGGGAGGTCCAGGGTTTGATTCCTGGGGCCTCCTTGTGAAAAGCAAGCTGGCCTGCACGGTGAGCTGGCCCAAGTGGAGAACTGACCCAAGTGTTTTCCTGGCCCGTTCAGGAGAGCTGGCCCGTGCAGGAGTGCTGGCCTGTGCAGAGAGCTGGCACAGCAAGATGACGCAACAAAGAGACACAGAAAAGAGACAATGAGAGGCACAGCAGATGATGGAGCTGAGGTAGCACAAGAGATTGAGCAGACTCTCTCCATTCCGGAAGGGCCCAGGATTGGTTCCCGGTGCTGCCTAAAGAGAAGACAAGCAGACACAGAAGAACACACAGAGAGTAGACAGTGAGGCCAAAACAATGGGGTGGGGTGGGGCAGGGGCAGGGGTAGGGGAGAAATAGATAAATAGAATAAATCTTTTTTTTTTTTTTTTTTTTTTTAAAGGCTAGCTGTGCACAGGAGAATGGACTTTAGAACTCAAAATATAATTCCTGTTTAGCTATATCTTGAATAATTACCCAGTAGAATAGAAACTCTAAGAGGCAAGGATTGCGTCTGTCTTTTCACCACTGTAGCCAGCCCCAGTGCCTAAAATAGTGTTTGGCACATATTAGTTGATCAGTAAATGTTTTTTTAAAAATTAACAAATGGTCTCTTTCCTCAAGAATTCAATAGGTGTGTTAGTTTCCACTCAACTCAGAACTCACCCCTGCAACATTCAGATGGGCACTCATCCTGTTTACACTTGAGTATCTCCTGTGATGGGGAGGAAGTCACCACCTCCAAAGATGATGTTTTATTTTATTTTGAGGAAAACTTTATTATTAAAAAGTGTTTTCTTCTCTTGACCTTACTTATGTCCAACCCTCCCTCTACCATGAAGAAAATAAATACGATATCTTCTCTACATAATGGAACATTAAATATTTGCGTTGAGTTGCTTTCTCAACCTTTTCTCCTCCACCCCAGGCAAGATTTATCTCCATTTGATTAAATGCCACTAATTCCTTCACCATACTCCAGGTGGTTACATTTTCAATTGTTTGACTACTCTACTGCTTGCCTACCTATGCTCTAGTCTACCCATATCTCTTGTAAAATGGTGCAATCTGACCTGAGTGTTTTACAGCTGTCACTTTTCTTGTGTTTGACACTGTTTTATTAATGAAACTTAAGACTGGGCAGCTTCTTCTCACTGTTGGGCTTGCAGTCGTCTAAGGACCATAACTCTTTTGTTTTTGTTTTTTTTTTTTGACTGCTATGTCAGTGTGTGGTTCATAATTCACTAGAGGCAGTGAGTTTACGTTTTTATCTATTCCATTTCATTCGATTAACATGCACAGCTTCTGAATCTTTATTTTAATATCTGTGACACTGCACGTCCACTTGCTCTTTCCATGTGTATGTCAGGTATCATAATCCCTCCCTTTTTTAGGAACCTAATCCATCTCCGTGATCTTTTCAACACAAGCTGCCACTACTGGTTCATTTATTTTTCATTCAAGCAGCAAATATTTTTAAATGCTTATTATGCGCTAAGCACTCTTCTACTTTATTGTCGTCAATTGAAATTAAGCTTTCTTACTCCCTTATTTTTAGTCTCATATTGATCCACAAATCGATCCTCTTTTAGTATAGATCCAAACCAGTTTTGAGTCTATCTAAATGAAAGGTTATTCTGCCTACATTTCTTCATCTTTCCTCAAATCCCAATTCAGAGTCTAGAGCAGGACTACTCAGCTTGAGGTCTGCGGACCAATGACTATTTGCAAACTATTATGTGCTAAGTACAGAAATAGAGACACTTTCAGAAAATTTTATAGCAATTTCACTGAGTGATTTTACACTAATGAATCTAATTGTAAAAAGTTTGGGCTTGTATTTGTGACATTTTTGTCATTTCATTTTATCTCATAATTATTTTTATTATATTTTACAAAATTGTCAGAGCAGAGGTTGCCAAACAAACAAACAAAAATAAAATTCAAACTGGTCCTACACCACAAAGTTGGAAACGTAACTGGTACCAAGCATCCCCCTGTCCTAGCAATGGAGCACTCATGTTTTAAACTATTTTGCATAATTTGAATTTGCCATTTTATTTTAACTGGAGCTCAGTGAGGGATAGGGAGAGGGGCACAGAAGGGTATGCCAGGGTAAGAATTACTTGTGTGCTCTTTAACCTCGCTAGATACACTGATTCCTGTTCTGGGGCCTGGCAGATCTGGTATAGAGACTTCCTCACAGGTGATGACAGTTGAGAAGCCCTCATTGAGATACAGATTGGAGTGGCAGATTTGAGCTACAGCAACAACTTTGTACTTGCTGGGTGGAAGAAGGATTATCAGGGTGACCTTGTCTGTTTTGTCCTCCACCCTCTTTCCGGTGCTGAACATACTGCCTGACTCATGGCAGGTGCTTCTGAAATATTTTGAATGAAAGAAAAACTGTATGAATTCAAGTTTGAGGTAAATTCATCGTGCATGTGTTTACAAACAAGGATGACTTGGCACAAAGGCTCAAAACACCTTGGCTATGTGATCTTTGAGTTTTGGTAAAGCATATTCCTGTCCTACAAAAAGACAACAGTACTGTAATAGGATTAATTATTAGAATAATTTTAACTACTTGTTCTGTCCCTGGTTCCTTTTCTAAACAACAGCAACAACAACTAATGCTTATTCTCCATAAACTTGGTTTTTACATACATTTTACCTGTGCAATATTATGGCCTTAAACGCATACGCGTAAATCTCTGACTGTTATACATGCATAATTGACACACTCCAACTCATGCTGTCTGCAGAGACTCACTGCAAACACCCTTCACCTTTGATGTGTTCCTTTCTCATCTGCCTTCTTATTTAGCCCATGGTGGCATTCCTTGAATGTTGCCTCTTTCTTTCATTTTTCATGATGCAACTGCAAGGCTGTGTGATTGCATATATTATACTGAATAAATTGACTGCAAAAATAACACTTCAAAAATGTTCATGACTTGCCAACTTAAGTAGATTTTGACTAGGTTATTACGGAATTTATAATTTCTTTTGTTTATGGTGATTAAAGTCCATCAGAGGCTGTTTTTACAAATGAACCAAGAAGAGAGTTGTGGCAATGTTTTTTGAATAATCTATTCAAAAAAACTTTCACCAAAACACTGAATATATAAAGTTAAACAATAGTAGGGTCTGCCTTAGATTTGGGAGATACCTGCTGAAATTTCTACTTCATTCCTTTAGAAAATATATTAGCCAAGACTGAATTACAGTAGAAAATCACAATCAACACAATGAATAAACTATGATCCAATATTTATGTTATATTTACTTTAAGTGAGGTTTTCTGCGTTCATCAAAGCTATGGTTGACTTTTTTTTTTTTTTAGGAGGTACCAAGAATTGAACCCAGGACCTCATACATGGGAAGCAGGAGCTCAACCACTGAGCTACATCTACTCCCAAATGAGAGTTGTTTTTTTCATTTATTTTTAGGATGTACTGGAGTTTGAACCTGGGACCTTGTACAGGGGAAGCAGGTGCTCAATCACTTGAGCTATATCCCCTCCCTGATTCTTAATAAGTGGTAATGTGTGTGAATGTTTCCAAAAAAATGTTCCGATTTTCCTTTTTTTTGTTAATGATGGCATTAAAAACCAAGAGTTAAATCTAGTCGGTGGCTTGGAGCAGAGTGGTGAGTTAAATAGGAGTATTTTTCATCTATATTATTTCTAATTGCTGGCACAAGGGGTAATACACAAAGGAGACTGACTTTCAATTGATTTATTATTATTTTTTTTAATTCTCTGTAGAGTGCATCTCTTATTGCCTGCTCCCAGGGTCCATGGCCTACCCCTCTCCTTGACCTTGGCATACCATTGGGATCCAGAAACTTAGTCTGAATATATAAGCAAGAAATTAGCTTCCAAACTTTTTGATGCTGGCTTGCAGTTTTATAAGCTAGAAAAAAATCATTAGATTGGTCTTCAATTTGCATTTTATGTCATATCTTGGCTGGGTTAAAGGTTCAAGTAAATTTTTATGCCTTCCCATTATTTTGTTAGGGTGGGAAAATGATATTTTTAGCACTCTTTCTAATGAGCAATTAAATGTGACATATTTATGCATGTAGAGTTCTTGCCTTTGGACTTGATATGACTTTAATTGTAAGAACAGTTTTATTATCATATATCTGATATTCCTTGTCACTGGTAATTCTGCCTGAGTGTGGAAGGAGACTATAAATGGTGAGTTGAAGGGTTTTTGAAAAAAGATTTGGCCAATAAATATCCAATATTTGCTCATGGTTATACCTTTGTTTGAAAATATTCAAGGTATGTGTTGGAAAAAATCTGGTTCTTGTTGGTTTTAGCCTTTTTTTCCCCTCCTGTGCAGTAACAAAACAATATCACCAATATTTCAATCTCAGGAATTTTTGTTAGTAACAAATTTAAACACAAATAGTACTTTTACTCTTTACCATCCACCACACCCTTGGGACAGGATTTAAGAACTGCTAAACTAAAACATAAATGTCCCACACGTGTTCTCAGGTTACATTAAGGTCAATCATTATACCCAAATGGCACATCTTCTACTTCAAATGGGCTTTTTGTTATAAACCTTTTTGCTGATTTTACTCAATATGGAATACTTAGTTTACTTGGGGCTCAGATTATACTAAGAAAAAGGCATAGAATAAATCAGTGATATGCAAACCCACTTCCTGTGAAGATACAATGTAAATTGCAAGTCAGCAACTTGCTCTTCTTCAGCAATCTTGAAGCACAGTAAGTATTGAATTCTATTATTCTGTTTCTGATTATGCCTGGAGTTCTTATGTTTCATAGTGTATTTAAGGTATCTTTAAAGGGAAATTTCCAAAAAAATCAAAAGAAACGCTGTCCCACACGTTGAAAAGAAGAAAACTATCTGAAAGTTGCACCTACTTTTTCCCTCCATGACAAGCAACATAAAGCAAAACAAAATAAAGCTGTGGAGAGAACTTGTCTTTGATGTCCTGTGGCAATACCTTTAGCATCCCAATCACACCTTCACTAATGGAAAAAAGAAAGAATAATAATTCTGGGAAGACAAAAATTTAATGAAGCAATTTATATAATTGTGTCCGCTGGAAGACAGATTATGACCTGGTGTTAGCAATATGAACTGGAGGTATGCGGCTTTCTTAAGAACAAGGAAATCCTGTTCTGAAAAAAAAAAAAAAAAATCCAGTTGCTGTAATTCTGAGAACTCAAATAGCAATGACTACACAAATTCTGTATTATTTTAATAAATGCCCAAGTTAAAATAGAAAAACTTTCAAGCACAAGCTCATTTATTATTTAATTCTCAAATTCTAAAGTGTGATCATTATTTTGAAAGACCCATCTCAATATTTTTGGCCTGCAGCCACTTATTTGTAGTCATATCAGTTATTTTTTAACCAAAATATAAGCAATTGTTGAGGGCAAGTTAGCTAGGTAGAAAGATTGCCAACCATCTTATGTGTTGAGAAAAAAACTTAAAATCATCTTAGATAGCTTAATATAAATGATTTGGACTTGGTCCTTCTATTCATTTTTTTCCTTTATAAATGGCTGCATTAGTATCTTAGAGAGTGAAAACATGGTTCTCCCTATGTTATGCTAAAATTAATTAAATTTTATCTTTTTTATCTATAAAAGTCACAAATACCTTTTTCCAGTTAAAAGTAGTTTCACTGCAAGCCCTTATATTTTCATTTATCAGTGATATTAAGATGCATCTCAAGGTTATATCCATGGGTTCAGACAAAGCTGCCACCGATATAATTACATTGGCTTTGATTTAGTTTTGTTACTGAGTATAATTTTCATTCATATACTGTAAGTAATTTTAAAAAGTAAGTCCATTTTGGAAAAAATGACTCTCAGGGTTTCTTTTAAACAATATCATTTTTTTTTTTCTGAATGTGAAACCCTGTCATTAACTTTTTTTTTTTTTTAATTGTGACTTGCTGACTCACCTATATTTCCTAGGGATTTTTCAGTTTTTGTTTATTTAACCTACCTTCCTTTTTGGAAAATAATCTTTATTTGCCTAAAATGGTATTTTCCCAGAGAAGAGTCTGGGGAAAAAAAAAAAAGGAGCTCAGTGTGGGCAGAGCTAAGATTAGACCATGGAAGGTGTTGTTGAGGCAGGGTGCTAGGAAACGATGGGATGATAGGATATGTAAAATGAAAAGGTCAGGGAAATGAACGAAAAGCTGGTTACTGCCTGAAGATAAGACAAAGGTAATGTCTCTCTCTTTCAGTTGAAGAGATGCTGAAATTGGGATTTGGCATGTGGTGGTCTAATATTTTTGCAGATATGAACTGTTTTTGTTTTTGTTTTTTTCTCTAGTCCCCCTTTGCCTTACCTACCCTCACACAAGTCAAGGGCTGCCTTTGTGTTCAGTGCCTGATGAGAGGAACTAGGAAGAGCAGAAAACAGGGTATGGGTAGAAGAAAGCATTTGAATTGCCTAGACTTTGGTTTCCCAAGACATACTGTATAGTAGATTGTGCCAGATGCCTTAGAGGTAAACCTCAGAGAAACTTTAAGAAAGGGATGGGTTTATTAGGAAAAGATTACTGTGATTTGAGGGGTAGGTGGGGAGGAAGCAGATTGGCCCAGGATGACTGTGACAGAGTGGTGTCTTCCCTGGGCTGGATTTTTGCCAGCAGGCTACCAAGCTGTGACCATGACAGCTGAGCTTGTTTATATCACTCTAAATAAAAGCCTGTAATTCCAGTGATTTTTTTTTTAATCAGGAAAACATTAAAACCTGGATTCTAGAGTTCCACAGAAATATTTTATATGGATAAGATAAATAAGTCATTGTTCTTGGCATGTATATATCCAATGTATTATTATTTTCCTAAATAGCAAAGTATACTTTCATAAAGAACAATAATTATAAACAGACAATTGTCATTTAAAGGATGTTAAAAGATATATTAGTTTCTTCTCACTTTTCATATCTCCATTCTCTTTAGCCTTTGTTCTCCTTCCAAGCTTGAGTAGACCATCTCACCTTCCCATCTTTCCTTCGATACACAAATAGCTCCTGATATAATTCTTCAGACACTTTCCATCTAAAGCCTTTACAATTTTTCAGAAGAAAAGCTTATAAATTTACCAGAAAGGAGGCAGATCAACCCTCTTCCATAGCTTTCATGCTGCCAGAAAACTCAGAAACTCAGTCTCTCTCTCTCTCTCTCCCCTCCCCCCCCCCTCCCTCTCTCTTTTTCTCTCTTTCTCTTTCCCCACCTCTGTCTAGCTTATTGGATCAGGCAAAGAGCAAGAGGAAAGCCACGTTTGGTACATTTCGTGTGTAGTTAATACAAGGCTGCAGTCTGAAGGCATGCGATGATTCTTTTGCAATAACAACTCATGATGGAGTGGTACTCTTCCTTCTTCCATCTGGCAGTGTCACCTAATTTGGTTAAATAACCTCTGAGATGCACTCTTGAGGTTATCAGACTGGTCCCTGAATTAGATTGCTGATAAGTCCTTATATTCACTCTATTGCTCTTTTCCGTCCTCTCTTTGTCTGTGACTTCTTGGTATTCTCTTATGGCCTGTCCCTCTTTTCTCATTCTTTCTCTCAGGGATCCCACTCCCTCGCATGGATTTGATTATCTCTCTATTAGTGAATTCCTATGTAATTATCTCAAGGCCTAATTTCTTTCTTGAGTTTTTAGTCCTTACCAGACATAGAACAGTGACCTGAAATAACACTTGCCTAGTAGGAGACTCATCAGTGACTCTCTAAGTCAGTGCTCCTCCCAAGACATCAATCCCTGGATTAGAAAGATAGAGAAAGAGACAGAGAGAGGGATAGACAGAGAGATACCAAGCCTTTCTTCCTCTCGTGCATGTAATAATTTTAGCATTTAACTTTGCAGTGGGCTTCTGTCCCCACAGTTCCACAGGAAACTGGTCTCTTCAAGGTCAGTCATGGTCTCCATGTTGCTAAAGCCAGTGTTCACTTCTCTGGAATCATTTTATTTCAACTTTCAGGAGCACTTGAAACAGAAGAGCACATATTTCCACTGGAGATCCTTTATTATCTCCTGATTGTTCTTCTACTAGCTTCTGAAGTCTATTTTCCTGGCTCTTTCTCCTCTTCTCAAACTCTAAATGTCAGAAAGGTAGCCTCTTGCTCCCTTTTCTTCTCTAACAGCAGTCTCCCCCCTTGGTAATCATACAGATTCATGGCTTTAAAATACATCTTATATCAATGATTCTTTGTTTATATTTCTAGGCATAATTCTCTCATGAGCTTCAGGCTCATATATATCCCACTGCCTTCCTGACATTTCCACTGTGCTGTCTAATAACAGCACAGATTTTGTATGCCCAAAGAGAACTCTCAGATAAAATAAGTAAGTAAATAATTAAAATAAAATCACTTCTCCTCAGGCCCTCTCTACCTCACCACCCCTCGAGTTGCTTAGACTCCAAACTTACAAACCATTCTCCCCTTCTTTAAAAAAAAAATCATCAGTATTTAATAGTTCTGTCATCTTTTCTACCTTGACTGTATGCCTCCTATACTGGTTCTTTAATGTGATAAAATATATATAACATAAAATATGCCACTTTCACCATTTTTAAGTGTACAGTTCAGTGGCACTAATTATATTCACAATATTGTGCAACCATCACCATTACCTATTTCCAAAACTTTTCATCATCCTAAACAGACTCTTAGTATATCCATCAAGCATTAACTCCCCATTGCCACCTACTACCCAAGCCACAGGAAACTACTAATTTACTTTCTGTCCCTATGATATTCTGATATTTCACATAATGAAATCGTATAATATTTGTCCTTATATGTCCTGCTTATTTTATACAGTGTAATATTTTCAAGGTTTATCCACATTATGGTGTGTATTAGAACTTCAATTTTTATGGCTGAATAATATTCCATTGTACATATATATCAAATTCTGATTATCCATTCATCTGTTGATGGACATTAGGGTTGTTTCCACTTTTGGCTTTAATGCATAAAGCTGCTATGAACATTCACATACAAGTATCTGTCTGAGTCCTTATTTTCAATTCTTTTTGATATATACTATAAGACTTACTTAATTCCTCACTTTGCTTTATTCTCACCTCTACTCCATTACCATTTCTTCTTGATTCTTCCAAATCTGTCCACCTTTTTGCATCTCCATGACAAACATCTCAGTCCAAGTTACTATCTTCCATCAGAACTGACATAGTCACTTCCTAAAATCCTAAATGCCCCCCATTGAATTAACTATTTCATTCATTCATTCATTCATCCAGCTGATATTTAGTGAGTACCCATCATGTTTCTGACATTATTTTAGGCGATGAGTATAGAACCATGTACAAAATAAAGTCCTGACTTTTATAAAGATTGTATTCTAGTGCAAGAAAATAGGCAATAAACAAATAAACAAGTAACTAAAAAAAGAAAAAGAAGGGAAAGAGTGACAGAGTGTAATAGGCAAAAGGGTTGTATTTTAGACAGGGATCTGGGAAAGGCTTTCTGATTCGGTATTTGAGTGGAGACCTGATGACATAAGGGGGGAGCTGTGTGGAGATCAAGGGGAAGATTGTTATGAACAGGGGTGCATAACAAATGCACAATCTCCTGAGGCAGGAGCAGGCTTGACCTGTTCCTGGGAACAGCAAATCCAGGGAAGCTGGAGCAGAGTGGGCTATAGAGAAAAGAGTAAGAGATTCATGTGGTCAGAATGGTGGCAGGTGAGGTGGAAAAACAATCATTCAGGACTGCTCATGACATTGTATAGACTTTAGACTTTATTCCAAATAAATCAAGCCTGGAATATTTTAAGCAGAGTTACATCATCTGATATATTTTGAAGGGATCCTTGGCCTATGGATAAAGGTGCATCTCATTCTCTGCAATACATTCTATAATCCATTCTTGTCCCCTATTCCAACCATGCCTCTAACTGTGCTCCCTGCAATTTGCTATGCCTTAGCCCAGTGACCTTCTTTCTCTTCCTGGAATACAGCATTTGCTCCTGTTGTGGAGTCTTTGTGTGAGCTCTTCCCTCTACTGCAGCGCTATTTTCCTTTAGTTTCACTTTTTCTTACTTTTTCTTTTCACTTAGATCTCAGTTCAGCACCTGCCTCCTCTCAGAAGCTTTCTCCAATCTCAATTTATGGTACTGAGTTACTGTGTATTTATTTTGTTTTGTTTTGGCTTTGGTTTATTTTTACATCACTCTCATTTATTTACCTCTTAGCTCTTGTCCCTCTTTGATATTTTGTAGTTTTAATGTTTATTCTTTTGTTAATTTTTCATTCCCTGTTTTTATACAATAAAATGTAAGTTTCATGAGTGCACGGCTCTTACCTATCTTTTAATGTTCTATTCCAAGCATATGCCAGATATTTAATAAATATTTGTTGAATCAATGAATGAATGATCACTAGTATACATGTATTGACTACTAATCAAAAGGCACTGGGTTGTTGAGTTGTAAAGTGAGAGATACAGTTTCTGTCCCTGTTCTTGAGAAGCTTATATATACTGCTGAAGACAGCAGATGGGTGGGTGGGCAGATATATAGATCAATCTACATAAAGATAGATAGAGAAGTAGATAGATGGAGGTGGTGTATAGCAATATAAGATCTCTTCTTTTAATTCCTACTTTTCCATAAAGCCTTTCTAGTTCTTAGCATAGTGCTCAAAACTAAATAAGTGCTAGTAGCTATTTGTTGACCACAAGAATACATTAATAAAGACTTTCACGAATGCAGTCGAAGCTTGAGAAAGCCCTTAACATTTATTAAGATAGTTTCTTTGTCAACACATAATCCACAGACATGAAGTGTTTATAATCCTACAGAACAATACATTCAATCATGGAAAATGAAGTCTTTTGGGTCACAAAGCTGGTTTGAGAGAGAAGGATTAGAACAGCTATGAAACACCCAGCTCTACTCAGAAACCTATTGTAATATCATGGAGAGTTGAGTCACCATACTTTAAAAGAAGCTATGGAGAAACTGTAAAATGTCCAAAGAAGAGCACCAAGTCTGAATTAGAGGCATGGAAAGTAGAGTCTCCAAAAGAAGGTGAGAAGAAGTTCGGGAGAAAGTTAAGGCTTGACTTTATGATGATTGTTCAGCATTTCACTGGAATTAGAGTGAGGGTGAGTTGACATAGCAGTGACTGATCAGTTGTTCTGAATAATGGACATAAAAGCATAAAAATTGATGGAACTAAAGTTAGATGAAAAGAAAATTCCAGACGGTATTAGCCCAAATCCACAGAAACCCTCAGCAGGAAGTTACAGGGAGCCTGCTCAAGATGATTCATCTGCTATTACAAAGAAACTAGATCTGGGGGAAGCGGCTGTGGCTCAATCAGTAGGGCTCCCGTTTACCATATGGGAGACCCCGGGTTCGGTTCCCGGGGCCTCCTGGTGAAGGCAAGCCCGCCCGCGCGGCGTGGTTAGCTGACCCAGCGAGCACAAGCAGCAAGGGGGGGATAAATGAATAAATAAATAAAATCTTTAAAAAAAAAACAAAACAAAAAACTAGATCTGCTGCCTCCTAATCTAGGGTCCTTTCTGCTGAAATTCTCTGGCCATCAAGTGAAAACATACTGAAATTTTTATCAAGGGAGAGAGCAAGACATGGTTTATTTTGAATAATTTAGACATTCTTTTACCTAATAGTTTTGAGGAGCTTTTTGGCTTAGTGCTTTAAAATGTTTACCTTTGGCAGGTTAGAAGGCAAGCAGAATGGAGGAGCAGAGCAGACTAGACAGAGAGGAGGAAAGAATGGGACCCAGACATTGGAGCAGTCATAGCTGCATGGTATCAGGGAGACATGAGCTTTGAGGAGAGATATCTCTGCAGCACAGCTCTTGACAAATAAGTTCCTATGCTTCCCCTCACCTCCACCCATCCCTCCCAGTGTTGTGATTTCATTTTGTACCATGAACCTTCTTCTATCATTGCATTGCATTTATTTTTCAGCATTCTCCATTTCCACCTCTTTTACTAGACTGTCAGCTTGTTGAGGACAAAGAATGCATTCAGTTATATCTCCACTGCTAGTATGTGACCAATAGATGTTTTCATTAGTTCAACTGATTTACTTGTTTGGGGCATTTTCTTTTCCCCTTGCTGCCCATTGTTCTTCTCTTTCCTCTGACTGATGGGTACTTGGAGTTCTTCTAGTACCACAATCCTAATTTATAGGTCAGAACTTTGATGGCAGATGGATGGAATGAACAAAGGCCTGTGATATCCACCCCAGCATCTTTTCTGCTATATATATAACCCTGCCTGTCTTTGGCAAGTGTGGGCCAAAAAGGTTATGTGATTTAGTCTGATAGTTTTAGAGCTGGAGGAGTCTCTGGAGATCAACTGCTTGACCCTAATCTTTTTTATTCTTCTTTTTAAGATATGTCTTTCTCTTTTATCAGTAGGTTTTATGTTAATCCACCTCAAATCTTCCTTTTTGGAAGCAGACACGGTACAAATAAATCATAAGATAATATTTGCAACCACATAGCACAACTATGTCAGTGTAAAATATGTTTTAGGGTTTAGCTGTATTTTTTGTTTTTCCTGAACCATGTTCTACTTAAAGCAATGCTTTATGTAAAATTTTCTCCTGCCAATTCAGAAGTTCTTTTCAGTGACCATTATAGCACAGGATATGCACTTTAAAAAAGAAATGAAACATTAGAATAGATTCTTTGGCAATTTTGAGCAGATGTGTTTTGCAATGAGCAGTGCCCTGCACTTCATCATGCATCTTTAGAGGAAGTGGTTTTGTTAGAGTAATTTCAGCAAAAAAAAATGACTCTTGCTCTAAATAATTACTAGCATTTTTGCTGTAGAAAATGGAAACTAGAAATGTCTTTATGACTGTCTTTTCGTAATATTATCAGTTTCTTTGAGTTATAAATTATATCAAACATTCAAGATAGCATGTACTATCATGGAAAATGTATGAATTATCTATATATACTTAAAATAGATTATTCTTTCCCTTGGTCATATTCATATTCATGATATAAATTTTTTCATATCTAGTTTATTTTAATAAGGAGAGTACCAATCAGTAAATACCAGTAGTTTTCTTTAATTACTATCCTATATTTTGAATGAGTGCTTCTTAAGGAAAAGCCTTTTGCATGCTAAAATATTTACAACTCTTTGTTATAGTTAAATCATTAAGTGGAGAAATAATAGTGATTTTAATTAATTTTAGTTTCAGGAAACAATATTAATGATTGCAACACTTACCATGGCTAGTAATAGGCCATTGGGTTTTGAGACAAGAATCCTATTTCCTTTCAGCTTTCCTAATACCCGTCTTTGTTTTCTGTGCATGAACATTAGGCAGCAACGCATGCAGAGATTTTTAGTTTGTATGGCGGATTTCAAGCCTTTATTTACAGAGCTGCTCAGTTTATATTGTGAACAAGAAGCTGGGGAAATACACTTTTCTAACCCAGTTAAAAGCCCTGTGATAGACCCTCAGAGGAAGTGTTTTGCCAAAGGGAGCTCAGCCAGCGCTGTGCCTTAGTATGTTGCAAATCACCTACAGTCAACCACAAGGCAAAACAATAGGAAAAGAAGCCAGGAGCACTTTTGACCTGATTTATTTAAAAGTGGAGGTCTTGTTAGTGTTTCAAGGAAATTCTGCATAGAAAACCAGAAGCAGCTAAATAAATCCTGAAGAACCACAGCATAGGTCAGAAACCATTCATGCCGGGTTACAAAATTGTTTTACATCTCTTTCAGTTTCCAAGGTTTAACAAATAGCGGACAGCTGGTAGAAACCCCCTGTCAACTTGTCTAAGGACAGATTACTGTAATATAAAGAAAGACTTGAGACTTGGAGCAGTGGTGGACTGGGAAAAAAATTGCAACATTTTATTTTCCCTATTTCCTAAGGCTTAATGTTGTGAAAAAAAGAAATTGTTACTGTCAGAGATGGATGGCCAGCAGGGGAGTTCTTTAACTGGAGAGTAGTTGTTGAGGAACCGAGACATTTTGACCTTCTACTGCAAAACCGGCCACTCTGCTCAATGCCACAAACTGATTGTTTTTATATGATTTAAAAAGAGAACTATTTGTTTCTCTTATTTATCTATTTACCTTAGTTAATTATCAATTCCTAGCTGCGTTGGCTTCCAATATTAATATATTTGCTTCTCTTGACAAAAGCTTTCACAGTTAGTCATGTTTATAGGCAAATCTCTCCAGTACAAATAAAAATTAACCCTGTGGTTCTATAAATTACTTTGTAATGGTGGAAGTCTAGTACAGTTTTAGAAAACACACAGCCAGTCTTTGGGATTTGGTGGTAGAACAAAGCCAAAAGTACAAGCAATGTCATAGTGGATTCTTCCAGAATGTGCTTTGGTTTTTTCTTCGTTGTTTTCTTTTGTTGTTGTTTGTTTGTTTGTTTTCTTTCTTTTTGGACATAGAGGAAGAAAGAACCATGTCCTGCATACTCTAATTATTCATTTTTTTCCTTTTCTTCTAAATCTGAATTCTTTGATGTTTTAATTTTAAAGTAAAATTCAGTGTTTCTGATAGAGTTTGTTGGGATTTTAGAGAGGAGGGTTGGTGAAGACAGTTAATAGGTTACTTACAAACAGTATATAAAATATTTAGAATTTGTTCCATATTTTATTCATATTTTTGATAAGAAAAAGTCCTGATATATGTATTAAGCTTAGGACATAAACAGATAATCAAAGGGAAAGAAAATACAACTAGTCAACAAATATTCAGAAAACTCCTGCTCAAAAGACATTTTAAAACAGTAATGAGATGCCTTTTTTAATCTTTAAAAAAATGGATGTACAGGTACATTGCTGGTGTGAATATAAATAAGTACAAGCCTTTTTTTTAAAGTTCTACTTATCACTTGATAGACTCCCCCTGCCCAAGATGGTGCATCTGTTTGTTCATTGTTATTTATTCATTGTCCACTCATTGTTTTTGCTTGATGTTTGCTTGTTGTCTGCTCATTGTTTATTTGTCTTCTTTAGGAGATACCAGGAACTGAACCCGAGACCTCCTAAGTGGGAGATAGCACTCAACTGCTTTAGCCACATCCACTCCCCCAGTACAAACCTTTTGAACAAACAAATTGGCAAGAGTCTTAAATGTTCATACCCTTTGATTGAGTACCCTTCCTTTAGGGAATGTTTTTAAAGATAGTAGTAAAAACAATTAAATGAATACAAAATCTTCACAGCTTATTTATAATAGTATCAGAAATGTAGAGAAAATAATTTAAACTTCAAAAAATGTATAAATGGTTAATTTTTTCATGATATACCTAGGCAACAAAATCCCAAGCATTCATGAAAATGTTTGTAAAGAGTTTCTAACAATGTGAGAAATAGTTAGGTGCTCATGTTAGGTGAAAAAGTCCAATATTATAACTACTATATAAAATATGTATTTGAAAGACTCAGAAGAAGTATCTTGAAAATAATAGCAAGTAGTTAGGTGACTTATTATCACCTATTAGCAAGGTGAAAATAAGTCTATGGATGCCCTCTCTTTCATCTTTCATATCTTATTAAAAACAAAAAACATAATTGGAGCACTCAGTTCAGTTCATCTCATCTTTTCTTGATTTACTACTCAGTTAATGTAAATGGCATAAATCATGTTTTAACTTTAGGCAATGTTACATAGATGGAATAAAAAATAATTTTCCTTTTCATAATTGATTTTCACCAGACAAATACCGCCGTTATCTAAGTATTTCACTTAGCAAATATTTTGGACTATATTCTGTAAAGAAGATATCATGCAAGGAACTTTGTATACTATAGATAAAATAATTATGAAAATCTTTGCTCTGTATTCTTGATCAATGTATTGGGTATTATTTACCTATAAATGTATGGCAGAATAAGAAGTTTATATTAGGAACACAGTGCAGCAAATATTCATTATTTAAAATATTTACTGGTACAAATGGAGTATAATAAAAAAAAAATTACAAATTTTGAAAACGTATGTTCCAAATATTAAGCCAATTTCTTTTGTCATTAACTTAGCTTTAATATTCTCCTTGGCATCACCTTGTTAAAATAGCAATATTTATTCATGAAAATTCACTACTTTCTAACTATCCTCAGGAGAAGATTAAGGCAATCAATCTATAGTGAATGAAAAGAGTTGTTTGACAAGTTGAATAGTCCATCCACTTGGGAGAGAAAAAAGAATTAGTAAATCTAATGTTGGAACCAAAGTTATTCTGTTTTAAGATATCTATATATTGAGCTTAATTCTATGCTATTTTAAATAGAACTACAATCGACAAATGTAGGATAAATTTTGGGGACCCTTAATCTAGATCCCTAATGCCCACCTTTTTGGGTATTTCCAGCCTCACCCAATTTATAGCATCATCCAAGCAGTTATAAAATCAGTCCTTAGAGGGAAGCGGTATGTAAAATGTTTGGAACATTAGGTGATAACAGTAACTTGATGTATCTCATTTTGTGCCCAAGATTAACATTTTAACTGTAGGCCTTTACCACAGTCTTCTTTGACACCATTATCTTAAGCAGCTCTGCCACTTCTCTTTATGGCCTCCTTTAGACAGTGCCATTTCCAAGGGAGGCTGTTTGTATGCCCAAGATTTTTGTGAGCCTCTCCGGGAGGCCAAGGAGAATACATAAACCCATGGAAGAAAGGGGATTGATTTGAACCAGCTTGAGGCAAGCTCAAACTTTATTTGAAATTTTGAGCTTCATGTTAAGCACTCATGCAAATATAGGATTCCCCATAATATATCCAGCATCTTTCACTAGAAAACTAATATTTTAAATCATTTAAGAATTGAATAAAACTCAAATTCCCAATACAGGCACCAAATTTCTCCTTCGGTTTTATATTCTCTCTGACCTGCAGGCTCCCAAGAACTTCCTGAGGTATGTGAGCCTTAGTTCATGAAGCAGTGCCAGGTAGTATTTTTGAGGGTCTAGATTCTAGAACATTACTTTCAATTGTGGGAATCAATAACATCAATGATGAAAATCTCCTTGGGGCAGGGCTCATGCCACAGTTATGTTCATATAAATACCTTTAACTGCACATTAAAGCTGTGGCAGAAAAGAGTAGCAAAACAATGATTATGTCTTCTAAAATTGGATTTCTAGTTCGAGACTTATGTTGCTATGGCAACGAAAATGGCATTCTTGTAATTCATCAAAAATTTATTTCATTCATAGAGTACTTACGTTACAGGACTGCTGGTGAAGATTAAATAAGTTCAAGCATGTAAAACACTTAGCACAGGGCCAAGCACAAAGAAAATACATAATAAATGCTCATACTATTAATACTAAATCCCTTTAATTCACCAAGGATTTAGGTAAACTTCTCTATATTGCACAGTGTTTTAGACAATGTCAAAATAAAAGACCAGACTATAAAATATATCATCTCATGGAATTTGCTGTCTTTTGTTAAATATCAGAATTTTAAAATGAAAAATAAGAAAGTGAAATAAAGCAGAATACAGTAAAATGAGGAAATCGTTATAAAATGGCAGAGGCTTTGATACTATAATAATTATTGTTTATTGAGGAATTACTCTGTTGGAAAAGTGGTCAAGCACCTTACATACATTGTCTCATTCCACCTCCATACATTGAAGGAGATTGAGGATTGGAAAGTAAATTTGTTAAAACACCAACAGTCTGTGGCACAGCAGGGAGTATAGTCCAGGTCTATCTCTCTTTCACGCCTGTGCTCTTGACAATTACACTCTTGTACCAAGGGGAATGGTGGACCAAGGCTTTTCTCAGTATGGCTGGAAGCCGTTGATTAACACATGTGGTGAGTTTTCAATGAATTATTCATTTGAGACCTACCGAATGCATAAAGAGTTCGTTTGAGTGACTGGGAGCTCGGAACAAGGTTTTCTTTGGCAATGGCAGCCCTGCTTGGACTGAGTTGGAATGTATGTGGTGTTGAGGTTACCTAAGTCCATTGAAGGAAATGATGATTGGTCTGTGTTCCCCACTAATAACATTACATTCATTTTAGTGTATAATTGATGCTGTTTTCCTACTACTTAAATTAAGTTGAACCAGATGCCCAGACTTATCATATTTCCAGTGTTTGCTTCACTGGGCCTTGTTTTTTTTTTTTTTTAACATATTCATTCTCTGCCTTGGGAATTTTAGTGGAATCAGTAGGTGGCTTTATTACTCACTTCAATATTTAAATCCTGCTTGACAATATTTACCTTCTGAACACTGCATAGAAAGATACAGAATTATTAAAATCTAAAGCTTAAAAGGGCATTATATGTCATCATCCGAACCACCTCTTCTGGTTTTGACCTGTATTCTACCCATCTCTCATACTTCTGACCCCTGGAGCAAAAATGATTTCTTCTCAGGATAACTTGTAAGTCCTACCTATAATCATGTTTTGTTTGTTTGTTTATATGAGCTATACCTACGTTTCTCAAATATGCCACTGCTTCATGTTTCTCATGTTTTATTTTTTCTCCCTTGTATAAGTATCGATTTTTCAATGTCTGCCTTAGAGCATTAGGTTTGGGTTCAAATTCTAGTGTTTCCATTTGCAGTGTGACTTAACGTGAGTCTCAGTTTGCATAAATATGTAGCTAATAATACCTAACTTTCAGGTGACTGTGAGGATTAGATGGTATATATAAAATTTCTAACATAGTGTCTGACATTACAAGAAGACTGGCATTATACATAATTACTATGATGTGTGCTTTTGATTATTTCCATCACCATTTTGGTAATAGTTTGCTAACTCCCCTGTCTTATTGCATGTATCATATATTACATCTCCCATTTACATTGCTACTCTGTTGGGGAGAAATTACTCTATTTATTGAATAACATCTCCTGAATATATGCATGTATTCCATATGCTTAGTGCTTTACATATACTTTCTCATTTAATCCTCAGCAAAAACCACACTATGATATGGGCACTATCTCCACTCTCTGTGTAAGGAAATTGAGTCAGAGTGAGTTTAAGTAGCTTGCCGAAGCTCTCATAGTTAGTACCAATCACGGATCAGAGATGAAAAGTGAGTCTTGATCCAAGACACATATTTTTAACCATTACTTTAGAGCTGCCTTTGAGAGAATTGTATATTTATTTTTATATCTTTGATCCTATTTTTTGACCCCAATATTTAGGTCTGTTATGATATGTTTAAATTCTAATTCAACCGTTCTACTTACGCATCTGATAGCCCAGCTTTAAGTCATTAAACAAATTTAATCCACATATCATTAAGTTTTGCAACAATTGTTAATTAAAAGTTAAAACTAGTATATGTCATGATGCTTCTTTTAAGCATTAGAATTTGAACCCAAACCTAATGCAATAAGACAGACAATGAAAAATCGATACTTACTCAAGGGAGAAAAAATAGAACATGAGAAACATGAAGCAGAGGCATGTTTGAGAAACCTGGGCATAGCTCATATATAAAAATCTTGATTTCCCAGATTTGCCATCCTAAGTGGTTATATAGTAATATTTTAAAATAAAGACTCATCCATATTTCCTATCATCTCTCCACTTCCCTAAGAAAAAAAAATTTAAGTAATGAAACGATAAAAATATCTCAAATACAGCTTCCATGTGCTTTTGCAGGTAAGAGTACCAGAGGTTCTTCTTCACAGAATCACTTTTGGGCCCTAGAGCTGCTTTGCCTCTAGGGACAGAGTCAGAAGAGCTTTGGAATCTACTTTTCCCTGGGAGCAGCTTTGCCCAATGACTGACTGGTTGGTGGTAAAGACCGGGAATATGAGATCCCAACTCCCTCACCTTGGATTGGGACAATTCTGAGGCTCATTTAAATGCCAGAGTTGCCCTGTGGGACCAGACTGCAGCACAGAAGGGCTCTGCCTGAGACCGCACCCTTGTTTACTTGCCTCCTTTTCCTGTCCTGCTTCTCCTGCTTGAATGTGAATTCTGGTCTCAAGGTCCTTTCTGGGAAACTTGAGTGAAAACAGGAGAGAACAAGGAGAAACACGGGGTCCAAAGTGACAGAAGCCTGAAGCGGGTGTACTGGGGCCATTAATTATTTGGATTTGACTTGCATCACCAGGCCCAGGAGTATATAGCCTGCTGTCAATATCAAGGTCAATAACCTTTTAAATGTACTTTCAATTGACTCACATGTTTTGTGTGATCTCTGCAGTTAAGTTTCTGTTTTCTGATATTTGAATTTTGCAGGAGAGTCTAAGTCACCAATAATTCTGATTTCTGGACAAACTCAGGTTGCAAAGTTTCTCTTAAAACTATATCTAATGGTTAAAAGTTTAGACAAAATTAGAAAAAATGAAGGGTTGTACAGCCTTCTGATTCTAATTCTTTCACTTTACTGTATCAATAAAGTGAGTGCACCTGCTTGACAATTCTTTTTTTGTGAAATATTCTAGAATTGTCTAACTGGCTAAATGTAAGTCAAAGGAATTAATTTTTTAAATTAACATTTATTGAGAATTTTCTATGTATAAGGCACAATGCTATGTGCTAAATGAATCAAAGTATCATTTGATACAACATCTATCAAAGATATATAAAGCATAGAAGTATCTCAAAGAAGAAAATAATTCGAATTATTTGACAGGTAAGTAGGAGCTGCCTGAAAGTAGCTACTTATTTTGAGAGAGAAAGTTGCATTTTTCTATTTTGACAAGCAAGACTGGGTGGATGGTATGTATGGCATTTTGCTAGAGGGGACAGTGTACCAAATAGTATGAGAGAAAAAACAAAGCTTTTGAAAATCTTTAAGTGTCTCTTATAGTTGGAAAATTAAGCACTGGGGGGAGGGGATTTCAGGAGCTGACATGAGATGTTTCTGTACATAGCACTAAGGAGCTGAGATATTTTACAGTATTAATGTGGGGAGTCAGTGAAGGACTTTGATTAGAAGATAGATATCATCTTACTTGCTTTTCAGTGACCTTCAGTACCTGTGTGGAGGATCCTTTGGAAGGGAGTGAGATAAGAACAAGGTGTTGGTACAGTGAAGAGATGAAGAGATCTTGAATGAAGCTAATGAGAAAGGGAATAAAGAGGAGAAGGCAGTTCCAAGAAATGTTTAGGAGGTAGATTCTAAGGAGCTCTTGAGTGGGTGAAAAAAAGTTGGAAGTATCAGGAATGAATCAGAAGTTTTGGGTTTGAAAGTCTATGTGGAGGGTGGCCCTACACGGTCATGTAGAGTCTATGGGAAAGGGGCAGGTTTGGAGGATGGATTTAGGGAAAGGATGACTTTGACCTTGAATAGGTTGAATTGAACATGTCTTGTGTGCTTCAGGTGGGAATGTCAAGTATTTTAACATTCAGACTTGAAAGGGTGGTGAAGGTTTGCCTGAAAGATCTAACAAATAGTTTCTCTGAATATTTTCAAGTCAGAATGAATTGCTGAATACTTTACAGTACTATTTCAAAGTATGAGAGAGTAAAGGGGGTAGAGCAACCGTCAAACTAGTTGTCTAGTTTGTAAATTTTGTTTTATGTTTTAAATTATAACTTTTCATTTATAAAGCTCCAATGTATAACACTAAGGGGTCTAGCCAGAGATTTTGTTGTCGTTGCTTTAAAAAAAAAGTAAGTTTATGCAATTTGTAAATAGTTTACTTTTTACAGGCTGAGGCATTGACCTGAAAGTATGGGCTCATGTTTCTTATGTTGCTGAGAAGGTCCTCAGTTTCAGTCAATGCATCAATAAATATATATTGAATACCTATTGTATTGTGAACATTGGGCAGATAAAAGAAATAAAAGAAAGACACTGTAACTGCTATCAATGGGTGTGTAATTTAATTTGAGACAAGATGAACACAGAAAACTATAAGGAACACTATAAACTATGTATTTGGCCAGATGTTAAACGAGTGCTTGGGATTCAAAGGGCAAGAATTGTTGCTCCTGAGGTCGTCACAGAGAGCTCTGAAGGCCTAACTTGAACTTCAGCTTTGTTTTAAATGCCAAATGGATAAGTGTTAAATGCTAATAATTTAAAGAACATAGCTCCAATCTTGTCACATTATATTTTTTAATTTATCTGTTCATAACAGCGTTACAAGGAAAAATAGATGGTACAATGAGTCATCCACCTAATGAATTACAATTGTGATAAATGCTATGAAGAAATATGGGCTGGTAAGGTATTGTACTGTGGAAGGATCTGACCTCTTCAGGGAGTCAAGGGGCTGCTGCACTGAAGAACTGACATTTAAGTTGAGATGGGAAGGACAGATCTAGAATATTCCTAGAATTAGCTAGGAAAAGCAGCAGGAAAAAAGCTAGCACATACAAAGTAGCTGACATGGGAAGGTACATGATGCACTGAAGGATTTAAAAAAATAAATTCTGGGTGGTTGTGCCAGAAAACAAAGCAAGGGGTGTCATGCACAGAGATTAAAAAGGTGGGAAGGGGCTAGATTGTGGACTCTGTTGGGGATTTGACTGGAATGTGGCTGGAAAAGTCATGGGAATAGAAAAGATTTACTAGGGAGAGTGTGAGGAGTAAGATAAATTGTGGAAATTATTTAAGAGGCCAGTATAGAAAAGGAGCAAGAAAAGCAAAAACAAAACCTGACAACTCTGAGGAAATGCCAAAGTTTGGATTTCTCTGTAATTGATTTTCTATAAATTTTACTATAATCCAAATGACCATAAGTCTTCCAAGCCTCTGAGATCACTATTGTTTGCTTGTTGCGCCAAATAAAATGGCTCATGACTCCAGCTTAGGAACTGTGGAAAATTCACTAGCTTCACTAAGGGAAAATTGAATACAGATAGCCCCGTTTTAAGATTCTTTTTACCCTTTTTTCACCTCTCCCATTCTCTCATCTTCAGACAAGCTGCCCATAAAAATGAATAAACAAACAACCAAATAAGCAGACACACAAATCCCCATTTTCTCCCTCTGCCAGAAGGATCTATTTTTCTATGCAGAGCAATTTGTATCTCTGCTTCTACCTGGATGGAATATACTTTGCTTTAAGGAAACTCTGTGAAGATCCCTTGAGAACTTTGTAACTCAACTACTTCGACAAAAGAGATAAGGGAGAAGGTTTTAACAGACACAGAGGCAGAAACAGAAACAGATCTGGAGGCTGATGCCAGGAAACAGATAACTGGGGGTCCACTGCAGGCTGGGAAGGAGGTGCTGAAAGGCCAGTGGTTGAAATGGTCAATGTAAGTTTTTTCTTTTCTCTGCCACTAATTTTCTTTTCTTCCTACTTCAAGCAAAGGGGCTCCAAGGCAAAATATCACCTCTAACCTTGTTTTCTCTGCTGGATGTTTTTTGTAATCTTCTGTTTTTATGCCGGCAGTTTTCATGTGTTTGCAGCGCCCGTTGGATCATCAGCCCAATCTGAGAACAGAAGGTGACAACATTTCTGGAAATAAGTCATGGCCACTTACAGCAATGATTTTAACTAGAATGACTGAAGGTGTGATTCCGAAGCCTTCTCCTGTCCAACTTCTGGGATAGTCTACCATGTTCTAAATTGGGGCCAACATATACAGTTTCTAAGGGATGTGGGCTTGGTGAATTATCACCTTGGGTTTCTTCTACCTTTTGTGTGTGGGCATGTCCAGTGCTCCCTGAAGGGCACTGTGTATCTTAAAGTTTTCAGCAAAGAAGTTTGTGAGGATATGAACGGAACATGTGTGGCCTATGTGCATTTGTGAGTGGAAGATACTAAATCCCAGTCTCTTTGCCTCTCAGTCTGCTTCCTTTATCATTTAAAGTTGTTCTATCAAACCACTTCCTCTACATTTATGATATTGACGATAGAGTAGCATAAAGAATCCTCAAACAGTATTTAACTTTGAAATGTGTCTTCCTTCCTTGTCATATTATGGGATGTCTTGGGAATCCACCCCTCATTAACATGGCAGCTATAAAACCACACTGTGGAAACCCAACCCAGGAGGAGCTGGGAAGTCAGCCCAGTTCCTGCCTGAAACACTTCTGCTTTGAATTCTTTCTGCTTTGAACCCTCCCCAACATTCACATTATCCGCATCTAGAGCGAAGCTGTTTACCAGCTCTCCTTCTTCTCAAGTTTATATGGTCCCTCCTTCTACAGTGGGGGCAGGGTACGCAAGCATTTGACTTATAAAATCTCCTGCTGTGTTGTGGGTGGTAGGAGCCAGAAAAGTAAAAGAATATGCAAACCAATAAGAAGGAAAATAAAATATTTATCTCTCCTGCTTAGTTATTTCAGAAGTTATTGGGAGATAATACTTAAGTAGATAATCAAGGGTCAATTTATAATCTTGAGAACGGCATAAGCAAATTAAGTGGATAAAATACAGAAATCAGGAAAATCTGTTTCTGGGGGACTATCTTTGATGGGTGCTTTTAAAAGAAATGTCACTATAACAAAATCATTTTTTAATTCCGATTGGCACCACGTGGTTAATGATGTTTACAGATCAAGGAACTTTGTAAATCTCTACAACCAAGACAATCTTACTTTCCCCCAACTTATCAGACTATCTTTATAAATTAGTAGGTTTTTTTTTTTCTTTGTTTTGAATCAGGGAAGTACAGTTGGCAGAACATGACTCATTGCTAATTGAGGGCAGCCAGCACGAGAGTGCTCTTGTCTTGCAAAGACCTTCCTTTCTTTAAGATATTCCTGGTTGAGGCCAGAGAGAAAGCAGTGTTAATTCATGTATGCCAGAACGCAGTAGTAATTGTCCATTTTAAGCCATATCAAATTGTTTTTTACCCAACACTCTCCCCAACGCCAAAACACAAAACAACAAATCTTAAAATATAACACAGTCTTCAATTGGAAAGGTGAGAATAAGGATGAGGGTATATATGTTACATTTTCAAAACTGAAGATTTTTCCTTTTCCAGAACTGTGTCCGGAATATTTCTTTATCATTTCCTTTTTTACTGGCTATGTGCCCCATTTAATCTCTAGACCCTGCAATATTTCACTGTGCTTCCTACCAGTGTGTTTGCAATGAAATTTTATTACAACCAAAGCAGAATGTCTCATGGCATTTGCTTCAGGAGAATTTGATCAATCATTTTATTCTAAAGCCAAACAGAAGGCAATTTGCGCCATCTTTATCACTGATTCAATTCTATTACATTCAGAAATATTTTCAGGGCTCTCACTTTGTGCAAAATATTATTCTTAGTGTGTGTATACATACAAATAAAAAAAACATACATTCTGCCTTTAAGCAGTACAGTGCAGAGATATTTATGGCAAAACTAATATCTGTTGAGTATATAATGTGTCAAGTATTGCATTGTGATATATGTTTATTAACTCATTTAATGTTCAGAAAAATACAAAAACATTTATTTATGGCAAATTAAAGGTACTAGTTAGGAAACGAATAATACCATTAATGGATGAACTCTCTTATATCTGGTTGTGCGTCTTACCATTTTAACCATCATGGGTCACACTACACATTTATGGAGCAGTGCTGGTACACAGACTTCAGTCCTAGGTCCTCCTGAGGATAAAAAGAGATATGCACAATGTTGCCTGCTTTCCATGGCCTGTTTCTATTTGGTAAGGGCAAGAGTGTATATATATATGTATATATATGTATTTTTTTAAAACAATGATTATAATTATTTGCTACAGTCTGTTCTGAGTATCTAATCAGGAAATCAGGAACAACTAAAGGGCTATATAAAAGTTTAAAAGAGAACAGGACCAATGGTAGAGAGTAGTGACAATGGAAAAGACCTTTAGAAGATGGCATTTGAAAAGAAGATATGATTTAGCTACTCAGGGGAAGCTCGCTTTTTAAACTAAGCTGAGCCTTGTGGATATATCCAGAATCTCTTACTATCTTATTCTCATCTCCTCCAAATTTCCCCTAACACCTCCATGTCCCCCCATAGCCCCCATTTCCATCAACTTATTTGGGAATTACAGTACGATATTCTTATAAGACAATAACTTATTTCAAATTGCTTTTTGCTTATTCCATTGATTTTACTTTTACAGGTACTGATTACGTCATGGTTATGACTCATGAGTCTACATTAGAAGCACAAGGAATAGACTTACTGTTATTCTACTATAGGCTTATTGTGATTCTAGTAATTGAAGAACTTCTATCACTGATGTGGAGGCAGTGGCCACCAAAGTTCTGAGGGGAGGGAGAGGGAAAAATAGTTGTAATATGGGGGCATTTTCAGGATTTGGGAATTGTCCTGAATGACATTGCAATGACAAATACAGGCCATTATATATTTTGTCATAACTTAAAGAATTGTGCGGGAGAGAGTGTAAACTACAATGTAAACTATAATCCATGCTTCGTGGCAATGCTCCAATATGTGTTCATCAATTGTAACAAATATACCCCACTCAAGAAGGATGTTGTTAATGTGGGAAAGTGTGGGAGGGATAGGGAGTGGGGCATATGGAAATCCCCTATATTTTTTATGTAACATTTATGTAATCTAAGTATCTTAAAAAAAAAAAAAAAAAAAAAAGAGCATATATATATATATAAAACACAAGGAGAATTCAGTTATATAAACTAACATAGAAAAGGCGATGGTTTAGAGCACTCCCTGGGGAACAGATAACAAATTAGTTTAGTTTTGACTAAGGTTATTTTGTCTTAAATATAATACAAAGAACTACATTCTGTTGGCAAAGGGTAACTGTATTTGGAACACCACATAATGATATGTCCACGGAAAAACTTGAAACAGTTTTCAAGCCTATTAAATTATGTGAGTAAGTGCTTTCCTTCTAGTGAGCAAAATATTAAAAATGGTGTATTAGGATGGGGACCGAGAAGGGAACTGAAACAAGGATTTTAGAGTAGGGATTTTGAAGGCTTTGCTAATGGGAAGAACTGACAATCCTAAAGAAGTGCTACGGAATTCCTTCATGAGGTACATGGAGTGTTTTTCAGAGGGTAGTCTTGGAATTTAAGGAGTGGAAAAGAGTAGAGTCTCTTCTACTACAATATACAGGACTGGTAGAACATGCCGACCTAGAACCTTTGTTTACTGACATTCTGAGCTCTGTCCTGAGGACAGTACAAAAGGCGAGAGGAAACTTCAGGCAGGAATGTTGAAGAACAACTTAATAACAGCAAAGTGTTATTCTGGGGACAGAAAAAAATGAAGACAGGTTGAAGATGTAGCAAGGAAGATTTAGGTTAGAGTTCAGGAAGCATTTCAAGGCAGTGAGTAGGTCACATGGGAAGTTGTACACTCCTTTTTTCTGAAAATGTACAGTAATTTCTGCATGTATCACCCTTTGGAATGCTTAATCATATATAAAATTTTGTTTGCCTCTTAAATATTTTGGTGTGCGTTTGTTCTACAATCAGATAAAGTTGGCCCAATCTGTGTAAGAGTTATTTAAGTTTGGGGGCAGCTGCAGTACTGGGTCATCCATTCCATCCTTACAAGTCTCTGTGATGGAAGCAGAGCAGGCATTTTTATCTCTGATTTTCAGATTTTAAAAATACATATATCTAATGGAGCCAAATGAGAATAAATGAAGAGGGAGGCTCCAAACCAGGTCCCAGGTCATGGATGGCCTAAGCCAATTTTTTTTTCCTTTATCCAGGTGGCTTATCACATGATAAGCTCACAGTGAATACTTGTTAGAAAATAAATGGACCAATACAATAAGGTGACTGTCTAATACAGATTTTAGGAATGAAGATATATTAAGATTTTTGTTATTGGTCTTTAAGATTTCATTTGTGATTTAAGCATTTAAAAGCCTGTCTATTTTCTTGAGGATATCAACTATATCTTTCCCATTTTTTTACCTATCTTTAAAGATCAGAATATGTTAACTAAATATATATATAAAGCAGAAACTAAAGATAAGAATCTCATCTGGCCTTATGGAATTAGAATTGGAAACATTTTGTCAAGTTGATATCATTGCCAGTGAATTATTTCTCCCAGTGAAATTTAAAAAAAAATGCTTTCCCCATACAATTTTAAATACTTTAGTAAATTTGTTTGTGCCACATTCCCCAGAGAGATTATTTAATGTAATTTCCCCCAGTATCATGAAATTCTTTAGCAAAGGATATGAATATCCTTTTTTATTTTAATTGTTGTACTTTTAGATGAGTGCTCTAATACTACTTTAAATATTTCTCACCCTCCTCCCACAGGTTTCTCTTCTTTCAGCCCACTCCCACAGTCATTTCTTCACTAATAAGTATTTGTGCTTGCCAGTTTTTTCTTTATCTCTTTTTCCCATAATCATTTTTGATGTTTGTTTCTTGATTCTCAACTCCATTTTTGTCTATTGTTGGTAGTTAGGTACTTAACACTGAATTCAGATGTTCAGGCAGATTGTTTTGAGATACATGCTGTTTCTTTATTTATCCAACTTCAAACCAAGCTTAGCTCACAATTTTTCAATTGTCATATCATAAGGCAAATCAATTCTGATTATCTTCCCATTGATGTTCCAATTAACAGTAAATATTTCTAGATTTACCATTGTGTCTCATTATTCCAAGGTAAATCCACACATTTCTGGTGACAGAGAAAAGAATATAGAAAAGGCTAAAGTTATAAAGAAAAAAAACCTATCTACAAAAATAATTTCTGATTTCCAAGTGGCATAATCTTTTAATCAATAGTAAACCAAAATTCCAGTGAAAAATAGAGTTATAACATGGAGTCCAGTGAGATTGGGCTTAATCTGGACTTGGATGCTATTTTATTTTTATTTCTAGGTTCAATTTGAAAACAGTGAAATCTGTTATCACTACATTTTGACTCCCCATTCACAGACTTTGTCTCTTTTCAGCTCATCTTCCTCACTCCCTCATATGTCTTTTTTTTCCTTTATTAGAGAAGTTGTAGGTTGACAGAAAAATCATGCACAAAATACAGAGGTCCCATATACCACCCTATTACTAACACCTTGCTCTAGTGTGGTGCATTTGCTGCAATTGATGAAAGAGCGTTTTTATTACTGTAGTTTTAAAATAGTCTATTGTTTATAATAGTGTTCACTCTTTGGGTTGTACAGTCCTGTTTTTTTAAAAATTTTATTCCAGTAACATATACAGCCTAAAATCTCTCCTCTAACCACAGTCAAGTATACAATTCAATGCTGTTAATTACATTCACAAAGTTGTACTACCATCATCAGCCATGTGTTACCAAAACTTTACGATTAACTCAAATAAAAACTCTGTACAATTTAAGCACTAACTCCCCATTTCCTACTCCCACCCCATCCCCTGGTAACCTGTATTCTAGATTCTGACTCTATGAATTTGCTTATTCTAATTATTTCATATCAATGTCCCTCATGTGCCATTTGTTCCCACCCTCAAAACCTGCTTTTGACCAGGTGTCCTGTTCAGAGAACCCAGTAAACTAATTGACACTAACTTGTGTGCAGCCAATGATAGTGTAATATATTATTTTTCTTAGCATAGCACAATAGTAAAGGGCTTGAAGGACTACTTTGGGGACAGACAAATGAAATCTCGTTGAAAATGTAGAATGTAGTATTTGGGTTATTGATGAATTGCATTTCCGGGTGGGGCCTATTCTCAGTGGTCATTAATTTGTCCATGCAGTCCTTTGCCTGAATAGATTTAAGTGACTGACTGCTACTGAAAGTCTCTAAGCTCCTAAGCCTGCCTTCTTGACTGTTCTGTGTTGCTGGGGCTAAGCTTCTGTAAACTATATTTTTACACGCCAGCTGCCTCCATATTTGGCACTACCACTAAGAGGTGTGAGAGGAAGACAAACAAACTTGAACAGGAAAAAGGGACTTGTTCCTTTCTGTTTGTGTCCTGTGAAGGTTAGCTGCTTCCTCCTGAGACTATCATCTTAGTGTTGCTTCTTCACCTGGCAGAAGCAATTCCTTCCCGTGGTAGCAGCTGAATTCAGTTGTGTTTTTTCCAACACTTCCAGAATCAGCCTCGTTAAGCTTCCTCAGGGACATCACCACCAGCTGGCCAGTGATCCCACGGCAAGGATCGGGTCCTGGCTTTTCTGGAGTCCTTCTCTCAGCCTTTAAGCAGTGCTACCCCCTCAGAGGTCTGAATTTCAGCTCCTGCATGTCCCTCTGATAAGCCTCTAAGATTTGATAATTCCCTTCTTCCCTCTGTGGGAAGACCAAGTGGTGGTAGCTGCCTCCTGCAATTGCTACCTCCAGGATACTTTTGTGTTAACAATGCTATGCCTAATTAATAGTTACTTAGATTAATTTTTTGATGTTCAAATAATTAGTGTTTCTGTTTCCTCACTGGACCCTGTATTATATATCGTAACTTTCTTCTGGAATTTTTCCCCAGGCATTATTTACATTGTTTTGTTTTATGCATTTGTGAACATGTATGTACAATTAATATCCATAAATTTTAACGGCTGCATGATATACCAGAGTTAGGCATACCACATTTTATTTACCCATCCTCCTGGTGATGACCCCTGGTTATGCCAAGCACAATCACCCTGGCTACATTTATTCATTTCTGAGTGAACTTTAGGGGATTGGTGTATATTATCAAGGTTTAGCTAAATTAGGAGTGATACCTAGATTTCTATGCTTTGACACAAATATTTGTTTAACTCTAAATTCCTAATTAAAAGAAACGGTCTGGTGACTAATTTATAACCAGCCAACAATGTAAGTCATGTAAAAGCAAGGATTTACTGACAAATTTTTAATGTTTTTGGCATTACAATTCTGGCCCCATATATCACCTAAAGTGGAGTGTTATTTTGTTTTGTGGCTGTTTTCCTCACCATAAGTAATTTGTTAGCACTTTCCTTGAACACGACAGAGAGTTGAAAAGTTCATGATTCATGGTTTATAAAAAATGACCACTCATCAATTTTGCAATATAAAGTGCCCTGCTTAATCAATTTTACTTAAATCCATTATTTCAAGCAGACTATTTGTTTTACAAGTGCTATTAAAAATACATTTCCCCAAATTCCACCTTTATGCCTTATTTAATATTATACTCTTAAGTGAGTTAAACATTGATTGATTTAACCGACAAGGTAAGTATAATATCAACTATTTTAGGTAAGGAAAAGTAGATAAAATTGCCCTATAAATTCTCAAAACTGGGAAAAAATGATATAGTAGCAATACAGTCTCTAAATAGAATCAATTAAATAAAGAGTAAATATGGTGTTTTATACTCAGCATCTCATTCTATCTTATATGATGAGAGTTCATTGGGAAACAACAAACAGACATTGGCTATTTTCTTCCTTTAGATGTTTTCACTCTATCAGTTCCTCACTTCATCCCTAAAGTTGGACAGGAAAAGTAAAAACAACACTTGAGAAAGAAAAGGACAGAAATTTGATAAAGTATGAATCATGTGAAAATTCTGAAATCAGAAATTGGTTCTATTTTATTGAATTCTTGGCCCAAACCATCACTCTTCTATGTACTCTTTGACATGTAGTTTTGTAATTGAGCTTGACTGTGTAATTTGCTTTGGCCAATGTTGTATGACTAGACAGCATAAAAACAATGGCTTAAGCAGAGTGGGGCTTACTCCCTAGTACCTTTGTAATCACCACAAGAAGAACATACTCTGACAATGTATGGGTCCCCCGAGAATTAGAGAACTGTAGTCAGGACCTGTACCCCATATCTACAGAGTCCAACAGAACTACCCCCAAAACAATGCTCAGATCTGTGGGAATAAATGATGGTTGTTTTAAAACACTGAGTTTTAGGGCCCTTTGTTACATAACATTATTGTATGGAATACTCACAGATAAATTTAGATACATCACAAAAGAAATAATACAAAGCAATATTTATATTGGATGAAAAAAGTGAGATATGGATTGGGATGGAAGTCTGGAAGAGTTAGGAAAGATGAGCAAACTGAAGCCCTGAGTCATTGTCTGCTCAATACTATGTGAACAGCTTACTGATTCAAGCCTGGAAATTTAGTGTCATCATTTCTCAAAAGTAGAAGGTACTAATGGTAAGCATTTAATTGAGTTTTTCTTTCTTCTCTCTGTCTTGCTTTCATTTTCTCTCCTTCAAGCAATATTACCCACAAGGAATATTGAGATTGGGTTTTATGAAAAGGCATTAAAAAGCAGAAGTAATTTGTGGGGAAGAAGAACATGCTATATAATTACTCGTTTGGAGGATGATTGACCTAGTCATATACAGAATATGTTCCAATTTCTACTCATCTGGGAAGAAAATATTTCTCCTAAATCCTTTTTCATGGTAGCTAAAACAAAGGGAAAATGTAGGTATTGCTACCTTGGGTTAGGTTCCTCTTCAACTCAAGACTCAAATTACTTTTTCTATATAAGAACTGGCCATAGAAGTAGAGGATGTTCTTCTTTAATTAACTTCCCCTTTTAGAAAACTTATTATTTGCACCTTCTTGGCCTAATTGATACTGAGTGGGCAAAACAGCAAATAGCCCTTGCTTTTCACTCAACTTCTTAAATGGTTCTTGTGGGGTAAGTTAGACATATGTACAAGAAAAAAAGAGTACATAATGATACCAGGCTGCATGGACTATAACCTCAAATGGTTTTGACTTTCTTACAATAACAAAAATGAAATAAAATAAACAAACACTATCAACAAAAACATGACAGCTTGACAATATTCTACTATAATGAGCTAGAGAGTCTTTCATTTTTGCTTTTTAAAGATTTATTGTTTCTCTTTTAAGGTATACTAACAAAATATTCCCATTTGGGTCTAGTTGAGATCAATAGTATCTAAAAGAGATATTAATCATATTATATATGATTTAGCAGATAAGAGTAATTCAGATTTGCTAAAAGCATTAAATCATGCTAGGTGGTCTGGGTAACTCACTCCTGAGTTCTGTGTTAGGGAAATTACACTTTGGGAAAAAGAAAAGAGAAAATAACCACTAATGTCATAACGAACTAAATAAATGATACTCTTTGCTGAAACTCCATCATACTTTTGATAGCAGCAATTATAAAATTTAATTTTGTTCAAGCCTCTAGCTCTCTCTGCTCTGTTCTCCACCATCCTTGCCACTGCTACTTCTTTAAGACATTAACTCAGTTCCTTCTAGACATGGAGTCAAGCCTATACTGAATGTTGCTAACTTTTCACATCTCTATTCAGATTTTTCTTAAGTGCTCTAAATTTGCATCCCTTCACTTCCTTCTTTCCTGTCTTAGAAGAAATAATTCATTTCCTTTCCAACCCTATTTCCTCTAAGAACTTTATTTCAGTGACTTAAGAATCTTCATCCATCAGTTATTTCCTTTTTGTCTTTCCAAATTTTCCCCACCGTATCTTCTCTCTCCTACACACACACACACACACACACACAAACAACACAAAGTCTCTCCCTTACTTTACTAATAGTTCAATATAACAAACTTCCTTCAATGCCAAAATTCTAAAAACTATTGGCTACCATTTCTTCACTGCCACCCCCTTCCAATCCATAATTTGTCCCTTGATATATAATCTTTTTGCTCAGTGCTTTGCTGAAATTCCTTTACAAAGCTCACCCTTTCTTTGCCAAAACAAGTCCAGTCCACTGTCTTTGAACTCTTCACAACATGTCACGTTATTGGGCAAAGTTTGATCCCCATATCCTTCTGGCAATCTTTCCTTCCTAAGGCTTCTATCAAAATACATCTTTTTCTGATTGTCCTCTACTTTTATTGTTTCCTAAGATTTTCTTTCCTAAAGCTATTTCCACTGGCCCTTTGGACACCTATACCAGCATAGCATGCTTGGACCCTAAAATTCATCGTGGCCCAAACCAAATTTTTCTTTCTGACTCTCCTCCTCATCTCCCTGGGTTTCCTTCTCAAACTAATGTTCCTACCATTCTCCTAGAATACAGGCTTAACACATTTTAGTCATCTTTGAGTTTGTTCTTCACACCCAGTTGTTAACATCTGACTACTTCAGAGCATCCTATACCTCTGTCAGCCTTGAAATAGAATGCAAATTGCCTTCCACATTTGAACCTTCATAATACATACTACATAACTTGCATTCTATTCTGTATTATTATTTAGGTTGTTTTAAAAAAGAAATCACTGCTGTTATCTGCTCTCTAATTCATGCACAGACAATTCCCTTTTATTTTTTTAAACAAATACAATATTCATTACAGTAGGCATAAGTACTCAAATAATATTTGCTAAATAAATGAAATAGAACATCCCTTGATTTCCTTTCCTTAATCATTTTTTCCTTTGTAGTTGGAATCTCATATTTAAAAGAATATAGCAAAATTCTTGTGTTTTGATGTGATTGTATATTTTTATTCTCTCTCTAAATCTTAATTAAAGGAAGTGCAATGTCTTGTGATCAATTAGAATATTAACAAAATTTGGTAACTTCCACCTATGCTTGGCAGTTTGGATTATATGACAAACCTGAAAGTGACACTATTATTAATAAAGCAAGTAAAATGCTTCATATACTAATTTTAATCATTTATATATTACAGTGTTCCTATGATTGAAAAGACGTTTTCATTCAACATTTCCTATTTTGGTCTCTGACTTTCCAAGGAGATGTCCCCAGGACTGACAATTTTCATGTTCATTCTCAGTGCAATCTGGTCATTGTTGGAGTAATTAGATGTGAAAAAGTAATGTGTTTTTAATAATTACAGCATTAAAAAAAAAAATCTGGTGTCTGTTTTGTTTGATTCTTGGATAATGCAAAAATGTTTACCAAAATCTAAACATGGCCTAAATTCATGCCAATACTCCTGAAACAAAAATCGCACAGGGATACATGTCATAACCTAGGCCACTCTGAAAGACAAGTCAATTGCATCTCTGCAGAAGCCATCATCCTAGATCTAGAGTTTTACTCCTTTCCCTAGCCAAAAGATATTAGCCATTAAAACTGCACATGACCATCTCTGGCTCCTGGAATGCTGGCTCACTGGCAAGGGAGAAATTCTAGGCAATTGTGTTTTGTAAAAATAAGGAGGAGACCCTCCCATAGTTCCCATGTCAGAGTCACAAATAGGCAGCCCACAGGTCAGGTTCAACAGGGTTTTATGCTTCACATTGATGGCTCAAACAGTATTTTTCACATTGTTGGCTCAAAACAGAATTTTAAATGTAAGATGGATACCAACATTTTAAAATTGTGAAATTCAGGCTTCTCTCTAAAACATGAATACTGAGCTTTACAAACACAGGTAATGCTGAGCTTTACATACGCACATGAAAACATTTGCCCGGAGTCAAAAACTATGTAACCTTTCTTGACTGCTATTGTTTTTTGTCTTTCACAACCATCCTTATACTGACACCAACCATCCATTCTCATTTATCATTTTACATGTTGTCCACTTCATTAAATTTCATTGTCTTTGTGATTCCTATTGACATTTAAATTTGTGATCCCTGGCTTATATCAGGCCCTAGGAAACACTTTGGGGATTACTATAATATTCAAGTAAAATCTTATGCATCTCTGACAGACCTGGAGCAGTTGATGTCTGCTGCTAAGGTTTCCACTACAGATGCAAGAAAAAGGTCCTCGCGCTTTCTGTCTGTCTGGTTGTGGCAGCCAAGATTGAATGGGGGAATACAGAAAATAAAAAAGAAAAAATAATAATAATAATAAAAAAAAGTAAAACCTTGGTCATCAGGAAGAATGAGATTATTTCCAGGATGGAAAAACAAAACAACAACAACAACAAAAAACCTAATTTGAATGGAAGAGGCAACTACCTAGTCTATATTACTGAGATTTAACAAAATATTGTTGTGCCACAAAATATATTTGCTACCAGAATGCCTTGTTTTGATATTCCGAATATTTGAAAATATTTTAAACAAAGACAGTATGCCATCCTGGAGATGCAAAGATGAATTAAGTTGTATTTCTTCCTTTACTTTGCCAGATTGGTGGGAAAAACAGAAAGTGCATGGTCTTATAGATACAGATTTGAATCCTTGTTCCCTTATTGTATGAGATCTATGTTTCCTCAGAAAAAATATATAAACTCTGAGGGTCATTTTGTCCTTCATCTGTAAAGTGGCTTTGTTGCACTTATTTTACTGAGTTGTATTAAGTTTTAAAAATCATATATGTACAATGATTCACAAAGAGTAGATACCAAAGAAAAAATAGTAATTTCAGTTGTCATGGTTATTATTTTTAAAATCATTATTGAAAAGTGGGTGTAATACAGAAAGTCAAGCCCAGGAAGACTGACCTAATGTTTCAATATTCCAAAGAAACCATATGGGAGGCCAGCAGGAGTAGACATGCCTTTAATACTTACACGACCCAATGGCGGCAGATCAGGAGGTATCACGTCACTTTTGGGGGGATATGGGATTATAAAGTCATTACAGCAGAGGGGAATAGGTTGGTGTAGGGAACAGCCTCATATTTGAGAAGTTAAACTCTAAAGTTTTATGTGTGAGCCCAGTTTCAGGACCATATTAACTACCACACTTGCAGCTCCATGCCTAAGGATCAGGTTGCTGGCTTGTTAAACTCGTTCCTTCCCTCTCAGTATTTGATGAATAAGGAGGAGGAGGGGGAAAGGGTATTCATTAACCCCTCAGTAGGTAATGGTGTTTGATGGAATGCGGCACCAATAAATAGAGTTAGATTACTTAAGTTCTTTTGAAATCTAGATAGAAAGTGAAGAAAAGAAAAAATGTATGCAAACAAATGAATACAAAAATACATGGCAATGCAAGAAATTATAACAATTAGGTGGAGCCAGTGGCCACTTGACACTTTTGGGGTAGGGAGGGGACAAGCAGTTGAAATACAGTGGCTTCTTTGGGAGTTGGAGGTTGTCCTGAGTACTGTTGTGGCAGTGGATGTAGGCCATTTTAAATCAGCACACACCACTCAGAACTGAGTGGGAGAGAGTGTGGTCTACAGTGGAACTGTGGTCTATGGTTGGTGGCAAGGCTCCAGGATGTGTAAGTTCATTGAGGGTGGTGGGCCACACTGTGGGAGATGTTTGTGTGGGATGTGATGGGAGGTGTGGGAGGTGGGCAACATGGGAATCCCAGTGGGTTCCGTGTAATATTTTGGGTAATCTAAGCACCTCTTGAAATATATGTATATATATATATATATATAAACAACATTTTTGTAAGCAAATACACATATATGCATATATATTTATATATCATTTTGCAAATATTTTTATGTATTGTGAGAATTTTGATTTTTACCCATAATTAAAAAAAAAAAAGTATTGAAGACCTCGAAAACCTTGTATTTATATCACACTAGTCAAAAATGTTGTGAATGGGGAATCTATGGGAGTGGAAAGGATGGGGTCTTTGGGAATACCCTATATTTTCATTGTAACTTATATATAATGGAAAGCCTAAGATCCTTTAAAAATAAAGAAAAAACATGTATTTATGTGACTTATCTATATTGAAAATTACCATATCAGTAATTAGAACTGATATTTTTGTAAATACTTGTGATTTATTAAAAATTTAAAAATACCTAAAAAAAAAAAAAATACATGGATAAGTACAGTGTCATGGGGACTGGCTTGAGGAAGAGTATGATCTAAGAGGGTGAGGGTAAGTTTGACCACAAGGTCTTCATGAATGTGCTAGTTTCCCTTCCACAGAGTCTAGTTTGCTGAAGGTATTCAAAGAAAGATTGTTGAATGAAAACAACTGAAAAAGTAACCAGAGATTGAAGGATAAAGCAAGGATGGAAGTGAAGATTCTGGAGTAAAAAGTGTCTTTATTATTTTGCTTAAGATTGGCCTTTGTTATTGTGGTAGGTTGTTTATGTACCACAGTCTTAATCTTAATTTGAGTCTCTGTGGGTATGAATCCATTGTAAATAGGATCTTTTGAAGATATTATTTTTAGTTAAAGTGTGGCCAGTTGAGCCAAGGTGGGCCTTAATCTGGATTACTGGAAGCCATAACTTAGAGAATTGAGTGGGAGAGAGTGTAAACTACAATGTAAACTATAATCCATCCTTAGTGCCAATGCTCCAAAATGTGTTCCTCAATTGCAATGAATGTACCACATCAATGAAAGAAGTTATTAATTTGGGGAAAAGTGGGATGTGGCGAGTGGGGCATATGAGAATCTCTTATATTTTTATACATTTTTATGTAACATTTTATGTAATCTAAGTATCTTTTAGAAAAAATAAAAAATATATATTAAAAAAAAAAAAAGAGAAAGCCACAGGGAGGAGCCAGAAGCCAGAAGTCAGTGGAAACCCGAAGAGCAAGAAGAAAGGAAAGGATATCACCATGTAATGAGAAGCAGAAATAAAAGACAAAGAACTCCAGGGACTGAAGATAGCCAGTGTCAAAAGGCTATATCTTTGGGGAGAAAGCCAGCCTTGTCAATATCTTGATTTTGGACGTCTTCTAGCCTCAAAAACATGAGCCAATAAATTTCTGTTGTTTTAGCCGAACAAGTTTATGGTATTTTTGATAGCAACTCTGGCAAACTAAGACAATAATTCTTTAGAAAGACTGACTAAAACTATGAAAACTATGATGGAAAACTATGAAAGTTTTCTTAAATTGGTTGTGGGATTTTCATAAATATCCTCAAAAGTGGTCCTTTATATATTTTAGCTTTTTCTAACTCTCTGGTTTATAAAACTAGACTGTGATAAATGAAGGTACTGAGTGACTATGAAGGGGTCTAATCTTACAATTTTCTCATTTTCTAATGAGGAATAGTTAGCACTGATATAATTTTAACTTGCCAGCCATTGCTCTGATTTTCGAATGTTGCTATGATGCACATTGATAACTCAATTACAGTCTCTTTTGGTACTTTCGGTGAGTTCTAAAATTTAGCTGAAGGAAATATTACTCCTTATATATTTACAGAATTGAAAGCTGAGTATAGGAAATTGAACTTAATGAGTTCATATGTTTTCAAGCCCTACTTGGTAAAAGTAAAGATTCAAAGTCCGGATATTATAACTCTCCTATTCAAGATGATTTAAGAGAACTATATCTTCCCTGCTTTAGGCTCAGGGAAGATATTGAGTCACTAGGCATGGGGGTTGTGAGTGAGCATCCTGGAAAGGTCTATGTCTAGCCTTTTGTAATCACAAATGTATTGTTTTACAGAAGAAAGAACAGGGGCTTTGGGGCCACCCTGAACTGGGTTCACATTCTGGATCTGCTACTATTGATGTCCTTGGCTATTTTAAATAGTTCATGAAATGTTTAACTTTCCTTCTGGCAAGTGAACCCCTCAGAGAATGAGGTTCAGTTTTATTTATATGTAAATCTTTATGCATTCAATGAACATTTGATGAGTAAATGAGCATTCCCTTCTCCTTGTCTTCTAGATAGTCCACTGTGTGCCAGACACAGGATACCAGATACTCTTACACATGATCTTTTTTCACCTTCACAATAACATCATGAGGCAAGTATCATTCAAAGAGGAGGGGGGTTGGTTTTATACTGAATAAAGAACTTATCAATGTTCAGGAGGTGATATACAGGCCTGTCCATATCTTAGGGTGGTTTGTTATTTTGTCAGTGGTTGATGATGCTCATTTTATGGTGATCCTTATAAGTTTCAATTTTAGAGGGTGAAAGTATCTGAAAATATTCCAAGGTCTTTGGAGGATGAATTTGTTCACAAGTTTGGCTTAGACTGAAGCCTAGAGATTGAGGTAAAGTGAAGTATCTGGCTGGAGTAGATGAAATGAATGGCAAGAGAGAAGGCAGTTACTTATGGGCAGATCATAATACAATTAATCCACCTCCAAAACCAATCCAATCCAATCAAAAGTGGCATAAAGGAGTTCTGGGAAGATGATGTTGAAGTAGGCAGGCAGGGCTCAACTCTCTCACAAAAACAATGGAGAAAGATCCACAATCTGTCCAAGAGACCTGCTTTGGGGGTCAGCAGACCAGGTCAGTGCTATACAACTCTCAGAAGGCTGAAGGGCAGAAATGTGAAGACCCCGAAAAAATGAATGTGAAACTTCCCAACTCTTTTGTAAGACATAATATCAATATCCAAGAAGGACAACACACCCCAAACAGAATAAATCTGAATAGACCTACCCTGAGACATCTACCTACTATTCAGAATGACAAATATCAGAGATAATGAGAGGATTCTGAAAGCAGCAAGAGAAAAGCAAAGCATCATATGCAAGGGAACCTCTATAAGATTAAGTGCCAACCTCTCATCAGAAGCCATGGAAGTGAGAAGAAAGTGGTATAATGTATTTAAGGTACTGAAAGAGAAAAACTGCCAGCCAAGAATTCTGTATCTGGCAAAATTGTCCTTCAAAAATGGGGATGAGTTTAAAGTCTTCACAGACAAATAAAAACTAATAGAATATGTTACCAAAAGACCAGAATTACAAGAGATATGAAAGGGAGTGTTGCAGTCTGAAAGGAAAAGACAAGGGCGAGATATTTGGAGAAGAGTGTAGAAATGAAGATTATTAGGAAGGGTAATTTAAAGGGTAAAAAGAAAGAAAAAGGAAACAAACAAACAAAAAGTGGCATAAGACTTAAAGGCCTTATCCACAGGGAAGGAGGTGTACTTTTCTCTTTTATGTGGTAGTTTGTTGTATTCCCTGTCTTGTCATGCAGCAGGGGTAATATTTATAGCTTTGCAGCATATTTGCAATTAGTTGCTCATGTTATTTTCAAATGTTTCAGCATTGCTATGGCACTTGATCACCTGCAAATGCCTTTTATTGCTTTGTTGAGTCCAAAGCCATGAACCTCCTTCCTGGCTTACTCTACAGAGTTTTAAAGTTTTCACTAAGGACTTTGGCTTGTTCTCCTCTATTAGAAATGTTTATTTTACTTCCCAGAAATGGCCACAAAAGATCTCACTCATGGGCTTATTTTAAATTGCTATTAGTATGTTTTTTGAAAGTTGTTTCCCTTCTCCTCCCACTGAATAAGCAAGAAGCTCTGACATAATGCCTTTTTTTCTGTTACTATCGAATGAGGCTATGTGTATAGTTTGGAATCAAATCATGCATGGTAAGATTGGCTTGTGCTTATGGCAAATTTCTCTCTGAATTCCTTAAATAGCATGTATATGAAAAGCTATTTATTAATTTTTTAAGAAACTATACTGTCAAAAATAGATATTAATATAGTAAATGATGTAATCAACATCACAATTCAAATAGTCATTTCGTTATGAAACAAAAAATCACAAAAGTAACAATTAAAGCAGAAACTACCTGGACACAACCTGATTAGTGTGATTATATTGCACAACCTACTTATCTCAAATACATGTAATCATGTAATTAAAACTTGAACTTACGCAATTATGATATATAATTACGTATAACAATTTTGGATAATAAGCCAGTTATCTCTTTTTGAAAGGAGGGGCCTCTGAGAAGAGTTCGATGTTTAAAGATATCCCTTAACCTCCTCAAAGTTGCATTTAACTAGTGCATGCTCCATGGCAGGAAGCTTGCTTGCGGATTTTCACCCAACCTGCTGAATATTTCCTGAAAGCTTTCAGGAAATAAGCTCAGTGTCCGAGGATGAAGAATGATCTTTGTTGTCCAGGTTATGCTTTGGGGGACATTATTACCTTGTCTTAGACTCATTCTCCTCTTTACAAATGCATCGATCACTCATTTTGTTCTTTCATCTTCCTACTCAGACTGTTCAAGATGAAACTACCCGTTCAACATTCTCAGCATACTGATACACAGGTATATTAAATACACACTTGGCATAAGGGTGAGGAAGAGAATTGGATGCCATAAATATCCAGGCGGCTTTAGTAAGCCACATATGGTAGAAATAAAGAATTTAGAGTTTATTGTGCCATCCTCAGTTGGTGGTTCATGGGCTTTGAGCCTGGAAACGGAGGGAAAAGTCTGGAAAAAATAACAAGACACAGAGTTCTGTGGAAAACACAGGGTCTCACAGAGGTTAAAAAATGTAATCATTGTCAGTATGCTGAAAGAAGAATAGTAAGGAGTGAATTAAGATCAAAGTATCCATTATTGGCTTTTATTTCCAAATTGCTGAATGGTTGTATCTTAGTTTTCCCAAGGATGCTATAACAAAAATACCAAAAACTCACTTGAATAACAGCAGTTGGTTGGCTCACGGTCTGGATGCCAGAAGTCTGAAATCAAGGTGTCCGCAGGGCATGCTTTCTCTAAAGTCTGTGGCATCCTGACGGTGGCTGCTGGAAGTCCATCTCTGCCTCCGGCCTCTGTCACAGGCCATCTGTCTCTTTCTATATCCTCTTTGGCTTGTACTTCTGGGTCCAAATTTCCTTTGCTTATAAAGACTCTACTCATATTGGATTAAGGCCCACCCTGTTGCAATTTGGCCTCATCTTAATAGGATCTTCAAAGATCCTATTAAGTTCACACCCACAGGAGCAGGAGTTAGGACTTGAGCATGTCTTTGTATGGTACATCATTTAATCTAGCACAGACTCAGTCATGAGAAATTAGTTTATTCAGCTGGCCTTGCAATTTGAGGTCTATTAAGGGACTCTTACATGGGGCAGAACAGTTAAGCACTCTGCTGAATGCTCTGGAGATGTTAACTAGTTGAATCTTTAAAACAACCTAAAAAGTAAGAATTATTAAACCCCTTACAGAAGAATTGTATCATTTTCCCAATATAGTCTGGCTGATACAAAGGGAGGCCAGGATTTAAACTCAGGACTAACTCTAAAATTTGCTTCTATCACTTATTGTACTTCCCATGGAGGAGCAGATCAGAAGGCCTGAGAATGGGACCCTGCAGCTAAAGAAAGAACATGCTATTGAAAATAGGTACACAATATATTGTAGTCATAAATGCTAACCATAACTGAGAGTTTTACTCATTTATGTCACTCAAGTTTTTGAAATGCACACTCTTACTATTCCATAGTTTAATTAGAAAGAAACTCACAGAAGTAAGTTGATTAAAGTTATTGTGGGAGAGATTTCTGCACTAATGTCATAGCCACTAGACACATGTAGAGACTAAAGTTAATTTTAAATTAATGAAAAGTTAATAAAAACAAATCTCAGGTCTTCAGTTACATGGCCACTTTTCAAGAGCTCAGCACCCACATGTAGCTAGTGGCTGCTGAATAGGAAGCACAGATATAGACCATGTCTCTCATGCCAGAAGTTCTATTAGACAGCAGTGTTAGATGATCACCACATGAATCGTTTTTTCTTTCTGAGCACATAACTCCGCTTCCCAGAATCCCTTGCAGTTCTGTATGGCCATTGGACTGAGTTCCAGTCAATGGGAGGTAAGAGGAAGCAATGTATACCATTTCCAATTCCAGACCACACAGACTTCCCATGTGAGATTCTATACGTCTTTCCCACTCTGCTAATTTGGTGAAGTTGAACTTGGTGACTTGGAAGCTACAAGATAAAGATGGTGGGGACAAAAGATCCTGGGTCCCTGAGTCACTGCTTAAAGGGAAGAAGCTTGCCAATTAGGAATACCTGCTTTGAACACCATGTGAATAAGAAATCTGTTTCTATTATTGCAGGCATCTTACCTTAATTAAGATTACTTTTATTGGAACTGTGATTTGTGCTTAAGAAATCCAGATGCAGAACTTTGCTCTCAAACACCTCACCGAAATTAACAAAGTAGAACAAACAGCACAGTCAAATGTGGGCAAAGAAAAAGATAATGCAACTAGCAAACCTCTTTAAAATCAAAGAACTTTCTTTCAGGGTTAGCAAACTTGTGTATAACAATAATGTTGATGATGATATAATAAGAACAAGAGGAATAATAAGGATGATGTTAGTAACAATAATTCACATTTTTTATTCTTCCTGTGTGCTAGAAATCTATGCATTACTGCATTTAATTCCCAAATAACCCTACATAGTAAGTGCCATTTCATCCCCATTTTACAAATGTGGAAACTGACAGCAAGTTTAAATAACTTGTCCATGATAATGAGCTAGTCGTTGGAAGAGCCATTATTCAAATGATGTATTGACTGCAGATACTGAGCAAACACAGAGTTTGAGACACCATTCTGACAATGGCTATTTCCAGCATGGACCACTGGTGTAAAATAAGTCAAGAAAGAGCTCTGAGTAAGCAGGTCTGGTTCTAGATGTGTGGCTAATGAGATCGTAGGCTTTAATGAGGACAAGGCTTTGTATGTATAAGATAATATGAGAGAGCAAGTGAGTGAGTGTGTGGGTGTTTGCACGAATGGGTCCCATGTTACATCTATTTGCTAAATCTGTGTATACTCTACCCAAAGCCCTATTTCAATGAATTTCTTTTCTCATGTTCTCAGTTGAAAAAACAAACACTTCTTCTGTTATTGAAAGTCATGAATTCCCAAACTAAATTTATAGAATTCCCTGGAAGATTATATTGTTAAGGTCTGCTCCAAAACTGTCATCCTTTTAGGAATAGAAACTAAAATAACAACTGAAGAGGGAATGCTCTTGCTTTGGCTATTTCCAAATAAAACCTAATTATTGCTCTGGATGAATTCATTGAGTGCTAAGCACAAAGCTATGTGCTTAGAGTACAGTGAACTTAATCACTGCGGTCCTTGTCTGCGTAGACCTCACAGATTTCTAGGAATGCAATGCTTCCTAGAGTAAAGATCACACAGTTACACAGAGAAAAGATGCCCGGGCTGCTATCATTTGGGTTTTGTTGTTTAAACTTATCATTTAAACTTATTACATTCAGCAAACTTGAAATCAAGTGACATATTCATCTCAAAGTGAATTCTAATTAATATGTTGCTTTTTAAAATAATATAACAGACATTTTGGGGATAAAAGTAAACACATATATTGTTTAATTGCCTTGTTTTATGGGTGAGAAAACTGAAGATGTTAAAACCAGTCATGGCCATTTTATCCCACAAACAAAATTATGAATTGAAACCAAAATACACACACACACATGCATACAACTGAACTAATCCTACTATAAAGAAAATTGGAAAGAAATATCTCCAAACCCAGAAGCACTAGATGAACTATAAGTTGAACAAATTAGAAGAATAAACAAGATAATATAAATTAATGATCAGCATCAGCCCCTTCTAACCACAGCATTTTGCTGCATTAATAATTCTTTGCCATAATAATTCCACACACTTATTCAGTGAATGAAAGTAATATATAAAACCACAGCAAACAGGGAAGGGGATTTGTTCAGTATTTGGCAACGTACAACTTTAAAAAGCAATAACCAGAACAAAGACTCTGTACCAGATCATAAAGTAAAAAGCTTTGAATAGTATATATGACACAGCTTTGAAAGTTAAAAAGGAGTGTGATGCAGGCACTGGAAAGTGATACTTAAAAGACATTACCTAGTGGGACTGATGGAAATGTAAGAGGCATAAGTGTGAGAATCATGTAAATAACAGTAAAACTCTTGAATAGCAAGAATGCTTGTCCAAGAGAATTATTTCATTCATAATAAAAGGGAAGAGCCACAGCATATTCAAGTCAATCTCATGTGGGGCTTTTGTTTTGTTTTATTTTGTTTTATTTTTCTGCGGAGGTACTGGGGATTGAACCAGGGACCTTGTATGTGGGAAGCAGGCGCTCAACCACTGAGCTACACTGCTTCCCTCATGTAGTTTTTTCTGCTTATCTAGAATCTAAGTAAAAGTCTTGTGGTCTGGAACTCAGATTCAGGCTTTCAGAAAACACTAGATATAAAAAGCAAATGAGCAAACAAAAAACAAACTAACAGACCAATAAACCAATAGAACAACTGAAAACAACAAGTCTGAGCTAAGGGGTGGCTGGTGTATGGAGTCAGGACATTCTGGGAGAGCAACAAACCCAGAAGTTCTACTCATTCAGAAGGCGAGAAAAGTTTGGATTGGGTTGTGATGTCTCAGATGCCTGCATTTTCTCCTGTTTTAAAGCAGTAGAGTTTAAAGAGAGATGAGTTATAAAAATTAAGAACATCCATAAAAAGAACAAGGATTCAAGTGTCAGAGGGCAGTTGTAGTGGCCTTATCGGCCACTGGGGACCTGGATGCTTGAGAGATAGGTGGATGCTGGGGAAGGATACAGGGATTGAGAGGTGACTGCTAAGGGTTATGGGATTTTCTTTTTTGGAGTAATGAAAATGTTCTGAAATTGATTGTGGTGAAGAATGGACAGCTCTGTGATCATACTAAAAGCTATTGATTATACACCTTGGATGGATTGTACAGTATGTGAATGTACCTCAATAAGAATAATAATAATAAAAAGATGTAGATGGGCGCTGTCTAAGAGAACTTTTACAATCATGGGAATGTTCTTCTGCTCTGTCCAACGTGGTAGCCAATAGCCACATGTAGCTGTGCCCAGGTACTGTGGCTAGTGCGGCAAGTGTGATTGAAGAACTGAATTTTAAATTTTATTTAATTTCAATGTTTTAAATTTAAATAGCCACATGGGACTAGCGGCTACTATATTGGACAGGCTAGATAGGTAATAACCTTACTATTATTTTTTAATTTTAAATACAAATGTTGTAATTATTCATTTAATTAATCTTTATAAGGAGACTATGCCATATCAAGTACTCTACAAAGTGCTTGACTTCAAATATTCTGATTGCTACTATAGTACAGAACTGGGAGTTAATTCCATACAATCCTCTTTTCTGCCCAGTGGGAAACATTATTAATATGAATGGGCTAAATGTTCTTCAAGTTTACCTTATATGTTTCTGTCTGAGTTGGCCTGAGTCTCTAGAACTTCCACCTTGTTGAAGAATAAACGTGTGGCATTGTTCATGGACTGCTTTTACAAAGACGGGCAGTAAATAGGGAAAAATATTTTGAGAGTTGTCTTGACATATGTAATGAGAAAATTTATAGTGGCCCAAACAATAGGCATATAGGCATAAATAAATCATAACTATTTATACATGTTAGAATTAGAAAATGCCAATGGAAGTTATACTTCATGTATTTCTCTACTTGCAAATAGCCCTTTTTATATTTCCTGTTCATACGGTGCAATTTCTACTTTTTTTTCTTTTTCTTTCTTTTTTACTTTGCATGCACATGTGTGTGTTGGTTGGGCAGGCGGTGGGGGGGCTCTGTATGCCTTCATTTTCACATGCCATATTGGTTTACGTTTGGGGGGTATTGAAGCCATAACTGTGGCCATTGTTTAAAAATGTTGGATTCACTAGAGAATATATCTATATAGTATTTCCTAAAATACTATATATATACATATATTCAGGGAGCAAAATTAAAAACTAGTTTCCAGAGGCTAGTGTTGCTTAAAAAAGAAATGTAGATAGTGTGACTAAGGAACTGAATTTTACATTTTATTTAGTTTTGATTTTTAAAAATTTAAATAGCCATATGGGACTACTGGCTACTATATTGGACAGCACAGACACAGAACAATCTCACTATTTTATAAGTCTTAAACAGAGATCTCACAATGAATATATTTAAATAATTTATTTATCCCGAGCCTATGACACATGAAATACACTGCACTTGGGTGCATTTTTACATTACTGCTAGAAATGACACACTGAAAGATGATGGCAATCTATCTAGCACGGACATAGGAGCAGCAAACTCAAGGTGGGGTTTCCTCTTTGCTACCCCAGCAGCTTAAACTCCTATTTTGAGCATCTAGGGTCTACATTTACTTGGCAAAGTGCACTTACATGGGGCACACTGAAAATTAGCAGGGGCTTCACGGCTTTCAGTCCACATGCCGGCACATGAAGTGGCTTTGTGGCACCATCTGAGTGGCTAAAAACTAGTTTGGATCAGTTGGGGATCTATGACTGGGCTGCCATCTCAAGCCTCTGGTTTCTTTTCTCCTGTCTCCTGGCAGCCCACCTTACAGCTGTTTCTCTGCTACCAGAGGTGAAGATATCATGATACATGAACTTAGCAGACATTGGGTATTTGAAAAAAAAACCTTTCTTGTGGTGGGGGAAGTGAAAGAGAGATGGGGGAGAAAGTTTAATGAATGAATAGGTCAGGTTTAAGACCAGAATTTAGAATCAGTTTCTGGGATAAGAGGTGGGTTGGTGGGGAGACCACTGCAAGTCTGCACATTGCTGGCTTCAGTGGTTTTATTTTCAGTGGCTCCCAATAAATAAAACTCCTTTAGTGCAAACACTTCTGTTGAAACCAATATCACAACTGTCATCAGTGGTCACAGCAACGGAATTTATATCACTTACAAACAATTCACTGAAATTTTGCAGACGTTTTTGACAAAGGTGGATCTATACTGACCAAATAAAGATCTGTGTGGTGTATAAAATAATGTTACATATAAAAATTACAGGGTTCTTTCGTGGGATGAAATATATATTAATAACCAATTAACAACTATACTTTAATTGACCTACTTATTTTTGCTCTCCTTTTTATGTTTGAATATATATCATGTGCTTTTGTTTGCCCAAAGTAAGCACACAGATATATATTAAATTAATAAATTATCTAATTTATTATAATGATTATTCCCAAACAAATTGCTTGTCTTAGTCACTGCCTTTCATAAGCATACCTTTTTTCCTTTTGAACTTTGTTTCTTAAATCAGAAAAATATATTGTTTCTTAGTGTCTTAACACCTCCAGGAAGTGTGTGAAACCACAATAGAATTAAGTTAAGGCCAAATTGTTCTCTATTTCAATTATCATAGACATTTTCTCAGATTCTTCCAATGAAAATTATATGAAATAAAGAGGGCAGGTATAATGAGTTCCCATTAGGCAGCCAAGGCATAAAGAGATTTAGTGATTTCCTAAAAGCACATAACTTGTTGGTGGCAAAAAATGGACTTAGAGTGATGCAACGTGGGTAGTCAAGATGCATCTTTTTTAGCATACCTTAGAAACAAATATAAAAGTCAGATTCCCCTTTTAACTATAGCCCTTTGTCTAAAACTCAAAGTACACTACAAACGAAAGATTTAGATGCTAAGATGTACTCTTCAAAGGAGCATAGTATCAGGAAGTGGATGTGGCTCAAGTGATTGGGGTCCCGTCTACCGTATAGGAGGCCCAGGGTTCAACTCCCTGGGCCTCCTGGTGAAAAGCAAGCTGGCCCGCTTGGCGAACTGGCCTGCGTGGAGAGCTGGCACAGCAAGATGATGCAACGAAAAGAGACAATGAGAGACACAGCAGATCAGGGAGCTGAGGTGGCGCAAGAGATTGAGCAGCCTCTCTCCACTCCGGAAGGTCCCAGGATTGGTTCCCGGTGCCACCTAAAGAGAAGACAAGCAGACTCAGAAGAGCACACAGAGAGCAGACAGTGAACCCAAAACAATTGGGGGGGGATAAATAAATAAATATATATTTAAAAAAAAAACAAAGGAGCATAGTATCATCTTGCTTATTCCAAATCCTTATCATTCAAAACTGTAATTATATTTTTAGTTTCCTAAAGGCCTTAGTTGAATTATTGTGATCAGATTTTAGTACACAAACTAATTGCATATTTTCTAAAACATTTAAGACATATCTGTAAATAATAAGTCTAGAGAGCACCAGGTATTTACATGGAATGCTGCAACTTCTTCTCCACCTATGCTGTCAAGTGTATTTAATTTCATCATCCCGTGTCAGAAATAATGATTTATTTCAGCTTCAGACATTTTGGTCTCAGAAGAAAGAAAGCAATGTGTTTCCTATTGGTATTACAGTAAGAGTTAAATTTACATTTTTATTACATATAGCACTTTCATAATATTAATTTCATTTTTAAAGTTCTGAAAAAAATGTTCCTGTCTACTCTTTCAGTAGGTCAGGATTCAATCCCAGTGAGATGGTGTGCTCATTCAGTAAGCATTATTGAATCACGTCTGTGTTAGTGTGCGGATTTGTCTACTCTCATGTAGGCATTACAAACACTACACACACACACATGCAAGGCTTTCTTTTTTTTTTTTTTTATTTATTTATTTATTCATTTATCCCCCCCTTGCTGCTTGTGCTCGCTGGGTCAGCTAACCACGCCATGCGGGCGGGCTTGCCTTCACCAGGAGGCCCCGGGAACCGAACCCGGGGCCTCCCATATGGTAAACAGGAGCCCTACTGATTGAGCCACAGCCGCTTCCCTGCAAGGCTTTCTTTTAATTTAAGCAGAAGGTAATCTTTAGTGAGAAAAGCATGTGCGTATCTGTGTGTGTATATAAAACTAGAGAGTTGAAATGAAATAAAGATAAATACTTGAAAGTTTGACTCCTAAGACACATATTTAAAAAATTCAAAGTGAATGTAGGAGAGTCTTCCTGGAGAAATGGATCTCAATATATGTGCTTTATGGGAAATGGAAGGAAAACATCCTCAATTTATAGAGTTTTACCACTTTTTGGGGGGTTAATTAATTAGGCCAAATGACAGTTGAGACGAATCTCAGTGTACAGCCTTGCAATACTCTAGATTTAGGATCAAAGGAAGGAGGCTACAGTGTCTGCTCTCCTTTTAGCTGGATGACTGAGCATTCACAGCCTCTGATTGCCTCAGCTTTCTCATTTGTAACCTGAGGGGGAGGAGGAAAACCTCAAAGGTTTCAAATGTTCTCCTGTGGGTCAGACTCACCTATTGGCATGTTTTCTTCAGAGAATTGTGAAGAATTGTGAGTCATGGTTAAAAACTGAGAAGGTCCCATTTGGGCTTCTCTTGAAAAAGGAAAAGGACCTACATTCTTCCATGGCCATGGACTTCCCAAGCTGAGTGATGGCTTCCGCATGGAAAAGGCAAGGTACTCAAGCCACTCCATGCCCTACTGATCCCTCACACTGAAATGACATGTGAGTTACCATTTATCACCATGCCAACATTTTCCTTTTTCTTTTAAGTATTTTTCTGAATGTATGTCTATCCAAACTAGTAAAATGAAATATAAGTCAGGAATGGCATTTGCCTTTTTTCTCAGACTCACTTGTAGTCTCTGTCTGGGCCCTGAAGTCATTTGAATTTGTAATAACAAGTCTAGCAGATGCTTTGGTAAAAAGCCCAAGTTGTTACAATGCTCCAAAAGTTCCCACATGATCTGGCCCTCTGCCACATTTTGGAGTTAATCCCCCGGCTCACTTTTCTTTAACCATCTGAGTTTCCTTGTTGTTTCTGAGACCCACCAAGGGTTCCCTTACCTGATACTCTTTCTCCTGCTTAGCTGGTACCAATAATGCCATCAAGCAAAACCAATGCATGGTCTAAGCAATGATCTCCTTCCCGAGTTGAATTTTATTTTGTCATTCATATCCTGCCTATCTTCAGAATAGACTTGGGGTGATTTTATTTGTACTTCATTCTGGGCCAACTTTACTGTTCTGACCTTTTGAGCTCAATGACATTCTTGCTCAAAAGCCTAGAATGTTTTTGCTTGTTTGTGTTTATTTATCAAAACTCTAGAATATCAGTCATGTTCAGCAGCCTTGAAAATCACAGCCCCTTGAATTTACTTATTTACAAGGTTGGGACAAAGCTTTGATGTCAGGGAAATTTGATAGTATAGAATCCAGTAGCTGGGGAGCAGATGTGGCTCAAGCTGTTGAACATCTGCTTCCATATGGGAGGTCCCGGGTTCGGTCCCTGGTGCCTCGTAAAAACAAAAAAACAAAACAACAAATAAACAGACAAACAAAAAACCAACTCAAGGGAGCCGATGTGACTCAGTGGTTGAGCGCTGGCTTCCCACATAAGAGGTCCCAGGTTCAATCCTCGGTCCCTGGTACCTCAAAAAAAAAAAAAAAAAAAAAAAGAAAAAAAGAAAAAAAAAAAAAAAAAAAAAAAAAAAAATCCAGTATCCACTAGACTGTGAGATTCTTTGTGACAAAGGCTAGAACTTGATCACTTCTCTATCATCCAGATAGACACAGGAGAAGCAGAAATTATTCAGTAAAATGAGTTGATTGAATGAATGTAACCTAATGGGCTGGACCTCTCCAGACAGTTACTGAATTACAGAGGAAGCTAAAAGATGGCTGTTGGTGTTTAGAGGCCCGTGGGGAGGAGGGCGGGTACCTTCTCTTGTGGGGACTCACCTCTGGAGAACAGGAGGCCCATCTGCTAGGACCCATCTGTTCCCCTCAGAAAGAAACCTCTCATACTCACCACACTGGTGTTTACACGGCACTGCACACTCTCAGTTTTGTAAACTGTGGGGCTTGGTAACCACTGAAGCTTTATGATAATATTTTTAAAATTAGTCACAAGTTTCTTAATATAAGCGATGTTTTCTATTATGATCTCAAGACAAAAACAAAGTGATACACTTATAAATAGAGTCACAAGGCAGTCATATTTACTTGGTGAAGGTCCAAAAATAGTTGGAATGAAATCTGAAGAGAAAATGTAGAACAATACTCCCTTTTATTTGGGGGGTTATTCCTTTTGTTGAAATATGGATCAAGCAGTGTTTTTCAGTAAATTGTGAGGGTACGGTAAAAATGTCAGATGGTTTGGCTGTGGTAACCATATGATCTGTAAAAATCTGGATGACAAACACTGATTGATTTATGTGATTAATATTTGTAAAAACCCTCTACTTAACTACTGTGTTTAACTTCCGATTCCCTTTCATTTCAGCCAGATCCATTTCAGACTGGCTCGGTGCTTGGCACCCCAAGTGGCTGTCCACCTTCTGTGAAAGTTCCTTCATGGAGTCAAAAATAGGGTGTTTTCAAAATGAGTTTGGGATTAAAGAGAATGGGGTAAGGAAACTTGGTAACACTGATTTAAATTGCCACCTATCTTTTTCTGTAGCGAAACAAAACATCAGAAGTTTAACATTGCAAACCCCCCATAATAAAATTAGAAATTACATTCCAACAAAATAAAGACTTCTTTTATTTTACATGTGTGGCTGCATGAAGAGTTACAGGCACACAGTACACAGACACCTTGGCAGTCTGAATGCCATTCTTAACCCCGGGACCGACACGATGAGAGGCGACCCTGAGAAGGAAGAGCTCAGAGGGGAAGTTTCAGGGACCCACTAAGCCAGAGGGTGTAATCCAGAAGATTGTCCATAAAGTTACCAAATTAGAGAGAAGAGTGATAGAAGCAATAACCAGGAGTGGAGCCAAAATCAGAAACATCGGGTGAAGGTCAGGAGAAAATGGAACCATTATTAAAAGTGGAGTGCCTTGGGGGAGAGAGAAACAGAGAACAGGTGGTCATCAGCAGTGGAAGTGACCGAAAGATTAGAACACTCTGGGGTCAAGTCCCAACACTGGGCATTCAGAGTGTTGATCCTTGTCTGGAAGGGATAGCCTTAAAGGAGACAAAGTACCTGGACATTGAATTACTCTAACTTCCATTCTTCAGTGTCCTGTCGGTGAAGGAAGGGCAGTAGAAGAAATGAAAAGGTAGTTTTTCCAATAGTACACACTCAGAGACAAATACACAGACACAGGCCCAAATGAACTGGATGCTAAGAAATTATTCATTTATTCATGCAGTCATTCATTTATCATTTTTGCTCTATCTGTATATCTTTACTTGAATTAGTTTAAAATTGTTTCTGACAATCACAAGTGCAACAAATGTAAGAAAATGTTTATATTTTTCCAACTTAACCAATCCCTTGAATTTAAGTAGGTGTAGGTAAATAATACCTATAATCAAAATATTTACTTTAAGGTCATTTCAAAATTAAAAACATGCCTCATAAACATCAAAGGCACCTTAAGTTGGAATCACTATCACAGTGTTTCACTGACTGAGCTTTTTTTCCTGGTTTGGACCAGAACATTACATGATCTGTTAAAAACCCATCCTAACATATGTTAGGAACAGCCATTCAATGTATTTGTTTTCTCTTACATGTGATTTGTGGTGTCTCTTTATTACACACCTCAGTGAGATCAAATAAAAATCTAGATAAACACACTAGGCTAGACTATGATTTTAACAAGGACAGAAGGCAGACCACCCTATATTACTACTCAAAAAATGGGAAACAGCAAACATAAAAAACATACGATAAAAGCTGTAAGGCGTGAATTGACACATCTCTATTTAATATAGGGCATGTTAGTTTAAATAAAGAAAACTGCATTTTAAGGGATCAAGTCACACACAGTCTGAACTCGCATGAATTTTTCAATACCCAAGTGATGGTAGAAAATGATTGATCTGGACATTTACAAGGCGGCTCTGGACATTTCTTATTTAACTAGATTTTTTACCCCTTACAGCCTGGGAATAGAAAGGTTTATCATTTTCATAACTAGAGTTGTATTTCAGTGGGGTGATGGGTCATGAGTTTCCTAACATGTTTTATTTATAATATGGACCCCAGAAAAATACCTTGAGAGAGCTTTTTTCAAGTTAGGTTAAAGGAAAGAAAATGCTGCTTTTCTTAGTTTTAGAACAAATGAAAATGAGGGCCCATACCATGGCATATACAAGAAAGCTAAAATTTCAGAGTAGTTAATAATGATGCAAAAGCTCCCTCTACAATAGATGGTCTTTGCTTGAGAATTTAAAACATGATTTTTTTCCAAGTGAAATTGTTTTTCTCCTTTTATTGGGTCCCTTTTCACTGGTCTGAACATGGCTTTCCCTTAGCTGTAGAATATCAATTTGTATGGTCCATATTTATTGATCTAGCACAAGAACAATCTGTTTTTGGAGTATCTTTTACCTGTAGACAGAGGAGACTGTTGTTCGGGGGCTTTATTTAAGAGATACTGAAAAGATTTTACTCTACATTGTTGTTTCCCCACTGCCCATCTCAGATGCCCCCACATCCATAATGAGGCATATTCAATTTGACAGTGAACACGTTAGAAGAAGACAGCTCTTCTTCTCTTTTGCTGGATCAAAGCACTCTCCTTAGCAATCACCATGACTAGAAACGACTCTGCTTAGAAAATGTAAGAGAACTGGAAATGTTTGCTGAGATAGTACATTAAACTATTTTTTACATTAACAAATCAAGAAGTCCATTCAGGCTTTTCTATCAAAATGGCTTTTTGAACAAAGAAAAGTGAACAGAAATCTTGATGGGTAGGGTGTCAATAAAGGGTCTGTCACAGAAATAATTTCTGGAAGTCTCCTGTTTTATCCTAATACTTCAGGTAAACTTGCATTCTAATCTATCCTAAACCTCTTTTATTATTATTATTATTGAAAATTGTACCTTCTCCAAAGCCTCAAGTAAATTTGATTCTCAAAGGGGGAAAATATAATACTTTCTTCCACAGAGTTACAGTTTTTTAGATAAAATCCTGTTACATCTTACTATTCCAAAATTATCATGATTAAATCAAAGTAGAGAAATATACAGAGTCCACGTGGATATTTCAAAACTTTTTTCAACCAACAAAATAATATCTCTTAATTATCAAGGTAAGCAAAATCAGCCCTTAATTTACTATGTTTTGCATTCTAAACTGAAAATTTTAGAACATTGATTTTCTTATGAATTTTAGTCATGTCTGATTTGAATGGACAGTTTTCTTCTGAATGAAGACTTTGGCAAGCAGTGAGTCAGCATTTCATGTGATTAATTGAATGCTACTTTAGCAGACTGTGGGTTGGAGACTAACAATGGCTCACAATCACTGTGCTAATCCCAACTTGAAATCCATTTAGGAGCACAAGTTGTACAGGAGCGAGAATCAGCATGTAGGGAAATCATCACTGAGCCATTATCACTCTCACATCATCTGCTTCCTAATTACACTATAATTAGATCAGAGACAATTACTTTTGATTTCCATTATTATTGCTTAGAATACCTTATAATCGTAATGCTGTAAGAAAATTTAAAGGTTCTCAATTTTAACTTATTCAGAGGAGGTAACAGAAGACAGAATGTTTAAGTGACCTGACCAAGAAGGGATCACACAGACCGTTGTTAACACTATTTAAATTAATTATGTTTTAAAATATTATGTTGTTCTAGTGTTTTGTGTGGAATATCCCCTATATTTCATCCTGTTGAGAAAGAAAGCCAGCAATTGAGTTTCTCTTCCTCCAGTAGGCACCGTTCTTATGCCAAATGCCAATTGCTTCCTCAAATTGTTACTTGGGCACTTATTTTTGTTTTAACCCTGACCCCATCACTGTTGTGGTACAGGCTCATTGAAGGGTCATGTCTTCCCATTTCATCCTTTACCCCCTATATTAGTCAGGGTACTCTAGGAAAACTGAACTGACAGGAGATCTCTGTAAATAGTATGAGTTTTTATGAAATTGTCTCATGCAACCCTGGGGATGCACAAGTCCAAATTCCGTAGGGCAGGCTGGAAACCAGGGACTCCAACGAAGGCCCTTAATGAGCTCCCCAGGATATTCTGTCTGTCCAAAGTAGAGATGGGAATTGCGTCTCTGAATGCTGAAATCACTTCTCTTTTTAAGGCCTTCAACTGATTGGATGGGGCGTCACTTATTGCTGGCAGTAGTCTTTTCAGTTGATTGTAGATGTAACCTGCCATCTATGCAATCAACTCACTGATGATTAAAGTCTATGAAATGCCCTTGTATTACAATTATCCCAGTGTTTGTTTGACCAAACAAATGGGGACATTACTGAGGTGACACATTAACCTAATCATCATACCCTTTTAGCTCCTGGCACAGTGACTTAACCCTAAGGGGAAATCAAGTCATGAGTATTGAATGGATATTGTATTCCAAAACCAGTTGTCCAGAATTCTGGACATGCACTTCTTGATCCTCTTTCTTTATATTAGATACATCTACATGGCATATTCCCAGTCAATTCCTTATGCTGTCATTGCATACAGAAAATCGATTTCACACATACACACAAAAACTAAATTTTATAACCCTGCTGGTAATGTAAGTTCTAGGTCAGAGTTCATGTTTTTGAACAGCCTGTATTAGCCATTCTCTGGCAGTATTTCCTTCAATTCAGGAAGCTGTGGAAGGGCCCTCCCATGCTGCCCATGTTCACTCCTCTGTCAAAGGTTGCCAAATATATAGGATGGAGCTCTTTTTCATGTAGAGTGTGAAGGAGCTGTGAATTCTCCTTCTACTTAATAAAAAGTGCTTAACACTTACCCCAACCCTGTCCATTTCCCAAGTGAGGATGATAAGAATGACAGGAATTTTAGTCACACTAACTTTCAAGAAATCCATTTGACAGACGTCAAGATAAACCTGATGAAGAAAATGAATGTCAGGAGGAATTTGGGAAACAGATAAAGGAAGTGATTGAGATTTGGGGAAGTAAACATTAAATAATTAGATTAAGAGATAGACCTCAGATTCCCAGGGCCTCTGAGCTGTCTGGACACAGTCCTTCAGGTAAGGGAGCAGGAGTGTAAACAGAAAATTGAACTTCCTGGCAGGGACAGTGTGTGCTCCTGGGGTGGGCAAACTGGGGTCTGAAGCTTTATTTAAGGTTTTATTTCACCTACAGCCACGTGTTATTTTCTCAGGGCCTCCCACGAGGCTGATAAAATTTTAAAAAAATGTCAGTTACTTGCATGAAATTTTAACAGGTTGTTAATAGAGGATCATTAAAGCAAATTTTTAAATGAAGGGGAAAACTAGCTGTTACTATTAAAACAATTATCTTCCTGAACAGACTCTCTTGGCTTGCATGGTATATTTTACCTGAAAAAAAAAACTGTATTTTTAAATTCATGTTTAACAATATAGCTCAAATAGATTTGGCAGAAAGGATAAATATTTTTGGACATATCTACAAGAGGAATAAGAAATTTGGATGATAAACTTAGATGCTTTAGATACGACCATCCCCTCCATCCTTTTATGAGATTTGGCAGAGAAAATGTTCACCTGAATATTTTATTGTAGGTAAAATATTTTTGAAGGGACCTTAGGTGGGATGAGGGACAATATTGTCATAATTTGTTATCTATACAAAATAGTTGAAAAATGGCTACTTTCAGTCTGTACCTAGATAGTAAGAAATGGCAAATGTAGAAATATTTGCTCTGGATACTTTTGGCTTAAGATCTTTCTAGTATAATTTCAACTTTCTATTTCATATCTAATTAGTTTTGCTCAAACATTAATATCAATCTTAGTCACTAGGCAAACACAATTTGGGACAGTTTTAGGCCTTCATTATTGAACTTATATTAATTTTTTCCATGTTGAGCTATGTATGATTATTGGGACTATTCATTCAGCTGGCAGTCAGTTTGATACTTTTATCTAGCTTGATTGGCAGAAAGTTATATTGAGGTAGGAAAAGTGGAAATGTTGGAACAATTATGGAAAAGAGGTCAAATGATAACAGTTTTAACAAATTGATCCAGATTTTTAACACTAAGTTAACTTGCCTTGGGACATGCCTTGGGCTTTGGGAAGGCTGGAACACAAATCAAACACAGGAGACAAAAGGCTTAAAAGGGAATGTATGTAGTAGAGCATTTATAGTTGTAGAGAATGAATTTCAACAACACACAAAAAATGGTTAATTCAGCCAATAACTGTATTAGTCAGCCAAAGAGGTGCCGATGCAAAATACCAGAAATCTGTTGGTCTTTATAAAGAATATTTATTTAGGGTAGAAGCTTACAGTTACCAGGCCATAAAGCATAAGTTACTTCCCTCACCAAAGTCTGTTGCCACATATTGGAGCAAGATGGGTGCTGACATCTGTCAAGAGTTCAGGCTTCCTGGGTTTCACTCTTTCTGGGCACATTTCTTTTGGGACTCAGCTCCTCTGTTTTCTCCACAAGGCCAGTTGTAGACTATCAGATGACTGGCTCTGTCTCTGTCCCTGGGGCTCGATTCTCTCCGGGCTCAGCTGCTCTGCTCCTCTCTGTGCTTACTTCCCAGGCTCCAGCCCAAAACTCCCACTCTCTTCTCTGCCATGGAGTTTTCTCACCTTGGTGGGCAGGGACTCAATGTCCTACTGAAATGGCCCAATCAAAGCCTTAGTCATAATTTAATCATGCCCAGAGATAAGCTTAGGCATTGAACATAGCTCCTCTGGTCACCCTAGCCAGCTATCTCATACCTGTCTTCCTCTCATCATTAGCAAACCTAGATGAGTACAGGTGCTCAAGGTGGAGGGAGTGTATGAGGGCCCAAAGAACCATTCCTTCTTCTGGATCAGATCTCTAAAGTACATGTGTTAATGATAGTTTAATAATCTGCATATTATGTACAGGGGGTGAAAGTAGATGCAGGAGATAGAAAGGAACAGATAGAAAAGAGTTGTTTTCTGTCCTAAACTCTTTCCTTGCCTCAGTTCTCAGAAACTGACACCAGAAAAGTATTGAGAAGATCCATACGTAGAACCATTTTTCTTTAAAGTTCTTCACAACCAGGTTTTGTAAAGCAAGCATTATCCTAGATTCCTGGGAATCCTCTTGATTTAGACCTAGCTGCTCTGTCCCCTTGGACTCTACTCTCCCTGCTAGCTGCATGTCATCATTTATTGCTTGAAAGCTCAAAGTAGCAACTTTTATTCATCCATTTGAGAAAAAATTACAAGTATTGTGTAAACAATTACAAGTATTGTACAAACAATGAACATGCTGGCTTGGCCCATCTATTTGTAAGAAAAACATGTGGGTTTTTATGGAAATGGGTTACAGCTCTAGAGCTCTTGGCACAATTACAAGTATTTTCGGTGCAAATCACCAAGTTTATGTATTCCTTCTGTCCTAAAAGTGTAGTATGTGTAATTTAGCTAATGGGATTCCCATTTCATTTTCTAAAGATTTGTCACCTGATAATGCCAGTAAAATTGTTTTCACCAAAGTGTACTATATACAACAGAATGATTCTTTTGAAAAGTAGTCTATCAATTCATCAGTGATCATTCATAAGTCAAAAATGTTAGCTATTTCATCCCTAATTATCATTGCATATAAAAATTTCTTAATCCACTATCATTTTTCATTCTTGATTCCTATTTGGTTACCTTATCAAATTTGTTAGGGTCAATGATGATTGTTCTAAGGGAGATCATCTAATTCAAGGTGTGCTGCAATTTACTAGCTATGTGACCTTAAGAAAACTACTTTTTGAGCCTACCAAGTTTGTGATGATGATCTAACAATATAATATATGTAATAGTGCTTTACAAACATAAAGTGCTAAATACTTTTACTTTCATGTAATACTACACAGTGTCTGTTGGCTAATGCAATGTTTGCTATACAGGATCTCAGTATCTGTTGAACTTAATACCCAAGAATTGATGGCATTGCATAATGCTTATTGTATAATATCTCTCTCAGGCCTCAAAAGAAAACCATGACTGTAAAGTCTTTAATTATGCTGATACATGGGGACTAGATAAATATATGCCTCCTCACAAACTCAAGTATTTTTACTGAATAGAATTGTTTTTTTCTTTAGGAAGTGCTGTTTTTTTTTCCTTTCTCTTTCTATTTCTTTCTCTCGTTCTCTCCTTTCTTTCATTCTCTTTCTCTTCCTTTCTCTTTTTTTATTTTTTAAAATCCAAAAACCAGTTTTCTATGGTGACAATTTGAAGAAACAAAAATAATTCCAGTTAAGTTTTTGAATTTTAAAATTATTTTTTCAGTGATCTATACAAAGAAACGCACCTTAAAAATTGCTATCGCCTCCACAAAGAGTTATTCTTGCCTTTGTTAAGTCTTCCACATGGATGACTAATTAATTGATCAATGTATTTGTTTGGCAAATATGTTTTGAGGTCCTCCAAAAGCTCAATTAAATTGACAGCATCCAGCACTATATGCTGGCCTTGCAAGTTTTATTCATGCGGTTAGCAGTTTGGATGTCAAGGAAGAGTCCTTCCCAAGGAAAGGTCTCACGTCCATCTGAGAGCCTTGAAATCTGATGAAGGTTAGAAATAGTAGTGTTAGGAATGTGCAATGGGAGAAGTAATCCTCTGAGGTAGGTCAAACTCCATGGCATATGGTTGAAAGGTGCGCCTTAGAACCTTATACAGTAGTAAGAATTGAAAAAGGAGTCATAAGATTTGATAACTTACCGAGAGTGATAAATATTCGTAAGACATCTCTGTGTTGCATGACAGACCTTATTTATAAGCTGGTCTCTGATGATCTAATGCAGAGGGCAGTGACTTCCTAGTGTGTGGCGTTAATGAAGAAGGCAAGAATTCTATGGGTGATATCTGCATCTCAGGAGATCAGGCCCTCATCTGTGCTATTTATGGCCCTTGGGACAGAGCTACATCCAAATTCTTGTGGGAAAGCCTGTTGCTTGTTTCTGGGAAATTCCAAATTTGGTTGTGCTGGTCTCAGAATTTTAGATAACCAGTTATTTATCTAAAGCAATATCCCCAACTTTGCACTCTGATCCGGACTTCACATATTTTGCCAGACAATGTAATATTGTACTTAAGTTACATCTAAATACTGTGGAAACCCCTATTTATTTTATATTATTCCTTAAGTATGTAAATAAAGGGGTGTAAGAGAAAAGTTTCTTCTAAATAGAAACAAAAAGCTTTGAATCAAATTTTTATAACATCAGTTAGGCAAATTTATTCAGTAAGAAACAATGTCTTACTCAAAACTTTTAAAATTTGTTCTAGGTGTTATCACAAATACTACAAACTAGTCTTGGCTTAACAATTGGAATTTATGGGCTTACAGTTTTGAAGATAGAAGTGCACAGTCAAGACATCAGCAAGGCTTGCTTCCTGCTAGAGTCTGGGCTGTCCTGAGCTGGCTGACACAATCCTCGGGCTCCTGGGCTTTCAACTCTGCCTCTGGTCACATGGAAAGTGTCCTCTCTTTCTCGTGTCTCTTCTTTCTGTTTCCGCTGACTTTTGGCTTACAATTTTGTCTCTTTATAAGGCCCCTTGCAATGGCACTGAGGGATTACTACCAGGCACCAACCAGCAATGCAAGTGGAAAAAAACCTTGACCAAAAGGAGGAAAGGGTAAAGATAAATGAATTTATATGGCTAAGAGATGTCAAAGTGAGTTTGGAGGTCACTTCAGAGATTATGCTTATGCACGTCTCAACAGGAGCTCATTGACTGCCGAAGTAAATATTACCTCATATGCAGGGCTCCTGAGGGTTCTGGAGACATCCAGACACTATAGGCAGGGCAGACAGCTCAGGAGTTTGGTGCACTCCCATTTGGCCCTACTTTGGAATTTATGCTCTCCAGTGTGATAGAGTTGGACTCAGTTGTGTTTTCCCTACACATGACTCTTCTGCCCCTTCTATATGAACCTATAATTAGTACTAGAGTTGATAGGTGTATGACCAAGGGTCTTAAATCTTTGGGCTGCCCATGTGCCATTTGGGCTCTGAATCCCAACAGACATTAGCAAGAGGTTGCAAGGTGTTGCAAAAGACTTGCAACACCTACTCTCCAGTTCATTGGACTCACCCAGGACAACTAACAAGGAGATGATGATGGACAATGGCCATCCCAAGGAACAGAGAGAATTTGCAACTGTAAGCAAGAAAGTCCCATCCATCTGCCCCATGGGATCTAAGCCCCCTCTCAATTAGAGGTGGAGTGAACATCTCCATCACAGAATCCTCAGAATTGGGGAATGGATGAAAGACTAGGGTAGACTTACAGTTGTTCTACTGTAGACTAACAATGGAAGAATTTTTATCATGAATGTGGAGGCAGTGGCCACTGGAGGAAAAATGGGTGAGTGTCTTGGTGGGCATTTTCAGGACTTGGGAATTATCCTGAATGACATTACAGTGATCCAGGTCATTGTATACATTGAAATAACTTGCAAAAATGTGTGGAAGAGAGTGTCAACAGTGTAAGCTATAATTCATGCTTAGTGGTAGTGCTCCAAGATGTGTTCATCAATTATGGCAAATGTACCACACTAATGAAGGATGTTGTTGATGTGGGAAAACATGGGAGGGCTAGGGAGCGAGGCATATGGGAATCCCCTATATTTTGTGTGTAGCATTTATGTAATCTAAGTTTCTTTAAAAAAATAAAAATAAAAAGTATATTAAAAGAATAAAGTAATGATAATGATAGCCAGGCATTTCTTGTTTATAACATACATAAAAGACATTGGATGAAAACAAGGATGCAAGGGAGGAAAGAGAGGATTTGGAAATATGCTGTCCTAGTGTCTTTTAACACATGTAGTGATTGAACATATTTAGGGATAGAATGAGATGATTTAAAATGCTTATTGTAGCTTTTATAACAACTGCTGAAAGAGAATACAACAGCAAATAATAAATAAGTCAATAGGTATGATAAATATCATAAAAATGCTAACTTAAACCAATAAATAGAAGAAACAATTGTGAAGTACAAGTGATAGTGGGCAACAAAAGGTGATAAGGCCTGAATTAAATAGCCTCGGATTCTTACCATTTGAGTGTTCTTCATTTATTTCCACAAATACCAATTATGTCAAGTCTGTGAAAAATGTTGTTCAAACCTTGTTTATTATTATTTGTTTTTGTCCAATCTTCTGTTGATTGTTGATAAAAAGGAATTTCAACTATAATTTTATATTTCACTTCCTCTTGTACAACTGTCATTTTTCATTTCATATATTTTAAAGCTCCATGATTGGAGTCATATGCATTTGGTACTATATTCTTTTCCTTGATTTTTTTTCCCTTTACCATTATTAATTATGTATCTGTGTTTCTCATAAAAGTCATTGTAATGAAGTCTGATTTGTCTAATAGTTAATAAAGCCAATTCATCTTTTTAAAAAAAAAAGACCATATTGCCTGATTCCGTTGGTCACACCATAACTAAAATAACATCTTCAAGAGGAGATTGACCACTTTATCAATGTGTTTGCACCCTCAGGAACACGGAATGAGATTGAGAACATGTCTTGCAATGGGGTACACAATTCAGCCTACCACAAAAACCTTAAAGATAAAGCCACTCTTTTTGTATATTAAGGTTACAAAAAAATATTCCCCTCTTTATTTTTCAGCAAGTGAGATTAAGTATGAAGAAGATCTCACATCAGACTTGAATTCCAAGAAATGAGCTGTTGGGTTATTTATTTCAGTAATTTTATATTTTCACAATGTGCCTCTATTCCTAAATCATAATTGCTGCCTGTAGATAAGGAGAGTGAATGTAAAATGAATAATATGATGTGCAATTGACCCATTTGATTAAACATCTATTGGAAATGACTAGGATGTACTTCAACACTTTGAGGAGAGCTCTCCAATTTAATTCTAGTGGTAAGATTTAGAAACATGCTATGATAAGTATAGAAGGAACAAGAATATTGAAATCACTGAAACTAAATTATTCTTGGTTGTTTTTTTTAAATATATATATATCATTTACACTAATTGTCAATTCTGTGAAAATGTAGAGACACACTTTCCTGTCATTTTTCAATCTCTTCAAGAAAAACTTAGCAGAGAGTTGGGCCTATATATTTCCCAAAGGTAAATTATTTCCTGATATTTTACTTAGCCTTTTATCTTTTACCCTACAATAATGAAAACATCACCATTTTATTATGTCAGCTGTAATATATGTCTTCTTTAATTTCTTTAACTTCCTTTACCTTCTTGTAAAGAGAAATATCCAGTTTTTATAATTCATTTATATATTCAGGGTAAAATAGTTATTTAGTTCCAATCTTCATTGTAATCAGAGATTTACACATTGTAAAATTGAATTCCTTATTTCTTCCAGATGACTGCATAGTGAATTGGATGCAGGATTTTTTGAAGGCCAAAGAATGAAGTTGGGGACATCATTTGTGTACTGGAAGATTGTGACCTGTTTTAGCTAAAACATAGGCACTCGCCGCCCCTTGGACTCTTAAAGTAAATTGCTTAAGTTTTGTTGTATGCGCCTTGTCTATCAGGAAACTGATGAACTTAATTAAAGCATGATCCATTGGAGGATATTATGCTCACTGGTTCATGTTTTGAATTGGATGCCAAAATTAGAGAATCATATTCGTAATCTTTTAGGGACCTGAGCTAAAACATGGTTGGCAAGTGTTTATCAGTTGCTTATAAAGGTTTTGTGTGAGCTATGTGTCAAAATCATGACAGTGAGAAGTGGTCCTTCCATGAGTACACTGTGAGACTGCTGTGCACATCAGAGCCCTAAGTGTACATTAAGCAATTGCACTGAGTTGTTGGACAAAAGAGGGCAAAAAAGGCAGGATTGTATGGTATTAAATGTCACTTGAACATGTTATAGACTTCATAATATAGATTTTCACATTATACAGTGTAGCTCATAGGGATTGGGGTTGTCAAATGAACACATTTTTTAAAAATTTATTTTTTTCTATTTCTGTATTGAAATAGAAGATGGTAGGTGGTGATGATGACAATGATGCCAGGAGTGGAGAGAAGGAGGGGTTTCTTTGACAGCATGTGACTCAAACCAGATAAGATGTAAAGAAGTAGTGGGGTGGGGAGAGGGAGTGGCTGGCTGCAGGGATGATTTCCATGCCACCAGGACTCTGTTAATTGCTCCAATGTCTGTCTGTGGGTTGGAGTTTTCATGAGTCTAGCTAGAGTCATGCCTGCCAACGTCTCAGCGTTCATTGTTACATTTTTATGTGTATGCCTTAAAGGACTTCTTTCTCACTTTAAAGATGAAAAAAAAAAAATAGCAGAGGGAAGGCTCTGATTGGACACGACACATTGGTCATCCCTGTGGAACGCGGCAGTGGAGAGAGGGGGTGCTTGGTGAGCTCCTCTGAGGACTCTGCACCAAGAAGGCAGTGCCTGGCCCGTGAGCCCTCACTTTTGGAACTCTGCCCTGGCAAAGCACACTGGAAAATGCCTCACGGAGAGGCCTTATTCACTGTCTCTCAGGTACTGATGAGACTTGGTAAACTACCTAGTCTTCTTCCAGGGTTGGATCAACTAAAACTCTGCTTAGGTGATGGCCCTACGTGTACTTATTTCTCCAACCCTTTCCGTGGTCTTTTATCCCCTACTTTGAGGCTGAGGAGGTGCTTTATTTCATACTTTCCTCACTGAAAACAACAACCACATTTTGGTTTGGGCCTCAAATGTTATGAGATTTGCACCTTTCTTTTCCTTTTGGATCCTCATTTTACTCAACATATATCTTCACTGAATTATTGTTGGTTTTTTTTTTGTTGTTGTTGTTGTTGTTTGAGAAAACTGTTCTTTTAAACCATTTGGCCAATATTCTTTAATGTATACTCATTCTGACTCTCGAGTTTAATCTCAATCTTCCTAAATTTCACCAACTAATGAGTCCCTCCTCCCATCAAAAAGTTAGAGTAGTATAATGAAAAATGTATGCCTAACAGAGAAGCAAGAAAACAGATTTTTAAACTGTGAACACATTATTTAAAATCACCCCACATCTCTGTATGGGTAAAGTCATTCAACTTAAGTTCTAAAAAGATCTTTAATTCAAAAACTTGGAACTGTATTTTCTTTTCTCTAGATTTCTCATTCTTCTTTAAATTAGGGATTTTGAAGTGATGAATGCACAATTATGTGATTATACCAAATACCATTGATTGTACACTTTGAATGAATTGTATGCTTTATTAATATGTATCAATAAAATTGATTTTCTTAAAAAAAACAGGGCTTCCACTTTCCCATCCAAGCCCACCTCGTCCTTCTGCAAACTAGCATCCCAGACCTGTTCTCCAAGTGATTGCTTCTTCTCCAGTGATATTAGCCTGGAACTGTGGCCTATTCACATGCCAAACTTCAGTTCCCCAGGCTAAAATTATATCACTCAGGTGTGTATTTTTTTTTAAATTTCATTCCAGTGCTAGAGAACAAATATCTCACAGAGCCCAAGAGGAGGTAGACACCGTTTTTGTAAAACAGATTTTGAAACATAATGTGTGATTATTTTGCTCCTGTGTCTTTATAATTTCTCCCTATCTTATTGAATCCTCTGCAATTTTCTCTTTTTAAATAATTTGAAGTAATGCTTAAAGTCGATATGACTGCTGGATTAGTAGTCACTCTTGAAGCAAGAGGGGCTTTCCATGCAGGTTATGAACTGTATGATTACATATATTTAAATGACAGGATCACTTAGTTCTTCATGGAAAGGCAGGAGCAGAATGTCTTCTAATACAGGAAATGTTATTCCTAGTTTCAACTCAGAGGAATGTTGAAAGCTACTGAGAGGGAAGACCTGATCATGTGTAACATACCTTTGCTTTTAAAATTGTTAACACACAAATGCATACACATGCACACATACATACATATCCCTTTTTCCCATTTCCAGGATTTAGAAAATTTTTTCTTAATGTAACTGTGGGCATAGTTGCACTTATAGATATTTATTGGACACCTACCATGTATAAGAATATTAGGGAGGGTGCAGTTATTACCTACTTCCCTTATTAAAGAACCTCTGAAAAGTTTACCTGTATTTACATTTTTATTAGATTTAATGAGTAGCAGTTGGTTGCTGATAATTCTAATGTTGCTACTGGAAATGATGTGTTATTTTAAGAAATTCATATCCTCCATGTGAGCTGTGAAACATCTGTTCATACCAGAACATATCAGTTAAAGCTATATTTTGCTTCTCTCACTGTGAGTCCAGATGGTTATATCTATGCACTATATTAGGTTTCAATTATCTGTAGTAATTTATTTTAATTTTTTCTTTCAGATGTCTAATGAAACTAATTATATTAAGACAATAAGAGCTCTTGTTTATAAGGCTGGAGGTGCTAAAAGTTAAAGGCCTTAAGTGTGTTTGTGTGTGTCTGTGTAAGTGTGAGTGTGTTTCTGTTACAATCCCTTATGGTAGTAGTTAAAAGACGTATAAACCCGATATTAAAGAAGAGATGAAATATTGGTTCTGAGTAGTTATTTTTTAAATCAAAAATAAAAATCATCAGAAATATAGCTTTGCGAAAGATAATTATGGTGAAATTGTTACTTAATTAACACACTGCATATTCCTTTATGGAAACATAGTAATGATAGTCTTCTCATTGAACCTTATAATAAGACAAATGATAAAGCTATTCAAATGAGTAAAGAAAATGCCAATATTCAAATAATTTTGCTCCCAAAAGGATGCTACATGATGATTTAGACAGTAATCTTCAAATGTTTTTGCACTGTTATACCCTGTTTATTTTGGAAAGTGTGCAAACTGTCAGTCATTTTTAAACTGACATAATTTTTTCTCAGATGATTAAATAATTGCAAAGGATGTCAATTTCAGTATACTATAAATAAGGAAAGAGGAAAATAAAGCTATGAAATTGCTCTTTTAATGTAGTAAGTAGAACTTTAGTACTGAAATAGTTAGGTACTGACCATCATCTATTAAAAGAAAATGTACACTAAAGCCTTTTAACAACAGGAAATTGCATATTCTTTCTTTTTTTCTTTGAACTTGTATTTCAATTTTATTTCTCCACAGCAATTTAACTTAATGTAATATAGTTTTCACTTTAAAATCTTTTTATTAATGATTGTTTCTTATTCCATTGTGAGAAAAAATATAAATTAAAAATAAAGCATTTTTCATTGTGCCTACATAGTTCAGTTAAGTTTTTGTATTGAATTATCATTACAATGAATATCTGTACCAGATTTATTGAACTAACATATATATTATAAATTTGTATATTTAGAATATGAAAAGTAAAATTTAATTGGAAATGCATATCTTAATGAGATAGGGATTTTTTTCCCCTTAGTTTACAGATCAATGGATGACTACCATTTAATTGACAGACTAATTATAGTGTAGTATTAAGTTTCTTCTTAGATTTACTTTTTTTTAAATTGATGTAGACCCTGAGCAAACTTGGGATGTTATAGAATTCCACTGAGGTACTTGATACTTTTTCTAAATTATATGCAAAATATTAGTGAGATCTTACAAAAATGATTTTTAGCCCATCACTTGACAAGTTAATTAGGTTCCATTTGAAAACAATCAGAAACCACATAATTTACAAAAAGACTGTGTGATCCAGTCATTAGAATCTTAAATTTTCCCATTATATACAGAGATGGTTCAGATGCTCCTTTTCTTTGTTCACCGAATGTTTCAGCACAGTAGGTAATGCACTTGAATCATCTGGGGAATGCAGCCTCTCCCCATGCCTGTTGGAATATGTCCTCAAGCAGAGCCATTTTATGAAGTACATACATGGAAATGGAGGATCTGGAAATGTAGTCCTTTAAAATTCCATATCCAAGGGCCCTTTGGAAAGCCTTTATGTTCCAGGACTACCCACACCTCACTGAAGATCACTCTTTAAAGGCACTCATTTCTTTTTCAAAAACCATGATTTGAGGAAACATAGTTTCAAGAGTAGTAGAAATTGTCATAAATGTTTCCTTGTTCTTATCCAGCGCTCAAGCTCTCATTAAATGAGCACCGAGCATGTAGACATTATATTACTCATGGGGAGCAGGAGGTTGTGTGAGACATTGCCAGTCACCAATGGGGGCCTAACTTTATAATATAAATATGGACATGTAACTAATCACATAAAATTTAACATTATAAGAGAGGAGGCTACTTGACATAACGGTTAAGAGCATGGACTCTGGAGCCAGTCTCCCTGGGTGAGCACACTAGCTCAATTACTCATGAGCTATGTGACCTCAGGTTATTTATTTAATCCTCTGGGCCTCAGTTCCCTCCCTTGTCCTCACTGAGTTCTTGTGAAGATACAAGTTCATGTGGGCAGCACAAATCTGTGATGAAACATGCCTAACCATTAAGCAAGGGGTTAGGTTCATGTGTCAACTTGGCTAGGTGATGGTGTACAGTTGTTTGGGCAAGCAAGCACTGGTCTGACTGTTACTGTGAGGCTAGTTCATGGATTTAAATCATCAGTAAGTTGATTACATCTATGACTGATTCCATCTACAATCAACTGAGGAGACAGCCTTCTCCAATGAGAGAAGGCTCATCCAATCTGTTGAAGGCCTTAAAAGGGGAAGTTATGATTTCAGCAAACAGATGGGAGAATTTCCATCTCTACTTCAGCCAGCTGGCCTCTCCTGGGGAATCCGCTGAAAATCTTCATCAAGGTTCCCAGCTTGTACCCTGCTGTATGGAATTTGGACTTGCCCATCCCCACAGTTGCATGAGACAATTCCTACTAAAACATGATAATATTTACATATTTATAGCTCCTGTTGGTTCTGTTTCCATAGAGAACCCTGACTAACACACGTTGGAAACTAGGCTAGGGATAGATTATGAAAGGCCTCATGGAAGATTTCGGGAGCAGCACAAAGTTCTCAGTGTTTAAAAAAATAACTCTAAAAACAAATTGGAATAATGAGTATTGTAGGCTTTCATGTACTCATTTCACAATCATTTATGGAATACCATACTCTGCAGTTATGTGAAGAGCTTTGCAGGAAGAGGAAACAGCAAGCACAAAGGCTCTGATGGGGTTGCACACTTGGAATCACTCTGAGGAATAGGGTGGCAGGAGAGATAAGAGCCAGGGTGCTTTGTTGTCTCTTTTTTCTTTGATTATAATTTCTTCCATTTCAAGGCTTTCCACAGAGACTTTTATACTTTGTTGTTATATTCCTCGGAAGATCTCTCCTGGATCTGTCTAAGGTACTCTCAGCTCTCTCACAGAGACAAGAGAGTTTGAGAAGCTCAGCTTAGGCTTCCCTCTCAGCTGGGGGCATATTTCCTAGTCTCATCTCCAACCTGGTTCCCAGCACTCATCATGCACAAGATTAATTGCTGTCACATCCTGGTATAGACCAGAGTGAATCTCCCCACAGACACAGCCAGGAGTGTTTGTTCCAAGTCCTCACTGTCCTCAAGATGCCATCCCCTGATTACTCAAAATTCTAATATTTCCTCCATCATTCTCACTCTCAGCTGATTGATGATCTTGTATCCTATTCTACTGAGAAAATAAGAGCAATCAGATACTCCAATCTGCTTGCATCCACCCCAACCTCTGTGTTCCTGATAACCAGTATGAATCTAAACCAGCTGTTTCATTTATGCATCTACTCCCATAAACTCTCACTCTTTAAAGGCATTGCTCCAGCAATTATCCCCCTCTATATGGTCAATTTTTTTTTTCTGCAGGATAAGTCCTAACAGCATACATACACACTGTATTTTTCCAACTTAAAAACAAAATTCTAAAAATTCCAGCTAGTCCATTCCTTTACTATCATTTGCAGCAAAATTCCACCAAAGAGATGTGCGTGCTGTTTGTTTCTCACTCCTTTCCTCCAGAAAGCTTTCTACTGCATTCCAAATAGGCTTTTGCTCCATGACTTTCCTGAAACTATCAGTGACCTCTGTTGCTAAATGCAATGGTTACTTCTTTATCTTCCTTCATCTTATTTTCCTAGCATGTGCCATCATTCATCACACCCTCCTCCTTGGAATACCATTCAAACTTGGCTTCCTGGATCCATCCCTTCTGATTGTCCACCCTTTTCACTGGCCTTTACTTCTCATTGGCATTTGCTGGCTCTTTCTCTATACAACAACCTCCCTAGAATGGAGCCTTTAGTGCTCAACCCTACTCCTCTTCATCTTTTCTCATTCCCTTGGTTATTTCATCTGACCTCATAGATTTAAATATCATCTATATACTGATGGTTTCCAAATTTGTATTAGTTCCAGAACCTACTCCCAAACTCCAGACTCATATCCATCTGCCTACTCAGCAACACTTGGAAGTCTAACGTCCAAATCTGAACAACCTTCCCTCAAAATCTAGTCCACTAGCTGTTGTTCCCATCTCATTTGACAACTCTACCTTCCAGTTTCTCAGATCCAAATTTGTATTGGGATTCCTTCTTTCCTCTCCCTTTCACATTATCACGTATAATAGTAAAAAGATTAAAATAATTCAATTTCCTTCAATTTTTCATTTATTCTTTTGTGATTCTTAAAAGTCATATAGTAATCAGTCACAAGTGTCACTTGGAACTGTGGATTCCATTTTGTAGGGTCTGAAACATACATATTGGGACTGTCTTTAAAATTACAAAACAACAAATTGAAAATAAATTATGAAGTGAATTTTTATTTAGAAAGACAAAGAAATAATAGAAATCACAACTTTTATTAAAGCTCACAAATATGACAAATATTTAAAAATCCACAAAAATAATATAATTTTCTTTTAGTTAAATATCTGCCATAGTTCCAAAACACTTTACAAATGTTTTGCTTACATAATCAGCAGATTTTTCTAGTAGTAAAGATCTTTTTTTAACAGAAAGAATAGAAAAATCGTGCCTTTCTATTTATTGATGATAGATTATTTTTTAATTGATAGCTTAGGAAAAATAGCTTTTAACTTTACAACTTGTTATTGGCAATGTCATCACTTCTGCCATATTTTATTCATTAGAAACAAGTCACTACGTCTTGCCCACATTCAAGGAAAGGGGAAATTAGACCAACTTTGAAGAGACGAGTGCCAAAGAATTTGTAAACATATTTTAAGATGACCACATTGTATCTAAACAATATATGGAATTAATGGGCACACCTAAGAGATAAGTCTATAAATTGGTTCTAATTCTCTGTGTTCCATTTGGGTTTTCCTAAACCCATAAATCATCTTTGGCTTCCTGTTGGTTCTCCCATGGTGATGGAATGGCTGCACAATTTCCAGGAAGTGCATATATTTACCATGCTCTGCAGAGGAAGAGAAATAACACCTGGTTGAGGGCCCAATAAGACTGGGGAAAGAGAACCTTAACCAGGGGGATGTGATCATGTTTAACCAACTCTGGCCAGGCTACATAAATCACTCCTCAAGCCAGAAATATACAAACCAGTTTAATCTAGTCTTCTTTAGGGGTGTGGTAAAAAAATAACTCATATCTTGATTTTTAACCTAAAAACACAGTAGACCTGATTATAATATCCATTTTCATAAGTTTTCACTGTTTTAATATTCTAATAATGGATTGTAAGGACAGAGACTTTTTTGTCAGTTTGGCTTACTACAGCAATCACAGAGTCTGCAACAGTGCTTGACATGTAGTAGATTCTGAATCAATAGTTGCTGAAAAAATTAATATAAAAAAAGCAACTGTAAGTTAAACAAACATTAGATGAGGAGAAGAGTAGCATCTCTGGTACAAGCTAACTTATTGATTATTTACAGATATTAGCCTGTTGATAGCTAATAGCCAAAATACATTAAGTATTAGTCACCTGACTCTTACCCTTCATGTTCTTTCTATTTGCCACTTTAACCACCCCTCATTTCCTACCTCCTCCCCCCACAAAGCTTTCTGTACATCTTATCTTTCTGGAGCAACTCATATAGGCACTTCCTTTTCTGCTGTGCAAGGAAGTTATTGCATGTGTTGGGACACACCACCAATTGCCAAGAAATTCTATTTCTGTCTCCTTCCATTCATCAAGAGGAAACACTAAATGCTGCAGCAACTCATCAGCATTTTCTGGACAGAAACAGCAAATTAACTGTCTGTTCATGAGGTCATGTTGAATCACTTCAACTTGGAAAATGAATTCTTTTTAAGGAAAAATTTAAACTAATAGAAATATATTGCTTGAGAACATATTAGTGATTGAGAAATAGCTGGAATTCTTTTAACAATAAGTACAATTTTCTCCTATTTTTATTTTAAAATTGTTTATGCCAATTTCATAAAAATCTTTCCATTTTTCTACTCTTTTCCTTTCTTAGTTCCTCCCTCCACCCATGAAACTCAAAGAAGGGAGGCCAAAAAGGAGATGGAAAAAATAGAAGATTCTCTCAATGTTGGAATGACTAGCTATGGGAATATTTTTAACCTCGTTTCCAGGTTATCATTATGGAAAAGATCTCACACAAGACCAAAATAATAGTTTCAAATTATAATAAAAACAATAAGTGGCATTTTGCCAGGCACTATGCTAAGCATTTTATGCATATAGTTGCACACGACCATGTATGCATGGTCCTCCCTTGGATTTTTGATGTTGAATTTGTATTATTTTAAAAAGATGTTTTCTCTATTTTCAATATCATAGATAGTGTCATAGAGTCTTTGGTTAGAAAGAAAATGAAGAAGTATGGAGAGTTCAGTGAAAAATAAAAGTAAAAGCTTTTATTGTCCGATGCACAGAGGAAAAAAAGAACAAAAACAAAATGCCATCTTTGGATTATCACTATAGTAGATTGGGGATAAGCAGACACATATTTGATTTCAGAAGTGAAAATCATCCTGGTATTAGGATGTGACAATTTGGATTCCATTTATAAAGTCCTTAAGGTTTTTGTATCTTTAAAAGGGACAGAAGTTTCTATGTTATTCTATAAATCAAATTCCAGTTCTTTCCTTTCAGTTTCTGAATTCTGGTATACCAATTTGTTCTTAATTTTCCCTTATCAAAATATTTACTATAAGTTAACATGGTTTTGAAAAATGATTTCTCTCTCTGGCACTCTGGGTTCCTGTATAGCAAATATTCGCCTTGGTTCTCTTCTTCCCTTCTCTCTTGCTTCATTTCCTCTAGTTATTTCCAGCATACTCACTGTGTCCCTTGCCTCTGCACACTTGTACTCTGCCGTGTCTTCCACGAAGGTGGAGGAAGTCGGACTTCCACAATTTGGCAAGTTCTGATGCATACAGCTCTGCAAGATTTATTTGACCCTGCTTGTCACTTATCAGACCCAGAATTAGGAAAACCTCTAAGAAGGCAGGATTAAGTGAGTTCTGGGTGAACACACTGTCATAGCAGGGGGCCCTTTTAAACCAGGGGTCTTTAAAAAGAAAGACATTGTCTTGCCTAGACCTCTAGCACTCTAACAGAGTATGGAATTTCAGTAAGAATGACATCATGTATCCAATAAGGACAAGAGGTGAACTGGCATGCTAAAAACAACATTCTTTTCTCATGAAGAAGTTCAGAGTCCAGAAAAGGCTGTGGGAAAATATCACATCACTTTTGGAACTCATGTCGTGTTGAGTGAAATATTTATTTCCTTTTTTTCCACCTGGGAGATATGGAAAATATTATCCTACTTAGTTCCTTTCTTTGAGACATTAAGGTCCTCAAATTTTAAATGTGTTTAATTTAGCCAATGATATAAGGATCCCTTTTTAAATAAAGAGCAGTAAAGGCTGGCCTTATTATTGTGTTCTCTGAAAAACAAAAACAAAAAACAAAGCACTACTACAGTGGATGGGAAAACTTCTTAATTCCTCCCGTTCTTCCAAATTATTAGGGTAAGATAAGCAGACAAGGTATTGGGACATCCACCTAATGAATGGATCCTGGCACTGCATATTACAGTAACTCTAAGGTTGTGCAAGCTCAGTCTAGAAACTTGATTTTTAAAGATAGCATGTTCTGAATCAGACAAAATAACCGAATCTACATTTTGTCTGGTAACTTGTTTTCTCTTCTTTTTCTTTTTAGGAAATACAAAAAGGTGGTCTAAAACAATTAATACTCATTTTAAAAAGGTGCATTACTCTCAATTGATTAACTGGCAAGATTGAAATAAACACATGCAGTTTATTTTCTGTAGCCAACTTGATGTCATCAATGGGTAGTAATTAAGAGATGAAAGAAAGAAAAAAGAAAGAAATAAAGAGAGGGAGGGAGGAAGGAAGGGGAGAGGGAGGGAGGAAGGAAGGGGAGAGGGAGGGAGGGAAAAGAGAGAGAGAAAGAACATATTTCTGTGATTCTATTTTTCCAAGAGGGTCTCCAGTTTATTTCTGTGCTCTGAGATTCTCCCTTCCCTACCCCAAAGGGAACAGATCCCAGGCCTGTGGCAAATTAGTGGGCGTGCATTTCCAAAACGAGGTCTCATGCCTATTTCTATCATAGCCTAACTACCACCCCGTTGGAAGGGAAAGGACCACTGGGCTTGGGGACAACAAGAGAAGGCACCATGCCTTTCTTTTCCATTCTTTTTTCTGTTGCCTGAAGTAGTTGATCAGATAGGAGGAAATCTATTTCACTGCCCTTCTCTACTCCTTTTCCTGCTGATGGATCACGGCTGATTGTCCCGTGGAATTGTCCCCCTAAACTCATCGTGCAAGCCGTCCTCTTGTCTGTATTGTCTGTATGTAGCTGGAAGTCAGAGTGTGGGGAGGAGACTTGGAGGCCAAGGGAGGAGAGAATATGCAAGGAACATGTGGAAATATGGTGTGGGGAGCAGGCTGGTGTGCTGATGCTGCTTGAATGACTTAGCCTCGCACAAGTAGCTAGAGAAAGTGCCAGAAGAGCGTATTAGGGTAGGTACGGTTTTGAACCGGCAACTAAGTTTTCAGTAAACATCGTTTACCTATGTGCAGCAAATATACTTTGTATAAACCCTTTTAGAAGGTAATGATTAATTTAAAATTAAACTCACATTACAGATTTTATATATTTTAAAAGTATATTTTTTATATATTTTTAAACATTTTGCCTTAGAAAAGGACCACAATTTATATTTAAGTTTTCATTTAATGGGTAATTCTAAAATATGCAAATAAACTGGATCAAAAGGAAGTTTAAATCTAAAGGTTCTTTCTGCAGATCTTTATATTACATTTCTGACTTTTTGATCTGCAAGACATAGAATGGTGTATAGAGTCCTACTGATTTCTTATTCTGTATGTTCCTCAAATCAAGCATTTATAGGAAGCGAGTGAGAGCTCACAGATTAGAAGCCTCCAACATTTAAATTTACCAAACAAGAATAACTAGAATCCCAGGATTACAAGTGAAATTACTTCCTCTTTTTTCTGGTCTCTATCCTTTGTTTTTATTTCTCCGTTTAAATTAAGGGAGGCATAGCTGTGGATAATTTACATTCAGTATCACATATGCTCTGAATTGTCTCTTCATTTTTCATAAGGCCCGAAGACAATTTTCCACCACTTGAGTTTCCCCATGTTTGAGTTTCCCCATGTTTATGGGAACAACCCAGCACTCAATTAGTGGAAGCATTGCTTGGCCTTTCCCGAAACTTTACCATTAACGTGGATCATGAAAATTGGCTCAGCCAGGTGAATACATTATAAGATCCCAAACTATGCCAAATCTAAAAGGCCTTACACAATAAACAAAAATTAATTTATTGTTATTTTCCTTAGAATGGCATTTTAGATATATCAGTGAACGAGGTTTTGATAAGGAATAACTATGTATTTTACACTGTGAAAAGTAGTAAAAATATGATTTACCTGCTTTCAGGTTGTTTTCAGTTCAGCTGGGAATATTGTAAAAGGACTCCTTTAATGGTGCATATCTATAAAGCAATATTTTTAGGCTCTATGCTCTATGAGAATAAAGACTAAGTCAGCCTTGTTAACATTTGCAACCCAACTCATAAGACAGTGACTGGCACATAGCAACTATTTGATAAATATTTGTTGCAGATTGTTGAAAGAATCATAATAAAGAGATTGTGGCTCTTTCTAGTTTTAGGCTGTCTTTCATTTTAGCATTGTGTATACAGTGTTTTGGAGCAACTTTTGGAGCAAATATCCAGAGAAAAAGTGATAATATTTATGAGATATTTGTAGTTTTGTTGTTTAAGCTAACAGAAGGTAATTTTGAAGTATATTTTATTTACGGTATATTGTTTATGGGGTATTATTAAAGGAAACATGTAGTTCCTTTTTGGATGGAATTGTTACTAAATTTTGTGAATGGTTTATTTCAAAAGCCTCTGCTTTCTTTTTTCTGTAGTACAGCAGACTAAATTGATTCAAATACTGTAATTCATTGGTTCTGTGAAAAGCATTGAAAACTACATATTCTATGCAAAAAAAGGTACCTTTATTGTGATGCAGATTGCCAAGTCTTGTTATTTTCCCTTCAATTTTCTTCTATGTATGTCTTTTGGGTACAGCTTTCAGCTGTGCTTCCAAAATCATTGTAATAGTCTCCTAGATGAATAGCCTAATGCTTATTTTCCTCCATTGCTTTCCATTCTATGTACTAAGCCAGAATAATTTTCCTTAAAAATTACTTTCATCTGTCTCCTTGCTCAAAATTTTTCAGCGAACCTTTATATCACAATGCATCAATCATAACTCCTCCGCCTGTTTTTTGGTGCCCTCCATACTGTGAATCTGCTACTCTGGAGAACAAACTCTTTGTTCTAGGCAATCAGACAGTAGGTCTGCCTAATTTATTTCTAAACTCATATGTCCTTGACCCATGGTGGTTCCCTAATTTGGAATATACTTTCTTACCTCCTCTTATTATCCAGGAGTGATCTGTCCAGTTTAAGCACCTTATCCAAGAAACTTTCGCTGATCACATCAGCTTTCACTGTTATTTCTCTTGGCATTCTCAATCCTTAAACTTCACCATTATGTAGGAGTACATCACTCTTTACTTCTCTAATTGCTTCACCAATGTTGGTCACACAACCTTAGATAAATGGTAAGCTCTTGGAAGGCAAGGACCATGTTTTTTTTTTCAGTTTCACTGATAGAGATGGCCAAAAAAAAAACCCCACAACAATGAAAAAGATATTCTCTCAGTGCTTGATTCAATGTTTGAAAATGGTATTTATTTACTCTTTAATATTCTCAGTAAACTGAGACTTTACAAATTCAATAATTGGGAGACAAAAAAAGAAAGAAATATTTTTATCAGCCTTGTTTAGAATTTCTGTAGGTATATAAAAATATGATCATAAGTGTATGGGTTTCAGTTATAGAGATTAGCCATCAGTCAAGTGGACATGCAAGTTTTATCCCATTACATTATCTATTAATCAGCTGTCAGTAAATCATAGGGGTAGGCTTGTGGCTTGTCCCTCACTGTAAACAAGGCAAAATCTTTTCTTTCTTCTCTTATTTTCCTATGCCAGTATCTAATTGTTAGAACAATGGCATTTAATAGTACAGAAATCCCTAGATAGCCTTATTTTATTTTTTAGTTACAAGTAACATATTAAATGGTATTAACAGAGTAAAATTAACTGTAGTCATATTCTCAGAGTAAGAAATGTGTTCTGTTCAGGGTACCACTGATGGGTGCTGAATAACAGCTATATATTCGTCATCCCTTTATCTATTGTGTACTATTTTATAAAGTTTCACTGAAAAACACTTTTATGGCTCTAGAAATGAACCACCTACACTATTAAGCATAAATGCTTTCAATATATGCATAATAAGTGAATTTTCCTAAGTTGTTTTGAACAGAAAAGATGGAGAGAGTGGCTTAGAACAGGAAGACTGTGAATGAGGAAAAATAGGACTTGCCTTCTAATTTGATCAAATCTCCTTACCAGGTCATTTGTTTGGTTGGTTAGATTTTATGCACTAGATCAGACTTCTCTACAAAATCAGCTTAGCTGGCTAATGAGTAAAGTAAATGATGAATGTGGTTGATGGAGATCAGCAAATTTAGTTCTACTACTTCATTCATACTAATCCTTAGTTTGACTTTGTCTTTGCATTTACTTCTGAGATAGGAAAAATCTATTGTCATAGTTCAAATCTTTATAAAATGAATGTATGTAGTTCATCTGGCTGCCTTGCATACACATTTGTTTTCATTATGTATTCTATAGCTTTGGAAAATTAAAAAGGCTACGTTTAGAGTCTTGTGTGATCTGGTGTGACTTGGAGTTTTATTTGTTATTTGCTTCTCTTTAATTAAAAAAAAAGCAGTAACAAGCCAGCTTATTCAGCTGCAAATAGAAATTTTAGACTCATCACCAGTGAATATTTGTGTAAGAACAAAGTGAATCACTATTGAAAGTTTAGGGAAATGACATTTACTATGTAATTCAGAAACTCACACATCATTTTCACCCAGTGGAAATACTTTTTGAGAATTTTATCTTTTGTCTTTGAACAATCTTTGCAATGGTCAAAGCATTTACACTCACATATTCTCACTTAAGTACCACTGTCATCCTTTGATGCGGGCTGTGATTATTTCCCCTATTTTACAGATGAGGAGCCTGAGATTTGGAGCTGTTTTAAATAAGAGTTAACATTTATTGAGGATTGGCTATGTGTCAGACATTATTCTGAGCACTTACATGTATCAACTAATTTAATCCTCAGATCAAACCGAAGAATCAGATTCTATTATTTTCATTTTACAGCTGAGGAAATTGAGGCACAGAGAATTTAAGTAACTTGTATAAAGTCACCCAGTTAAGAAGTAATGAAGCTGGTATTAGAACCTAGTTAGTCTGTCCCTCTGATTTTAACCTCTATTATACTCTCTATCACAGTAGTTGTACGTTTAATGCTTTAGTACATATATCCATTTACCTATCTGCCATACCTTTACAGACGTTGAGATTCTTGAGGAAGATAATTTGTTTCAGTCACATTTTAAAAAGTTATGGTACCCAACACAGTTTCTTGACATAAAGCTGGTGTGGTCAATAAATGTGTACCTAACCATATGAGACTAATGAAATTATTCAAGTTTTCTTGATTAGTGCTACAATTTGAATTGGTGCTTTTTGATTTGAGTTCTTTTGAAATGTGGTTTCAAGTATTATTTTTTGTCTAAGAGGTCAATTTGTTTTTTTTAGAAAAATATACTCATTGTAGTCTCAACTCCAACTGTGATTTTAAATAAGTTTGCTAGAATGTTTAAAAATATTTAGATCACATACATCCTATTTGATCCAGAGTATTTCTTTTACCTTTTCACACCCAGAGCTATTGAGTCTGGTCTCTCTTTTTATTTCCTAATCTAACTACTGCCATCTCTTCCTAGCTCATACTTGGAAGCTAAGACTTAAAGAAATTGAGAATTACCAGTCTCCTTTAATAACTATTAATGCTTTAAAAGGTTTCTAAAAATGTTTATAAGGCTTTTTATTGGTTAATTGATTTAAAAATTTAATAGGAAATGTAGCAAGTAAATAAACTGTAAATACTAGAAGCTATTCCACTTCCCAATTTCAATTTCTATCCCTCTAGCTCTTTTATTTCACAAATAATTCCAAATATATATGGCAAAAACAGTTAACATCACTAATATGTAAACAGCTCTTACCTGTCTGTGAGAAAAAGAGGAATATCCTGTATTTTGCCAAATGGGCAGAGGATATTAATAAGACATTTTCAAGCAAGAATTCCAAAATGCCAGTAAACCTATGAAACCCTGTTTTAACTACACAAATATAACTGTCATGTTTAAACAGTTTCGTGTGTGTATGTGTGTGTGTTTGTTTTTCCCCAGAAATTGCTCAAATAGCAACATGCCCTCATGGACAGAAACTACAGCACAGCATGTTCCTCTTGAAATTTCCTCCCAATTTTCCTTAGATCCTGTGAGCTTCAATGGACCAAAGGCATCAGTTCTGTTTCCAAATATCAGCCAAGAGAGCAAAAAGAGTAACGCTTGATGAATCTGCTATCATGCTTGCTGTAATCCCTCTACTGCCCACTGCTCTTGGACAACTCTTCCTGGCCTGGATTCTTGCCACTCACAGACTCCAGGGTTATAACATTTTTAGTTCACAATAATTTACTCACTCATTGTTCCTTAAAGGGGGCTGTATTAGTCAGCCAAATGGGTGCTGATGCAAAATACCAGAAATCTGTTGGCATTTATGAAGGGTATTTATTTGGGGTAGATGCTTACAGTTACCAGGCCATAAAACATAAGTTACTTCCCTCACCAAAGTCTGTCGCCATGTGTTGGAGCAAGATGGCTGCCGATGTCTGCGATGTCTGCAAAGTTCAGGCTTCCTGGGTTCCTCTCTTCCCAGGACTCAATTTTCTTCAGGCTCAGCTGCTCTGCTTTCTCCACAAGGCCAGCTGTAGACTATCAGGTGAATGGCTCATCTCTCTTCCCAAGGCCTCTGCCTGGGTTTAATGGAGACTTCTCTCCTCCCTCACGTATCTGCTTCTCTATGTATTTACTTCCCAGGCTCCAGGATCAAAACTCCAGCCTCCCTTCTCTGTGGTATGGTTTCCCTTGGTGGGCGGAGACTCAACGTCCTACTGACACGGCCCAATCAAAGAATTAATCATTATTTAATCAAGTAAAAGTGAAACTTCTTAATCCAATATAATCTAATATGCCCAGAGGAAAAGACCAGTTCACAAGCATAATCCAATATCTATTTTTGGAATTCATAAATAATATCAAACTGCTACCAGGGCATTGGGCTTTCATGGCTGCCTTTGAAAGATTTCTAGCTCCAGTCACATGCTTTACTGAAACCAGCCCTTCCTATCACATCACCAGTCTCTTGTGTTGAGTTTACTTTACAGACTCATACTTTTCTTTCCAGCTTCTTGGACACCTAGGTATTCTTTCATGCCAGCAAATCTTGTCATAATTTGTTCAGCTATGACCACCTGTTTCACCTTGAATGAATTTTCTTCTCTTTGAATACGGGAACAAGAGGTGGGTTCTTAGTATATTTCTCTACCAAAAGGTTTTGTTTTTCTTCTGTACATTGGTCTAAACCAACTACAGAGTTTTTCAGAAAAATGCATTTCAGGGAGGGAAAGTCTTATCCGGGCATAGAAAGTCCCACTCAATATTTGTGACAAATGCCTTATTGTCTTACACTATATGTAGAAGTTGCTAGTATGATTTTATAAATGCTGCTTCACTGCACCTAACAAAGAGATATTTTTTTTGTCCTTCAAATTGATAAATATTGAAAAAAATATGGAAAAATGAGTGCAGTCTTGGAATCTTTGTGGGCATATAAATTGTTACATTTCTGGAGTGTAATTTGGAAGCATAGATAAAAAATCTTAGAAGGTGGACCATTTGAATAATTACTCTTCTTAGGACTATCCTACAAAAATAAGTTCACAAAAAATTTTAAAAAGTAAAGATAACCATTTCAGAGAAAGAAAAGGACTAAAGATTATCAAAGCTTATCAATATGAGATTCATCAAATAAATTGTCATATCTATGTAATGCACTATGATGCAACCATCAAAAATGGTTATCTATTCTATATCTATTATTGACATTTAATTATGTCTGTCTAATTATTGACATTTAATTATGCCCATAGTATAGTGTTACTTTATAGGAGCTGTATTAGTCAGCCAAAGGGGTGCTGATGCAAATTACCAGAAATCTGTTGGCATTTATAAAAGGGTATTTATTTGGGGGTAGGAGCTTACAGTTACCAGGCCCTAAAGTGTAAGTTACTTTCCTCACCAAAGTCTATGACCGCATGTTGGAACCAGATGGCTGCTGATGTCTACCAGGGTTCAGGCTTCCTGGATTCCTCTCTTTCTGGGGCTTGCCTGTCTCCAGGCTTAGGCTTGCTTCTCTCTGCATGGCCAGCTGTAGACTATCAGGTGAAAGGCTCATCTCTTCCTGGGGCCTTCTCTCCTTCTTCAAGGCCAAGCTCCTCTGTGTGCTTGCTTCCCCGGGCTCCAGTATTAAAACTCCAACATCAAAACTCTAACTAACTCCTCTGCTCTGCCTTGTAGTTTTATGTCCTCAATACTCAAAGTCCAACTGAGGTGGCCCAGTCAAAGCCCTGATCATAATTAAATAATGTGCAGAGGAACAGACCAATTTACAAGCATAACCCCATATCTATTTTTGGAATTCATAACTAAATCAAACTGCCACAGGAGATAATAAATATTAGGAAGTAAATCTCATTTTTTTGAGAAACACGCACACACAAAGAAGAACGTCAGAGAGAGGGTTGTAGAAGGGAAAAAAAATCCACTAGTGTAAACAGAGAGAAATATATCATGTATTACCACTAACTATTTCAAAGTGTGAGATTATTGATGGCTTCATTTTTCAGATTTTTCTGTATTTTTAAAATATTTTTTAATCAGAAGAAAGATTGCTTTTGTTTTTTGGTTAACATTTGCATGGTTGTGGTTCCCCAGTGCCAGGCTCAACACATTATCAAACGAATGCTCACAATACTCCCTGAAGAAGGTACTACATTTATCCCCAATCTATAAATGAGGCATGCATAATTTTAGTAATTTCTAAGTTCATAACACTAGTTTATGGTGGAGCCAGGATTTGAACTCTAGCAATCTTGTAAGACTACGATACATGAAATATTCTTCATAATCAGAAAAAGGAATGATAAAAATATATTTTTTAAATAAACATGAAAAAATATATTTCTAATCTTCACAATTATTGTACAGGATTTAACCTATTTATTCACAAAATACTGAAAGCAAACACAACACACAGCAAGGGATTGCTGTGTGTTTTTTTGCTTTTTGTTTTTCCTTCCCATTCACAATCCAGAATATTTCACAGTTAATTGGTTGTCAAAGAGAACTGAACAGTTTTTCATTAAAAGGAATGATCAGCTGACTAAGATATTTCTCTTCTCACTCAAAATATGATCACAGAATTTTCTTTCCAAGTCCACCCACAAGCATATATTTTTTAAAAAGGCCATATGCTTTAAATTCTGTTAACCAAAATGTACTGAATAGACCATATGATGGAGTTTATTGGGTATGGCAGAGTGCCTTGGCCATGATGAAGCATTAGTGGTTTTCCCTATGTTTCATAGAACATGTTTAGATAGATAGTATTGATTAACTAATTGGCAACTCTATATCAGAGTGCTTACTATAAGAATCAGTAATTTGAATATTTTTAAGTACAAAGCAGGGCTTAGCAAATGCAGGAAAAAAGTTTCCTGCCATGATTGAGTTTTAAATTTCTTCTGAAAGAAAAAATACATATATGCACACACATAAACATACATAAAACATTAGCTCATCATTCCTCACAGCAGAAAATCTGAAGGCACATATCATCATCTCCATTTTACAGTTAGACTGAAAGGCCAGGTGACTTATTCAAGCTCATGTAGTTAATGGCAGAGCTGGGATTTAAACCCAGGCTTAACACCTACCATTTCTTAAGTATGAATTACAATAGCATAAAAAGAACAAAAATGATAAGTGGGCACAAAGTTAAAGCACAATGTTAGCAGATGTATACAAGGAAGAAGTGAACAATGTGACTTCTTTAGAAAATATAGAGAGAATCACATATATGAAAGCACTATGCTGGAGTGCTGGTGCAGGGTGATAAGAAAATATATAACAACCAGAGTAACTTGCCTACCTTGAGTGAAGAGCTCGTGTGGCATGGTTGTTGGAAGCTGCATATACCCCAGAAAAACATGTTCTTAAATTTAATCCGTTTCTGTGTGTGAACCTATTGCAAGTAGGGCATTTTGATGAGGTTACTTTAGTTCAGGTATGGCCTCCCTCAAACAGGATGTGTCTTAATCTTATTACTGGAACACTTTATAAGTGGAATGAATTTCAGGCAGACTGAGAGAAAGTCACAGGAAGTAAGAAGCTGAAATCAACAAAACCTGGAAGAGAATGGAGAGGCCAGGAGAGGCCACCATTATCATTGCCATGTGACAATCTAAGGACCAAGAATTGCCAGCAGCCAGCCCCAGAATGCCTCAGTCTTTAGGGAGAAAGCATCACCTTGATGATACCTTGTGTAGCAGTTTATGAATTCCAAAAATAGATATAGGATTATGTTTGTAAACTGGTCTGTACCTGGGTCTGATTAAATTATGATTAGGGCTTTGATTGGGCCACGTCAGTAGGACTTTGCGTTTCTGCCCCTTTGGTGGGTGGGCACTCACAGATAAAACTACAAGGCAGAGCAGAGGAGTTAGTTAGAGTTTTGATGTTGGAGTTTTGATGTTGGAGTTTTGAGCTGGAGCCCGGGAAGTGAACACAGAGACAAAGAACATAGAGGAATAGAGACAGTTCCTTAGACATGGCAGAAGCCTCGGGGAGAGAGACAGAACCATTCACCTGATAGTCTACAGCTGTCCTTGTGGATAGAGTACAGCAGCTGAGGCCACAGAGAAATGGAGCCCTGGACAGAGAGGAACCCAAGAAGCCTGAACTCTTGGCAGCCATAGGCAGCCATGTTGCCCCAACACGTAACAATAGACTTTGGTGAGGGAAGTAACTTATGCTTTATGGCCTGATAACTGTAAGTCTCTACCCCAAATAAATACCTTTTATAAAAGCCAACAGATTTCTGGTATTTTGCATCAGCACCCCTTTGGCTAACTAATACACCTTGATTTGGAATTTCTTTTAGTCTCAAAATCATAAGCAAATGAATTACCATTGTTTAACCTGACCCATTTCATGGTATTTGTTTAAGCAGCCTAGGAAACTAAAACATGTGGGTATTACAAATCATGAGATTGTGTATGTATTTACAAATCATGAGTTTGAGAGATATTAGGAAATGAGTTCCATCACACATGTTACATAGCACCATGCGAGATATGCTAGCTCTCAGATCCTTTTTCAGGCATTCTCTTGGTTCAACTATATCTCAGGGAAGATCCCCCTTGGCATTAGTGTCTGGATAGATTTGTCCAATGGGAAGCACTAGCAGATACTGGAAGGAAAATTATTCCATCATTGTTCTGCATCAGGTGGCAATCCTGCAGAGGCTAAGTCTCCAATTCAGCTATATTCCCAGGAGCAACCATCCTTTCTGGTTCTAGGTCAAACCAAGCAACCCCTCCTCTTGTGGTTCTGTTCCCACCAGATGCCTCCAGCCTCTGGGTACTGGTTATATCACTTCCATTTATTGCATCTCTATCTTTAGCTAGTTTCATAGACTGTCTTCCTACTTTGGGTCCCTGGCCTTATAGTGAAGTGAGCGAGGTGATCCCTATGCACACACTGGGGTGCCTGTACATTGGTGCCAATCTACATGGCAGCAATCTAAAAGACTGAACTAGGAAACCTGTCTCTAGCTCACCCTCCCAGAACTTGCCTTATAGGCAAAAGCAGTTTTCAGAAAGTTAAGTCAAGGAGACTGGGGTAAATGATTACTGGATTTGACACCTACAATAAAGCACTGTGAAGGAAGAGAAAGTATATTTTATAGGGAGTAGAGGGAGCATTGAGATTACTGTAAATGGGGCAGGGTGGGGGGTGGCGTTCCTAAGGCCAGGAGCACATCCTAAGATATGACAGAGGCTCAGAAATGACCCAAAAATGTCTACGGCCATACCACCCTGAACGCGCCCGATCTCGTCTGATCTCGGAAGCTAAGCAGGGTCGGGCCTGGTTAGTACTTGGAAGGGAGAAATGACCCAAAAGACCCAGCACTTTTACCTTGGGCTGATCTTCTTGAAAGAAGGGCTAAACTCTGAAGGAGAACACCAGCCAAAATAGAGTGAACTTAAAAAGAATGTGAAGGTGTTTTTTGCATTGGTTTGCTTGCTTTTGTTAGCTCCTGGCACTAAAAAAAATCTTGGACATAATACTAGTCAGATACAAACTTAAGGAACATACAGCTCAGAGACTAAATCCCAGAGTTAACACAATAAAATATTAAAATGTGCAATGTGCAATAAAAAAGTTACAAGACTAACAAAGAAACAGGAAATGACAGCCCATACAAAGGAAAAAGATCAAACTTCAGAAACCATCAGCAAAGAAACTAGAGTTTGGATATAACAGACAAAGACATTTCAAAAACAATCTTCAGTATGCTCAGAGAGATAAAGGAAAATACAGAGGAAGAACTAAAGGATATCAAGGAAACAATGAATGAACAATAGGAGAATCTCAATAGAGAGATAGAAATTTAGAAAGGATCAAAAATATATGGAATTGAAGACCACAATGCACAGCTGATTCTTTGAAAAGATCAAATCGACAAATCTTTTGACTGATAAAGAATAAAAGAGAGATGTTTTAAATAACTAAAATCAGAAGTGAAAGGGGGCCATTACTACTGACTCCACAGAAATAAAAAATGATTAAAAAGAGTATACAAGGAACAACTAATATTCTGTATGTTGTGTGCCAACAAATTAGGTAACCTAAATGAAATGAACATATTCCTAGATACACACAAACAACTCTCACTGAGTAAAGAAGAAATAGAAGATCTCCACAGTGCAATAACAAAGAAACTGACTCAAGAATCAAAAACCTCCCAACAAGGAAAAGCCTAGAACCAGATGATGTTACTGGTAAATTTTACCAAACATTCCAAGAATTGATACCAAATCCTGCTCAAAATCTTCCAAAAAATTGAAAAGCAGGGGGCACTTCCTAACTCATTCTATGAGTCCATTGTCATCTTAATACCAAAACTAGATAAAGATATTACAAGTAAGGAAAATTTACAATCCCTTGACCCTTATGAATATAGATATAGAAATCCTTAACAAAATACTAGCAAACCAAATCCAACAACACATTAAAAGAATTAAATACCTTGACGACATCATGTCAGGTGAAATAAGCCAGACACAAAAGGACAAGAATTGTATGATGTCACTTATATGAACTATTAGAATAATCAAATGTATAGAGTCAAACTAGAATGCAGGTTAATATGGTTCAGGGTGTGGATAGGTAATGGAGAGTTAATGCTTAATTTGGCAGAGTTTCTGTTTGGGGTGGATGAAAATATTTTGATGATGGATGGTGATGATGGTAGCACAAAATTGTGAATGTAATTAACATGTACTTAATTTTTTTATTTAAAAATTGTTTAAAATGGGAACTTTCAGTTTGTATAAATGTTGCTAGATCAAAAATTGTTTAAAAAACATGAAATTGTAAAACACAAGTCATGATCCTTTAAGTAAACTAGGGACAGCAGTAAGTAGTATAATTATAATAATATTGTTTCATCAATTGTAACAAAATACCACACTAATGCAAATGGCTAATAATAGGGAAAACTATGTGTGAGGGGGTATATATGGGAAATTTGTACTTTCTATATGATTTTTCTATAAATCTACAAATTCCCTAATTAAAAAAAAAAATCAGGTAGCACAAATAGAAAAAATAGAAAGCACAAAATGAGATGGTGATATAAACAAATATATCAGTAATCCAAACTGTGTTGACTCAAGACAGGCTGAGCTTCTTTACTGAACAAAATAGTTAGGCCTTTCTCCCTCTGTTAGCAGTCCAGAAGTGAGTGGTGCATGGCTCACAGGACAGCTTTGCCATCCTCCACTCTTGGCTTCCATTGCTAGCTCCAACCTGTCTGCACAGGCTGTTACCATTTCCTAGTCAGCAAGAACAGGGAAAGGAAGAGGAGAGAAAGTAGCTTCCTTTTTGAGGTTGACCCAGTTAGGTGGAAGTTGCATGCCTTACTTTGTTCATATTCCATTTGCTACAACTCAGTGTTCCTTAGGGGCAAAGAAATGTTAAATCCAATGAAGGGCATGAGAAAGGGTTCTATGAGCAAAAGGAATGGAAAATGGATACTGTAGGACACTTAGTACTCCCCACTACAGAATTAAATGGAAATGGACTAAACAATCTGGTTAAACCACAAAGATTTTCATGCTACATTTAAAAGAATCTAGCTGATTACTATTTACAAAACACATAAAATTCACAATTTTCAAAAATTTGGGAGTTAGAAGAAAAATATATTCCCTGTAACACTGTTAATATCAGGCAAAGGAGACTTAAAGGCAAATGTCATTACTTAAAGATAAAGAGGGTTGCTATATAACATAAAAGTTTCAATATCCCAGGAAAGGCATAACTAATATGAGGTTACATGAGCCTAATAAGAAAGTATCAGAAGCAAACATCTGTAAAACAACAAGGAGAAATTGACAGATGTCCACATTTTATTTGTAGATTTTTATTCTACTACTTTCTAACTAGGTGATATTGGGAGGGCTATGTATAATTTATAAAGGTAAAAATAGTACAGTAAGATAAGTTCTTCCTAATGTATTAAATAAGACAGCATGTATAATGTACTTAGCAAAGTATTTAGTATGCAGGAAATGCTCCATAAAAATCAAATACTGTTATTATTATGATGATGTTCCTGATGAAGTTGGCAGCATGATAAAGCAATATTAGAGAGAAGCAGTTCTAACTGCAGTGTATAGTAATCAAAAAAAGAGAGGAGGCACTGGAAGTAGGTTGACCAGGAGGATAACTAGGAGGCTATTTTAAGTATATTCATGCAGAAAATAACATTTTAGCTTCAGGCTGCTGCTATGGCCACACAAAACGAAGTTAGTGAGGAATGTGAAAAAACAAAACAAAACAAAGCTATTTGGTAGTAGAGTTTATTGCTCTATTTGCCTTGGAGGCAAACGTTGCAAGAAAGTTGAACTTCTTATTCTCTAAATTCTTCAAATTTTGTCTTTAAATTCACTTACTAGTATGAAATCCAAATTATATTTCCTGCCTGGCTAATATGTTGGAACTCATCTCATTATTTGTTATTGACTCATTACTCTGAAATCTTTTATACGGATATGAACGTGTAGAAAAATATATGAAACCAAGAAGCACAGCATAGTATAAGGTAAAATAAAATTCAGTTTCTAAAACTGATTTAGTTTGAAAACACTCTCCTCATTGGCTTCCCAATTATATGTGTAAAATATGCAATTATACAATGTTTCCTTTGGTAATAATATAATCTCAGTAATCTCGCAGACACCTCTGCATTTAGTGTAAATGTCTATATGATTATTGGGTTCAAAATGAGCTCAGCTGTCTTTGATATACGTTATGTGAAATTGTCTGGCTTAGCAGCCAGATTGTGTTATCAATGCCATTTAACCTCAGATTGTTTCTAAGTATTTTTGAAAAACTTTAGACCCACACAAAACCACCCACTTCACCCTTGGGGTTTGTTGGTTAATAGCCCTACTGTTTTACAAACAGAAAGTGGTTAAACATATCTTTTTTTTTTTTTTTTAAGGCATATTTGGTTGCTCTAAAAGAGAACACTGAAATTGCACAATCTAAAAGAAGGAACAGTTTGTTTTACCCTTTTTATTGTCAGTTAAATGCCAGAAGACTTTTAAAGCAATAGCAACTAGTGTTAAGGAGAATAAAAAATCAAATAAAAATGTTATGGTCTTAAAATAAACTTATTGCCCTTTCCCCTTCCATAGTTTTACAAAACTTTCTAAATCTTTTGGCACAAGAAACTACATATAATGTTTTTGCTCTGCAAATACCAGCAAGGCAACATATAAAATTATAGCTGTAGGAATAGAGATGTTGTAAAACTAAGCAAGAAAACAGAAAATTTTCCTATAGAGTAAACCACTTGATATTATTTCCTCTCTAATAAAGCAAATTTTATTGTAAGAGAAAAAGGGTAGAATTGAAAGTATGCCATGTTTTACCTAAATAAAACCTTTTAAAAATTATCTTATAGATAGTTCATATTTTAAACAGAGCTATTGCTTCTTCCATTCTGCATTTGATTTGATACCAGAGCAATGTTTGAACCTTTTCTGTGTATCTCAACCTTGAATGCACATTGGAATCACCTGGGTCCCACCCCAGGGCATCTGATTTAATTGGTCTGGGGTGCCACCTGGACTTTTCCTCCTGGGAGTTTTCAAAGCTCCCCATGTAATTCTAATATGTAGTCATGGTTGAGAATCACTGTTTTAGATCAAGGCCTAGGGGTACTTGAGTCCACTTAGATGAGAAAGAGATGTATAAGATCAGTCAAGTGCATAAAGGGGAAAGTCCACAAGGAGAAGCCTACATGCTAGTTGTTAACTTTAAGCCTTCATTCCATTGCTCTGATTTTAATGAGCTATACAATTATTCGTAACCACCTGGGAGGTGTTTCGCTTTCCTACTGACCAGCCCCAAATTTCAACTACAGACTTTTTTCTGTTAGTCTCCAAATGCTAACCAGTATGGATGATTTAGCTCTTACTGTCTTGCATTTCTGTTTGTTTTCTCCTTGTGTAACCCTCTTATTTACTTTCCTGCCTCAGCAATTTTTTATTGCTTCTGTTAGGGCAAGCTGAGCAGCAGAAGTGACAGATGCATGTGTAGAGATGGTTTAAGGGAGATGGGGGGTGGGGGGCTTTAGACAGTTGTGAAGGAGCCTTGACGGTGGTGGGTAGGTGGGAGTGGGTAAGGGCAACACAAAGCATCAATTCTGGCCCGGGGTCAAGGACCCAGCCTGGGCTGGCACCAAGTTGGAACCTAATGCATAGTTATCACTTTACTCTGAGCCTAATGTTAAACACAGCTCTAAACATTCAACATAGCTAGGGGAATCAAACTGACTAGAGATTGAAAATACTTTTAGCTAAAACTTAATGGAATAAAGACCTAGGATAGTGATGATAAATACAATAACAATGATAATCACAACAATTCCTAGGCTATAATGGAATCATCTTTACCCATTCACTCACTCACTCATTTATGCATTCAATGAATATTTATTACCTGGCTTCTAGTATTATGCACTCTTTTATAAGTGTTAGTTATATGATGGTAAGCAAAACAGACATAGTCTTTGTCCCGAGAGAGTTTATAGACTACTGGGGAACAGGTATTAAACAAGTAAAAACCCAAAAGGACATATTATTGCAAATCATGTTAAACTCAGGACAGGTACAATGAGATGGTTTACCAAAAAGCCCAGTTTTGATCTGAGTATTTTCAAAATGCTCTCTAAGGAAAACTGCTCCTTAAGGAAATGACCCTTAAGCTGAGTCTTGAATGATGAGTAGGAATAATTTGGGTTAGGCAATGGAGGGAGTTGATTTTATGCAGAAATAAAAATGTGCTGGGTGCAATGCAATCACAAATTTTTATAAAGGAGATGTATTCTCCCTTACACACTCACTCATACATACATTCTCTACCCACTCTCACACATTGAGACTTGTAGGGGAGCCAGAAAGTCACACTAATGTTTGACCCCCTCCTAGACTCTGTGAATGGACAAACAATTTAGAATGTCAAGGATCACAACTTTCAAAAACAAGAATAGTGAAACATTGAGTGTCTAGGCAAATAATTCTGGACTTTAATCTTGCTGATCTCATGAATTCATTTCCCAGCATTTACTTGGATTATGTCCTTGTGCTTGTATAATCTTGCCTGCACCAAAATTTGCAAAGCTTAGACGTTCCAGTATTCTTCAAGGAGGCAGAATGACAAGTGGGGAATGGAGAAGACTCAGATGAGAGGGTTGCTGCTAAAGACAGGACTTTATAGAAATAGATTTCTGCTTCAATGGGGAAAGGCATTGTTCTTACTTGAGAAAGTGCCAAGACTTGAACAAAATATTTGTATTGTGATTCTGAATAGCTGTTTAGGGAAGAGACAGGCTACTAATGATTTAGAAAAATAAGTTGGCTCTTTCTCTACAAATAGCCTTATTGTTTTCTTTTTAAATGACAAATAGAAGAAATGTCTCTCTTTAGTCATTGAGCCATTTTGTTTCATTTTTTTTCTGAAGTATTTTGAAAACCTTGTGTGTATTCCCCTAATAATTTTGAGCTGTGCTGTTTCCCACAATGTAGAGTTCCTGTCATCCTAAGACTACTAGAATCTATAATTTGAATATGAATAATAGTGTCTCCTTGACCAAGAGAAAGGATGTGAGGTATTACTGTGGTGGCTTAGAGTCAAGCTTAACTACATGCTCCTTGGGTAACTTCATCTACTTTGTATACTTTTATTAATGGTGTTAAAGTATGCCATTTTAATAGATGTAGTCTTTGTCCAGATGCTTCCTGATTCGGATCCCAAATCTTCAATTAATTCATCAGTTTTGAATATCTCCCTCTACCCCAACCCCATTCTTCTTTTCTTTCTTTCTCCAAGCCTTTTCTGTTGAATTTATCCATGAGTTTCATTTTATACTATTATTCATGTCTCATCCTAGATCATTTCTGATTGAGACTATTGGAAGTATTTCAAAATATGCCAGAGTTTCTACTCTTGTTGAGTCAATCTCAGGGTTGATTTAGAGTCCCCATTTTAACCCCAGAATAGGCACAGTTTCCAAGACTTCCTTTGCTTTTTTTGATCTCACAGACCCAGTACTTTCCCATCCCAGAACCCAAAACACCAAGAACTCGGGTAGCAGACCTGCTCACTCTGCACTTGAGAGTTAGAGCCCTTGGGCCAGTCCTCACGGAAGAGAACAGTGAGAGCCTGTAGAGGCTAAACTCTCATTGTTTGGTGCAGGAAAGTCTTAGAGCTCATGTGCACACATTAAACAATATACAGAGTCAGTGGTTAGTTGAACACACCAGAAAAACAATTGAGAAGATAATTATATTTAAATGCCTTCCCAGTCTGTGTGGTCCCTGGACTAGATGCATTGGCATTATCTGGGAGCTTGTGAGAATGCAACTCTCAGTCCCACCCTAGGCTAAATCAAACCATTTTAACAAGAGTTCCAGGCAATTCATATGCACAATAGTTTGAGACCCACTGACTCAACACATACTGGGAAATCTTTATTTCTTTCCTAATACCTAGTACTAAGCAAAGTGATTTTCACTGGTAGTGGTCCTAGCTGGGGAAAACTGGGTTTTATGTCCATCTTCCTCAAAGGAGCATATGCATTCCCCTTTGATACTTTGTTTCACAAAAGATAGCTTCTGCAGTATCCAGTGGTGAATGGGACAGGACAGTTATCCCTCCTAAACCCTGAGGGGGAAGTGCCCCTATAGTGAGCCACAGTCATTGGGAGTGGGTTTTATCCTCCAGGTGCATTGGGGGAGATTTAAATTTGAGAACTAACTAAGAGAATGAAAACTTTTGGAGATTGTGAAGGAAAAGGTGGCAACTGGAAGTTATTTTGGAGGATGGGATGGTTCCAGAAAGGTAAGCTCTAGAGTTGGGAGTCTATTTGTTTAGCCAGAAGGCTTCTGAGAGGCAGGTCTCTTTAACAGCCAAGTATTGCTGCCAATACTTGTTGGTTCTTTCCATCCTCCCTGTCTGGAGCGGGGATGCAAACAGGGTCCTTTCTTTTGATGGCATGTGAGTTATCAGAAGGTAGTGGCAGTGTTTACACTTTCGAGGAGCTTCTTCTTGATATGAAACCCAATGCCTTAAATGGGATTTAGATATATGTGTATGTAATTGTGAGTGTGTATGCACATTGTACTTAAAAAAACCAAACTAATGAGCAGTAAAGAATTTTTAAAATGAGATATTTTATTTGAAAGTGTTATCACCTGATTACAGAACAACAGTGGCTAAGAACTACAGAATAATGTTTGTTTTTGTTTCAGAGCATGTGCTTGCCGCTGTCATATGATTAAGCACTTCGGTAGCACAAAGGATCTGCTGCCTGCACCCTCCCATCAGCTGTTTTTTATCTGTTTTCTTTTTCCTCTGGGGACTTGGATGAAATTGGAAGGCAGAATGAAGTCTGCGAATTCTTTTATCACATTATTGTCTCCCTGAGCAATCTTTAGTTCTGGGTTAAGAAATAGCATGTCCTTTTCCCTAACATTTTTAAATACCTAAACTTTCTTTTTTAATTAGAAAAATTACACACACACACACATACATATGCACACTATGGAAAAAGGTCTCAAGGAGGAAAGAAGAGTATTTTCCTTCGTTGTCTAATACCTGTCTCCGCTGGCCAAAAAGATTCCAGGTCATACTCTATTATGCTCCTTTTCTTCTCTAAGGCTACTGAGCGTAGTTATTGCTGAGGAGAAGAAACTTGAAAGGGAATCTATTTGTGGCCTAGAAAACATCTTTCATGGAAAGGCACCTAGGTGAAGGATAAAAATGAGACACTGCCTTCAGTAACTGCACATTTTCTGCTGGAAAATAGCTTTATTTTCATTCAAGAAGGATTACAGCCTTGTGGTTATAAGAGCCTAGAAACTCATACCATATGTTTTCTTCCTGGCATTCTCACTAAGTTATTTGAACAACTCACTTTCCTTGAGCCATCTGTAAAATGGTGGAAAAAGTATCCCTCGCAGACACGTTATACCTTCATTAAATAATTTTCCTTCTCACTTTTCTCTCAGCATAAGCTCTTTATATCAGCAGCTGCACCACTGCAATAATGCAGTGACTTGCATAGTATTCTATATCCAGATGGGATGGAATAAATATGTTTGATCTACTCACTCACTGACCATCCTCTAGGGGTCCAAGTCCTCAGGTGCTTGTAAATTAATCCAAGAGACAACACTACTTCCATCCATTCATTTCTAGCAAAGACAGGGAGCAAGAGTCTAACGTGGCAGCCCTGTGAACAATCTGGCATCTGATAAAATGCAGAGGTACTGCTTCCTGTGTGAAGTAATTTGAGAAAGAGTATAGGTTTTATAATCTTCAGAACAGAGTTACTATAGATATTCATAGTTTTATTTACTATGACTATCCCTTAGATTATTTTACCAAAGGTAGACAAAAGTAAACATTAAAGCAGGAAAACATAAGCAATGAAAGGACAATATTTATGGATCCTTTTACATCTTAATATTATTCATGGGTAAACATTAAATGTGGGCATGTTTTAGGCTGGTTTCACTGAACTATACACAAGAACAGTTTTCAGGTGAAATAGCAGAGCATGGTAATTTTTATTAAGAATATAACACTTTATTATCCAATATCCCCATTAATTTCAAAGCTTTGATGATTATTTCATGTGTTTGTAGCTTGCAGTAATATAGTAGAACTAATTTTTTTTCCTAATCCCTTTGTTGAATTGGCTGTCATTATTTGTATTACTAGATTGAGTAATGGAGCATGGCTGAAAATACTGGCCCACAGTCAAAGAGAGGCAATAGTGTCTTGTCAAAAGTCCCTGGGCTTTGGAGTGAGAAAGATCTAAGTTCAAGTTCAAATTCTGCCATTAACTATTTACATAAACTTTTTTTTTTTTTTTTAAAGATTTTATTTATTTATTCATTTATCCCCCCCCTGCTGCCTGTGCTTGCTGGGCCAGCCAACCACGCCGTGCGGGCGGGCCCGCCTTCACCAGGAGGCCCCGGGAACCGAACCCGGGGCCTCCCATATGGTAAACGGGAGCCCCACTGGTTGAGCCACAGCCGCCTCCCTACATAAACTTTTATATATCATTTATCTTGTGTGATCCCTTGTCCATGAATATGGGTGGTTGTGAGGCTTAGTAAGATAGTATAAATAAAAATACTGGGTAATAAACAGAAAACTATAATCAAATGGTGACTAATGCAAAGCATTAATTTCTAAAGAGCACAGAAAGTTGGGGCTTATGAGCAAGGCAAACACACTGCCTCACACCACCTGAGACAATAATCAACCATGGTTTGTACCATCTCTATCATTTTGGCAGACTGTACTACAAAACAGAAGTTTCTTATATATGGAGATATCTATACTATTTTCTTGGGTTCAGTGTTAATATTATTCAGAGTCTTGACTGCACCAAGAGCCCCCTGAATCTCCCTGTTTCTCAGCTGTGATGTTCATCTACCGGCTTCTCAGCATTCTCCTCTCCACTTTCGCAGACAGCCCTGGAGCGCTCAGAGTTACTTTCACACCTGGAAGTCTTCTCTGTGTCTGAAGGACCAGTTTAGTCAGCTGCAGCAGGAACTGACCTCTGCAGTGTTGCCAGAAGGAGGATCTGTGGGGAAAGGGGATCGGGACAGAGGTGGAGGGAGGCAGAGAGGGCTTATGTGCTCATTCTCTTCTATCCACATTTCATGCAGCTCATGGAAAATAAACTCAGAGCACCTAAGAAAAAAACCCAAACAAAAACAAAAACACTTGTCCTATTCTGTCCGTCCTGAATGGTTTCAGAACTCGTGGCAGCAGCTCCCAGAAGGTTACAGCCACTGGAAATGAAGCACCTTTAAGAAATCAACACTAAATCTAAAGAGCGATCTTGGTAGCAAAAAATTCTCATTTCTAAGTTAGGTAGCTGACCTCCTCTGAGACTATTCAGTGAGAACATGGCATCTTCCTATGAAAAAAAAACCCTCCAATGCCAAGTTATTACTAAAATACTATCTTAGTTTGCACAGCTTCTCTGAGATTCCATTTTCTCACCTGAAAACCAGAGATAATAACACCTGCCAGAAGATTTTCAGAAAGAAAAAATGAGACCACATATGCTAATTGTCTAGCTCAATGGTGGGGATGTAATGGATGCTTGATATCTTGGATTTTCTTTCTTTTTTTTTTTAAGATTTTATTTATTTATTCATTTATCCCCCCCTTGCTGCTTGTGCTCGCTGGGTCAGCTAACCACGCCGTGCGGGCGGGCTTTGCCTTCACCAGGAGGCCTCGGGAACCGAACCCGGGGCCTCCCATATGGTAAACGGGAGCCCTACTGATTGAGCCACAGCCGCTTCCCATGGATTTTCTTTCTTGCCTTGGCTAAAATTATTCTTACGCAGTCTTTCCTTTCCCCTCTTTCAAAGCTCCCAACATTCGTCCCATCCTTGTTACTAAATTTAGGAATACCCCCCATAGTCCTTGAGGACCTTGAGCCCTTGTTTAGTTTTCCTCCAATATTTCATGCCATTCTCCAATGATAAGCATATAAATTACCTTTCCAGCACCCTAAATTCAAGGTTTATTGGTTTCCTCCACTCCCACAATCTTAACCTTTGCCCCACTTCCAGAATCCACTCAGCTGGCATGCCCTATACCTTTTCATTACCAGGAATTACTCTATCTCAGAAATTCCCATTTCTGATGACATGCTCCTGTTCTTACATCTTTCCAACTTCCTCATACCCTCTAAGCATGTCATTTCACTTCCTTGTACTGTCTGATCTTTTTTATAATTCCATATTTTCCTATTCTATTAGCCCCTCCTTGTCTGACTTCTCTTTTTGTCCATCCCAGTCACAAAGACTTTAATTAAAAATTAACTTGTACTACTTCCACCACTATTTTTACCTGAATCATTCAACAAATATTTACTGAATGATAGGACTCTTCAAAATTATCTTTTTCTACTTTCTTCTCTTGCACCTTTACATCCACTTTTATATCTTCCTCTTCTTAGCTTAGTCATTCCTTATATACTCATATTTCATGAAATCTAAGGTGATATCAGTAATAAAATGTATCATTGCATTATGCAGAACTATAGAATGAAAAAAAATGATGCCAATAAAATCAGAGCTGTTACAATGTGAAAAATAATATATCTTCTAATATGCAAAGTAATGGTATTTGTTAAATGGATGCCAAGGTACTTCCTAATCTTTCTTTCCTTTAGCTATTAAATTTTTTGAATGAGACTGAGGACTCAATTCCTGCCTTCTTACTTCCCAGATAGTCCTTGTGCTACTACAATTTGGCTCTCTTCTCTAGTAAAACTACTTTCTTAAAAAAAAATCATGTGTGGCAGTTTAAAACTTTTGTGGACCCCCAAAAATTTATGCTTTAGGGCTAATCCTTTCCTGTGCGTATAGGCAGGCATTTAAATAAATCACTTCAGTTAAGGGCTTTTGATTGTATGCATGGCTCAGTGTTGGACTTTTTTTTTTTCTTTTTACTTTATTTTATTTATTTATTTCTTCCCCCACCCTGCCTTTGTTTTCGCTGTCTGCTCTCAGTGTCTGTTCTTTGTGTGCTCTCTGTGTATGCTAGTCTTCTTTTTAGGAGACACCTGGAACTGAACCCAGGACCTCCTACATGGGAGGGAGACTCCAATCTCTTGAGTCACCTCTACTTCCGGCTTTTTGTGTCTCTCATTGTGTTTCCCTGTGTGTCCTCGTTGCATCATCTTGCTGTGTCATCTTGTCACACCAGCCCGCTGCTTCAGCCTATTGCGTCAGCTAGCTGTCTTGCTCTTCTTTAGGAAACTCTAGGAACTGAACAGTGACCTCCCATGTGGTAGTCTGGTGCCCAACTACTTGATCCACATCTGCTTCCCATCAGCATTTGTCTTAATCCTCTTACAGGAGTCCTTTATAAATGAAGGAATAAAAAGCTCCAGATACAGAAAAATGATGTAGACACAGAGAGGAACACAGAAGCTTAGAGAGAAGTCCCCCAGAGCCAGAAGCTGAAATCAATGGCACCAGAAGCCGAGAGAAAGCCACTTTAGCCAGAAGCAGAAAGCAACAAGGCCCCAGAAGAGAGAGGAGAGACAAGCAGATGCCACCATGTGCCTGATCTTCCACAGCTGCAGCTCTGGGAGAAAGGATCTCTGATGATGCCTTGATTTGGACATTTTCACAGCCTCAGAATTGCAAGCTCATAAATTAATAAATCCCCATTGTAAAAGCCAATTCATTTCTGGTATATTGCCTTGGCAATATTTAGCAAACTGATTTTACAGTCGCCAAATCCAAAGACCATGTCTAGGCCATATCTCACAAGGCCTCTGCAGAGAGTGATATTGCTGGCCACCTTTCTTTCTTAACACTCTCTCTTTAGGTCTAAGACTCTACAGTCTTCCAGATTTTCATAACACTTATAATTACTTTTTCTAGTTTTCTCAAACTATATTCCTTGTATTTGTTTAAAATAACTGTTTTGGTTCTTCATGGTTCCATCTGCTACATTTGCAACCTGCAATTCTTCTCCATCTACACAAAACAACTCCAATCAATCTTCTGCCCCCAGCTCTTAAGGTAGCCCTTTATTGTCCATGTTGTCAGATCCAAAGATCAGTTCGCAATTTTCATCTTAGGTGATCTGTCATTGGCATTTGACACAGATCATTAATTCCTCTTTGTTGAGACACTTTCATTGTTGTCCAAGAAGCTTACTTTCCTAGTGTTCCTCATGGTTACAATGGTTTCTCCTTCTCCATCCCTAATTCCTTCCCATCTCCCAGTCATCCCAGGGCTCAGGCCTTCGGACTCACTGTCTTGGAGATCTCATCAAGTCCATTTATTTTAAGTATTGCCCACCTTTCATCTAAAGATGCCTAAATTTTTATATTTAGTCCAGAGCTTTTTCCTTGGACTCTTCTTGATGCCTTCAGATGCCAAGAAGGCTACTGCTCCAGACTTGTGTATCTCAATGCCTGCTTGACATTGCCCATTGGTTATCTAGTAGATATCTCAAACGTATGATGTTCAGAGCTACATTCCTGAGTTTTACCCAAACCTGTTCCTTTTACAGTTTTCTTCATCTCAGGAAATGGCAACTCTTTTTTTTTCCTTTCCTTCAGAACAAAAAAAACCACAAAATTATTCTTAGTTCCTTTTTTCACACACCCCACATTCTATCTATCCTAATGTTTTAAGCCATTAAAATATATCCAGAATCCAATCACAGAGCACCATCCTGTTTATTGCCATACCACATGAATTAATGTAATAGCATCCTAATGGCCTTTTTGCTTTTGTTCCCACTCACACTCCTCTATCACCAATGTATTCTCAACTTAGCATCCAGCATAAACCCTTTTAAAAGCAGAAGTTATATTATGCCACTATGCTTTAATGGCTTCAGTTGCTTCCCATTGCACTCAAAGGGAAGTCCCAGCATCCTACACAGACCTCTCTGACTTTGTCTCCAACTGTACACCGCCCCCACCCCAACTCTTCTCCAGCCCCACTGGTCTTCTTGATGCCCTCAGATGCCAAGAAAGCTACCGCTCCATGACTTTTGCTGGTGCCATTCTTTCTGCCAAGAGTACTCTTCATCCTGATTTCCTCTTGCTCACTCTCTCACTTGCTTTTTGTTTCTCTGTAAACATCACATTGTCATATTCCTCGACCATGCTATATAAAATAATAAGCACTCCCTTTCCTCGGATCCTCTTTCCTGATTTTATTATTTTGTATCACAAATATTGCCATCTAACATGCCATATGTTTACTTTTTCAGTGTTGTTCTTTCCATTTAGATTTTAAGCTGCTTAAGGGCTGTCCTTTTACCTATTTTGGTCATTGTTATACCCGGGGCACCTAGAATGGTATCTGGCCCATGCTTGATGTTAATAAATATTTCCTAAAAGGATGAATAAATCCATCTTATTTGCTTGCAAAGTCCCTTGTTTCCTAAAAAAAAAAAAGAAAAAATCCTCCATTCACTTGTCCTCACCTCCTCCTAAATCTATCTTTCTAACTTAATCTCTCTTCTAAGTCCATTATTTCAAACATTTTAAAACCAATCTGAAACCTGGAATCTGTGTATTCAAACTGAAATAATAATAATTTTGTATCAAATCTGCTCTTCTTCTTTTTTTTCTTTGCTTGGCTAGCAGACTCACACTTTACATTGTATTTTCTTTATATTATCCCTTAAAAATCCCTACAATAAGATAGAGATGGTAATTCTCATTATAATAGATGCATGTCCTTTAATTTGGGGTCACTAGTCAATAGTGAAATTTCCAATGTTAAACCCAAGAATTTGAAACATTTCCTGGACTTGCTTGAAGCCATGTAGTTCTATGTCACTGTGGCTTTGGTCATGGTGTTGCTAATTGAGGTACCTGCTCCCTATTTCCACTTGGAGAAATATGGGTAATTATCCAAGGTCAGGTACAGCTCTTACCTACTCTGTGAATTCCAAATGTCTAAAAGAAGCACAAATACCCTCAATAACTTTGAGATTTATATGATATTGATGGTGATATTTACCTGAAGTTTTGTTTAAGCCTCTGGCGTAGAATTTCATCATATTTATCTCCATAGCCTCAAGGTCTGGCACAGTATGTAGTAACTCTTCAGCATATATTTGGAAGCAGTATAAAGCAGTGGTTAAGCATGCCATCTCCAGAACCTGAGTGGCTTGATGCAAATATTGGATCTTCTATTTTTGAGTCGTATGATTTAAGGGATGTTACTTAACCAGCCTTTGTCTTAATTTCCTCCACTGTAAAATAGGGGTTGTAATATTTCCTACTTCTTAGGGTTGTTGTGAGGTATAAATGAATAAATAAACATAAGTATGCAGAAGAGTGCCTAAAACATAGTGAGCACTCAGTAAATGTTCATTGCAATCATTATGCATGAGCAAACCAAGATTTGGCACAATTGCTTTAATTAGTTTAAGAGCTATTGTACTGTAGGTGAGACATCATGGCTTTTGGAGTATCTGCTACTCATTCCTATGTAGAGCAGTAAATGACCTAGGTTTTACCATTAGTGTCTATGATTCTTTAGGGCATACCCTTTTTAGAGTTGGATGCTTAGTGTTCAGCACAAAAGCCTGCAGGAAGGAATTGATAAATACTGTCAAATGAATGAATGAATGAATGAATGAATGAATGAACAAATCTGACTTCCTAGTTTGTGTTTTTAAAATGGGTATAATTATTCCTCTTTTACTATGGTTGTGATGATTAAAAATAATATTATAAAGTGGCTATCACTAAACTGGCACACCTTCCGTCAATGACTGCTGTCATAATTTTTATTTATTTTAATGTAACAACTATCAATTCCCTTCATTACTTTGTTCTTATTTTAATCTTTCATCATCTTTGCCTTTCAATGATAGCTGCCTCAAATCATTTTTTAAAAAGATTTATTTATTTATTTTTAAAATTTACCCCCCCCATTGTTCTATTTGTCTGCTCATTGTTTGCTTGCCTTCTCCAGGAGGCACCGGGAACTGAACCCGGGACCTCCCACATGGGAGGGGAATGCCCAACGGCCTGAGCCAAACCTGCTCCTCACGGGCTGTGGCATCTGCTGGCTTGTGGCATCTGCTCACTGCAGCAGGGTGCGCCGTCTAGCTTTCGTTGCGGTGGGTGTCTAGCTCTTGTTGCAAGGGGTGCAGGTGTTTGCTTGTCTTCTTTAGGAGGCACTGGGACCAAACCAGGACCTCCCATGTAATACACAGATGCCCAACTGGTTAAGCCACATCCACTTCCCCTCAAATCATTTTTTAAAACAAAGGGTAGCAATTATAAATGAAAGAATTTGAATAGGGATTCTGAAGTGTGTTATCATCAAACAAACTAAGCACATGACCAGGATTTAAAAGCCAAGGGTTCATGTACATTTTCAAAACAAAATTTTCATGAAGAAGACTATATTTTTAAAATAATTTTTTCTTTATTTTAAAAAGAGACTTAGATTACATACATATTACATTGAAAATATAGAGGATTCCCATAAACCCTACCCCTTTCCTCTCCCATGTTTTCACCCATTAACAACATCTTTCATTAGTGTGGTACATTTGTTACAATTAATGAACACATATTGAAGCATTGCTAATAACCATGGTCTATAGTTTACAATATGTTTTACACTTTGTGCCACACAATTTTATAGGTTTTGAAAAAATGTATAATAGCTTGTATCCATCATTGCAATATCATACAGAATGATCCCAATGTCTCAAAAATGCCCCACATTACACCTGTTGTTCCCTCTCCCTCTCCTCAGAACTTCTGGTGACAATTGTCTTTATATCAATGTTACAAGTTCTTCCATTACTAGAATAATATTAAGTTTACTTTAGTTCATAGTTTCATTCTCCCCTTATGTTTGTTTGTTCCTCTATCTTAAGGATTTGGGGATGATGATGCCCAATCTGCTTCCAGTCGAGAAGGGGCTTAGTTTCTATGGGGCAGGTGGGTTGAACTATCTTGCTTACAGTTGAAAATACTCTCTGCTTTGTAAGTTGGGTGTTGTCTATCATCATCCTTTTGTCTGTTGTCCGTGTGAGTCTGATGAACTGGAGAATAGGTGTTGGCTACAACTCTGCTGAGATTCAAGGCTCACTCCACATAGGAACAGCCAGAAGACTTAAGTATCTGGGGCATCTATTTAATAGGTATAGTGCTAATTATAGGTTCAACTTAATGGGATAGAAGAACCAAGTGTAGGAAAATTATATATGAATCTAACTCTGATACATTGGGAGAGATGGGTTTCATATATTCCAAGGTAAGGCCCATTGATGGGGTGCTGATTTCCTGGGGTTGTCTGACTTGTCTATAGTGTCTAGATGTCTCTATAGCCCCCAGGAGCACTCCTATTTGAGGCACTGTTTACTGTGGAAGACAGTGAGATCCTCCTGAGACATGCATAAGCATAACCTTTGGAATGACCTACCAACTCTGAAATCTTTTAGCCATAAAAAGTCATTTGCATTTAATATTTCCCCCTTTGTGTCTTGGTCTTCCTCCAAATGCATCCTTAGTTGGCACTTGGCAGTAATCCCTTGGTGCCAGGGAGGGTCATCAATATCAGCGGCCCATCAATTGACCATCCTTCTTCACTAGTCATTGCCCCTGTACTTGGAAGATTGTTGCTGTTCCATTAAAGAATGTGGCAGAGCTCTCCAGGATGGGGATTCAACAAACCTACGGCTGTTGTGTGATTCTCTACCCACTGTGCCAATGCCCCATGAACATTTGAACATATTTATATACCTTATATGTATGCCCAGGTGAACTTCCTCCCATGTATGCCCCATCACTGCCACCCTACACCATTGATCCTCCCCAGCCATAGTTGTAACCCTTCTGTGATCCAAAACTTCTTCAAAAATGAAGCCAAGAATGTTGCCAAATTCAATTAATAGGAAAATGAAATAATAATGATAGGTTTAAACATAAGAAATAAAATACATAATAATTTAGGTAAACTAAAATGAAAATAAAGTAAAAAAAAACAGGGTATTAAAAAATAAAAAACATTAAAAAATTTTTTTTTTGGTGTTCTCCTTTTCATCACTGTAATATCTTTTGTCCTGTATATACAGTGGCATTTTCTTCCATTTCTTCCCCAGTGTCTTACTTTTTTTTTTTTTTTTTTTTCTGTCTTCAAAGAGGTTTTAGGTCACATCAAAGTTACATACAGAATATAGGGGACTCCCATATATGCCACATCCTCCCCTTTTTCCCTCTTCCCTATTAGTAACCATTTTACATGTGTATTGTATATTTGCTACAAGTGATGTATAAATATTGAAATATAACTACTAACCATGGTCAATGGTTTACATTATGGTTTACAATTTAGACCATACACTTTTATAAATTTTCGATGAAATTTAGCGTGGCCTGTATCCATCATTGCGAGATTATGCAGAATGCTTCCATTGCCCCCTAAATACCCCCTCTTCCATCTATTCTTTTCCTCCCTCCTCATCCCTTCAGGGTCCACCACAACCACCAGGCTTCACTCCTTGAAGGACAAAGTTCAAAGATATTTGCTACAACGCTGAAAGCTTGACACACTTGTCTGTACTCCCCTATTAGGAGCTGCCCATGCTCTCGAGAAACACTCTCCCTTCTGAGAACATACTGGGCCTCCACAACATGGGAGTCCACTCCTTCCTACTCATTATGTGGGTCTCTCCCCACTGATACAGAACACTCTGACAAAATGATCACTCGCACATTTTCTTGAAGACTGCCCCAGGTGTGCCCTGTCCCAAATGCTCCCCCACCAAACACCCTAAACCAGTAACCCTTCTTTGTCATATTGCCAAAAGCGTTTTCTCATCATTGCCGTTTCACCCTGTACCCAACAATCCCCAGTGTTCACCTGCTCCCTCCCCCAACCTTCCACCCAGTTCGATGGACCTTTCAACCCATCCTCCCCACCCTACCCTCCTGTCAAGCTTGTACCACCCAACCCAGTAGTATCCCTACATACGTGGCATATCCCTTCACTACCCAACTATTCACTTCCACCTCATCATGGTTTTTGCCCGCATGGGCATTGGCTCACAACCTTCTATTTCCTTTCTATTTCCTGTAAACCTATCTTCCAGTCTCTAGCTCTCTGAGTGGGCTCGATTTGCTTAATTCGTATCAGAGAGGTCATGGAATATTTGTCCTTCAATGCCTGGCTTGCTTCACTCAACATAAGGTCCTCAAGGTTCCTCCATGTTATCCCATGTGTTATGCACCATATACTTTTACAGGTTTTGACAAAATGTATAATAGCCTGTATCTGTCATTGCAAGATCACACAGAGCAACTCCAATGCCCCAAAGGTTCCCCATATTCCACTCATTCCTCCCTCCCTCTCTCCTCAGAACCCATGGCAACCACAAATTTTCAATTTTTGAACAATAAGGTTCATAGTTACATGCCTTAATATTGAGGGCTTGACATACTGGTCTGTTTTCTTTTATTAGGCACTGCCTATGTACTCGAGATGTCCTTGCCCCTCTATTTGAAAATGTAGCAGGATTCCCCAGGATGGGAGTTTAATATGTTCTTGTTTATTGTGTGGGTCTCCACCCACTGGGATAAAATTCTATGCCAAGATGAACACATTCATATTCCATAAAAGCATGCTCCCAGTACGCCCTTTCTCACATATGCCCTCACCACCAACGTCCTGTATCAATGAGGCTCCCCTGCCATATTTGCCAAAAAACAGCATTCCCACCATTGTAGTTTCAACCACAGACCTACAAATCCCCAGAATTCACTAGTTCCTCCTCCAGTCTTCCCCCCAGTTCCATAGATAGTCCACCCCAACCCCCCTACCCTGCTCACCCTCACATTCCAGCACCATTGATACCTCTCACATCCCTGCATCACTATTACCCCCATTTACTGCCAATCCACCCCCTTTCCATTTTATCATGGGTTTTACCCATAGTGAGCATCAGCTCACCATACTCTATTCCCTTTCTGTCTCCTGATAACCTATCTTCTATATTCTAGCTCTGTGAGTCTGCTCAGTTTGCTTACAGAAAGGTCATGTAATATTTGCCTTTAGTGACTGGCTTCCTTCAATCAACATAAGGTCTTCAAGAGTCATCCTTGTTATCCCACGTGTTAATACTGCACTTCTAATTACAGCTGAGTAATATTCCATTGTACGTATATAACACAAATTGCTTGTCCATTCATCTGTTGATGGACACTTGGATTGCTTCCAACTTTTGGCGATAGTGAATAATGCCACAATAAACATTGGCATGCATGTATCTGTTTGTATTCCTGCTTTCAATTATTCTGGGTATATGCCCAGCAGTGCAATTGCTGGATCATATGGCTGTTCTGTAGTTAGCAGGAAGTCTCTATTTTAACCAGCAAGTTTTCAAACCCTGAAACTTACCAAAGACCCTAAGTGGTGATGAATGGTGAAAAATATCTATTGAGTTTTCTTCTCTGTTAACTAAAAATATCTTCTTTATTCCTTGGAGAATTATCTTAACTTTTTTTATTAAAGGAAAGTCTTTGTGAATGTTAACTTTTGTTAGCATATATATTTAAAGACAATTCACAATTCAAAGTCAGAACATAGTGACTAATCAACTACTACTAACTGGGAATTTGAAGTTGTCTAGGTACTCTAGCATTTCAATATAGGAGAATCTACCCAGAAAAAAAAAATTCTCCTCGGTGTATACATTCTGTTTTCCAGTTATTTGAGTTGGTTTTAAAACTTTTTTTTTCCTCGTTGAATTCATCCACACTTGATCGAAAACAGATTTGGACTCAGGTGGTTTAAATGGTGGTAAAACAGCTGTAATGATTCAGCTGTTATGTGATAAGGCCTGATGCTTCCCCCAACCACCTCAGGGGATTCTGTACAATGCAGACAGCTCATAGGCTTTTCATCCATCTCACTTAGGTTCTATCAGATGACCCTTCACAGCTTTCAAAGGCCAAATTATTGAAACTTCAAAGTTAATATTGTCTGTAATAAAAGTAAACAAGAACTGCCTCCACAAACTTTTTAGCACAACACTAAAGCAAGAGAGTGAGAAGTGATGCATCTGACAATCCCTGCAGCTGTGTAATGGCCTCATGACTAGACATCCACCCATCCCAAGTCACAGTTTGTAGATGGAGACCACAACAATGAGGCTCTCAGGCGTTCTCATAACTTTCTTTTGCTTTAGTGCCCTACAGGAAGTCAATTGATCAAACATTCTACTGCTCATTTTATAGATTCAATGTGTACATCTTTCCATATCAGAAAAGAATCATCAAATATCATTCAAGTTCATCTTTTCTCAGCCCCCTTCCTTTCTCTTCTCCCCTGGTATATAAGCCTGACTTAACTTTGTGTCTTGTTTTTCTAATTCACTTCCTAATTCACTTCCTATCATTTTAATCCATTGCAAAACTCAGAGAGTTCTTCTGGTTTTAAAAATTGAGGAATAATAATTTTTGGATCATTGATTCCTTAATTTCAATCTAAAAAGATTGCAGATGACAGTAGATAGCATTTCTTTATAAAGACAGCCTATATTAAGATAAAAAATAATGCAAATATTAGCAGTTTTAAAAAAATTCTCACTAAAAGAAAAATTAAAATGATCCTTAAAACCTATTTTTTTATAATTATCTAGGGATAATTTGTCCATTACTATTCCAAGTTCTAGCAAGGTTAACTGAGGTTCCAGCTGGCCATTGGTTTATTCTACATGCCTCACTGTAGATGGGGGACAGAGCAGAGTGTCTAGTTCTGATCTTCATTAACTCTATGGTCCCAGAGTACTCTTCTACATGTCCGAGTTAAGAGCTGTTGGGAAAATACATTGCTCTCACCATCACATTTGGAAATATGTTTTCCAACTTGCATTCTATCCCTCTCATCCCATCCCACGCAGAGAGAATATAAATATATATTTTTATTTGGTTTTAGGTCAGGTTTTCTAACAGACATTAAGAGATGGAAGTTTGAACATAGATAATTTTTTAATGCCTTTGAGAACAAAACACTAATGGCAATGCAGTTACACCATAGACATAGCTGGGAACTCTTTCAGAGTTGCTTTGACTTCAGGAAAGGGGACAGGCCTTAGTACTTTATTGGATATGGTTCCCTGCCCCCCCCCCAGGTGTGTCCTTGGGTAAGGGAGTTCTCTTCCTCTGAGATAATTCCCAGAAGGGACAAGGTTGACAATAGTCTCCTACCAAGTGTCTGGAAAACAGGGTATTTGAAAAGGGGGCATGAGGGTAGCATAGCATTGTATCACATTGCACTACACACAAATCCATCCATCTATTTATGTATGCATATATACATTGATGCTCAATATCTGTCTTCATAAAAATTATTCATACTATTTGTGTAATATGAATGTTTTCTCCTAGAAAAAAAGAAACAGCAATGATCAAATATGTGTAAGATTTCTTTTTAACTGTACCTTAAATCACATGTCAATAGTACCCAAATCTCTAGTTATTCCTTCAAGTACAGGTCTCTTTCCATTCCCCCTGAGTCTTGCCACCCAGCTCAGCGGTAGCACAATGTGATAACTTGACAACTGAAAGCCTCATGAAATGTTCATGGGAATGATAAGTAAGGCTGAAACAAAGTTGTAGCAAGGCAAAGAACATTTTATCTTCACATGAAGAATATTAATAATAATTCACAATGCAGTTGTTCATCAATCACAGGAACTCTTCCTGCGATGTGAATCTGATCTACTTTTGGCTTCTCTTTCCATCCCATGGGCAATGCTCTGGGCCCTGGGCTCTTTCTTCTGTATTATGCATTAGACTTACAATGACTCATATGCAGTAGCAGCATTTCTCTAACTCTTATTCTAGAAGTATCGGCTTGCCTCAGCAGATTAAAATGGGCAATTAATTCAGTCCTTTTTGATCTCTGACAGACATTTTAATTTGTTTTACCAAAGCCCTTTGTTTTACCTCTAACGCTTTCTAGATGACTTCTTTAGTAACAATTACATCTTCATAGACCTCACACAAGCTTTGATCCCATCACAAAGACAATGTAAAAATATGTAGGTTACAAAGATTGTTTTTTGGTCTGGTCAAAAGTCAGCTTTAACTCCTTTGTCAGAGCTATAGATAATATTTAAAATAAGTGGAATCTCATCAATGAATAGAATGCAAATATCTTACAAGGAAAATAGATAATAAATATTACAATTGAATTAGAATTGATAAGCACCAGAAGCAGTTTTTTTGTTTTTTTATTTTTTATTTTTTTTATTTTTATTTTATTTTATTATTATTTTTTTTTCAGAAGCAGTTTTGATATAGTCACTATTTAGAAAAAGATTAAAAACATTAAAAATAAATTAGTAGGTCCAGAGGCATAAAAGAGTGTTGAAAAATGTGCACTCTGAAGCCAGATGGCCTGGATTTGAATCCCAGCTCTTCCCAAAGGAGCTCTATGACCTTGGGCAAGTTGCCTTACCATTCTGGACTTCAATTTTCTCAGGTGTAAAACAGAAATAAAAATAATACCTACTTTATATGGGTGCTATGAGGCTCAAAAGAATTAATAGATGTATTAAAGCATTTAGAATAATAACTGGCATATAGTAAGTACTACAAAAAGATGAACTATTAGTATTAAGTACTTGAAAACAAAAAGCTCTCTTACAAGAGCTTTTAGGCTCTGGTGCATACATAGATATTCAAATTTCTTACTAGTTTGAGTGTCTCATTAACAGCAATGAGAACATAGAAACAGAAGGAAACGAATATGTCTTCAATACCTTGAATGTGATAGACACATACACATTCTAATGGAATCTTCACAACAAATATTCCTAGAGATGAGGCATGGGGGAAATATGATAAACTAACTTCCATGAGATCACATGGCATCTAAGAGATTGATTTGTGTCAGACTTGTGATCTCAGTCTGATTTTTACTCCAAAGTCTCTTTATCAGATGGCCTGTAATAAGCAGAAATTAACTAAAGTGTACTCTACATACCTGAAGGTGTTTGCTCAATCGCCTTTCTTTTCTATTTCATGCATATTTCCCAAGCCTCTCACCCAGCGACTTACATACCCCAAACCAGAATAAAACCATTAATTTAAATGTGTCTTGGCTCAATATATTATAAAATTTAGTAAATTAAATATTCTTTCTCTTCTGTCCTGTCCCCAAATAATAAGGGGACAACCCTCAGTCTTAAAATTCAGAGACACAGCAAAGACTTAGTAACTTCCTGACCTTCAGTATTTTTGTTGTTGTCGTTTTGAAATTAGCAAAATGCATATGTACTAACCCTTTTGTATAGTAAATACAAAGAGAAATAATATCGCATATTCTGCACTTCTTTTGTGGGTTTTGTTTTTACATCTGCCTTGGTAATCAACTCCTTATTCAGGTGACAGAAACTTTCTTTCTCTTTTTTTTTGAAACCACTTCTCCCCTATTTTTTATTTTTATTATTTTTTTGAGGTACTGGGGATTGAACCTGTGATCTCGTATGTGAGAAGCCAATGCTCAACCACTGAGCTACATCAGCTTCACTGAGTTATTTTTTGTTTGTTTTGTTTGTTGTCTGCTTTTGTTTTTTTAGGAGGAACTGGAACTGAACCTGGGACCTCCCATGTGGGAGGTGAGCGTCAACCACCTGAGCCACTTCTGCTCCCCTCCCCTATTCTTAGTCCATATGTTTTGCAGTAGCTGACCTCCTGGCTCTAGATTGGGGGCATGTGACTTAATCTGACCAATCAATGTTTCTTATCCCAAAGCTCCACTGCTCATTCACAGATGAGCATATGGTTTCCCCTAGACCAATCAAAGACAATCCTGCAACTGTAGGTGAAATTATTGGGAATATCGAACACTTTTCTTTCTTAGTAGAATTTCTGGATTTCTGGTTGTGAGAAGAATAAAAAACTAGCATTGCCAGCAGGCATCTTCGCCACCACATGAAGAAAATGTTTTGACAGAAATAGAATCATTTATTGTCTTAGATCTAGACATGGCTCAAGATGATTGTTATGCATGTGGTCCCGTTTTTTTCTTCTTTTTACTTAAGCTTGTTTGGGTTAGATTTCTATTACTTACAACCAAAAACAGCGTGGTTATATATCTTACCTAATGTTGTCTCTCTTTTGAATTCCTTCAACATTTAGACATACAGCTTTCCTGACTCATGTATGTATTTATATTTGTATATATGGATGGATGGATGGATGAATGGATGGATGGGTATGGGATATAAAATCATTTTAACAAGTCTCCTACATTTTTCATTGGTATATAATGCCATGATATTTATTTCTCCTTCATTGTTTCTTTTCTTTTTTAATATGATTACGAGAAACCCTTTGGAGGCAGAGATATGTTTCACTTTATAAATGAAAGCAACTGGCCAAACAGGTTAATAGGACATAATTTTCCTTCAAAAATCTCTTTTGCATTTTGAAAATATTTAAAAAGTCATTTAAACTATCCCATTGATTTGGCCAAAATGGTGAGGCTTCAATGTTAGCTGTATGACATGATTTATTGTTAGTAAATATTTTGTCTGTATAGTTTTTTGTAATGCTTTGAGAAACTATGCAATAATAAAAATATTCTTCTTTCGGCCTTTTGCTATTAGTCACTCTACTTTGTGAGAGAGAGGAAAAGGATGCATTAAGAGGAATGTGGAGTTTTATAGCTATCTATCTATCATCTCTCTTTCTATCCACCTATTTATCTATCTTTCTATCTTTCTGTCTCTCTATCTTTATTTATATAATTATATTTAGCCACTTCCAGGCCAGGAAAGACAGGCCATCTCCATGCAGTGAGTACCTTTGCAGAGAATGAGCAATCACAAAGAGCTCAGAGAGAGGGTCAGCCAGAAGAGATCAGAGGACAACTCAGGTGTGTCACTGGAAGGTGACCCTCCAAATTATTTCCCAAATGCAACCCCAGAGGAATTGGAATCATTTCCTTAAATGGCACTGAAATTCACTGCCATCAAAAAATATGTTTGATGAAAATAACAAGGTGTTAACCAGCAGACAACTCAGTGCCTTATTTGAGGAGAGGATGAAGATCAGCTTGGGAAGCCTTAATGGATGTTTTCAACACAAAAGCCACCACAGGAAGTCACAACTGAGAGGGGCACTTTGATAGTTCAAGTTGCCAAGAAGACCTGCTCATGAAAGTCAGAGCTTCTGATTATTTTCTGAAGCCTCCATTGAGAGCAAAATGCATTATTAAGGTGGGGAGATATGCATAGAGAAACAAATTAAATTGTTTTTTTTCTCTTAAGAGTCCAATTAGACAAGTTTTGACAATTGTGTACATCCTTGTCACCAAAATCCAAAATAAGATAAAGGACATTTCCATCTCCTGAGAAAGTTCCTTCTTGTGCCTCTTCCCACCACCTCTGCCATACCCCTGCAAACACTGATTCTATCACCTTAGATTAGTTTTGCCTGCATTTTGATTATACATAAACAGAATCATACAATATGCACTTGTCTCTCTTAATTCTTTAGTTTAAAATAACGCTCTTGAGATTCATCAGAGTTGTTGCATGTGTAAGCAGTTGATTTATTTTTATTGCTAAGTAGTATTCCAGTAAAATTCTGCAATTTATCTATTACCAATCATTGCCATTGTGGTTATTACAGTTTGAAACTATTATACATGAGCCTTCAATTGAGTCGAGTCAAATCTAGAGAACATGCAATGCTGTAATTGCTCACAGGTGAGGCATCTAGCCCAGATTGGGGTGGAGGCAGAGTTATTAAAATTTCTTGGCAAGAAAAGTTTAAAGTGATACTAAAAGATAGGCAATTATTTGGGTTCAGAGAGGATAGGGAAAGAGTCCTGGAAGAGCCATCAAAATGTTCAAAGTCCTGAGGCTAGACAGGTCAAGGTTCATTCCAGAAACTGAAACAGCTCAGTATGCAATAGAGCTTAGCATACAAGGGGAGGTTAGTGAGAGATGATCCTGAGGAAGTAAACAGGGACCAGGTCCTGAAGAACCTGGATACCAGTTTGAGGCATTCTGAGGCCAATGGCAAGTAACCAAAGTGTTCTAATCAAGTAAATCACTTGATCAGATTTTCATGATAGAAATCTCTCTAATTATTTAGAGTTACTTTTTGAGTTATTTTCCTGGATCCTAAGGATTTTTGTTTGGTTGTTTTCTTTTCTTTTGTTTCCAATTTCCATTCTTTTCTTTCTTTTGGCTTTTTCTTTCCTTTTTAGTGTCCCAGCCTATTTCAGGCATTATCCCAGATATAAAGGGAAGGTTTCTGAGTGTACATCTAAGTAAGGCAAAAGGGCCCTCTGGCTAATGTGGTGGAGAAAGCAGTGGAATTAATGAGATTCCACAAGGGAAAGCCAAACCTCACAGAAGAGTCACAACCTCAAAATCCAACCAACCCTCCACCAACTGGGCATTTTTCTACATTGTCAGTCAACTCTGGAGGATTATGGTCTGGTTTTAGTAAACAAGATAATGTTTTTCTTACACAAACACATTTCTTTCCTCTAACTTATTCCAGAAAAGACTAATAAAGCAGTTGTTTATTACAAATGTCTAGGCTAGGAATCCTAAACTAGTTGCCCAAAGGTGGAGTCAAATCTTCAGAAGGATTCATTCTGTTCTTCCAGCACAAAAATCCAGTTTGCCACGATGCTACTGCTTCCTGTGATCTCATATGCATTGCTTGCTGGGATCCTGACCATATTTGTACCTAATTGATTCTGATTAATAATAAAATCTGTAACATCTCAAATCTCCATTTTCAGTTTCTATATAACATCTACCTATTTTGAATTTTCTTGCATGATATAATGAACAATATGATAGGATACCACTTTTTAATAGAAAAAAAAAATCCTATGGATTGTAAATAGAGCAATCAGTGATATTTATTTCACTATTTGACATATCTATATCAAATTTCATAGCATGTTTCATCAATCCACTTCATGGTTAATTTATAGCATATGAAATAATTAACATAGTATGATATACTTTTTTCTATGTTAGGAGAATAAGATGGAATTTTCTTGATCCAGGATGGTATCTAGCATGCATCTTTCCTGAGTCCACCATTTCCTTTTTAGGTTCTAATAGATCTTCAGAGTGGTAATGTGATATTTAAGAAACTAAAACTTCCTTAATGATATAGAGCGTAACCATAATGTGGGCTTATTGTTTAATTAATAATAACCATAATCACAGTCTTATCTTTTCACATGGCATGTGTTGATACATACCTGGCTTGATAAGGGTCAATCTCATCAGGAAGAATTTCACATAGTATATATAATAGGAACAAACTTCTTTTATATTGCTAGAGCTCTTCCTAGTACAAAATACATGACTATGAAAATGTAAAAACATAATTAATAATATGAGCATGTTAGGATTTCTAGAACATATCTCATTCTCTTACATTGACGCAGGCACTTTTATATTTTCACTTGTCAGACTCACTACTAATATTCCTAAATCCAGGATGACTTAGAAAGAAAATACTTTCACTAGTGGCAAATTCTCCAAAATGATGACAATTACCAGCAAATCTTTCTTGATCTCCCTTTGTGTTCACCGGACAGCATTAACTTCTAGGAGATTTTGTGTATTAGAAACAGTTATTTAAACTTTTAGGTCCTGAACTGCGTTAGAGAAAACATGTAAATATGCTTAGTACATAGACATAGTGAGTGTTTTTACAAAAGATTTAGACACCTAGGACCACAGCCCTGGAAGTGATATTAGGCTTTTTTAATCTTCTACAATATCCCTGTCCATTCTCTGTTGAAGAATTCTTAAGAAGCATACAAAGTTTTCCAGAGGAGTTAAATTTCACTTTCATGTCATGCTCTCCATTATAAGAAGTCTTTCCACCTATTAACGAGAAAATCTATTTTTGTGCAACTTGAGCCATGACTCCTGGTTCTTTACTCTGGGGCCCATAGAACAAGTCTGAACCATTGTTGCCAGGGCTGAGAGATATTTGAAGACAAATATCTTGTCCCTCTAAATCTTCTCTTCCTTAGATCTTTCTTTAAGCATTCTCTCTAACAGTTTCTTTATCATTATCATTTTCCCTATTTTCCCCTGGACACGCTTTTCAGTGCCTGTTCAGAAATGGATCAGAATGTACTGTTCAGAATGGACAGTATAGCTCACTAGCTGTCTGAGAAGCCCTTAATGGCAACAGGAATATCGCCTTTCTCATTCTGGCTTTTATTTTTCCACTAATGTAGCCTTGGTTTGTATTGAGTATTTGGTACATACATCTCAAAGTTGACGTAAATTGAATTCAGAATGATCTTAGGATAGCCCAGACAGAGATATGGAGTTGAACTTGTTGAGCAGTAATACTAGCTGGAGTTTAAGAGCCAATTCTCACAATGTAGGGGGTAATGTCAACTGCTTATGCATAGTAAAAGCATCCTCATTAATTTCCATCCTAGAAGTTATAATCCTACCCAAAAGCCAGAGCAACCTGGAACAGAGTTGTCCAACAGAAGAACACTGTGTGGTGATGGAAATTTTCTATGTCTGCATTTTGTATTATCACAACCACTAACCACAAGGGTATATTTAAATACAAGAAATGAAACTAATGTGATAAGCTGGATTTTTAAATTTTTATTTATTTAATTTTAATTAAGTTAAATTTCAATACCCACATATTGGACAAAGAAGGTATGTAAAACCACTCAAAGGGAATTAGAAGTGTGGGTGGTGAGAGAGTGTGTTGAGGAGAGAGAAAGGAGGAAGGGAAAGCAAGAGGGAGTGGGAAGAGAGAGAGGATTTTAAAAATAATTGGCCATGGGTCAGTTTATAGACTAACATTGGAGGAGAATGAATCCTTTACTTTCTTGATAAACAACACTAGAGTTCTACAAAGAGAGTTGGTAAAAAGCATCAGTTCTTAAAGTGAGAGAGAAGCTGGAACTTCCCTATGATTGATTAGATTATCACTTATAAAGAGATGGGACTAATCTGATGGAGTTCTGGAGATGTTTTACAATGTGTGCTTCAGGAAAAGATCACCAAATGACAATGACAAACAAAACTGAGAAAGTCAGAAGTTTCCGGTAGAAACAGACAGATTCATTTCCCTTTGCCTTACCTATTTAACAGCCTCACCAATCTCCCTGTGAGGAGGGAGTGAGGAGAAGGGACTTACTAGGAGCCAGGCACTGGTCTCGGTGTGCTTCAGAAATACAATTTATTGACTCCTCACCATAAGCCTGAGGTAAATGATCATTCCTAATATACAGATACTGAAATTATTCAACAAAAAATTAAGAAATTTAGTAATAGCTATAATTAGTAACAGTTAATTATTATTTTTTTAAAGCAGTTTTATTCACACACAATACAATCCATCCAAAGTGTAAAATTTCTCAGTATAATCACAGAGTGGTGCTTCCCTCATAGTATTTGAATAATATTCAAATTTTCACAAAGTTTGAGGTAAGTAATATTATCACCATTTTACAGATGAGGATAGTCTTAAGGAAATTGTCTAAAGGCCTGTACTTATTAAGTGGGGGTGCCTAGATTTTAACCCAGATTTATCTAGCTGATTTATTTCACCATGATGATGATGACTACGATGTCTATGATAATATTACTCTTAATATACTGTATATTATATTTTGGTACACTCCTACGTTATATTTACATGTATATGAAACTTAACTGGGAAAATTTTAAAGATGGGGAATACTATTTTGTAAATGTTTCTCTCTAAAGAAATGATGATAGGTAAAGTTGTATTAGACATGAGACCCTGAGAAAGATCTAAGAACAGCTATAAAAATTATAATATTCTATATAGTTTATCTATATAGAGAGAGACATATATATTTCATTTCAAAAATTGATCATTAATCAATACTTTTTTTTTCTCACAACTTGAGCACCATAAGATAAAATGACAGAAGTTTCTCACTTGGTCAATATCAAATTTTCCATATTTAACTCTTTATACAGTCTTTGAATTTTCTTTCCATGTAATAGCTATATCCAGGAATCATCTTGTATTGCCACCAATGGAGTATTGAGAATATGGATTGATAGTGTTATTTTGCCATTTTAACTGAGGTCATAAACACTGAGCCATGGAGTCAGGAAGTAAAGAGATTTTTAGAGATTGAATCTAACTCTGTAATTTAGAGAAGAGAAAGCTGAAATCCACTATGGTGAAGTGATTTACTAAGGTCTTAGAACTAATTTGTGATAGAGCTAAGTTAGATATCAATAGCTCATATGCTGAGTTCATGCTTTTATTATATGGCTGATTTTTTATCTGCTGACTCAGATTTCTATATAATCTGTGATATTCATCTTCCTGGTTTGATTTTATTTTCCCCCTCCTTAACACAAAAATAAAGTAAAAATACATCTAGAGATAATAATAATAAATTTCTGCAAAAACAGAAAACATCATTGTTATACCCTTTGAAGCCATGGAATAGAGAGGAGCTGAATAAAATAGGTTATGAATTGAGTTACATAGCTCTAATGTCTGTGCTCAGGAAACATATATTTCAAAGCTGATGCCCATCTCCCCAATGAATATTAATATTATTATTACTGATATATTATTCAAATATAATATATAATATTTGTCAAGCACTCTGTATGAGGCTTTATATTGTATACATAATTTTTATAAGAAAGCAGTAAGAGAAATAATATTTTTTCCATTTTCTGCAAAAGTTCAGAGAGGTTAGGTGACATTCCCAAGATCACATAACAGACTTAGATATCATTTTTGTCCAGTTCCCAAATTTTCACTTCCCTCCTATATTAGACAGACTATCAAGAGATAATATGTTTTTTAATATCCGACTGGACATGAGAGGCAGAGATTAAAATCTTAGCAATGGTCTTGGTGGCTTCCATCCAATTGTCTTTAGAGACAATCTACCTTTATTGGGACATCTCTATACCTCCCTGCAACTTCACAAGCAGATTTCCCTTAAGTTGAAATCACATCCTTGGAAGGTTGGTATTTATTCCCATTCTCCATATTTCTTCTGGTTAGTCTTTGCAATGAATTCTTTAAGTGTGTGTGGTGAGTGTGTATGTGTGTAGTTGTTTCTCTGCCTGTGTGGTTGTATATATGTATAGTTGTTTCTAAATGAGCTTGTATGCAAGTATGTCTGTGTAAATGCAATGTTAGTCCATTGTTCACATATTTTTTCCCAAAAAGAATTTCAAAGGTAGTGCTCATTAATTTTAAAAAATCTGGAAAATACAGAAATATGTATAGAAGACAGCAAAATCTACTCCATAGCTCAATGCATATAAATTAATACAAGGCACGGCCTAGCATATATAAATTTATGTTACGAAATATAATCTTGTATTTTGCTTTTTCATTTAGCTTTATATTATAATATAATTTTCCCATCCCAGACCTGCATCACATGGACTACAGCTAAGAAAAATCATCACAGCAAAGCAAACATGCCCTTTCACCTACTTTTTAAATATTATTGATTATTTACCATTAATTTTCATTTAGGAGAATGAAAATGGACCTCTTTTGAATAAACTTGCCTGAGGTCAATAGGTCAAAGGCCAGGCTAAGAAAAGAGAACCTAGACTGATATTCTGGAATCTAGACAAGTGTATCTCTCAGAATACATTTTTCCCTTTGATTTTTCCTTTGGCTCCTTTAATTATTTAGCGTAAATGATGGTCTTTGTGGTCTAGAAATCAAAGCTACTACTGGCAGTAATGTTAAGTAACATTTATGACAAATATATGACTATCATTATTATTTCAGAAAAGCATTTACAGAATTTCAACAGTAGCAATAGGACCTGAAAAAAATCTGATTGTACAATTTAGGTTTATTATTTAGAGTAGCTATTCTTTGAAAGTGAGCTATTACAAAATTAAGGTGCTAAGCAATGTACAGGTTTGAGAAACAGGCCAGTCCTCCAGATTTTGTCACTGGTCTCATTATCTTACTTTTGATCTTGTCCTTAGACCTGGTCAATGTCATTTGCCAATGACATCCACATAAGAAACTTGCATGGAATGACAACTGACAAATAGCAGATGCCTTCAGAGTGGCAAAATTCTGATATCTTGTGTTAATATTTCTTCATGGAAATTCATAACTTTCTATAGGCAGTGGCCCAAGAGATAAGTATCAGAGCTTTGAAATAAGATAGTGGAAATGGGGTATACCTTGTTTTCTTGAAATGCATTTTCTTAGCAAACTGAAGAGCTGCCCACCTCAGACTGCCCCTGAGAATCTGTATGGAAGGAATTGTGTTTTGGATGTTTTTAAGATGTGGGTTGAAGTGTATGGAGCTCTAACTCAAGGATTCTAAAGGAACTGACTTGTTTCATGCACTGTCAGCTCTGCTCAACTCTTGATGTATTTTGGCATCATTAGCAGAGTAGGAGCAACTGGCTTAGATGCACACATTTCCTCTTCCATGGGTGTTCTGCCAGCTCGGGATGTGCAGTGATCATCTTTCACACTTTCTATTCTTCCCTTGGTACTGCATTGATCATTTCAAGAGCTTTCAAAAATGTAGGCCAGGTTGACATTTTGCAATGCCTATTAGCAATTACGAGATTTTATGGTAACAAAAGAAAATTCTTCTAAGGCACCTAAGTTTCACCTAGTTTACAATGAGACACGTTCATACTTATAATTACCAAATATCTAGCTGCTTAAAGCATGTTGCTGTTTTTTAAAACAACAAGGAACAAAGATGTAATCTTGAATGTCTTAATTTCCTTCATTTTAAATATTGTGGATTTACTTCCTTTAATTAGATTTGTTCCAGAGGATTTGATCAATATATAATGAAAAAAGAATTAGTTTTTTTTTTTGATAAATTAGTCAATTGGGGGTTATGTACTTGATTTCTCATGCATTTTTTTTTGTTATTCTATTAGCACCATTTTACTTATAATCTTTATAACGATTATAATTACTGGATAACCTTCTCACAAGGGCTTAATTATCTTAGCTTTACTTATCCATCCCCACTGGAGATTTAAAATGTTTTGGATTTTCTTAAAACAAATTTGCTTTATTTTAATGTATATATACATATACACATTAGGTATCTATATATAAACATATATATGTAATATATATATAAACATATATATATAATATATATATATAAACATATATATATATACATGTAGACTTAGACATAGATATTGCTACAGATATACAGATAGCAAGAGAGAGAGAACGGAGATATTGAATTTAATAATGGGATTCCTAAAAGGTAGTCATAAAGCTAGAAAGTTTAGGTGGAGTGAAAGAGTAGAGAAATTGTCACACCTTTTCTAAATGATCTAGGAAATCTTGGTTGAGAAAAAAGAATTTGAGAAAGATATTAACCATAGAAGTAAAATAAATGACAAAGTTATATAAGCAGAGCAGGCTCAGGAATTTTAAGGCTGAGGCAAAGAATAAAGGGATAAGATGAAGGAACAAAAGAGGCATGTGAGGAACGGGAGTTAGAGTAGAGGAGGAGGATTAGGAAGGGAAGTGAGGTTATTTGGGGCAAACTCAAATGGTCTTAAAACAGGATTGTGGTAGTGAAAATAGAAATTCATGGGAAGTTTTATGAATGGGGTTGATATTATTTAGCAATGGAGAATGACACAAACGTAGTCAATTATGACCTTGAGCCTCAGGTACAGAAGAATAGTGATATGGAAAGGAGAGTTTAGAGAAAAGCAAGAATTATATCTACACCAAGCTAAAGGGCATGTCTTCCAGCAAAGTTGAAAATGTAGAAGGGCACCATAGAACCAGATTCAGATAGAAAGATGAAGTTTAAAATCCATTGAAGTTTCTTACTTGGCCCTTGGCAATCTAATAGTATAACTCCCTATGTTGGGAAATTTGGATGAAAGGAAATAATATAAGAAATTGACAGTTTCTTTCAAAATGCCATTCTTCTCCCTGTCATCTGTCTAAATATTTCTATCAGCTCACACTCCAGTCTCTCTAAGCTCCCATACTTTCTCTTTGTGTTCTACCTTCTTCTCTCAATGCTTGTAACCTGGATGTCTGCCTCTTTTTCTGTCACAGAATCTGTATTAGTCAGCCAAAGGGGTGCTGATGCAAAGTACCAGAGCTCTGTTGCCTTTTATAAAGGGTATTTATTTGGGGTGGAATCTTAAAGTCACAAGGCCCTAATGAGTCCAAATGAAGGTACCATAAGAAGAACTTTCTCACCCAAAGTCTGTTCCTGCACGTTGACGCAAGATGGTGGGTGATGTCTGTGAGGGTTCAGCCTCCCTTCTTCCTCTTAAGGCTCCATGGTCCCAGCTTCTTCCAATCTCAGCTACAGGCTGGTATAAGGCTCGTGTCTTTCCCCGGGGCTCATTTCTTTCTGGAGTCAGCTGCTCTGTTCTCGTCACAAGGTCAGCTGTAGACTATCAGGTTCATCTTTCTTCCCAGGACTATAGGATCCTCTGTGTATCTTCTCCTCAGGAGAGTTTGTTTTATCCCCACCAAGAGAGTAGGGACTCAACCCTGCATGCCCTAATCTTAACATAATTAATCAAAGACATCTGAGCTGAATCTAATACAATCAAAGGGTATCACACCCAGAGAAACAGACCAGTTTACAAACATAATCAAGCATCTTTTTTGGAATTCATAAATAATATCAAGCTGCCACAGAATGATATGCTACTTTGCATTGTTTTTTAAAAGTTATGCTTTCATCCTGCCATACCAATTAATTTAAAGGAGTGCCAATGGCATGTCTACATTTTTTTTTTCTTTTTCTTTTTTCATATGGCCCTCAATGGCTACTACATGGCCAAACACCTGGGTTCAGAAAAAACATTTATTGAATAATCTGAATTGTCCAGTTCCAGATATGGTTTGATTTATAGGCATTGGTAAGGTTTAGACTAAAATAAAGGGACAGATGTTTTATATACATATGCATCTAGATCATAATTAAATCACATGAAGTAAGTGATATTTTTAAGCATCATGGAAGACAAGGGGACTAGAGTCCTTGGCAGAATATTTCAAATCCAATTATTTCTCTACATCAAGTTCTTGCACTGTACTGAGATAGGAGGATAGAGCCAGTAAGCAGAGAGAAACAGAGATGAAAGCATCCTGAGCCCTTACCAAGAAGATGGAAGACGTCATCTGACTCTTGACAGCTACTCAGTTCATGAACTCTGGGTCCTTATCTTGCAATTCCTACTTCCTTCTGAACAAACCTAAGTGTATCTCTACTGCTTGTAAACAAAAAAGGCATGGCTAGAATAAATAGGATGCCATTTGAAAAGTCATGATGCAAATTGTGTTTTACACAATTAGTTCAACATTGTAAAAGATAAGCATATGATAAAGAAGAAAATTAGAATAATACTCAGAAGTTATAACATTGATTATGCTAGGGTAGTGGGATAATGGGAAATTTTCATCAAAAATTTCCAAACTTTCTCTATATTAATTTAATAATGAAAATATTTCAAAAAAGAAGACATGATATGAAAATCGTATGAAACAGAACAAATGGCAGCTAGTTTTTGGATTCAAATATAATTTTTCATTGTATAGAAGGATAAAAATAGATACTCTAGTGCATTAAGCTATATCACAAATCATTTGGTACTTTAATGTCCAGGAATGCAGAAAAATTCAAGGTGTTTGTTGTTACTATTCCATCAGAAATACAAATAAATCACTCTGAAACTATGACAAAGGTCAATAGGTAAATGTGAGCTTAATTTTAAAAAATAAATTTATGTACAAGAAATATTTCTCCTAAACCAAGGAAAACATATTTGGAAATCTTTGTCAGACCTGTTAGACTATATATATGTGGTGACAAAATTATAGGCCATTTAGTAAAAGGAAGGGTCAATTTCTTTATTTGGGTTTAATGTTTTTGTTTTGTTTTTGTTTTTACTTCCAGATCTTGTTAGCTGATTAAACATTTTATAAAAAGATTAAAAGTAACTCAATACTTTATGTTTGGTGTTAATTGGAAATAAGCTTGGGTTGTGCAGTCAACATGTCCCATCCCCCATGTACTAGCTTGGGAGTACAAAATAGGGATAAGTGTCCACATCTTTTAATCTCATCAATCTAAATAAGATGCACCTCCATGGTGCACCCCTGTGATAATCTCATGAAGTCTTAAGGATTCTTCTTGTTCAAGTTCAAAGGGAGCCGAGTAGCAGATATCAACCATGAAGTTGAAATACATTACTATCCCCAGTAGAAACATGATGCTTCTCAATATAATGCTGCAATCAGAGATCTGGTTTCATAGCTGAATCTTTGCAAGTCTAAGGAGCCTCGCTGCTTGCTATTGGTACCTCAGCTAAATCTGCAAGTCAGCTGAGTTCCTGGGTTTGCCATGAATCAGCCTCCTACTCTGACTAGTACCCCAACACTGGTGTGGATTTAGTCCTGGACAAAGATAATATCATACTTAGTCAAGGGTATTTTAATGTCAAAATTTGGTCTCCCATCCTAACAATTCTTTGAATTTACTCATGCAGGAAATTCCATAGGGACTGAAGTTGGAAGACCTGTGTTGATACAGCTTCCACTATATACCACATTATGTACCCAGAATTATTGTCCTCCACTAGATTCAGTTTCGGGCCTTACTCACTGGTCCTGTTTATTTCTACCCAAACTATTTTGTATGGCTTTTCTTGGCAGTGGCCCTTGTGTGGTCAACTCTGTTCACCTCAGTAAGTTGTCATTACTTTGAGTGTTAAGAGACTCATTCTTTTTCTCTGAGAAAGCCTTTAGTCTCCTTATGCAAATTTACTTCCACAATTCCCAGCAACTTTTATTTCAGGCATTGTTACTGCAGCATAAAATTAAACTAGTTTTAACTCACCAGATATTCCAATCAATTAAAATCAAAGACGGAAAAGGGCACTATATCAGGGTAACCTATTTTCCATGGACAGTTGCTCTTATTACCTCTTTATATGAATGACATATTATCATTCATAGGCACAGCCAGCAGAATAGTCTGAATTTATAGGTCTGGGTGTATCTTGATAAGGTGAGATGCCCTTTACTCCAAAATTAGAAACATTTAGGATCTGTTAAAACCTATTGCTATGTAGTTATAGGAAGTTAACCTGAGTCACTAGGTTCCAAGGTATCCTTCTATTCTTCCACTGCCCCATCCCTCCACCACTAGTATTTCATTAAGATCACTGTTTTCAGGCTTACTTTCCATTGATATCTTGTTATGTACATGTAGTTAAAATATTTCTGCTATAATTCAAACAATTGTAGGTTAAAAACCTTTCAGTATAACAAGTATCCCCATAACAAAATAAAAACAAACTAATTACAGATGACATATTAAAACATAACCCTCTGCTAAGTGGGGTCTATCTTGGCTACATTCATCACAGAACCATTGACTTAATAGATCATTTTATTGGTGATGGCCTATGCTACAGATTGTCAACTAGAGCAGTCATTCAAGGTGATCAATCAGAAGGTCTTCTAAAACAGTCAATAATATATAGAGATTAAGTGTCTAACAAAACTGAATTGGGGAGCACACTGGATGAGAAGCACCCCGCATATATACACCACATTGTATGATTAGAACAAAACACAGAACATTCTAAGATACTATTCTTTCATACACAAAAGTTATACTAACTAGAAAAATGGGCACTTTTTTTTTCTTTATTAGAAAAGTTGTGGGTTTAAAGAACAATCATGCGTAAAATACAGGATTTCCAAATAACGAACAATTAACACCTTGCATTGGTTTGGAGTATTTGTACAATTGTTGATAGAACATTTTTATGATTATACTATGAACTATACTCCATGGTTTACTTTAGGGTTCATTGTTTGTGTACTGTACTTCCATGGATTTTTAAAAAAAAAATTATTCTGTTACCATATATACAATCCAAGATTTCCCCCTTTTTATCACATTCAGATTATACTTTAGTGCTGTTAATTACATTCACAGTATTGTGCTACCATCAGTACCATCAGTACCATTGACAAAATATTTCCATCATTCCAAATAGGAATCTTGCACATTGTAAGCATTGACTTCCCATTTCCTATCCCCATCCCTTCCCCTCGTAAACTTTATTCTAGATTCTGACTCTATGAATTTGTTTATTATAATTATTTCAAATCAGTGAGATCATTCAATATTTGTCATTTTGTGTCTGGTTTAATTTCCATGCTGTTGTGTGTACTAGGATTTGATTCCTTTTTACGAGTGAATAATATTCCATTGTATGTATATACAACCTTTTATTTATCCATTCATTGGTTGATGGACACATGGATTGCTTCCAACTTTTCGCAATTGTCAGTAATGCTGTTATGAACATCATTGGGAAAATAGCTGTTCAAATTCACTTTGTCAATTCTTTTGAGTATATACCTAGTAGTGAGATAGCTGGATCATATGGTAATTCTATGTTTAGCTTTCTGACTAACTGCCAAACAGTTTTCCACAGTGGCTGCACCATTTTACATAGTCACCAGTAAGGAATGAGTGTTTCTATTCCTCTGCATCCTCTCCAACACTTGTTAGTTTCCATTTTATAATTATTTTTAATAGCAGCCATTCTAATGGGTGTATAATGGTATCTCATAGTGGTTTTAATGTGCATTTCCCTGATAGCTAAAGATGTTGAGCATCTTTTCACGTGCTTTCTGGCCATTTGTATATCTTTTTTGGGGAGAGTTATCTATTCAATTCTTTTGTCCATTTTTAAAATTGGGCTTTTTGTCTTTTTGTTAGTTGAAGGATTTCTTTATATATTCTGAATATTATACCTTTATTGGATATGTGGTTTCCAAATATTTTCTCCTATAGTGTAGATTATCATTTTACTTTCACGATAAAATTCTTTGAAGTACAAAAGTTTTTAATTTTGATGAGGTCCCATTTAACTATTTTTTTCTTCTGTTGCTTGTGCTTTACGTGTAAAGTCTAAGAAACCAATGCCTAACACAAGGTCTTGAAGATGCTTCCCTATGTTTCTTTCTAGGAGTTTGATAGTTCTGATTCTTATATTTAGGTCTTTAATCTATTTGAGTTGATTTTTGTATAAGGTGTAAAGTAAGCATCCTTCTCCTTTTTTTTTTTTTTTTTGGTGGCAAATGGTGATAGAGATTTCACAGCCCATTTGTTGAAGAAACTGTTCTTTCCCAATTGAGTGGCCTTGCACCTTGCCAAAAAAGCAGTTGACCATAAATGTGAAGATTGATTTTGGACCTCTCAGTGTGATTCCATTGGTCTATTGGCCTATCTTTGTGTCAGTACCATGCTGTTTTGATTATTATGGCTTTGTAATAAGTTTTAAGATCAGGAAATGGAATCCTTCAAATTCATTCTTCTTTTTCAGGATGGCTTTAGCTATTTGAGGCCTTTATACTTCCATATAAGTTTGGCTTTTCCATTTCTGCAAAGCAGTTAGTTGGAATTTTGATTATGACTGAATTAAATCTACAAATTTCTTTGAGTAGTATAGACATCTTAAAGATATTTAACCTTCCAATCTATGTACAGAGAATATACTTCTATTTATCCAGGTCTTCTTTAATTTCTTTTAGCAATGTTTTTTAGTTTTCTGAGTACAAGTCCTTTACATCCTTGGTTAGATTTATTTCTAGATATTGATACTTTTAGTTGCTATTTAGAATGGATTTTTTTTTCTTGATTTCTTCCTTCGATTGCTCATTGCTTGCATAGAAACACAACTGACTTTTGGGTGTTGATCTCTTACCTCGCCACTTTGATGGATTCATTTATTAGCTTTAGGAGCTTCCTTGTAGTTTTTCAGGATTTTTTGTATATAAGATCATATAATATACAAATATGGAAAGTTTTACTTCTTTCTTTCTAATCTGGATGCCTTTTAATTCTTTATCTTGCCTAATTGCTCCAGCAAGAACTTCCAGTACAATGTTGAATAACAGTGGTGACTGTATTCTTGTCTTGTTCCTTATCTTAGAGGGAAAGCTTTCATTCTTTCACCATTAAGTAGGATGTTAGCTGTACCTTTTTCATATATGAGCTTTATCATGTTGAGGAACAATCCTTCTATTCATAGGGTTCTAAGTGTTTTTATCAAGAAAGGGTGCTGTATTTTGCCAAATGTCTTTTCTGCATCAATTGAGATGATCGTGTGTGTGTGTGTGTGTGTGTTTCCCTTCATTCTATTAATGGGTGTATTACATTAATTGATTTTTTATGTTGAACCAACCTTTCATATCAGGGGTAAATTCCATTTGATCATAGTGTGTAATTCTTTTAATATGCTGTTGGATTTGGTTTTACTAATATTTGTTGAGGATTTCTGCATCTATATTCATAAGAGATATTGCTCTGTAGTTTTCTTTTCTTGTGGTATCTTTATCTGGCTTTGGTATGAGGGTGATGTTGGCCTGTTAGAATGAGTTAAGAAGTGTTACCTCCTCTTCAAATTTTTGGAAGAGTTTGAGCAGAATTGGAGTTAATACTTCTTGGAATGTTTCATAGAATTCTCTTGTGAAGCCATCTGGTCATGGGCTTTTCTTTGTTGGGAGGATTTTGATTACTGATTCAATCTCTTTACTAGCAATTGGTTAGTTGAGATTTTCCATTTCTGCTTGAATCACTAAGTATAGTTTGTGTGTTTCTAAGAATTTGTTCATTACATCTAGGCTATCTAATGTATTCATATACAGTTGTTCATAGCATCCTCTTATAGTAATTTTTATTTCAGTGGGGAAGTAATGTCCTCCTTTTCACTTATTGATTTGTGTTATTTATATCCTCTTTTTCTTATCTTTGTCAGTCTAGATAAAGGCTTGTCAATTTTATTGATCTTTTCAAAGAACCAACTTTTGGTTTTGTTGGTTGTCTCTATTGTTGTTTTTTTCCCTTACTATTTATCACAGCTCTAATCTTTGTTATTTCCTTCCTTCTGCTCATTTTAGGTTGATTTGCTCTTCTTTTTCTAGTTCTCCAGTTTTGAGTTTAATTCTCTGATTAAAGTCTTTCTCCTTTTTTAATGTGAAATTTTAGGGTTATAAACTTCCCTCTGCCTTTGCTGCATCCCATAAATTTTCATATGTTGTATTTTTATTTTCATTCGCCTCAAGATATTTTCTAATTTCTCTTGTGATTTCCTTTTTACACCATTGAGTGTTTATGAGTATGTTGTTTAATTTCCACATATCATGAGTTTTCCATTTTCTCCCTCTGTTATTGATTTCTAGCTTCATTCCCTTGTGACTGGAGCATACATATTGTATAATTTCAATATTTTCAAATTTATTGAGACTTGTTTTGTGACACAAATATATGGTCTATCCTAGAGAATGATCCATGTGTTTTTGAGAAGAATGTATACTCTATTTTGTTGGGAGCAGTGTTCTATATATGTCTGTAAGGCTTAGTTGGTTTAGAGTATCGCTCAAACTTTGTATTTCCTTATTGATCTTCTGACTAGATGTTCTCTCCATTATTGAAAGTGGGCTATTAAAGTTTCCCACTATTAATGTAGGACCATCAGTTTCTCCCTTCAAATCTATCAGTATTTGCTTCGTATATTTTTGGGCTCTGCTGTTCAGTGCATACATATTTATGATTTTTTACATCTTTTTGTTCAATTGTCCTCTTTATCAGTGTTTATCAGTATATCAGTATACTGTCTTTTATACTGATAACGTTTTTTTGACTATTTTGTTTGATATTACCATAAATACCCCTGCTCTCTTTTGTTTACTACTTGCATGATACATATTTTTTTTCCATTCTTTCACTTTCAATCTACTCATATCATTGAATACAAAGTACGTGTCTTGCAGATAGCATAGAGTTGGGTCATGCTTTTTTATCCATTCTGCCAAACTCTGCCTTTTGACTGGAGAGTATAATCCACTTACATTTAATGTCACTACTGATAATGCAGGAATTTCTGCCTTATACTTTTTTGCCCCTCAGTTCTTTTTTATTTTTTGTGTTGTACCATATTGATTTCCTTCTCTTTTCTACCTGGATATATTTTTCTATTTTTTTTTTTCTTTCCTTGTGGTTACTATGGGGTTAAAATTTAACATACTAAATATATAACAATCATATTTGGTTTGATACCAACTTCACTTCAATTACATGCATGTATCCTTTTCCTATACCCCATTTGTTCCTCATTTTTTTTACTTGTTACTGCTTATATCTTTGTACATTGTATGTCCAATATCATAGATTTATCATTATTTTTTAAGCATTTTCATTTTAGCACTTGTAGGAAATAAGAAGGATTTACATACCAAACAATATACTATAACAATACTGATATTTATAATTAACATATGGTTACCTCTACCACAGGTCTTTATTTCTTTATTCCCCTTTGAACCACTGTCTAGAGTCCTCTGATTTCAGTCTGAAAAACATCCTCTAGCATGGCTTGCAGGTCTAGTGGTGATGTACTCCCTCAGCTTTTGTTTATCTAAGAATGTTTTAATCTCACACTCATTTTTGAAAGAAAGCCTTGCTAGATATAAAATTCTTGGCTAGCATTTGTTTTCCTTCAGTACTTTAAGTATTTCAACCCATTCCCTTTTTGTCTCCATGATTTCTATAAGTTGGCACTCAGTTTTATTGGGACTTCCTTGTAAATAACATGTTGCTTTTCTCTTGCAGCTTTCAGAACCCTCCCTTTGTCCTTTGCATTTCATAGTATGATCACTGTGTGTCAGGGTGTGTTTTTCTTCATGTTAATACTGTTTGTTCTTCACTGGGCTTCTTAGATGTACATATTCATATGTTTTGGTACATTTTGGAAAGTTCTCTGTCATTATTTTTTGAATGTTCTTCTGCCCCTTTCTCTCTTTTCTTCTTCTGGGATTCCCATGATGGGTATATTGGTGTCCTTGATGGTGTCCCAGAGGTGTCTTAGGCTATTTTCACTTTTTGTAATTATTTTTCTTTCTATTCTTCAGTCTGACTCATTTCAAGTGCCTTGTCTTCAAGTTCATGGATTCTTTCTTCTGCCAGCTCATCTCTGCTCTTAATACCCTCCTGGGATTTTTTTCATTTCAGTTATTGTAGTCTTCAATTCTAGTAGTTCTGTTTTGTTCCATTTCAAAATTTCTATCTCTTTTCTAAGATTTTCATATTGTTCACTCATTGTAATACTGTATTTTCCTTCATCTCCTTGAGCATTTTAAAGATCATATTTTTAAAGGCCTTGTTTAGTAGGTCCACATTCTGGTCTTCTCCATTGATTTTTCCCAGATTTTTGTTTATCCTCTTCCTTTGTTTGTCTTGTACTCATTTGTTGTATATTTTAATATTTTAAAATGTTAACTCTGGGATTTATTCCTTGAGATGTCTGTTTTTCAATTTTGTAAACAGCTTGGAATAAAACAGAAATTTTCTTGAGCTTCATACCTTCATATCAGGAAAATCTGCCCAAGGTGAATGTAGTATGCAGGGTTTCCCCTCTTTCTGGGCCTATGTATTGTCCTGGGTTTTTACATGTTAGTTGTTTTTGAGTTCCCCTGTTTACAGGAGTTTGGTTGTCCTCTCTGTTTCTCAGATAGACCTCCCTCTCTTGGGTGTTTGAATCTGGCAGGCCTTTGTCCCAGACTGTCTGTCTCCATAGTTTCTTACACTTCTTTCATGTTTCAAGCTGCTTTTGCCTGGAGGGCAAATTCTGGGAGGAGAGCAAGCCAGAGAGGACTTTCCCAAATCAGTCTTTCCCAGTTGAAACAGGGTCAGGGACCCACAAAGGGGAATAGATCTAATCCAAAGTGCCCTGGAAAGATGACAAGGAAGCAGGAAGGGTGACAAGAGCTTCTTGCATGAGTCCACAAAGCTAAGCTTTCTTGGACTTCCCAGCAAATGCAGCCCTTCAACCAACTGCAACGAGGAGGCATAGTGTCTTTAACTCTCCCCTGCTGCTGCCCCTGTCCAGGGTGGTTTGAAACAATGGCAGCCACTGACTTTGTCCGTGTGGACTGAAACAAGGGCTGTACTGAGAGCTGAGCCTCCATTATCTGAAGTCCCTAATCAAAAGCCATGATCGTGATCAGCCATTCCTGACCCTGGTCTTGTGGAAGAGGATTTTTATGTCCCTTTATGTCCCCAGCAGCCAGCCATGGGTTGGACCCCAAGGTGGTCTGCCATGAGAGTGGGGGGTGGTTGCCGGTAGCTGCTTCACAGAGAGCACTTACTGTTCTTTACACTAGTTTATCAACCTCTTTCTCCCTCTCCTCCCTGGATGCTATACAGTGTTATTCTGGCCTCTGGAGTTTCAAAATAGTTGTTTCAGACAATTCCTACCTGTTTAATAGTCAGTCTGTTGGAAGGACTAAGTCCTGTAGCACCCTATTCTACCATCTTCCCCCAGGGTCCCTCAAAATAAGCACATTTTAAAAGTACATCTATTAGAATTGGAATAGCATAGGCGTCTATGTCTCAGATGACCTTATATGCTGTTAATATATTAACACATATCAATAATGTAGTAGTCAGATGGATGTTCCGTCACTTTAAAAAATATTTGTCCTGTAATTCTTGAATAATTTCTTAAAACATTTAGGCACTTTTCTCCAACTTTTAAATGTTCTATTTATTACCAGAGAAAAAATATATGAAAACTGTTAGGTTATACATATACATACATATTTACAAATACATATGTATGCACAACCACATAAAAGAATAGGCATACATATATCTTAAGAAAGAAATAGATTCTGACAAAGAGAGAGTTGTACAAGCATGCCCCTGAGATATGTGTTTAAATCATAAATAACCTGTGAATCTCCTCAAATGTAGAGAAATACATGGTGCTTAATGGACAGGTACTCAGAAAAAGATTTTTATAATATAATTAGCCTGCTATATTATTTGAAAGAAATCAATCTTACTATAGTGGAATATTATATTTGGGAGAAATTTAGGCTTTAATAGCTCAGTTTTGTTGATATTTAGTGGGTTAGAAAGATTCCCACTTGAGTAGTTTTCTGCTGGACCAGAAACAAAATTATCAATTCTAATAATTTTGAAGGAAAATAACTCTCTGGTTTATGAGCTTTTAGGAAGTGGGTATTATTTTATTCATCTCTAGCACCCAGTGGAGTGCCAAGCATTTAATAGCCACTCAATAAATTCTTGAATGAATGAAAAAATGCAAAATTTCATATACATACATTATATTACTGGTTTATGTGCACAGTTCAGGCCACATTTATATCAGTTCCAGAAAGTAGCCTTTAATGATAGATATTAACAAACTGTAAAATCTTGAACAAAGCTGGCAGGCAATGAAAAAAAATTATCTGGGAAACCTGTCTTAGGAGAAATGTCTCAGAGTAACAAGATTATATTGTCTAGAAAAGTGTAGAGGATGAAAAATATGATTGTGTTCTTCAGAGGATGAGAACATGGCTTTGTACATAGTCAATGTAGTTGTAGACTCTAGAACTGAACCAAATATGGAAGTTATAAAGAAGAATAATTTAACCATATATAAAACCTTTCTGATATTTAGTTATCCAATAATAAAATAAAATATTTTGTGAGGTAGGGAACATAATTGGAAGCATTCTATAGAAGTTAGATAAAAATTTGTATTAAGTATGATGGAGATAATTCCTATATTATATGAGAAATAGACTAAACTACAATAACAAAGAAATCTATAAAGTGTCTTATAAAAGATAGAATTTCTTTCTCCATTTCATAACCGCATTGAGGCATGTGATGGTCCAAGTTTATAAGTAGTTCAGCTCCACCAGTTCATGGAGGGACCATTGTACATGCAATCTTGTTGCTCTGCCACATCCTTTCGTCTTACTTTCATCTGCATTGCCAAACCTGAGTCACTGCCGTATTTCTTTTCTAGGATACAAGAAGGAGAAAGAGCAGAATGTCAGACAAGTGGTTTGCTTTTAAATTGGAGATGACCTTGACACTTTACTTTTGTATCCATTCATTTTACACTGGCCCAAACCTCATCAGCCAGGCATACTTTCATTCAAGGGCGGTTGGCACATTTAATTTCCATCTTGGACATAATCTGCTTCACTAAAATTCCATTATTATGTAAAGCGAAGAATGGATTTGGGGAAAAACCTGGGACATGGTCTGCTGCTTAGAAAACAAGCAGACCTCTTTCTCTAATACTACTGAAATCCTGCACCTGCATTCATTTATTTGTTCCACTAATAAACATTTATGGATTATCTATCACATGCCAATGTTACTATGTCCCTCACTGAGATATAAAATACAAGTTAAAATAGCCCCTGCCTTCAATAAGCTCATATTCTATGGAAGGAAATGAATATTTAAGGAATAGTTATAATAAATTAACGTAAGTGCAAATATATAATCAACTTTAAGGTACAATGAACGCAAGTAAATAACCAATTTCCAAAGTTTCCTGGGAAGAAACAAGGACAATGACATTTAAATTGTCTTGTAGAGTAAGAGAACTTCAGCAGCCTTTAAAGAGGGAAAAGTATTTGCAAGACTCAGAAGCATAAAGTAACATATTACATTTCCAGAAGTGGAAAAGTGAATGGGAAGAGTGAGAGATGAAACTGGATAAGTTAGTAGAATTAAAATTTTGAAAAGCTTTTTATATCATATTAAGTTTAAACTTTTTACGCCAAGTTAGAAACAGCCATTCAAAAATTTTAAGCAGGCTGAGATAAGGTTTGCATTTTAAACGTGGTTGAGCCTAAAGATAGAGGTAATAGTAATATCTTTTAGGTAGGAATAATGACAGTACGCTCTGGAAATAGAGATAAAGAAAAAGGACAGATTTATGTGAGATTTTTGAGGCATGATTGACAGCATGTTATTATCAGTTGTTTTATTTCACTCTTCCCATTATGTTTGTATATAAATAGCTAACTAAGCTAAGTGTTTTGAGGACTTCATTTGATTTATAATGTACTTAGTGCATTATAAACACAATATTTGTGAAATGAATGTGTAGAATGGATTTGTAGCTTTCTTTGTCTTACTCACAATGAGCCCAAAGACTTTTAATTTAAGTAATCACTACTTAATAGGTTGAGATCTTCCATATGAAGTTAAGAAATATGTGCAAATTTCAGTTTCATGAAAATTTCACTTTACAATAAGTAGAAATATTAAAAAAAAAAAAAAAAGACCTCCTTCACAAAATTAAATGAGTTAAGCTCAACTAAAAAAATTTGAGCATTTTTTAATATTTCAGCCAGGTTACATCTATTAACTTGAATTTCTAGGGATTTTTACAACACAATCAGAATTGATGCTCCATGTAAAAATCTCAAGGATGGGGGAAGGATATGGCTGAGGTCACTACTGTAGATTGGCCTCAACCTGCTGTTTGGAATCCTGTTGATTGTAGTTTTAATTAAATGCTGCATGAAGCAAATGAAATGGGTTTGGCCCCCAATCACTAGGGATGGATGTATTGGGAGACAATAACCCATTAATCTTTCACATTTCTTTTCCTTTAGGCATTAAGAGTCAATTTGCTTATATTTATTTACATTTCGGGATAGTTGTGGTGGTTTGGAGCTATATGTACTCCAGAAAATCATGCTCTTAAACTTAATCCATCCCTTTGGGTAAGTAGGACCTTTTGATGAAGTTACTTCAGGTAAGTGTGGCCCAGGATGGGTCTTAATCCTATTACTGGAGTCCTTTATAAACTGAATGAAATTCAGAAAGATTGAGAGAAAGCCAGAAAGGGAGCAGTCAGAAGGTGAACATCAACAGAACCCAGAAGAGAAGGGAGAGACCAGGAGACACCACCACTTAGCTTCCCATGTGACAAGCTAAGGACCACGGATCTCTGGCAACTAGCCCCAGAACACCACAGATTTCAGGGAGAAAGCATAGCCTTGATGATGCCTTGATTTGGACTTTTTCCTGGTCTCAAAACCATGAACCATTAAATATCCATTGTTCAAATCATCCCATTGCATAATATTTGCTTAAGCAGCCTAGGAAACTAAAACAATAGTAAAATCTACCACTATAATCCCTTGAAAAGATTTGCTTACATTCCAGGATTCTAAAAACAATGTCTCTCTCTCCATACGGACAAAGGGGCAGGTTGTCCAGCAGCTCCTGTGTACGGTTGGGAATTTCCTAAATTCAGGGCATCTCAGAAATGACACAGACCCACTGTGTGTGTCCCATCCATCTGGACCCACCTCTGCATCACCCTAATGGAACTTTGCAGACAAGAACCAAACTGAACATGCAGTATAAGCTATCTGTTGTGTCATAAGTAATAAACTGTCTAAATTCACTTGGACTCATTGCCTCTTTACTGTCTGAATTTATAGAAGTCTAGAAAGTCAACAAAGCAGCTGCCACCGTGATGCTTAGGAAATGTTTGACCACTTGACACCTCCCAGACTTACTCAATCTGTGACCTTGAGCAGGTCATTCTTGAGCATCCCCTGAGGACCTGTTTTTCCTTCTGCAAAATATGGGAGTAATTCCTCACTTTTGACATATGTAATTCTGACTCTCCATTGGATTTTACTTACCTTGTCACTCCCTAAATCCTACAATCCATGGTCAAGCACACTCCCTAACCATCTCTACTAAAGATTCTTTTATTCTAAAGGATGAATTTGATTTAACTCAGGTACACAAATGTATGATCTATTATTCTGTTGATAACCAGGGATTAAATGAATTTTCTCTTTTATCATACAATTTTAGTGTGCTCACATTTAAAAATATATATGATATAAAATGCATTATGTGAATTTATGTAAGATTATTCACTATTAAAGAAACAGCTTAACTTTACTTCATTTTCTGTGAAATGCAAAGACCATCCTCTTGCCTAGAAATGCTATGACTAGCAATTTGAAAATTAAACCTTATAATAAATGTAAAATCATATCATGTGTCTGACTTTTATGTGGAATCCCTCCTATTGTCTTCTAAATTTTCCTCAAAGGACAGTTATTATCACAGTGGTTTTTAGTCTGTGGTGCATTGTTAGAATTTTTGTTTTCTTCAAATTACATAAACCTAAGATTGTCTCATAAGAAACATACTAAAACAACAGAGCAAAGAAAATCCCTGTTGATATTGAATAGAATTCTGTCTTCTTTGCCATTTATGAAATTAAAGTGATATCTGAATTTCCTGGGAATGCAGTGAAGAAGTTGGGAGTGGATAGAGTCAAATTTAATTTTGCTTTGCATGCAAAATATAACCTTGAAGATTTGCCCACAGATTTTGTTTAAAAAATGGTTTATTTTTCTACAAATATGAGGTCTACCTTTCCCACCCTATTTATGTATTGCAATATTACCATGACATCAATCTCTCATATTTCCAATTCCTCATTTTCTGTTCTATATATTATTTTTTGCCATAGCACTTATCACATTCTAACCTACTCTATAATTTGCTTGTTTATTATTTTTATTGGTTATTATCTAACCCTCCCTTACCAGAAAGTAAGTTACACAATAGCTGAGACTTTTTGTTTGTTTTTGGTCTATCCTATTTACTGTTGTATCTAATGTATAGATCAAGGCTGGGCACACAATGTTAGAGCCTTTGTAAATATTTATCAGATAAATAAATGACTATTATTTTATTCTGGGGAGACATATAAAGTCATGTGTATATGAAATAAATTCATTAGTTATATTAGGTGATTATCTGAGAGATGGTATTAGCATTATACAGAAGCAGCCTCACTTATTTTTCACAAAGGAAGTCAACACTTTTTTTGTGTGTGATGACATTTTTATACTATAGGCTCCTGTCCCATACAAATTGGTTTACAACTAATTTCACAGCAAGTGGGACTCCACTGTAAGGCAATGGAGGTGCTGCATTGGTTCAACAGTGAGGATAAACCAGTCATTCATACATACTGTTCAGAGACTGCCTTTTCAATATCAACAATGGCAGCCATAATTCATAGTAGTTTCCATCCTTGCCTAACTGGGCGAAGTTTGTCAAATGTGCATTTGTAAATGTTCTTTTTCCCAGCTTACTTCTCACCCCGAAGAACATATGAAAGCATAGAACTTTCACTGACTTCCAAGGAACTCTGCTCACAAGAGGGTCACAACAATGTACCCTACTAATGAAGGGTGTTGTTAATGTGGGAAAATGTGGGAAAATGTGGGAGATGTAGGGAGCACGGTATATGGAATCCCCTATATTTTTATGCAACATTTATGAAACCTAAGTATCTTTTTAAAAAAATAAAATAAAAAATATATTTAAACAAACAAACAAAAAAGAGGGTCACAACAAGAAACAGCCTAACCTAATATGAAGGCTAAGGAGGAGAAGCCAATACTGAGGAACCCTAATTCTACAGAGCCCTTTAATGTATTATGCTTAGACTTCATGGTGCGATGAAAATAATGACTTTTTATTTTAATTTATTTTTAAAGGTAATGCGTTGATTATGTTGATTCCAAGTTCTACAGGAAGAGGTAGACATATAAACACTCTAGTAATTGCCAAATGTGGCAACTAATCAGGGTGAGAGACAATTTTACCAACAATTTTAATAGTTAAGGCCTGCAAAGACTTGTTAGCAGGTGGATAAAATGGTAAAAAACATTTGTCTCTCCCTTAAATCCTTCAAGTTAAAATTCTACTACCTATTAGATCACCAATTCAACTGTGATTTGGTTATATATATATACTTGTCAGCCAAAGGGGTCCTGATGCAACATACCAGAAATCTGTTGGTTTTTATAAAGGGTATTTATATGGGATAGAAGCTAACAGTCACCAGGCCATAAAGCATAAGTTGCTTCCCTAACTAAAGTCTGTTGTCATGTATTGGAGCAAGATGGCTGCCTACATCTGCAAGGGTTCAGGCTTCCTCCTCCTTTTCAGGCTCCGTAGTCACAGATTCTTCCAATACCAGCTGTAGGCTGAGATATGTCTAGTCTCTCTCCCACGGTGGTTCATTTCTCTCTGGGATTAGCTGCTCTGCTCTCTCCACAAGGCCAGCAGTAAACTACCAGGTGACAGCTTGTCTCTCTTCCCAGGACCTCTGCGGTGTCTGATGGAGCCTTCTCTCTTTCTTCACGTATCTGCTTCTCTGTGTGTTTACTTCCCCAGGCTTTGCATCAAAACTCCAACTAACTCCTCTGCCTTGTCCTTTTCTCTGTGAGTCCCTGCCCACCAAGGGGGCGGGGACTCAACTTCCTTCTGACATGGCCCAATCAAAGCCCTAATCATAATTTAATCAAGTATAAGTGAAACCTCTGAATCCAATGTAATCTAATATGCCCAGAGGGACAGACCAGTTTGCAAACATAATCCAATACCTATTTTTGGAATTAATAAATAATACCAAACTGCTACAACACAGTTTTGCTTTCAACCCCATTCTGTAAATATGTAATCCAATATTTCATATTTTGAGAAGGGCCTGACATTGAGGAATAAAATTTAAAAAGTCAATATTGCCAACGTAAAAGCTTTAATGGGATTTCTCATTCAAACTGAAAAGGAAAAAAAAAAAAAAAGAAACTGTGTAGAGGCATCCCTAGAACTGCAATTAAATTTAAGGGTACTTATTTTCCATCATATCAGTTTTCTATACTTCATATGTATGCATTATCTTTTCTTAAAGACTGAATTTTCACTGGGGACATGTCATATGGTAATGTTTTGGTTGCCTTGGTTACATTTAGCCATTGAAATTAGATATGAATAAACCAATGCAGATTATTTATAAACTGCAACTGGAGTCCTTCTAAATTTGAGAACAGAAAAATACAAAAGTTCCTTATAGGCTTTTATTTCTGATTTTATTTATTTGCATCTTTTCTCTGTTTTTCTTTGTTAGTCTAGCTAAGGGTTTGTCAATTTTTTTTTTTTAATTCCATTTATTTGTCCTTTTTTTTTTTTTTTTTTACCGGGAGGTACAGGGGATGGAACCCCAGTCTCTCCATATGGTAGACGGACGCCGAACCTCTTGAGCCACATCCGTTTCCTGAGGGTTTGTCAATTTTATTCATCTCTTCAGAGAACCAGCTTTTGGTTCTGTTGATTTACTCTATTGGTTTTTTGTTCTCAATTTCATTTATTTCTGCTCTAATATTTAATATTTATTTCTTTCTGCTTACTTTGGGAATGGTTTGCTGATCTTTTTCTAGTTTCTACAGTTGTTCAGTTAGATCTTTGATGTTAGTTCTTTCTTCTTTTTTAATATAGGCATTTAGGGCTATAAATTTCCCTCTCCGCACTGCCTTTGCTCTATCCCATAATCTTTGATATGTTGTGTTCTCATTTTCATTTGTCTCATTATATTTATTAAATTCACTTAAAATTTCATCTTTGACCAACTGATTGTTTTTCCCCTTTCCCATCTATTACTGATTTCCAGTTTCATTCCATTATGATCTGAGGAGGTGCTTTGCATAATTTCAATTTTTTTATATTTATCGAGACCTGTCCTGTGACCTAACATGTGGTCTATCCTGGAGAAAGATCCATGAGCAATTGAGAAGAATGTGTAACCCGCTGAGTTTGGGTGTAATGTTCTGTATGTGTCTGTTATGACTAACTTGTTTATCAAATTGTTCAAGTTCTCTGTTTCCTTGTTGATCTATCTAATGATGTGTGTGGTGTGTTGAAATCTCCAAATATTATTGTAGAGATGTCTATTTCTCCCTTTAGTTTTGCCAGAATTTGCCTCATGTGTTTTGGGGGACCCTGGTTAGAAGCACAGACATTTATGCCTGTTATTTCTTCCTGGTGGATTATCCCTTTTACTAATATATAATGGCCTTCTCTATCTCTTATAACATTTTTGCATTTAAAGTCTGTTTTGTCCAATATTAGTATAACTACCCCTGCTCTTTTTTGGTTATTATTTATGTGGAGTATTTTTTTTCCAACCTTTCACTTTCATCCAGTTTGTGTCCTTGGATCTAAGGTGAGTCTCTTTGTAGACAGCCTATGGATGGCTTTTATCCCTTCTGTCAGCCTGTTTCTTTTGACTGGGGAGTTTAATCCATTCACATTCATTGTTTTTACCGTAAATGCATTATTTACTTCCACCATTTTATACTTTCGTTTTCATATGTCAAATCTTATTTTTGTTTGTCTTTTTATTGTTTTGGTTATCCCCTCTGCTATTCTGTTTGTTTGTTAATATTTTAAACTCATCTACACATTTGAAAGACAATTTTGCTGGATAAAGAATTCTCAGCTGCCAATTTTTCTCTTTCAGTATTTTAATTTTGTCATGCCACTGTCTTCTCATCTCCATTGGTTTCTGATGAGAAATCTGCACTAAGTCTTACTGGGCATCCCTTATATGTGATGGTTTGTTTCTTCCTTGCAGCTCTCAGAATTTTCACTATCTTTGACATTCTGAGTAGTGTGTGTCTTAGAGTAGGTCTATTCAGATTTATTCTGATTTTAGTACGCTGCCCTTCTTGGACATGTAATTTAATTCTTTTCTTGAGTGTTGGAAAATTTTCATCCATTGTTTCCTCAAATACTCTTTCTGCCTTTTTACCCTTCTGTTCCCCTTCTGGAAGTCCAATGATACATATGTTGTTATGTTTCATGTTATCATTCAACTCTCTGAGCTCTTACTCAATTCTTTCCATTCTTTTCTCTCTCTGTTCTTTCCTTTCTTCAATTTCAGCTGTTATGTTTTTTTGGTATCATTTATTCTTTCTTCTATCATTTTGAGCCTGCTATTGCATATCTCTAATGTGTTTGTTTGTGTTTTTTTTTGAAAGACAATCTATTTATTTATTTATTTATTTATTTATTTATTTATTTATTTTTATAATGCACTTTTTTTTTATTGTGGGTAAAAATCAAATTTTTCAAATACATACCAATATTTTTAAAATGATATATAAATATATATGCATATATGTGCATTTGCTTACATAAATGTTATTTTATATATATATATATATATTTTTTTTAAAAGGTGCTTAGATTACCTCTAATATGTTTTTTATCTCATCTATTTTGTCTTTCATTCCCATGAGCTCAGTTACTTTTCTATTCGGGTTTTCAAATTCTTCTTTGTGCCTCCTCAGTGTCTACTTGATATCTTTTATCTCTTTAGCCATATTGTCTTTCAACTTGTTAATTTGATTTTGAAATTTGTTTGAATCTCACTGATTAGTTGTCTAAAATCCTGTGTCTCATCTGGGTCTTTGTTATATCCCTTTGCTTGGACCATTTCTTCCATTTTCTTAGTATGACTTGTAATTTTTTGCTAATGTCTAGGCCTCTGTTATGATGGTGAGTTTACTCTGTTGCTCAATTTCTTTCTTTTATGTAGGGATTTAGTGGTGGGAGACTGTATCATTGCCATTCTTTGATTCTTGGTTCAGCCTGTTCTAGTTGCTCACATCTGGACCCTGGACCTAGTAATGGGTTGTTGACCTGCTTCCAAGAGCCTTTGGGAGGGAGGCTGGAAAGGCTGGAAAACACCTCTCTTATTTATTTATTTTTAATTCCCTCACATGCACTTCCTTGGTTGGTCAGCAGATGGCGCTTTTCATCAAGGCTTTCAGTTCAAGGCCTGGTTGGAGTGTGTTTGATGCAACACAGACTGGCTCAATGTGACCGAGGTTCCTGCCTAAAGGCTAAGAGCCTTGCAAATCAATCTTTCTCAGAGACAGTTCTCCAAACTTTGCTGGCAGCCCCCTCTCTTTTCCCAGGTAGGAAATAATTCCACTCCCCTCTGTGTCCTCAACAACCAGTCCTGGTCAATAGGGAGAGCATTTGAGAGGATTGGCTTTTTTTAGTTCCAAGGCAAACAATGGTATGACCCCACTTGGCCTGGAAGGGCTTGTGGTATACAACAGACCAAATTTGGGGGTCTAAAGCTGAATCAGCCTTAGGCTGCATCCCTCTTTCTCCTGTTTCCTGGGGAGGTAGATCCCTGCACATCCCCCACGCCCTTATTTGTAGCCACGGGGCCACAGGCAGGAGAATTCAATGCTTTCTCCTCATAGGGTGAGGGAGGGGCACCAGCAGCTACAGCTGCAATCTACTCATGGTCTTAATGTCAAGGTGCCCTTCCTGTGCCTCTTTCTCTTCTGGGCAGCATCCAGCCTTTCCCTGGTGTCCTACACCCTAAACTTTTTTCCCAGGCTGATTCTGCCTGTCCTCTAGCTATTTTTCTGTGAAAGGAGAGAGTCCTGTGTTTTTCTAATCTTCTATTTTCCTGGAAGTCTCCTCATAGACTTTTTTTTTTAAAGATTTATTTTATTTATTTATTCCCCGTCCCCCCCCACCACCACCGCCATTGTTTGCGCTTGCTGTCTGCTCTCTGTGTCTGTTCGTTGTGTGCTCATCTTCTTTTTAGGAGACACTGGGAACCAAACCCAGGACCTCCCATGTGTGAGGGAAAGGCCCAATTGCTTGAGCCACCTCCACTTCCCGCTTGTTGTGTCTCTCAGTGTGTTTCCTAGTTGTGTCTCTTTGTTGTGTCTCTTCATTGCGTCATCTTGTTGCATCAGCTTGCCATGCCAGCCCGTTGTGCCAGCCCATCGCATCAGTCCACTGTCTTGTTCCTCTTATTAGGATGAATCGATAACTGAACCTGGGACCTCCCATGTGGTAGGCAGGCACCCAACCACTTGAGCCACATCAGCTTCCCCTCATTGGCTTTTAATTCTGGTTTATGGCCTAAAAATTTTTGGTAGTTTGAATTTATTTCAGAGAATTACTTGAAAATTATTAAAATCAAATTTCATATATTTTGATTTTTTTCTCCTGTAGTAGATAAAAAATTCAACCAATGGAAAACATTTCTAGCAATGAATAGAATCCTTTGTTAACTCTTTCAATAAAGTTTTTACCTGCTTTCCCTGAAATAAACACTTATTGAAATAATACAGTTATAGAGAATTTGCTTGAAATTCATAATTAGAGGGAAATATATTTGAAGTTTGAGCCCCAGTGTTGGATTGCAAGAAAAACTCAGTCTTTCCACTAATAAGGTTTTTATTACATCTTTCTAAGTTTAACTCATTTTACTCGTTAGAGATGCATTAACTCCATAAATTATTGTGGGAATTAAATGAGATATTATATGGGAAGGCTTTAGCATTGTTCCTGCAGGAGGCAAAGACTCAGATCAGATCAAATGTTCTTTTAGTCATATTAGAAAGTTGATTTATACATTAATTGAAAGGTATTATTGTGACTGTGATACTAAGATTACAATAGCATACAAATTATTACCTTTTCCAATACATTTCCTAACTGCCACAAAAGAAAATATCATGATTTTTTTATTGTTGAAGTGTGGGGAAAATATTGAGTTTTCTATATTTATTTTGCAACTACCCACCATCCTCAACTCTCTTGTAACCATTTCTATTATTTTTTAAATAAGTGGTTTCTTCACATGTTAATGTCTCTGAAATTTAGGTATAGTTTATAATCAATGTCAAAAGCAACTTGTTCTGTATAGCTGTTGTTTGAGGAGGTAAGTCCTGACATTGTCATTGCCAGTACATTGCTTTCATCTGGTCATAGAAGATATCAGTCTATTTGACTATCACATCACATGAATTATTTGCATTGGTAGCACTGGAAGCAGTTAAAATTTTAATTAAATTTGGATAAAAAACAGTCACTTGTCTGCAAAATGATTACACAAGATAAAATATTGCAACAAAATTTGTTGTATGTTCAGACAGTCCTTTCTAATACAATGTAATGTAATAGTAATTTAAAAATATCTCCAATAGAGACAACCAGCAAGATGGTGGCAGAGTAAAGAGCTCCTATAATCAGCTCCTGCAGTTGGTGATCACCCAGAGCTATCTAGAGCACTTCTCTGGGGGCTCCAGGAGGCCAGAAGTGCATCCTGAAACACTTCACAGAAGGAGGAGACTGCCCATCTGCAGAGAAGATTCGTAAGTAGAGCACTCCACGCCACGGAGGCAGATGCTCATCCTCCAACAGAGGCACAAGCCAGCTCGGGGACTATTCTGCAGCTGAAATTGGAAGCTCCACTTCCCCAAAATGGGGGAAGGAAGAGATGGTGGGCATCAACTTCAGCTACTGATTAATAAATTTGGCGGGCTAAAGTATAATCCTAAGAACAGCTAAAAGTTTGAACCTGTCCAAGTCAGAAAGAGGCCAGAAGCTGCCATCTTAACTCTGCACATGACAGGAGGGGAAGCAGGGCTGACTGAAAACCACAGTGCTGGTAGGGACCAGCTTCTTTCCATCTAGACCAGACTGCAGCTCTAGTCTAAGCCCCAGGCCCACCTCGGGCAGGGACGAAGCTGGGGGGAGCTCCGCCAGCCTCTCCGGGAAATTACACACCATGCCCCGGAGGCCAGTGATCACCCTACTTTGGCAGAGCAAGCCATCCCAGGAGCTATTTTGTGGCAGGAATTGGAGGCTCCATTTCCCATAAACAGGGGAGGAAGAGATGGTTGGCCACTGATTTCAACTACTGATTAGTAAGTTCAGCTGGCTAAAATATAACCCTAAGAAAAGCTAAAGTTTGAGCCTTTCCAAGTCAGAAGGAGGCTGGTAGCTGCCATTTTGACTCCACCCCCAGCATGACGGGTAGCTGGGCTGACTGAAAATCACAGTGACCACAGAGACAGGTTTCTTTCACCTACATTGGCCTGCAGCCCTAGCCTAGGCTTCAGCCCCACCTCTAGCAGCAAGGAAGCTGGTGGGCCCTGCACCAGCCTATCCAGGTAATGGCAGATACATTTGGCTGGCACAGACTGAATAATTGGAAGTCTACTGGGGCAACTGCACTCATCTTGGACCTGCACTGCATAGATTGCTGCCCACACCTGCAGCTCCATCCCCACCCCAGTCAGGGCAGAAAGGGGCATGAAGCTTCATAAGTCTCTCTGGGCAACTAGAGTCTAGGCCTGCATGAGTTGAATTATTCCACACAGCTGTGGCTCTGTCCCTACCCATGGCAAAGGAGAAAGTTGGGAGAAGCTTCATTGGTCCGTGGGGCAATGAGGGCAGCTTGAGCCTCCAAGCTTATAGCACCAACTATATCCTTGGCTCCTACTACACACACAGCAAGGGAGAAAGGGCAGGAAGCCCTAAACTAAAGAGCAAAACTGCACCCAGAATAAATACTCTAGTAAGCCAGATGCTAAGACACCAACAAAACATTTTAATCGACACCAAGAAACAGAAAGATATGGCCCAGTTAAAGGAACAAGATAAGGCTCCAGAAGACATAAAGGGTTTGAGACAACTAATCACAGATGTTCAAACAACTCTCCTTAATAAATTCAATGAGATGGCTAAAGAAATTAAGTATATTAAGACATTGGTTGAGCACAAAGAAGAATTTGAAAGCATACATAGAAAAATAGCAGATCTTATGGGAATGAAAGGTGCAATAAATGACATTAAAAATAAACTGGAATCATAACAGATTTGAGGAGGCAGAAGAAATGATTGGTGAGCTTGAAGAAATGGCCTCTGAAAGTGAACATGCAAAAGAACATATGAAGAAAAGATTGTAAAAACTTGAACAAGGTCACAGAGAAATAAATTACAGAAAGAGACAGGCAAACATACATGTCATGGGTGTCCCAGAAGGAGAAGAGAAGGGAAAAAGGGCAGAAAGCATATCTGAAGAAATAAGGGTAGAAAATTTCCCAACTCTATTGAAAGACATAGTCCAAGAAGCATGATGTACTCCCATCTGAAAAAATCCAAATAGACCCACTCTGAGACACATACTAATCAGAATGTCAAATGCCAAAGACAAGGAGAGAATTCTGAGGCCAGCAAAAGAAAAACAATGCATAACATATAGAGATACCCAATAAGTGCTGACTTCTCACCAAAAGCCAGGAAAGCAAGAAGACAGTGGTGTGAAATATTTAAGATATTACAAGAGAAAAACTTCCAGCCAAGAATCTTATATCTGGCAAAATTGTCTTTCAAAAATGAGGGTGAGTTTACAATATTCACAGATAAACAGAAACTGAGAGAGTTTGTAACCAAGACAACTGCTTTGCAGGAAATACTAAAGGGTGTGCAACAGCCTGAAAAGAAAAGATAGGAGAGAGACGCCTGAAAGAAAGTCTACAAATGAAGACTTTTACTAAACACTTATTGTTTATGTATGTTCATGTATAATGATATAAAAATAATAATAATACTGGGTGGGTTGGGGTAAAATACTTTGGTTAGTAGTAATATTTTGAGGATGCTCTTTAATCATTAGTTAAAAATGTTTAACAACAATGCAAGGTATTGGTGGTAGGGTGAGGTATGAGAGCCCTGTATGATGTTATATATGTTTGTTTTGTAAGTTCACAACTATTGCTATACACTTATTGTTTATGTATGTTCATGTATGAGTGACATACTTCAATACATTTTTTTAAAAGGCAAGCAAATTATTATTTAAGAATAAAATAAAATTTTACATTAAAAATATCTCCAGTAGATTATAGAATTTTTAAATTTAGAGAGATTGTGACAGATTCATGCATCATGAAGCACTATCACTAGATTTTAAATATCTGTCTAAAGTTTTTTATATCTTCACAGAAAAAGCTCCTTAACTTTTATCCATACATAATTCATTCAAGGAGGGTAATGAAAATACACTTTTGACCAAATAGGAAATATAAACAAACTTTAATCTTTTTCTATAATGTTTGAAATAATACTGTCAAGCCTAAATGTTCAGGAGTGCAGATTTCTGAAACCAATATGTCTCCGTGAAAATATGCATAACTCCCAATGGCCAAGCATGATTCAGAAGAATCTCTAGACTATGAAATGAAGAGTACTTAAACTCAAATATTGGTTATCTCTTGCAGAGGAAGGCAGAACATAATCATAAGGAAAAAAATTTGTTTATTGCCACCTAGAAAAAAAAGTGCAAAATTATTTGTTTTCTTTTCATAAATTGTTATTGTTAATGATTTTATTAAAGAAGTTGTAAATTTACAGAAAAATCATACAAAAAATAGAATTCTTGTATACTACCCCACTCACACTCAGTTTTCTCTATTATTAACACTTTGAATTGTGGTGGTTACTATGCTACAATTAATGAAATAATATCATGATGATTGTTCTCTTAACTGTAGTCCATAATTTACATTAGAGTTCACTGTGTTGCAGTGTCCTATGGTTTTATAAAATTTTTATTCTAGTAACATACATACAACCTAAAATTTTGCTTTTAACCACATTTAAATATATAATTCAATGCTGTTAATTATGTTTACAATGTTTTGGTACCATCACCACCACCTATTACCAAAATTTTCCGTCACCCCAAACAGAAACTCTGGACCACTTAAGCCTTAATTCCCCCTTTTCTACCCCCAACCTGGTCCCTAGTAACCTATTTTCTAGTTTCAGACTCTGGATTTGCTTCTTCTAATTATTTCATATAGTGAGATTATATAAAATTTGTCATTTTGTGTCTGGCTTATATCACTCAACAAGTTGTCTTCAAGATTCATCCATGTTGCCTCATATAGCAGAAGTTCATTCCTTTTTAGGGCTGAATAAAATTCCGTTGTATGTATATTCCTCATTTTATTTACTTGGCCATTTGTTGATGGACACTGGGTTGTTTCCATCTTTGGACGATTGTAAATAATGCCACCATGGACATCAGTGTGCAAATATCTATTCAAATCCCTGCTTTCAATTCTTATGGGAATACACATAGAAGTAGGATTGTAAGATCATATGATAATTCTATACCCAACTTTCTGAGGAACTTCCAAACAGTCTCCCATAGCAACTTTGCCATTTTATAATCCCATTAACAATGAATGAACATTTCTGTTCTTTTACATTCTCCCCAACACTTTTTTTATTTTCCATTTTTCAAGAATAGCCATTCTGCAAGGTGTAAAATGTTATCTCATTGTGGTTTTGACTTGCCTTTCTTTAATGATGTTGAGCATCTTTTCATGTGGTTTTTGACCAATTTTATAGTGTCTTTGGAAAAAGTCGACTCAAGTCTTTTACCCATTTTTTAAATTGGGTTGTTAATCTTTTTGTTGTTGATCTGTAAGATTTTTTATATATTCTGGATAATAAAGCCTTATTGGATTTGTGGTTTCCAAATATTTTCTCCCATACTGTAGATTGTCCTTTTACTTTCATGATGAAGTCCTTTTATACTCCAAAATGTTTATTTTGATGAAGACTATTTACCTGTTTTTTTCTTTCGTTGTTTGTGATTTTAGTGTAAAATACAAGAAATCATTGCCTATCACAAGGTCCTGAAGATGCTTCCCTACATTTTCTTCTAAGAGTTTTATTGCTTTTGTTCTTATATTTAGGTCTTTGATAAATTTTGAGTTGATTTTTGTATATAGTGAGAGACAGAGGTTCACCATCATTCTTTTGCATATCCAGTTTATTCAGCACCATTCATTTAGGAGAATATTCTTTCCTCATTGAGTGGAATTGACACCCTTGTGAAAAATTAATTGGCCATAAATATGAGGGATGATTTCTGAATTTGATTACATTGGTCTATATATCTGTTGTTATGCAGTACCATGTTTTTTTGATTTCTGTGGATTTGTAATAAATTTTAAGATCAGGAAGTGTGAATCCTCCAGCTTTGATCTTTTTTTTTCAAGATTGCTTCGGCTATTTGGGGTCCCTTTCCCTTCCATATAAATTTGATTATTGCTTTTTCCATTTTTGCAAAGATGGCTGTTGGAATTTTGATGGGGATTGTGTGGAACTGTAAATCACTTTGGGTAGAATTGATTCTTCCAATCCATGCATGGAATGTCCTTGAATTTTTTTTTTTTTTTTGTCTCTTTGATTTCTTTTAGCATTGTTTTGTAGTTTTCTGTGTACAAGTCATTTCCATCCTTGCTTAAATTTATTCCTAGATATATGATTCTTTTAATCACCATAGGATATGGACTTTTTTTCTTGATTTCCTCTTCAGATTGTTCATCACTAAGTTGTAGAAGCACCACTGATTTTTGTGAGTTGATCTTTTTCCCTGCCACTCTTCTGAATTTATTTAGCAGCTCTAGTTGCTTTAGTGTGGATTTTTCAAAATTTTCTCTATATATAGGCTTATGTCATTAGGTAAGGTTTTACTTCTCCCTTCCCAATATGAATGACTTTTATTTATTTTTTGTGCTTTATTGCTCTGGATAGAATTTCCAGTACAATGTTGAATAACAGCGGTAACACTGGCAAATTTACATTGTTCAAGACTTATGGGAGAGAGCTTTCATTCCTTTACCACTGTGTATGATGTTACCTATGCTTTTTTTAGAAATGTATGCCCTTTACCATGTTGAATCAGGGTCTTTATATTCATAGTTTTCTAAATGTTTTTTACCAAGAAGGGCTTCTAGATTTTGTCATATGCATTTTGAGATAATCGTGGTTTTTTCCCCTTTCATTCTATTAAGGTGATGCATAACATTAATTTATTTTCTTATGTTGGACCATTCTTGCCTATGTAGAATGATTCCCACTTGATCATGGTATATAATTATTTTAATGTGCTGTTGGGTTCAGTTTGCTGGTATTTTGTTGAGAATATATAGCTATATTAATAAGAAATATGGATTCTGCAATTTTCTTTTCTTTTGGTATCTTTATCTGGCTTTGGTTTTAAGATGATGTTAGCCTCATAGAATGAGTTAGAAATTGTTCTTTCTTCTTCAATTATTTTGGAAAAGTTTTAGCAATATTAGTGTTAATTAATCTTGGAATATTTGGTAAAATTCACCAATAAAGCCATCTTGTCCTTGGCTTTTCTTTGTTGGGTGGTTTTTTGATTACTGATTTAGTTTCTTTACCTGTTATTGGTCTGTTGCTATTTTTTATTTCTTTCTGAGCCAGTATAGGTAATGTATGTGTTTCAAGGAATTTGTCCATTTCATATTGGTTTTCTAGTTTGTTGGCCTACAGTTGTTCATAGTATCCTCTTATAAACCTTTGGTTTGTGTGGGTTTGGTAGTGATGTACCCCATTTCATTTCTCATTTTATTTACCTGCATTATTTCTCTTCTTCTCATTATCAGTCTAGCTACTAGCTAAATGTTTGTTGATTTTATTGATCTTTTGAAAGAACCAACTTCTGGTTTCACTGATTCTCTTTTGGTTTATATTCTCTGTTTTGCCTTAATTCCTATCTTTGTTATTTCCTTAATTCTGCTTGTTTTGAGTTTAGTTTGCTCTTCTTTTTCTAGATTGACCATGTGAGGTTTGGTCTCTAAGTTGAGATCTAACTTCTCTTTCATAGCTTTTAGAGCTATAAATTTCCTCTCATTATCATGTTTGCTGCATCCCATAGCTTTTGCTATGTTGTGTATTTATTTTCATTCACTTCAAGGAATTTCCCAATTTCTTTTTGGACCCATTAGCTATTTAGACTGTGTTGTTATATTTACACTTATTTGTGATTTTTTTAGTTGTCCCTTTCCTGTTGACTTCTAGCTTTATTCCATTGTGGTCAGAGAATATGCATTATATGATTTCAATATTCATAAATTTATATATGGTCTATCCTAAAGAATGACCTATGTGTGCTAGAGAAGAATATATACTCTGGTGTTGTTGGCTAAGTGTCCCTAATATGTATGTTAGGTATATTTAACTTATGGTATCATACAAGTGTTCTATATCTTATTCATAATCTGTCTAGATGCTGAATTTGTTCTGGACAGTGGTGTATTCAAGTCTCATCCATATTGTAGAACCATCTTTTTCCCCTTCAAATCTATCAATGTTTGTTTCATATACTTGGGGGCACTGACATTATGTGCATATATATTCATGATTGCTATGTCTTCCTATTAAATTGACCTCTTTATCATTATATATTACTCTTCTCTGTCCCTTATAATAGTTTTTAACTTAAAGTCTATTTTATGTTATTAATATAGTTACCTCAGCTCTCTTTTGGTTGCTATTTGCATGGTATATTTCTTCTATTCTTTCACTTTTATCAATCTTGTGGCTTTTTGTTTTATTTTTTAAAGTGAGTCTTTTTCAAACCACATATACTTGGGCCATGCATTTTATCCATTTTGACAATCTCCATCATTTGACTGAAGAGTTTAAGCTATTTACATTTATGTAGTTACTGATAATGCAAGTCCTTCTTCTGCCATTTTGCTTTTGTCAGTCTTAAGTCTTTCTGTTCCTCAACTCTGCCATTATTGCCTCTTTTCATATTTATTTGATTTTGTTTATTATACTGTTATGACTCCCTTTTCATTTCTTTATGTATATATTTTTCAGATATTTTTTGTGGTTACCATGGGGATTAAATTCAACATCCTATTTAGCAAATCTATAACAATTATAGTTAATTTGATACCAACATAACTAATAGAATTCACAAACACTGTTCCTATACCCCTGTATACTCTATACCCCTACCATTTTTATACATGTTATATCTTTATGCACTGCATGTCCAAAACAATATATTTATCATTTCACTTTATGCATTTGCATTTCAAAACTTGAAAGAATTTAAAAAAATAGTTACATACAAAAAAATATAATACAGTACAATTGACATTTATTATTACCATATGGTATTTGGAAGGCATATGGATACCTTCAACAGGGGTATTTATTTATTTACTTATTTAATTAGTTAGTTCTCTATGGGGTTCTTTAGGGTTCTTGAATGTGTACATGCATGTCTAGTGTCCTTTCTTTTCTTACTGAAGAACTTCCTTTACCATTGTTTGTGGGAGGGTCTAGTGGGGACTAACTCAGCTTTTGTTTATCTGGGAATATCTTAATCTCTCCTTTGTTTTTCAAAGTGTCTCACCAGCTAAAAAATTTATGGTTGGCAATTGTTTTTTTTTATTACTTTAAATATTTCTTCCCATTGCCTTTGTGCCTCCATGGTTTCTAATGAGAAATCGGCACTTAATCTTATTGGCACTCCCTTGCACATAACAAATTGCTTTTCTCTTTCAGCTTTCTGGACTTTCTCCTTGTTGTAATTCAATAGTTTGATTATTGTATGTATTGGTGTGTTTCTTTTCAAGATTTTTCTCTATGGGGTTCTTTAGGGTTCTTGAATGTGTATATTCATGTCTTACATTAAATTTGGGCATTTTGGGGCCATTATTTATTTTAATACTCCTTCTGTCCCTTTCTCTTTCTTCTCCTTCTGAGACTTCCACAATGTGTGCATTGGTAAGCCTGATGGTGTCCCAGAGGTCTCTTAGGCTATGATCGCTTTTTATAATTCTTTTTTCTTTCTGCTCCTCAGCCTGACTCATTTCAAGTGTCTTGTCTTTGAGTTCACTGATTTCTTTTTCTGCCAACTCCAATCTGTTGTTGAAGCTCATTAGAGAATTTTTCATTTCATTTATTGTGATCTTCAACTCAGTGTTTCTTTTGGTGCCTTTGTAAAATTTCTATCTGTCTATTTATATTCTCATATTGTTCATTTATCATTTTCCCATTATCAATTAGCTCTTTCCTCATGTTTTCCTTTATCTCTTTGAGTATATTGAAGTTTTTTTTTTTTTTTTTTTTTTTAAGTCTTTGTCTGGTATGTCCAAAGTCTGGGCTTCTTTGTTGATGGTTTCTAAAGTTTCTCTTGTTCTGTTTGTTGAACTATCATTTCCTGTTTCAGATTTTGTCTTGTTATCTTTTGTTGTACACTGTAGACTTTAATAGTTCTATGTGCTAACTTTAGGGTTTAGTCCCTGTGTTATCTTGGCACCCCAGTTTGTGCAGTGGGTTTACTCTAATCCCTCTGGGACAGGAAAACAATTGTCAATGGCAAGGCAGGCTGGTTCCACATTTTTAAAGGTACATTTTCTTGATTAGGCACTCACCCAGTTAATGTAACACTTTAACCCTTTTCTGGAGTTTTGAGTAAGATGGTTCTGCCAGTTTTTGTTAGTTGTTAAAAAAGTCTCTTGAGAAATGGCATCCTGGAGCATCTTATTCCACCATCTTGTAAAGTGATTGTAAATACCCTAATTGATTGCATTTTACAATAATGGAATAAGGACCTAAAGTAGTTTTAATAACTTTCTTTTTTATTCCTTTTCAGTTTTCTAGATTGTCACAACATCAGCTGTGAATTGGCAGTCTTAAAAACATGCAGTCTAGAGTCAGAATGTTTGCGATTTTATCTTCTCTCTAATATTTATTATTTTATGACAATGAGCAATTTCTATATTTTAAGACATCTCTTCACCTATTAACTGACAATGATAATATCTACACTCTGAATAATTGAGAGGGCTAATTAGGAAATGTATTCAAACCACTTGTCCCATGATAAGCACTTAGCATTTATTGACTACTTTAAATACTTTTATCTTCTCTGTTTTTTCAGGACTCTTTCAGTTTAAAGAAACAGAAATTGAATATCATCTATTAAGAGATTTCACAATAGTCTTACAAGAGTCTAACTATCAAAAGCAAAGTAGAGCTAATTCCCATGGAAAGTGGAAAGTTTCAAGAACGAGTGCTATTCTGTGTAAAGGGCATTCTCACTTTATCTCTTTTTCTCTCTTTGCATATTTGATTCACTACTTTGTCCCTCTCAGTTTATCCTGCTTCTTTATCATCTCTATTTTAGTGAACAAAATCATTTCTATTTTCCTGGGAAGGTAATGATTTGTCCATTTGCTTTTTGAACAAAGACACATAAATTATGTGCTGTGTATAGTCTACTCTTGAGACAGTTGCTCAACCCTGGCTTAATAAACTGTAGTAAGTTCAAGGTCAGGCTCAGTAGGGGCTTCAGTGGGGATAAATGTCTTATAAAGGAGCTGTTTGAAGGATAGAAACAAAAATATATTTATAATATCTCCTTTCCAATATCTGTATTTGAATTTTTCTTGTCTTATTGCATTTACTTCAACTGTCAACATAATGCTATAGGATGGTGGGAAGAGAGTGCTTTCGAAAGACACTTTATCTAGGTCCTAAAAAGACAAGACCTTTTGCTGCTTCTCAATAGAACATCCTTATTAGGTCAGGAATATTTGTGTCTGTAGTATTTATTATCTCACTCTCAGGTATGTGTAAATACTGCAATATTCTCTCTCTCCCTTTGTAGTCCATTTCTTTTTTATTAATTAAATCTTATATTAGATATGCAAATACCACTCATGCAATTTTGTGATTTTTTTAATAAGCAAATTTTTTTTCAGATTTTTCAAAGCTGAATCTTTCTGCTTCAGACTTATGAGAAACTAACCTAAGATAAATTTTAGAGGCAAATAATCTCATTCTTTTTGGTGGGATGATGGAGTTATTATGATTAATTTAACTGTCAAAAGAAAACCTTATGTGGAGATCCCTGAAAGAATGTTATTAGCACTTTTAATTTCCATTTTTAAATGATAAATATCAGTAGAATTACTGGGAGAAATACGGGAAGTTTTGTGGATAGTATAGTAGACATACTACCTCATTTTTTAATCTCACCCCCTTTCTGATTTGTTCTTCAAAGGTACTGAACTGCATTTTTTGTTTTTAAATTATGTAGAAAGGAAAGTAATTTGTTCCCCACTTCACAAAACATATGTTGGCCTCCTATAAAAATGGATTATAATTTTTCTACAACAACATATATAGTATTCAGATATTCATTACATTCTAGTGTGTATATCCAGATTATAGGCTGAAGGGTAGATAAATTAACCTGTGGAATATGAGTGTGTACTTGCATTTTAGTTAAATCTCACCATTTTCATACTCAGATCTAAAACATATTGTATTGGCAAATAAAGGAGAGTGGAAATATGACAAGGATAATTATATATATATTTCAGGCACTTTAGTTTTTAAAAATTATATATTTAGTAAATTACTTATAACACAATCCTCAATTGGTCATAATATAGCCAAACTAGTATAGTCAATGAAGATTCCCTTTGGAATTCTACTGGATTGGCTGATTGTAACAGGTGAGAGATGAAAGGCAGGAATCCATGTACACGGGCATGCTGCTGTCACCCAAGGTCTCTAGGATACTATCTAGTAACTTATAGTGATTACTGAGCTCAAGACAATAGTCAAATATGAGTTGGTCCAAGCCTTTTCGAAAGTTCCATAATATGTGCCTTGCAAGTGTTGGCCTCCATCATCAAGAATTAAGCATTCCCCATCCCATTCTGCCTACCAGGTTTCCTTAACAATATTTCATGTGGTCCAAGACATGAAGTTTCTTTCTTATATGGCGTTCTTACTGCTTGTGGAATTCAATGGTAAGCATACCCAAGTAGATACAATTTTGAGTTCATCTTCCTTATCTCTATCAAATGCCACTGGTTTTCTCCATAGTCTTTGGCAAGCTCTAGGTTTCTGCTAAGGGAAGTGTCTCCTGCGTACACTCTGCAGCTCAAACAGGCTCTAATTAGTGAACCAAGTAAAAATTAATTGAGCCAGAGAATTGTACCATTCATTTTCTTAACTTTTGCTATTAATATTTTGTATTCTATATTTTCATGAGCTTATATCTAAAACATAGACCTGGAAAAACTTTCAAGTTTGAAAGTAGAAAATGTTAACAGATGTTCTTCAAAGCCACATCAATAAGTCAGTGCTCTGTAGTCTTGGCAGTGTTTTTCAAGTAAAGTTTAAAAGAAATTGCATTTGTCTGAGTTTTCCAAATTAGGTATTAATATCTTTTTATGACAGTCAGTTCCTGTTATATAATATGGTTACATAGGCTTTATCAGAAGTGACACATTGGGTGATTTATATGGTGTATCAGCCAGCAAGATACAAAGGCAGATAATTTCCTATAATTATTTTTAAAAGAATTTTGAAAATAGCTTTTAAATAAATAGTGTTACTTCTATTTGTAGTAATTTTTAAATATCATTCCAAGATATTATTGTGAATAAAACAACCAAAGATGCAGAATGTTAACAAGCATTTTCTAAGTAACAAAAAAATTAAAGTATTCATTTCTTTTTAGGTGCAATGTTAATGGGAATTGGAATTGCTTTATCCTCAATTGGCAGTAAGCCATTTTGCTGTATCTCTCATTCTTCCAGGTACTTAATTATTTATTCTAATCTTTGAATCATTTGTACTACTTGCTTTGAATTTACCCCTCTGCTCATTTCTTATCCCAACCTTTCACATCTTTCACAGTCAAGAATAAAATGTTACACCAAAAGAACTTTCCTGATGATATTTGCCTGCACTGACTCCTGTATTTTTATTAAGTTCAAAGCTTTTGGATCATGTACCAATGTGCTTCAATGTGATTCTTCTGAGTCATTATGACTATCCCTTTACTGCACAGATAGTCCCATAAAACAGTGAGTTTTCCATACTAACATATTATTTCCTGCCACAATATGAAATAACTTGCCATGTCCTGTTTTGCAGTATGTTTCCTGACTTTGACCCAGTCTTTCTACCTATTAAACCTAGTGATATATTTCATTTTAATCCATGGATCTGATATAAAGTAGCACAGCAGGAAAAGAAAACAATAGAGCCTTAGAATATATCTCAGAAACATGTGCCAAGATTTAGATCTCATATAATTTTTAACAAGCTATTTATCTTATGTGAGAATTGGTTTTCTTAGTTCGTAAAATGGCTTCCAGTGCACTTACTTAACTGGAAAAATATTATCCAGCCAACATACCATCTCCTTTTTCTCCTGATTATAATGTCAGAATATTGCACCTATTACACTTCCAGGCTCAATGGGTGCTTAATAATATGTGTTGATCAAAATATTAGATTTTTATTTCCATCCTTGACTATAATTCAGATAGTTCCCCTGCTACAATGCCTCCAGAGGACCCAAGGTAGCATTTTGCCTTGTTCAACTAACTGCTTAGGCCTTTTACCAACAGTTACCTTTCCTATTTTGTTTATTGATTCACAGTGGAATCCATTTATCACTACTCAATTTAGTTATATTGCCTTTCAATATTTTCATGTGCATTTACCTTATCTCTTAATTAAATTATAATTTCTTTGTAGTCAGTATCCATATTTTATTGCTTAAGCATTCACATTTGGCAATTGTGTAGTGCATTGGAGATGCATAGTGTTTATTGATTAGAGAAATACATGTATTTAAGAAAAAAATATTTCACTCCTGTTGATCTATACATATGTTGAAGGAGGAAAGTAAATTGTTGAATTGGTGTCTCAGCATTGTCTGCTTCATCAGCAATGTGGGTAAGGCCAGTGACTCAAGTTTCCAGGGTCTCATGGGCTTAGCACACTGTATGCCATAAATGATGAAGGAATGGATAAATGATTTTATAGAAATTTAGAGTAATTGTTCAACTTTTTGATGGATAATGACTTTCCAAATATCAAAGCACTTGCCAACAAATGTTTTATCTGAAATGTCCTGCCCTTAGATGGCCATAATGTCTTAAAAAGTAGTTTTAGTAAGATAAGTTGTAATAGTCATTGTCTAGCTGTTGGTTGCCTATGGGTTACATTCAAGGGGTAGTTAGATCTATTATACGCATGGGTGTAGAGATGAAGGCTTCATACTACGTAGACTTTTCTAAGTCTTCAAAGAAAATTCTTTGAAGTCAAAGTTAAGTATCTACTAATTTCTTTCCTCCTCAATCCTCATTCCAGAAGTTTTGATAGATTTTAGCATCTAATTTATGAAGCAAAATCTTTGTAAGATTGCAACAAGAGCTTCTTAAGACACTACCTAGCTAACCAGCATACTCAGTAGGCCCACAAATTTTTGCCAAAATACAAAGCTTCACTTAAATGTGATGCCATCCTGGGAGATGAGTTGGCAACCAAACTTGGGACTTAGGTGTCTGGCATGAGTCTTGAATTTGGAAGACCAAATTCAGGTTGGATATGTGAGTCAGTGGATCAATAGTCCATCTGTCCCACATGTAAATGATCAAGTACTCCTGGAAACTATTTGCTGAAGATAAAAACTATAGTCAAAACTGTTTCTTGGGAGATAATTCCTTCTAAGAAACGATAATTTCTGTGTTATATCAAGAAAGAACTCAGTTTTAAAAAATAATTTGTTTATCCTAAGTCATCCAAACACCAGATGTATATTACTCAACTTTATTTGGTCAGGATGAGATTCATAAAAGATAGTAGTATGATGATATTGTCTATCTTTATGTAGAAAGAAATATTTATGGTGGGACATTGAGAAACTTTCTTGGATTTTATTCATGGAAAATCAAAATTCTTCCATGACTGACACTGTACTACATGATATCAGAAAATGCTTTCCTCCAGCCTTTTAAAAAGGTATTTAAGTGTAGTCATCCTGAAAGTATTCTGTACACACTTGCTTAGAGACCACTGCATCTAATACACAGGATATGATCATTTATTTACTAAACCTTCAAGATCCTTATTCGCAGTTGTAGAAAAGTAAAGATTTATTCATGAATAAAATCCAAAGACTCCATTTGCCAAATTTCTATTCTTTACTTTAATGAAATTTGTCTGTAGGGCTTTTAAAATTCATTTATTAAGTTAGAAATATATTCAGCTCTGCTGTCTTGGAGATAGATGGCCACATTATTACTTGTCTGTCAAATATAAGTAGGGTTGTTAATAACATAGAGACAGCTACTAAAGATTCCAAACATGGGTGTTTCCCTTTGAGGAAATTACAATTTTAACCCCTGAATTTCCTTTTGAATCAGTTACCTGACTTTGTAAGTATTATGAAATAATACTTTTACTTTTAGAAAGTGTAGTAGGACGCACATTAATATTCTTCAAAATATTTACCCAAAGAAGGTAAACGAAGCTTAAGAATGTAATCACCAAGAAGTTAGTAAATATGATACACATTCCATATTGGGTCTAGACTATTGCATATACTTTATAAAGATAATACTAGCTACCTTCTTTCTGGTGTATGTATTTACATGTGACTCTGAAGTTGGGATAGGAGTCAAAAAGGGAAGAGTTGCCAACTGTTGTAAAAAGATTATACTCTTTCTTAGCCTATGGTCAATGTATCAATATATGGAGAGATTCCTTTCTTTTCCCTAGCATCTGGTAACTTTTTTTGCCCCAGTAAGAGAGTCCAGAAAGGAAATAGTATAAGAAAACAATGCTATGAGAATTCACAATGGATTTACTGGATTAGACCATTAAATATCCATAGGCAAGTACAACTAATTCCATATTTCAGATATCTTCCACCCTTTAAGTTGTTTTTTAAATATTTTTTTTGTAAATTCTGTGTATTTGCATAAAATTCATATAAAAGAATGTGGCAATACAATACCACAGTTCCCCCAAAACAAATTGGAGACAATATATTATTTAACAATTGGTACCTATAGCTAATAATGTTGATACATTAAATCATTTAATGTGCATTTATTATGCACCATTATTTCTGTGATAGATAAAAGGTACTATAATGATATTTTTATGAAACTTAAAGCTTATTTGAAAAGCCAATAATAGCATCCATATTATTTAGTGCTATGACACATATTTGGATCTCTGAGATAGGAGATGTTATTATGGATTGGTTGACATAGCAAAGGCTTCATGCAGAAGTCAGAAGCTGAGTTAGATCCTGGATTGAAATTTGATAGGTTGGCAACAATGGTGGATGACTTCATAATATTTAGACTGTACATTCCCTCATAAATAGTTGTCTGATCAATATATAAATGAACATACTTATTCATTAAATTGTTGAAAGAACAGTAGTTGGCTTATTTTGAAATTTTCCTTTAGAGCCCTTTCCTATCTGGATAGTTTTAGAAAATAAATAGTAATGTGCAGATTAATTTTCATTAATTTCACAAGGCAGCATTGAATGATACCTTGATACTTTATTTTGCCTGTTAGGAAAAAAGGTTGTTAGGATTTTGAAATATGTGAACAAGGCCATGACGCAGTAATATGGCTGACACATCATCCATGCTGATTGTTTTATGAGCATTTTAATTTTAAGCTTCTGTGTGATGACAATTTCACTCATCTAGAGTACATTATGGGGATGGAGAGATCCACAAATCTGTTCTCACCATTTAGTATGTCCTCAAGGGTAGAGAAACTGCTTTGCTTAGGAACAGCTGCAAGCTGCACAACAAATAACTCTGAGCACTAGATAGACAATATCTTGTTTTCCTTTAACATTCCATATTCCAGCAGGGTTTTATTGCCTCACTCTGGGAGCAGAGGCACAGTCATGCCCGAAGAATAATTGCAGAATTTCATGTAATTTTTCAATGTATGATATCTATACTTCGTAAAGGAGAGAAAATCACCCTGTTAACGTGTTCTTGAGAGGTATTAAATTAAGCTAGCTTTAGTTTGTACTGCTAGGAAAAACATACTAAGGATGTAAAGGCCTCCTCTGCATACAAGCCTTTTTGTCTTTTGGGATCTTAAAAGATATTCATTCATAACCAATTTTTATTCATTTTAAACAATTATTGAGTTTTTATCAAACATTAACTTGACTGGCTAAAGTAGACACTTCCAAACACATGAGGGAGGCAGTATATATAACTTAATGGCTAAGAATATTGGCTTTGAATATTTAGATATGGTTTAAATTAGGCTCTCTCATTTGTCAGATGTGTAACTTTAAGTAAATCATTTAAACTCTCCAGCTCTCATTTCCCAGTCTGAGAAGCTGTGAAAATAATAGTATCTAACTTAGAATGCTCTATTGAAAATTACTTATAATGTTTGTACACAATGTCCAGAAGCAGGCCTTTTTTTAAACAATTTTTTTTTTGTCTCAAACAAGCATTAGAACTGGATGTAGGTGCCTTTCTCTTCAAACATATTCAAGGGCTTTCTCTCTGTCTTTTTTCTCCAGTTAGAGAATATGTCTGATGGGAAGACTGCTTATCACCGTTCCTGAAGAATGGACAGTAGACATGCAGGAGGAAGACATGGGCAGCTGTAGGAATCGATTCTGGATGTTATAGTTGTCCTCATTTACACATAATAGTGCATCCTCGAGTCCTAGTGATGAAATTTGACTACAGTTTATCAGAAACCAGTGGTATCTAAGTTACCTGTTTTGATTCTTGGAGTTGCTTTGCCAAGCCAGGAATTTGGCATAGACTTTTTCCTAATTTCTATCAAATTTGAGTTCTGGGTTTAATAAATTTGCATAAGATCTAATTTTGTTCTCCTTGTTACTGGCTTCATCATCATGTAAGTACTCTGTTTCAACATCGTTACAAAGGAAGATCTTTAGGTTAAACCTCTTAGTGACTATAATTTTTCAGTTGCACTTTATCATATTCATCTATAATGGGTATGGTCTATAGAGTAGTGTTGATTTTCTTGGGAATGTACCAATTGAAATATTCATAGAAAAGCAGAAATTTTAAAGATGTTAGAAAAGAATGTGTATTTCTTGAACATGGTACATACTGAAACATCTTCATGTATCATTCCTCTACTATAACCTGAAATCATAACATTAGCATTTTTTCAGCTAATTCAATCCTAAATCTGCTTTAGGAAAATGAAATACAATAACACAGGTAGGAATCTCAATCTCAAATCCTTTGTAAAAATTTCCCTATTCTTCCAGCAATATTTAAATCTCAGCTCTAAACTCTTTTCGAACATATTTTCAAAAATTTAATATTGGTGACTTCTTATCCTCTGATCACATATACTCAAAATTCATTGGCTCATATTACACTGTTTTATTTATTCATAATTTCATGCTTATGTTATATACATGGATAAGTTCTCTCCAAATTTATTGTTAGATCTGTAGGAATGATTCAGTCATTCCACTGAACCCCACTGAACCCCTATGTACTTGTCACATGAAAAATGGTCACAACAATGGCAAATTTTAACTTTTTGATTTAAAACTTGGAAGCACAATTTACTTATTATGAAGATTTTCTTATTTATATAACTCTGTTGAGCAAAGATTTATTACTTATGAATATTTTTCCTGTTGATTGTTGTATAAATTCAAGACTTGAAACTTTGAAAATAAAATTTTCTAAAATATGCTTAAAAGTTTTCTCTACATAAGGGATTTGAACATATCTTAAAAATTTTTGAGGAGTCAATAATTATTTATAAACAAGTATTCTTTTCTTATCTGCATATGATTTAAATTTTTTTCCCTCTATTTTGCCCTGCTTTCATTGGCTAGAAACTGTCACTTTCCGTTCTAATGTTCTCCTGACATAACTACTTTACTCTCAATTCTTCTTGTTTGCCACTTCTAATTTGCTGCCAAGTGAAAAATCAGAAAATAACACATTAAAATTCTATGTTAAAGAACAGGCGAGACATCTTTAGCAGTGAGATGATGAGCCTAGATTTATATAGAATTGTGACCACTACTTTTCTTTTTGGTGTTAGAAAGATTTTATTTATTTGTTTTTCCTACATCCTTATAACTTTAGCTTTCTCCTTTAGAAAAGTGAAATCTCTGGAATTTAGACCTCCAGAGAGTGAGCTGTTATTATACAATGAAAAATGAAACCAGAGCATTTAAGAGTAAATTTCATCCTAAATTGATGATTCTTTTGACAAATGAATTTTATGAGCAGTGTCTGAGAATGAAAATAAGTATTACAGTTGTCTGTAGATAACTAAGGAAATCCTCTTCGGAACAGTGTGAAAATTAATTTGAGAATGGAAAGATCAGGAGAGTTCTCTTGCCTAGGTTTTTAGTTTTACACATCAAGACACTAAGAGACCTGCCCAAGGTCACAGAAGGAGGAAATAGCCAAGTGTGAAGAAGAATCCTTGGCTGCATGGCCAGCATGCTGCACCTTCTGATGCTTTCTCCACCAACGCTATCCATAGAAGGAGAGCAAAACACTCAGCCTTTTGAATCCCTCTAAAAATCTTTTAAGCAACAGCTATTGCTTACAAAGGAAATAAGGTAATTATGAAAATGTAAGCATAAATCTAACCACTTTCAGAAGATGCCCGAGTGAATAATGACAAACTAGTTACCTCGAGATAATCAATAACCTTGCTATAGCTCTTTCCATTTCTCCTTATTTTCTTTAAATGCTTGTACTTTTAAACTTCTGATGCTAGTGCAATTTCTAGTTTACATGATAGGAATAGGAAAACTGAATTTGAAATGGGGATGGGCTGGACTATGCATCCCTTTTTAAATCTGTCTTAGAGTCATAATGGAACAGGGATTGCTTTAGAGTAGGGGTTAAAAACAGGTGGCATATTGCTTGTTTGTTGGCCTTCCCATTGTTGGCTCACATAATAGGCTTTTTAAAAAAAACATTCAGGGTAAAGACATAATGATTAGTTCCTTCCTGTATTGCTCACAGAGCCCTTCTTTCAAGCTGTGGAAATATAATACAAGTCATTTAATATGTCCGAAAATGAGAAAGAACTTGCATTTCATTGGTTCCCTGTACTCATTCTCCTTGGGGTGACTTCATTGCATCAGTGTTTACTACTGTTGAGCTATTTGTTATGTTCAGTAAAATTCATGAATTTTTAGAAGGAAGAACCAATTGGTTGATTCCTTTTATATGTGTGTCTGTTGAATTGTAATTATTCAGGCAGGAAGAAAACTTGTTCTTAAATTAAAAAGTAATAAACTTCTAGTAAAAATGGAAAGCTCAAGTTGAAGTGTAGGCCTCTTTGAGTGGCTTTTGTTAGAATACACTAGGATTTGTTGAAAAAGTGAAGAATGGTAAAATTATTAATAATCATGTAGGAAATTAATGACACTTAACTGATTAACTAAAATTAATTCACTAAAATGAAAAGAACTCAAATAAAGTTCCCTTAAAAAATAAATCAATGGGAGGATTTTTAAAAAACTACCTCTTGCTAATTAGCCAAGCAAAAAGTAGTAATTAGGGACTTAATAAGCTCTAAATAAGAAATAAAATGTTTAAAAGTCAGAGAAAAGAAAATATTGGAATAGTCTTAGTGGCCAAAGGTGACAAACTGCTCTAAAACTATTATTCTTATTGATTATTTGTGTCATTGTAAATTGGCATAACTACTTTGAAAAACCATTGGATCACCAAAACAAATATCTTCTTGGCCTCTAACCCTGTTTTTGGGAACTGTTCCAAAGAAAATGATATAAATAAAGAAAAAGCTATAATAACAAAAAATATTTGCTGTATCATATTTTCTAATAGTAAAAACGGAGAAAACAAGAAACATACAACAATTGGAAAACAGGTAAAAAAGTGATGGAGTAGGCATATTATAATATTAGTAGGTAATATTATGCTCTCATTAAAAGTAATGTAAGATATTTAATACAGAACACTTGAGAAAAGGTTGTGCTATTCTTCAGATTTAAGACAGCACACTGAGCATATGTAATTATCTCCTTTCCTTCCTAAAATCCCATGTAAGTAATGGTAAAGAAGTACAAAGAAGTATGTTAATAGAAGTTCTGAAAGGAGGAAGGGAGAGTCAATAGCAGATCACAAATATTGATAAATATCTAGAACATGGAAAGGATGTAGAATCATTTATTAATAAATCATAGCTAACCATAGCTTGGAACATGCGTAGGAAATGGCATCAGAGGATGTGAAAGCCAATCTTTTCTGAAAGGACCTAGAGAGACCCTACCTTTTTGCTTAAAAGTGTGGTGAGTGGGAATGGGAAGTGGGACAGATACCAATGTTATAAAATGCAAAACTATCAATGGAAGAACTGTGCAAGTTGTTAAAGGCAGACAAATGTATACACAACCTTTCTTGAGTGGCACTAATCTCAAGATTAAAACAATTGAATAAACAGTCTACCTGGGAAGGTTTAGGGTGGCTATTTGTTGGTGTTATTCCCAAGTAAAGCTTTCCTCATTCTATCACAAGAGTAGGGTTGAAAGCACCCAGAGATCCTCCCTGCTTCCACACATGCATCTGAGGGTGGAATTTTTCAATTGGCAAAGTGGATCCAGGTGTGCAGATGAGATGGCCCACCTATTCAGAGGGGAGGACTGGTATGTGTAAATAGACTTCCATGGTGAAGAAAAATTCTAGGCAGCTTACTATACTTAATCAATATAGTCCTTCATTCATAAACACAGGCAGACAAGCAAGGGTCTCAAGACACCAGAAGAATATCAGTAGCCCCAAAATTAACTAGGATGAACAAAAATTACTAGTGATCACAGAAGTAATATAAACAATTGAAGGAACAGAAGAGACTGTGTATAATTAGTATCCTTAGAAATATTCAAGAAGGTATTATTCTGTGAAATAAGAGGAGGTCATTATCAAATGAGAATTAAAAATTCCAAAAGAATCCTTAGAAATAATTTTAACATGTATTTCTGAAAGAGAAAAAAATTCCATTGAAAGGATTGAAGTCAAGGGACTCTCTCAAATTTTTGACAAAAAGTTTAAGAAATGGTAAATATGTGGGAAGAAAATCATTGAGTCAATATTTTAATCTAATTCAAAAAAGTAGAGAACTGGGCAAATGAAGGGAAAAAATGATAACAAAATACCATAAAATTTGCTTGAGCTTGAAAAAAAACAGGTCTGAAGACTGAAATACTCTGGCTGGAAAATGAAAGACTGACATGTCTTCTTAAATGTTTGGCACACCGAGGATAAAGGGGCAGACTTAAAAGCTTCCAGACAGATAAAGAGTAAGCTTACACACTGAGCAGGAAACAGCCTAGAATCTGGTTTCTCACCAGCAACAATGAAGGAACCCTCACAGTCAATGGGATCCTGCTTCAAAGTTCTGGGGAAAATTATTTTGAAAGTAGAATTCTGTAATCTCAATATCAGTCATTTGAGCAGATAAGGTATTATAAATTTCACCTGGGATTGTAAATTGTCATGCCTACAGCAGTTGGGCATAAGACAATAATAGTTGTTGAGACTTATGGGACCCCACCTAATGACAGTCAAAGTCAATAAAACACCATGAAACCCAAATCAAACAAACCAGATTTGCCTGCAGACCACCAGCAGATGACCCCTGATTTAAACTACCTGGAGACCAGCCTTGAAAGAATCATCTGCAAAATGAGCCAATCAAAGCATTTGAAAAGGAAGAATAAATGGGATTTTAAATATCACGGATATAACCTAAGAGTGAAAGAAAAAAATCATTGGATCCAATCATGGAGCAGGCTTAGAAAGCAATCACGCCATATTAGGCTAGGAAATCAAAAGGTGGCAAGGAAATATTTTAAAGTAAGTAGAGCCCTATGGAACAAATAGTATGAATTTACTAATAAAATGAAGGTATATATTGCTTCTGTAAAAGAAAAATTAAAATAAAAAGAGGAAGAAAGAAAATTACCAGAAATTTTTGGTAAAATAAAATCTGTACAAGAAAGTCAGAGTCCAAATATTGAGCCAAGTAGGATATGGCATGGTCTTTGAATAATTGTCAAAATAAGAGCCTTTCTGATATTGGTGCTTTAAATATTCTTAAAGTGTTGCAGGTTTAGTAGAGTTTAATAAATTGGCAAAATCCCCAAGTACCTAATCTCTAATGTGTGAGAAAAGATGTGTGTGTGTGCATGATGGTGTGTGTGTGTGTTTGCATTTGAAGGTGGATCTGTGAGTAGGAGAGTTGAGTTTTACATCTGGGTTTATACAGGATAAAATACAGGCATTAGGCGTTGGTGCAGGTCCTAGACATAGAAAAAAATCATGAAGACATGAGCCCTCTGGATTCAGAGAAGTCATGGCTTGGAACTCATGGTATTAGGATCCTATGTTGTGGTAGGCTCAATTACATGCTCCGACAAAAGATGTGTTCTTAATCCATGTTTCTGTGTGTGTGAAACCATTTGTAAATGGGACTGTTTGGAGAAGTTATTTTCAGTTAAGGTGTGGCTAAGTGAGTCAGGGTGGGTCTTAATCCATATTACTGGAGACCTTGTAAAAAAAAAAGAAACCAGAAGCCAGAAAGCAGAGCAACCCACAGGAGGAGCAAGAAACCAGAAGTCAGAGGAGGAGCCTACACAAGTTGAGAGCAAGAGTGCCTCCCCAGGGAGGCAGAGGTGCAAGCCAAGGAACCCCAGGGATCACCGGCAAGCCAGTGCCAGAATGCCTCAGACTCCAAGGAGGAAGCGTTGCCTTGTTAATGCCTTGATTTTGCACTTCAGGCCTTGGAAACTGTGAGCCAATAAATTTAACCTACTGTGTATTATTTGTCATAGTGGCCTGGCAAACTCAGTTTTCAAGTAGCAGGGAGATTCTCATTGATGTCCGTTTTATACCAAGCTCTGTGCATTTATATCAGATATATGCACGTGCATATTTTCCAATAAATAATGAAATTTGCTTTGGTAGTGCTGTGGAATTATGAATTTCCACCCCCTCCTTTCCTAGTTTTCTATTGTGGAGTTATGCAACTTCATGATAAAAATGACTTTATAATAAACAAAATTCAATAGATTCTTCTGGACTTTAAAAGTTTAACTAACTGACCAAAATTATCATGGCTCCAACAGTCACACCTGTTGTATCATTTGTTTGCTGAGAAGCATCTTGAAAATATGAAAATACATCTGTTATCATGATCCTCAACGGGATACTGATATCACTCAGTTTTATTTATTTTATTTTTTTCCCACAAGTTTTTTTTTATTTTTTTTATTGTGGGTAAAAATGAAATTTTTCACAATACGTATCAATATTTGTAAAATGATATATAAATATATATGCATATATGTGCATTTGCTTACATAAATGTTAATTATATATATATATATATATATATTTTTTTTTTAAAGGTGCTTAGATTACCTAGATATTACACATAAATTACAGGGACTCCCATGTTCCCCACCTCCCACACTATCCTACACAAACATCCTTCATCAGTGTGGCACATCATCCACAATGGATATACACATCCTGGGGCCTTGCCACCAAGCATAGACCACAGCTCATATTGTAGACCACACTCTCTCCCACACAGTTCTGCATGGTATATGCTGATGTAAAATGGCCTACATCTGTCACCGAAACGCCACTCAGGACAACCCCCAAGTCCCAAAAAAGACCCTGTATTTCAACTGCCCTTCCCCTCCCTGCCCCGAGAGTGTCCAGTGGCCACCAGCTCCACCTCACTGTTATAATTTCTTCCATTGCTTGAATCACAATGTCTACAACAGAATACCATCAAGTCCACTCTAGTCCATAGTTCTTCCTCCAATCCTGAGGGGACTGGGATGGTGATGTCCACTCCACCTCCAAGTGAGAGAGGGCTTATATCGCATGGATACGGTGGATGGGATTATCCTGCCTGCAGCTGCAGGCCCTCTCCATTCCCTGGGATGGCCGTTGCCCATCGTCGTCTCCTCACCAGGTGACTTGGATGAGTCCATTGAGCTGCAGGGTAGGAGTTGCAGCTCCACCAAGATTCTAGGCACAGCTGGCACATAGGTAGGCCAGAGGCTCCAGTCTCTGGAAGTACTTCTAAAAACTCCAGCATCACATATAGGTTTGAATAGAAGGGACTGATGGACCATGTGCAGGGAGGACTTATTTGAGTCCAACTCTGTCACTCTCAGGAGCACAGATTCCAAAGTAGAGTCTACTAATAAGGCATCAATCTCTGGGGCTATCCCCCCTTATATAGGACCTGGGTGTCTCCAGAGCCCTCAGGAGCCCCTCTGTGTGGGGTAATATCCAATTTGGTGTTCTATGAGATCCTACTGAGGTGTGCGTAAGAGTTACCTCTGGGATGACCTCCCAACTCTCTTTGAAGTCTCTTAACCACATGAACTCATTTCTCTTTACCTTTTCCCCCTTTCATTCAAGGTGTTTTCCAGTCGTGTTGCCAGTTGGCACTTGGTATTAATCCCTCGTTGCCAGGGAGGCTCATCCCCGGGATTTATGTCCCATGCTGGGGGGAAGGTAATGCATTCATATGCTGAGTTTGGCTTAGAGAGAGGCTACATTTGAGCAACAAGGAGGCTCTCAGGTGGTAACCCTTAGGCACGCCATAATAGTAGGCTAAGTTTAAATTACAAGAGCAAAGAATCATAAGGCTAGTCATCAATAAAAAGAACACATCAGTGGGCCATCCTCTTTTGCCAGACACTGCCCCTGCACTCAGGGGACTGTTGCTGCTCCCTTGGAGAATGTGGCAGAGCTCTCCAGGCTGGGAATTCAGATTCCCTCATTTATTGAGTGATTGTCTACGCACCGTGACCATGCCCCATCGCTTGATCATTTGAACAATTTTATATATCTTTCATGTATATTCAGATGAACTTCCTCCCATGAATTCCCCATCCCAGACACCCCCCCACCAATGATCCTCTGCAGCCCTCATTGTAACCCTTCTGTGATCTAAACCCTCCTTGAACATGAAGCCCATATAATAACCAAATACAATTAATAGGAAAAAGAAATAATAATGATAAGCTTAAATGCAAGAGATAAGTACAAGGAAACTCAGAAGAAAAAAAAATAAAAATAAAATATGATTAGCAGATTGGGGCATTCAAAAAAATGGGAAAAAAAACAAAAAATAATTCCTTTTTAAAAAAAAATATTCTTTTTTTCCTTTTATCACTGTATTATTGGAAGTCCATTGTACCGTGACACCTTCCCCCTCTCATTCCCCACTGTCTCCCAAGTTTTCATTTAATTTTCAAAGAAGTTTTAAGTCACAGCAAAGTCACACACGGAATACTAGAGACTCCCACATACCCATCCTCCCTCCTGATTCCCCACTTCATATTAAATCCTTTTTTTTATTTTTATGGATGTTAGCATTGTTATAACTGTTATATAGATAGTAAAATATAGCAACTAAACATTGTCAATGGTTTACAGTATAGTTTACATTTTAGATGGTACGGTTTAATAGTTTTTTATATCTACCATGTCCTGTGTCCACTACTGTAAGGTAATGAAAAACCTTTCCCATGACCACGAAATACCCCATTTGATCTTAACTGTTCCTTCCTCCCCACCCCCCTGGGACATATGACACTCCTTTGTCTTTACTCATGGCATGACAAGATTCATAGTTACATGCCCTGGGTATTCCAACCTGCCCTTCCTAATCTACCCACCTGTCAACCCTGCACCACCAAACCCAGTAATATCACTACCCATCTGTCCTATCCTTCAATATGCAACTATACTCTATCCCTTTACCATAGATTATGTCCATATGCATGATGGCTCAAAGCCTACTCTTCTCTTTCTCTCCCTTGTTAACCTATCTTTCAGACAATGGTTCTCAGAGACTGCTCACTTTCCTCAGTTCAAATCAGTGAGGTCATATACTGTTCATCCTTCAATACCTGGCTTGCTTCACTCAATATATGGTCTTCAAGATTCATCCATATTATTCCATGTGTTAGCACTTTATTCCTTCTTACAGCTGAGTAATATTCCATTGTATGTATGTACCACATTTTGCTGATCCATTCATCTGTTGATGGGCACTGGGGCTGATTCCAACTTTTGGCAATGGTGAACAATGCCGCTATGAACATTGGTGTGCATATATCTGTTTGTGTCTTTGCTTTCATTTCTTCTGGGTATATACCCAGCAGTGGAATTGCTGGATCATACGGAAGATCTATTGTTAGTTTTCTGAGAAATCGCCAAACTGTCCTCCACAATGGCTGGACCATTCCACAATTCCACCAGCAGTGGATGAGGGTTCTCATTCCTACACATCCTCTCCAACACTTAGAGTCTGCTGTTTTTTTAATAGCTGCCATTCTGATGGGTGTAAGATGGTATCTCATTGTGGTTTTGATATGCATTTCCCTGATAGCTAGCGATGTCGAGCATTTTTTCATGTGCTTTTTAGCCATTTGTAGTTCTTCCTTGGAGAAGTGTCTTTTCAGTTCACTTCCCCATTTTTTAAATGGGTTGTTTGTCTTTATTTTCAAGGTGTAGGATTTCTTTATACATGCAGGATATTAGGCTCTTATCAGATATATGGTTGCCAAATATTTTCTCCCATTGGGTAGGCTGCCTTTTTATTTTCTTAATAACCTCCTTTGAGGTGCAGAAGTTTTTAATTTTGATGAGATCCCATTTATCTATTTTTTCTCTTGCTGCTCATGCTTTGGCTGTGACGTTCATGAAACCATTTCCTATTACAAGGTCCTGTAGATGCTTTCCTACATTATCTTCCAAGGTCTTTATGGTTTTGGCTCTTATATTTAGATCTTTGATCCTTCTTGAGTTGATTTTGGTATAAAGTGTGAGATGGTATTCTTCTCCCATTCTTTTGGATATGGATATCCAGTTCTCTAAGCACCACTTGTTAAAGAGGCCATTCTCTCCCAACTGAGTGGGCTTGGTAGCCTTGTCAAATAACAGATGACTGTATATGCAAGGATCTATATCACAACTCTCAATTTGATTCCGTTGGTCAGTAGGTCTTTCCTTGTGCCAATACCATGCAGTTTTGATCATTGTAGCTTTGTAATATGTTTTAAAGTCCGGTAATGTGATACCTCCAACTTCATTTTTCTTTTTCAATATGTCTTTGGCAATTCGGGGCCTCTTACCTTTCCAAATATATTTTGTGGTTAGTTTTTCCAGTTCCTTAAAAAATATAGTGTTGATTTTTATTGGGATTGCATTAAACCTGTAGATTAGTTTGGGTAGGATAGACATCTTGATGATGTTTAGTCTTCCTATCCATGAACAGGGCATATTTTTCCATTTAAGTCTTCTTTGATTTCCTTTAACAGTGTTGTGTAGTTTTCTGTATATAAGTCCTTTACACCTTTAGTTAATTATTCCTAGGTATTTGATTGTTTTAGTTACTATTGTAAATGGCATTTTTTTCTTGATGTCCTCCTCCGATTGCTCGTTATTGGTGTACAGAAATGCTACTGATTTTTGAGCATTGATGTTATAGCCTGCAACATTACTGAACTCCTTTATAAGTTCTAGAAGCTTTGTTGTAGATTTCTCTGGGCTTTCTATGTATAGGATCGTGTTGTCTGCAAATAATGAAAGTTTTACTTCTTCTTTTCCAATCTGGATGCCTTTTATATCCTTTTCTTGCCTCAGTGCTCGAGCAAGTACTCCTAAGACAATGTTAAATAGGAGTGGTGATAGTGGGCATCCTTGTCTTGTTCCCAATCTAAGAGGGAAAGATTTTAGGATTTTACCATTGAAGATGAAGTTAGCTTTGGGTTTTTCATCTATACCCTTTATCATATTCAGAAAGTTAGCTTCTATTCCTATCTTTTGCAGTGTTTTTATCAGGAAAGTGTGCTATATTTTGTCGAATGCTTTTTCTGCATCTATAGAGATGATCATATGATTTTTTTTCTTTCAGTTTGTTTATGTGGTGTATTACATTGATTGATTTTCTTATATTGAACCATCCTTGCATACCCGGGATGAAACCCACTTGGTCATGGTGTATAATCCTTTTGATATGTTGTTGAATGCAATTAGCAAGTATTTTGTTGAAGATTTTAGCATCTAGGTTCATTAGAGAAATTGGTCTGTAATTTTCTTTTCTAGTGGTATCTTTGTTTGGTTTGGGTATTAGGGTGATGTTGGCATCGTAGAATGAGTTAGGTAATATTCCTTCTACTTCTTTTTTTGGAAGAGCTTAAATAGAATTGGTGTTAGCTCTTTCTGGAATGTTTGGTAGAATTCAGCTGTGAAGCCATCTGGTCCTGGGCTCTTCTTAGTTGGGAGGTTTTTGATGACTGAGTCTATCTCTTTACCTGTAATTGGACTGTTGAGTTCATCAATTTCTTCTTTCATCAATATAGGCTGTTTGTGCATTTCTAGAAACTTGTCCATTTCCTCTAAATTATCATTCTTATTGGCATATAATTTTTCAAAGTATGCTCTTATGATACTCTTTATTTCTGTGGGGTCAGTATTGATATCCCCTTGCTCATTCCTTATTTTGTGTATTTGCATCTGTTCTCTCTTTTTCTTTGTTAGTCTGGCTAAGGGTTTATCAATTTTATTGATATTCTTTAAAAACCAGCTTTTGGTTTTGTTTATTTTTTCTAGTGCTTTCTTATTCTCTATTTCATTTAGTTCTGCTCTAATCTTTGTTATTTCCTTCTTTGTACTTCCTTTAGGTTTAGTTTGTTGTTGTTTTTCCAATTCTTCCAAGTGTGCAGTTAGGTCTTCAATTTTAGCTCTTTCTTCTTTTTTAATATATGTATTTATGGCTATGACCTTCCCTCTCAGGACTGCTTTTGCTGCATCCCATAGGTTTTGATACATTGTGTTGTCATTTTCATTAGTTTCAAGGTAGTTACTGATTTCTTTTGAGATTTCTTCCTTGACCCATTGTTTGTCTAAGAGTGTGTTGTTTAACTTTCATATCCTTTTGCCTAACCTGTTTCTCTGGCCCTTAGTGATTTCCAATTTCATTCTGTTGTGATCAGAGAAATTACTTTGTATAATCTCAATCTTTCTGAATTCATTGAGAGTTTTTCTGTGGCCTAGCATGTGGTCTATCTTGGAGTATGATCCATGTGCACTCAAGAAGAATGTAAATCCTGCTGTATTTGGATGTAGTGTTCTGTATATGTCTATTAAGTCCAGGTCCTCTAATGTATTGTTGAGAGTCTTTGTTTCTTTGTTGATTCTCTGTCTAGATGTTCTGTCTAATGATGATAATGGTGTATTAAAGTCTCCCGGCTATAATTGTAGGGCATTTATTTCTCCGCTTAACGTTTCCAGAGTTTGCCTCACGTATTTTGAGGCACCCTGATTAGGTATGTAAATGTTTATGATTGTTCTCTCTTCTTGAGAGATTACCTCTTTTACTAATATATAGTGTCCATCTTTGTCTCTTGCAATAGTTTTGCATTTAAAATCTATTTTGTCTGATATAATAATAGCTACTCCTGCCCTTTTTTGGCTATTGTTAGCTTGTAAAATGGTTTTCCAGCCATTTACTTTCAGCCTCTTTGAATCCCTGGGTCGAAGGTGGGTTTCTTGTAGACAGCATATAGATGGATCATATTTTTTTATCCATTCTGCCAGTCTGTGTCTCTTGAGTGGTGAATTTAATCTGTTAACATTCAGTGTTATTACTCGCAATGAATTTCTTACTTCAGCCATATTTTCTTTGGATTAATGTATGTCATATGTTGTTTTGTTTCTGTTTTTGTCTTTTTAGTTGTTTTTAAACTCTCCTCCAGCTCTCTCTCCCTTGAATTTTCCTTTCAACTTGTAGAACTTCCCTTAGTATTTCTTGAAGTGCCCAGTTTCTTATTGACATACTCTCTTAATTTCTGTTTATCTGTGAATATTTTGAACTCTCCATCATTTTTGAATGCCAGTTTTGCTGGATATAGAATTCATGGCTGGAAGTTTTTTTCTTTTAGTACTTTGACTATGTCATACCACTGTCTTCTTGCCTCCATGGTTTGAGATGAGAAATCAGCACTTAATCTTATTGTGCTTCCCTTGTATGTGATGGTTCTCTTTTCTCTTGCTACCTTGAGAATTTTCTCTTTGTCTTGAGCATTGGACATTTTGACAAGTACATGTCTTGGAGTTGGTCTGTTGGGATTTATACTGATGGGGTGTGCTTTGCTTCCTGGATCTGCACATCCATCTCTCTCAATAGGGTAGGGAAGTTTTCAGCCATTATTTCCTTCAACACTCCTTTTGTTCCCTTTCCCTTCTCTTCTCCTTCTGGGATGCCTATAATGCGTATGTTTGTGCGTTTTGTGTTGTCAGTTAAATCCCTGAGTCCCTGCTGGATTTTTTCTATTTTTTTTTTTTTTTTATCTATCTGTTCTACTATCTGTTTGATTTCAGCTGTATTGTCTTCCACATCACTAATTCTTTCTTCTGTCTGTTCAAATCTGTTGTTATGTGAATCTAGCATCTTTCTGATTTCTTGGATTGTGCCATTGATCGCCATCATATCCATTATCTTTTTGTGTATGTTTACAATTTCTTCAGTATGTTCTCCCAGTGTCTTCTTTATATCCTTAATCTCTTCCTTCACTTCATTAAGTTGGTTCATGATATTTGTTTGGGAATCTTTGATTAGTTGTTCGATGTTCTGCATGTTTTCCTGGTTTTTAGTTTGTTCATTGGAGTGGTCCATGTCTTCTTGTTTCTCAGTGTGGTTTGTAATTTTTTGTTGCCCTCTAGTCATCATTTTATTTTGCTGGGTTTATTCAGTTTATTAGCTTTTCTCTCTCTTCTAGAGTTTTATTTAGCTGGTGGTTCTGTGTGTGTGTTAAGTTTTCTCTTTGACACTTTTTCTTCTTATTTTGTTTCCTTGCTTCTTTCTATGTTACCTTGAAGGCAAAAAATTAGTGCCAGAGGAATTGAAAGATGTGAGAAAGGAAGAAGGATAATAGGAATATTGATATAAGTTAGAAAAGGGGCCAAATAGGACTTAGTGAAATGAATATTTAACTTGTGTAGGCAGTGTAGAGTAATAGGAAAGAAAGTGGAGTGGACCTTGGACTGGGAAACCAAATAGAGGAACATATATATAATGATTTAGAATGCTAGAATGATGAGGAGGGAGAGAAAGAGTAAAGAAAGGGCTAAAAGGAAAAAGCTAATGTTAATTTTTAAAAAGAAGAAAACAAAATAGATAGAATAGAAATTGACACCCTTAAGTTGTGGGCTAATGAAAAAACATGGTGTCTAAGAACCACAACAGAAAGCAGAAGGCAGAGAGATGAAGGAAGGATAATTGATAGCTTGGGATACAATGTCAATATAGATAGAGAATGGGAAATCACTGAAGAAGAAGCACAGGAAAGAAGAGGTAATCTAGCAGCACCTAATTAAAAAAAAAAATGAAGGAAAACAGAAAGGGGGAAGGAAAGAGGAAAGAAAAGCAAGATATAACAAAGAAACAGAAAAACCAACCAACCACACCAGCAAGCAGTCAAATAAAGCTAAGGAGGAAGTGTTCCTTCTAGGGTCCTTGCAGATCCTCTCAGTCTGCTTGCAATTATCAATTTCCCTTCAGGGTTCTATCTGCAGGTTTTGAGGCAGATTTTCAGTATTAAACTAAATTAAGAACATGAATTCATTTTTTAAAGTGACTGTCTTTTTTTTTTTGGCGATATAAGGGACCCAAAAGAAGTACTCTGCTAGGTCACCCCCTTCACGGAGGAGACCCTAAATAGGCCGGTGGAAACTAATCAAGCCCTTCCCACTTCCTGGCCTCACCAGGGAAGCTGAAGCTCTGATGCTTGTCAGTGCAGAGTGATAAAATTGGCTGAGTCCGCCCCCTCGGGGCCAAGACTCAGTGTCAGCGGGCTGCTGGGTAAATCAGGTTTCCTCAGCAGATTCGCCTCTCCCCTCAGCCTGGCGCTCTTTCAAGCCGGATTATCTGCTCCCTAAAGCTATGAGGGGGCCCAGGCAGCCAAATCCATAGAAGTTAAACCCCTCTCCACCCTCTGTCAGATCCCTCCCTCCCCGAGAGTATGCTCCCCCCCACCGGAGCGGGAGCCGCGCCGCGGGCACAGGATTCCGGGCTCAAACCAGCCGTTTTCCCTGCAGGTGGGGCTCAGCCGTCTGTGTTAACCACCACAGGCAGGCTCAAAACTCATGAATCTCCACTGATCACTCCATGCCGTCGATCTGCCCGCTTCTAGATGACCCAAGCTTCTCGCTCCCTGCGCCCACAGCACAGACTCTCGGGCAGGACCCGGTCCACAATCGGCCGTCCCCAGAAAGCCAGTCAGTGAGTACCCTTCTAAACTGATGCCATCTTGCCTCCTTTAACCATACTCAGTTTTATGAGCTCGGTAATTCTAGTTTTTCTAAACCATTTGCTTTCATTTTTTTGAGGCAATCTGAGTAACAGCAGTGTCAGGGCTATCCCACAAATGCTATGTGGGGATTCTTCCTCCCTTGCCTACCTTGAAGGGCTTGGATCTGACTTTATTCATAAAATCAATTGTTTTTCTCACGTGTTCCCTCATCATGAGCAAGGGGGGTTGGTTACAGGTGGGCTACTCCATGCACAGCTTTTATTGCTGAGGTGGCTAATCATTTCATCCTGGCTTTCTCAACCACCAGAACTATCAAAACCAGTAGTAGGGAAAATCATAAAATCCTTTCTTTCTTCTCTGATTGTGTGTGTGTGTGTGTGTTTAAATACTGAAAATGATGTGGAGCATACGTTTCAAAGACTGGAAATGGACTCCTAGATTTTAGTGTTGATGAATAAACAAATGCAAATACCAACAGCCTGCCTGCACTTTTCCCTCTAACTTTCTCAGGAGATTTTTTTTTTTAAAAGAGAGTCTCACTGAAAAGGAAGCTAATATTTGCCTGTTGGGAGGGTGTTTTGAGATGTGTGATTTAATTCTGATTGTTTTACTAATTATCTGTGCAACACTAGGAAAAATCTTCAACTCTGGGCCACAGTTTCCTCTTGGGGAAAAATAAAGGTGTTGGGAGGATCTCTAAGCTCCTTTAGAGTTGTAAAGTTCTTCAAGTCCTTGAGCTAGACCAAGATTTGGAGGTGTATATGAATGAGTTCTTGCCAACTGGATAACTCGCAGCCCATCTCTTTGATGTTGTCAGGGATGGGTGGCTGGATTCTGAGAGAATCCACCTCTGGCCACTGTCCCCAGCCTATCGCCATCTCCTTATCCTGCTCCTGCAGTCAGTGGGATATGGTGGGGAAGGTTCACCAGAGAGCAGGTCTTACTGACCTTTTAGTAATCAGCACCTCCTTGCTTATCTCCATCCATGAGATGGATTGCTTTAGATCTGGTGAAGAGTGCTGAGTGAACAAAGTAAATGAGTTGCTTTAATTTACATATGAGATAATGTATGTGAAAATGCTCTGCTAAGTGTAAAATTCTAGGCAGATACATGAAATTATTACTACTCTGATTAAAATCACCATTATGCTAATAATATATATATATCTATACATATATGTGTATCTAAGCTAACTATGCAGAAAATTTAAATATATATGTTATATCATGTTATAATTTAATATGAAGATACTTTCCTTAGCATCCAAGAATTGCTTTAGATATGGTGAAGTAGTAGGTATTTTCCTGGCTAACACACTTTTTCAAGACAAAAATGTTACATATATTATTCCTTTCTCTTCTCTCTCTTAAAAAAAAAAAAGTTGTAATAGCCAAGAAAACAAATTTATAGTTACTTCCCATTGTGCATGTTTCTGAAGTAACTCTGAAGATTCTTGATGGTGTCTGTGTACAGCAAAGCAGAGTAGTTTCTGTTCCACACAAATGGAATTTATTCCTTGTCATCATGCTCGCTTGTTATGTATTAATTTGACAAACTCTCATAAAACTAGAAAGGATTTTCCTTAAGGATTCAACAAGAGTCAAACAAAGATACGCTTAATTCTTTGATTTTATTTTTAGTGTTGCACAGGGCACAGGTCTTGGGACACAGTCACGTTCCAACATTTAGTAAAAGCCCTTCTGAGTGTGTAGTACTCCTGTGGTTGAGAATCTATTTCAATTCTAATAAGGGTGACTCATGGAGGAGCATGGGATTCAGATTCTGTAGAACTGGGATTGTACCTTAGCTCCACCACTTATCTTGCTGTGTGTGACACTGGGCAGATTGTTTAACGTCTTTAAACCTCATGTTGAAAATTTGCTTATTGTTAAAAAGTAATTGAGGTGATATATGGAAAGTCCCCAGATGGGGGTGTTCAATAAATGTTCCTCCCCGTGGCTTTGATGCCCAAACAATTTTTGGCAAATAATTTAAAGAACAGAAAAACAAGGAATACAAAGAGAGTTTTTCAAGTATGAGATAAAACTATTCTCAAGTATCTTTAAAAGCACCATTTACTTTTATTAATAATTATAAGGTTGCAAGAATTGATTAGTATATATATATATAAAATTATTAATACTCTATAGGAGTTTTGCTTGAAAAACTTTATTCACTGTCTTTATATCTTCATATACTGAAAATAACAAAATAATTTAAATTCACTAAATTGCAGAAATTTTATTAAATCAATCTTTATTTTTCACATTATTCAGCCTAAAGAATGACTTTCCCCCTGTCCTGAAATAGGAACAAAAGTTTTTGAGATGCAAACTTGGAAGGATTAGAATACTGATTGGAGTATTTTCATCTATCTGGCAGAGTTATAGAAGTAAAAGGATTAAACTTATTTTAAAGATGGTATCAAATTCATGTCCAATGCTATTCTTAATATACTTCACCTGGACTTCATTTCCTCTAGCCATCATGGTGCCAATTTTTCAATTCTCTTTCTTTCCACATCCCCCCCTTTCATATTTGCATTTTTGCTGCTGAACTTGATTTACCATAAGCTTAATGGCTACGAATCAAGAAGGAAGTAAATATTTGCATTAGTATGGAAACTTCGTAGAAGAAATATATGCAGAATCCAGCTGACACCACATTTCCTGACAGGGAGGACTGTGGTCTTGAAGTGCCCTTATATTTCAAATGCACGAAGTGAGTACATTTAATATTGAAAAGAGATTACATTTTGTCATGAGTCACATGTATAAGGTCATTTCAGACAAAGACTTAAAAATAGTCTGTAAGGACAATATCTTTTATTTTTTCAATAAGTCATTTTAGACTGAAAACCTATTCTTGTGTGAAGGGAACCCTTTGACATTGCTATCTAAGAAATGAATTGGAATCCAGCTCATCTGTAATAACCCAAGCTCATTAAACTTTCTTGGAAAAGCCCTTCCATATACATAATGGGGCTTTGACTTGTTCACGTTAACATTCATGTTAATATAAAATACTAATACTCGAGAAAACTCCTTTATCATTTTCTCTGAAATACTGTTTGGAAGATATTAACAGAAAAAATTCTACCTCATGAAAGAAAAAAATTAAATGAAAAATATATCAAGCAATAAGGGGCTGACTGCATTAATTTACAAATAAATGTTTATTATCTGTGACTCTAAGATTCCTAAAGATATCAAACTAGAAGGAACAATAAGTGAGTATAGGTGTATCTCAAAACAAGTAAAATTCCTGAACACATACATTTATTGTAATTTCATTTATTTTGTCATTTACTGAAAATTTAGAGGATCATTACCCTGATTTCACAGTTCTCTATACTTAATGTCATATCTCACGATTACCTAAATGTAATTATGATTACATTGTAGCAGTAATCGTCTCACGCCATATCCTGATTCAAAATTGATATTGTTAAATGTAGAATGAGAAAATGACAGTTAAATTGTCTTCTTTAGAAATAACAGTTTGTGAACCACATTCATGTCCCCAGAATGTCTTCCACTGCTGTACAATACTGCACTGACTAAAATAGCAAATGCATACTGTATTTTGTTTGGAAATGCTTAGAATAGACAAGCTTGTTTCCTATTATTATTTCTAGAGAAATCAATTTGCCAGTTACAACCAGAGGAAATGTTCCAGCTGGCTTTTCCAAAGCTTAAGGGCTTTCAGCAATTCAGGAAGGGCTTTTCTTCTAGCAGGAATTTGCAGTCAGAAGGTGGCTGGTGTGGAAACAGCAGAGAGTTAGAGCTACTGTAGGCTGACTGGGAATCTCTATCTCTTAATGGAATCCCAGGGCCTCTCTATGGGGTCTCACCACATGAGCTAGTTTTGGGCTGCCTCACAGCATGGTGACTTCAACTTAGTTGGGTATCTGATATGGAGACTCAGCACTCCGAAGATGAGTGTCCCAACAGAGTCCGGCAAAAGCTGAATGGTCTTTTTGACCCGTACGTTACTGTATCACAAAGTTACTAAAGTCCATCCAGAATCAAGAGAGGAGGCATAGACTGCACCTTTCCGTGGAAGGGGTGTTGAAATCACACACAGGAGGAGCACATGGGATAGTAGATATTGTTGTGGCCATCTTTGGAAAATACATTCTGCTATAGGAAATAATGGAGCTATTCTCTCAGAAAAAATAAAACTATTTACCTTCCTCATGTATATAAAAACCTTTATGTTTCCTCAATAAAATACATTTATTGCAGCATATAAGAATATTACTGCATGTGCAGCTATATAAGGGAATGAAGAGAGTGACACATTTCAAGAGTAGTAAACTAGGAATAAACTATTTCAAATGATAGGACTCTTATAAAATTGTTGTGTAGTTAGATGGTCATATAAAACCTCATTGGTTCTGGAAAAAAAAACTAAATGGTTAGTGGGTAGACCATGTTTCTTGGGCACTTCTTTTAATAAAAATGTTCACTGGGTGGAATAGAGATTGCTGTCATCTCTTTTAAGCCCAACTGAAACCAGCCCCAAGAATAATGTATCTAGCAGAGAATCCTGGTTGGTCATAAAACCTGGGTGGCACAGAGCAACCCAGGATAAATATACTGAAGAAATTCTGAGATGTCCTTCAGGATTTCAGCCCCTGGTGTACAAGTCCTGTATAATCCCCAGGCTGTGACTATGGTTCAGATATCATGCCTGTCATTAGGTTATGTTACATGGCACAGTTGATTTTAAGAAAGATAGATTATTCTGGGTGGACCTGAGCTAATCAAGGGATCCCTGAAAGGAGACTGAGCTCTTCCTGAAGAAAGAGGCTTGAATCAGAGGCTTGAATGCAAGGAAGGTCTCCACTGCTGACTTTGAAGATGGAAAGAGACACCTGGTAGGGAATGTGGGTGTCCTCCAGGAGCTGATAGCAACCACCAGCTTACAGAGAGCAAGGAAAAAGGGCCCTCAGTCCTATACCTGCAAGAAACTGGATTGTGTCAGCACCCTGATGAGCTTGGAAGGGGACACAGCTAACCAACACCTTGACTTTTACCTTCTGAGACCCTGAGGGGAGGACCTAGCCCTGTTGTGCACAGACTTCTGACTAAAGAGCTGCGAGCTAATAAAGGGGTGTTGTTTTAAGCTGCTAAATTTGTGGCAATTTGTTATGCAGCAATAGAATAGTAAAAGAACAATCCTGAAGTTAAACCTAATTATATGACTACCTTTTAGCAGACTGTAGTGTTGCAGTCCCTGGGTACTTCATGTAACAGGAAATTTGGAGTGAACACTTCGGCCTTCTCCTAATCGTCTGCTTCCATCCTGCTGCCCAGAACACAGAAGCAACCACTTTGAACCATGAGGATAAGGATCATGCCCTGGAAATGCTGGGAAAGGGAGCTGGAAGGAGCCCAGGGATTTGGAGGGACCGAGATGTAATAACAGCACTGGGCCATTTACTTGGGTATAAATACATATGTATTTGTTGAAAGCCAATTATTATTTGGGGTTTGTAGGCAAGCTTAATTTTACCTAATACAGACTCTCCTGCTTCAAGTCAAACTTAAGGAGCAACTTCAAAATTGTATGTTATGTCATTGTCTTCTAAAATACACACACACAAACACCACATACTGTACTCCACAACTGACAGACGGTGGCCATTAGCAAAGGAGTTCAGAGGGAAAACTCCTGCTTCCTCTCAGAGCATAATTAACCCAATAGAAAAAACCTATATATAAGGTATTCTAAGGCAATTAACTACATCTACAAAGTGAACAAAAGGAGGCCATTATGCAAATAAGAAACCGTTAATTTTAGAGGAAGGAGTTTTAGATCCCTGGTTCCAGCAAAATGAAGCCTTGGCATATTTAATCCCTCAGTACTTCTCACCAGACCTTAAGGGACACCTGACTCAGATGCTCAGTTTATATTTACTACCTATTTCTAATTCAGAATTTTTTCTTTAAAAAAGTTAATAAAGTAACATCTCTCCAGTTTCAACAAAATGCTGGACTTTTGCACAGAATTCTTTCCAGATACAGCTTTCTGAAGGATTTTCTTGAGGGAATTCTCAATTCTCTAGACCTGCTTTACCTAAACAGGGGCTATGCAGAAGATTCTTCCATGAGGTATTATTTGGTGTGTCACAATGAATGTTTGTTTTGTTCATATAAGTTTCATCTACATGGGGAACAATAGCCACCTCTTGGCTGATTTCACAAAGCATATCAGCTTATTGAAATCTTAGAGAAATCCAGACAAAAAGAAAAATTGATAGTACAAAATCCTTTGTGATTCTGATACCTTTCCCATCTCCTACTCCCAGCACCCTTCACCCAGTTTCATCCATTAATAAATATTTTAAAACTTGTGAGGAACACAAGTTTGTGTTACATAGCTTTGGCTCATGAAGTTCTGCAAAGAGTTAATCCAATAGCCACATGTAACTGGAACAACTGCCACAAAAGGCAACTTTGTTCAAGTAATTGAGAAATCTTCCCTGAAGACATCCACTGTAGAAGTAAAATTCTCTCACTGCATAACAAGTGGGGAAAATATCAGTAATCCCAATGTGCTTCCACCAGCTTGGTGAATTCCTGGTGCTGATTTCTATTTATGGAACAGTTTTCTTTACAAGGAAAAAAAGTACAAGTGGGAGCATGATTAAGCTTTGTTGATTATAATGAGATAAAGATATTCCAGTAAGGACAGAATTGGAGAATGAGTCAGAAAGTAAATATTGTAGAAAATGAATGTAACAATCAAAACATTTATTTTGGCCTTTGACTCTAACACTTAGAGAGCTAAGGAAAATTTAATCGCAGACCTGAGGTATGGGGATCAAAACCCCTTGTAATCCTGTACAGTGTTTTCTAGAGTGAGTGTAGCTCTGTGTGGCAGACACACCTTTAGGTGAGCCCCACTGAATCATGCCTTGAGAGGGGGTGGGGACTGTGACTTGCTTCCAACTAGTAGAGCACAGCAAAGATGATACGATGTCATGCTTTTGCTTAGGTTTCCTTATAAGGCAAAGATGGTCTGTCACTCTCATGATTACATCATATTATATAACACTCCTTACTAGCCTGGAGAGAGTGACTCTCCTGCCTGCCTTGAAGAAGTAAACTGCCTTAATGTGAAGGGCTATGGAGAGGGCCAAGTTGTGGGTGGCAATTAGGACCTGAGGGCTGCTTCTAGTAAGAAGCCAGAGCCCTCCCTCCACCCCAACCCTGCCATCATATAGCCACAAAGAAATGCAATCTACTAACAACCTGAATAAACTTAGATGTGGAGTCTTCACTACTTGAATTTCCAGATGAGAAAGAGTCTGGATGACACCCAGCTTCAACGCTGTACAACTCTGAGAAGAAACTCCACCCCAGATGTGCAAGGACTCCTGACCCACAGAAATTGTTAGATAAAAAATGTGCTTGTGTTTAAGCTGCTAAATAGGTGGGAATTTGTTATGCAGTGATAGCAAACTAATGCACTATAGCACAAATGGCTTCTAGTTCCTGTACTGATGTTGCTTTACAAATGACAAAATTGAGCCACATGCAATAAAACAGTGTGAAAACTCTGAAATATTTTGGTAAAATCCATTGTTTGTTTCTGCGAGAAAGCTCTCAAGATCAAGGAAATTGCCACAGCTACTAATTGGAAGTCTAAACATTTGTAGGAATTGCATCGAAAACCCTCACCAAAAAAGACTCCAAAAATATGCAAGCACAGGCAGATTCAGACCCAGGGTTTTCAGTGTTAAAATTAATTTTCTGCATATTGCCAGTGAAAAAAAGTGAGGATAATAGGAACTTCTCAAAAGAGGCTTTCTTGAGCATACCTGTTATAAATACCATCACTAGCACAACTGTCTAGGTTGATTTTTCCCACCGAAATTCAAAAAAGGGTAGGGAGTAATTTTTTCTCTTCTTTAAATGTTGGAAATTGTGTTATTTTAATAAAACTCTCTGTATTATTCAGGGTTCTCCAGAGAAACAGAATCAACCAAATAGATATACACACATATATATACACACACATATATACACACACATATATTATATATATTATAACATAAATATATATAAATATTAAGAAATTTATTATAGGAATTAGCTTATTTAACCATGGGGCTTAGCAAGTCATAGGTCAGCCTGAAAGTTGGAAAATTGATAAAGGTGATGTTGAATCCCCTAAGAGAAGATGACTGGCTGAAGTAGACATAGAAGTTCTTCTTTCTGATTTCTGACCCCAGTTCTCGCTTTACGACTTCCAACTGACTGGATGAGGACCCTCCCTTCACTTCTGTAGGTAAGTTCCTTTGCTGATTTTAGGTGTGAGCAGCCATAGATACAATCAACTAAAGATTTAAATCCATCTACAAAACAGCCTCACAATAACAATCAGGCCAGTGCTTGTTTAACCAAACCACTGGATTCCATAAACTAGCCAAGTTGACACATCAAAATTTGACACATTAAACTCCCATAATATATATTTTTTTGAGGAGCTCTTTGAAAGCTTGAATGACAAAGAGAATTGTCCTTGTAGAAAGATGATCTGGATTCTAATAGACATTCTTTTGCTAAATTACCTTAGTGGAACTCTTGGCAAATCACAGCATTAATATTTTCAGTTTCTCAGTTTCTAATTGGAGGACCTCTCTATAGCCCCTTACAGAATCACAATTCTGTGATTATATTAACTGGTTAGAAATTCAAATAACTAATTGTAGATTTTAAGCTGTATATCAAGGAATTATAGGAAGATGATGGAGTAGGAAGCTTCAGGAATCAGTCTCTCCACCAGAACAACTATTACACAGGCAGGAATTGTCCAAATCAACTATTTTGAAACTCCAGAGTCCAGCAGCACAGTGTACAGCATACAAGGAAGAGTGGAAGGAAGAGGCTGGTAAATTATGTTAAATACAGTAAATTGCTCTTTCTGCATGTTTACCATTACCTATCACCTCCACTCCTCCCCCCACTCCCCATGGAAGGCAAGAGTAGGGTCAAGCCCCAGCATAGCTTGCTGGTGCCAAAGAGGGACAATAAAATCCAGTTCTCCAAGATCAGGGTAGGGAGGGGTGCTGTCTGATCACTAATCACTGCTTTTAATTGGCTATGCCAGATCTTTGTCGGTCCAGCTCTGAAGGTGACCATTGTTCCAACCCAACTCACACCAGGCAAAGGCAGCAGAGGAGACTTAAAGGTGATACACTTCCTCAGAGCTGTGGAGGGAAGTCGAACGGCTGCATTTGCTGGGCATTGCTGAGTCAGGAAACCACAGATTTGGTTTGCTGTGGGGCAAGCTCCTGAGGCCCTTCCTGGCCCATCCTTCTTCCCCTCCCTAAGGCAGGTATGTCCCTGGCCTAGTTCCAGCCAGGAAAGTCTGAATTGGGAAATTACTCATTGGAGTGCCACCCCGTCCCAGAATTTGCCCCCCAGGTAAAAGCAGCTTGAGACAACCAAAACAGTATAAGAAACAATTGAGGAAGGTAGCCTGGGGCAAAGGCTAACCTACTTTAAGTCTTGCAGAGAAACACATGAAAGCACAGGAGATGGAGAAATTCTGTTTCCTGGGAAGTAAAGGGCCATTCAATTGGAATAGTATTTAGCAATAAAAAGGAATGAAGTTTTGATGTGTGCAATGATATGGATGAACCTTAAAAACATAATGTTGAATGAAATAAGTCAGACACAAAAGGACAAATATTGTATATCTCACTGATATGAAGAAATTAACATAAACAAACTCATAGAGCCAGAATCTTAAATATAGATTACCAGCGGATAGAGTGGGGGCAGGGAATAAGAGAGTATAAGGCTTAAAATGTACAGAGAAACAACATAAAACAAAATATACAGAGATTCTTTTAGGATGATGGAAAAGTTTTGGTAATAGATGGTGGTGATGCACAATATTGTTAACATAATCAACAGCACTAAATTATATTTGAATATGGTTATAAGGAGTAATTTCAAGTTGTATATATGTTACTAGAATAAAAAAAAAAAATTAAAGCCTATATAACTGCACCACATAAACATCACTCTAATTTAAACCATGGACTACATACAGTTAATAGTGCAATTATAAAAATGTGCTTTCATCAATTGTTATAAATTATACAAAGGTATTTTCATCAATTTTTACAAATGCACCACATCAATGCAAGGTGTTAATATTAAGGTGGTATATGGGAACACTGTATTTTATGCAGGATTTTTATGTAAACCCATAACTTCTCTAATTAAAAAACTTCATATACTAAGTGGCACTTTTCTTACAGCTAATAAGATTTCTAGAGAGCACAAATCACTGTCACTCATTGAGAATTTTCCAAGTAATAACTGCTTCTTAAAGTAAATTTGCACTCTTCTGCTCGCAGGTGAAATTTCAGATTGTATTTTGTAAAGCAGTGAACATCATAAGGGCACTCAAAAGTCAACAGAGCCTACATCTGTTTCAGTTTCCTAGGCAACTCCAGCAAATACCATAAAATGGATTGACTTAAACAGTGGGAATTTATTAGCTCACAGTTTTGAGGCCAGGAAAATGTCGAAATCAAGGCATCATCAATGCTATGCTTTCTTCAAGAAGACCAGTTGCCAGCGACCCTTGGCCTCTCTGTCACATGGAAAGGCACATGGTATCATCTCCTGGTCTCCTCCTTTTTTTCTGGGTTCTTTCAGCTTCTTGCTTCCTGTGGCTTTCTCTCTTTCTCTTGCTTTTTTTGCCTGGCCTTTTGGTATGTTACCTTATTGTCTTGTACATGGAGCTAACTGACAATGGTATATGGCACAATACTTGACCAACACTTTTAGGGCCCCACTTTCAAAGGGATTTTCAAGAGAATGACTTTTGAAATCAACCGTGATGGTGATGACAGTTTTCTCTAATAACCAGCCTTAGCTCTATATTAGTTAAAATAATATGCTAAATTTGGAGGCCAAGTGGATAGAATTGGGTTAAATGTTTTCAATCAATAATTTATTGGGCTTTTATAGGCTCTAGGAGTGTAAGAATATATAGTCCATATCCCTTTTTCAAGGAATTTAATACTTAATTGGACATAAAAGTCATATAAAACATAATTTTAAAAAACCCACACAATGAAACTGTCATGAAATAAATTTGATATAACAAAGACAAAAGTAGCAGAAAATCACGAAAAGGAGCACACTGCCCAAGAAATCAGAAACTAAATAAATAACTGCAGAGAAGTTTCTCACAAAGCTATTCGATCAATTAAACTTAAAAAATTTTGATTTGTGGACACTTTTTAGAGAGGTTTCAAAATATTCTACATGATTATATCTCTAATATGAATTAATTTAATGACCCTGTGGAGGAAATAATATCCGTTTTGTGAAAGTGAAATATATAGCATTTGTAAGCAGAACATACCTTCATTAAAACAGAATTCTCTAAGGGTCCTATATACTCTACAAACTAAAATCTTTATTTTAATCATCACGTAGGATCAGCCTTAGTTATCTCTACATATAATACTTAGAGATATTTTTAAACTTGGGAAAAATTAAATTGAATAAAGATTATATCTGTTCCTATGTGCATATATAAACTAATATAGTAAAATAATACACATTGAATTCGGGCATTAACTGTTGATACTTATCAAAGAATGTGGACAATAGAGTAGTCTCTATTATGGCACAATTTGGACGCTCTTGTGTGAATATGCATCATTCAACAAATATTACTGAACACCTACTAGTGTTTCTATTCTAGACACTTATGTTACATCTGTGAAAAAAGAAAGGGACAAAAATCTCTGCCCTCACGGAACTTATCTTTTATACAATTAACTATAAACATAACTGATAAGTAAATTTTATCATACACCAAAAGGTCATATACTAAGGTCATATATCATATACTAAAAGCTATGGAAAAAATATAACAAAGTAAGGGATATCTGGAATGCAGGGGTTCAGGGGATTGGGTTAAAATTTTGAATAAAATTTTCAGGGTAGATCTCATAGTGAAGAGATAAATTTTGGTAAAATCATGAAAGTCATGAAGGAGTGAGCTATGCATCTGGGGAAAGCATTTTTGGCAGAGGTAATAGGGCATTGAACCTGTGGTGGTTTGAAGCTCTGTGAACCCCCAGAAAAACGTATCTTAAATTTAATCCGTTCCTGTGAGTGTGAACCCATTGTAAGTAGGATCTTTGATTAGGCCTCAATTACCTTAATCAAGATGGGTCTTAATCCTTATTACTAGAGTCTCTCATAAGCAGGATGAAACTCAGACTCAGAGAGAGAAAGCCACAGGAAGCAAGATGGTGAAATGGAATCCAGAAGAATAGAGGAGTCAGGAGATGCTGCCATGTATCAGCTGTGCAGCAGAGGAGCCAAGGATCACTAGCAGCTAGCCCCAGAACACCAGTCTTTAGGGTGAAAGCATGGCCTTGATGATGCCTTGATTTGGACATTTTCCTGGCCTCAAAACCATGAGCAAATGATTTCCCATCTTTTAAACTGAACCTATTTGCTTGAGCTGTATAAGAAACGGAAACAGACCCTTATATGGGAGCATTCCTAGGTACAGCATGAAGATGCTCAAGGAACAGTGCCTGACAGGAGCACAGTGAAGGAAGGAGGAGGGAAGCATGAGATGTGGTCTGAGAAGTTAAGGGAACCATATCCTTTTAGCATCTTGTGGGCCACAGATGAGATTGGACTTTTGCTCAGAATGAAATAGTGAGTCTTTGAGAGGTGGGAGAATGTGAAGCACATGATCTGATTTACATTTTATGAAGCTTAATCTGGTTATTGGGTTGAGATAAAGTGAATGGGCAAGGAAACTGAGAACACTTATCATGATCCAGAGGTGATGGTTTCTTGGACAAAACATGAGAAGTGTTCTGATTCTGGATACAGTCTGAAAGTAAAGACAAGTTTTTCCAACAGTTTAGACTATATGTAAATGAGGAAAAAAGAGATTAGGATGACACCAAGATTTTAACCTTATGATAGGAAGAAGAGAATAGAGTTTTGATTAATTGAGTGTGGTGAGTACTACAGCAGTAAGAGGTAAAAGGGAAAGATGAAGAGTTCGGTTTTGGATGCATTAAGTTTGAGTTGTCCATTAGAAATCCAGGTGGAAAAATCATGTATATTTTTGGACATACAAGTCCAGCCTTGAAGAAGGAGATCTGAGCTGGTTATATAATATGAGAGCCCTTGGTGCCATGAGACTAGGTAAGATCTTGAAGGGATTGAGTGTAGATGGGAAAAAAAGCAGAGCAAGAAGGCCTAAGCCTAAAGGTATATATAAGATTTATTTTAGAAATTGGCTCACATGACCATGGAGCCAGTGGATTGAATTTCGTAAGGCAGGTTGCAAACTGGAAACTGGTGAAGGTGACAATGAATTCCTCAGAAGCTGGCTGGCTAAGGTAGAGATAGAAATTCTTTCAGATTGCTGAAATGCCTAGTTTTCACTTTAAGAACTTCAACTGATTGGATGAAAAGACTGCCCTCATTGCCAAGGGCAATTTCCTTTGTTGATTGTAGATGCAAGCATCTTAGATGCAATTAACTGACTAATGATGTAAATCCATCTACAAAATATCCTGACAGTAAAAATCAGGCCAGGGTTTTCCTCACAAAGTAACTGGACACTAAAACTTAGCTAAATTGTCACATGAAATTGACCATCACAGTATGGAAGTTCTCTTATAAATCTTTCAAGTTCCTCGGCAAAGTAAGAAGCACAATCATCAGCTGAAAGTGAGGATGGGGGTGGAGGTGGGAGAGTGAAGATTTAAGTAGAGGAAAGAAGACAGAAAATGGATTTCTACACAAGTGGGAAGAGGAAAGGATTAAGGATTATTATTGCCCAGCAGCCTTAAGGGTGCAATTGTGTTTGAGATTATGAATTTAAAGTGACACTTTTCAACTTGGTTGTGTGCTTTTCTCTCAGCTCCAGAGGCACAGGTAGAGCTGTATTTCACCACAGTGTTGGCATTACCAAGTGAATATCTCAAAACATGAAAGGAGAAAAAAAAATGAATGTGTAGACAGTCAGGTACCATTAGGTATTTGTAGAGATCTAATAAAAAAAGACAGTGGTCAAAACAATAGGAAAATAAAAACAATGTAGAGAAAACAGATATTATGAAGGTAGAAGAAAACTTTTAGACAGATAGATATAGATAGATATATCAACCAACCTCCTTTTAGACTGCTAAATAAAAAGCTTCTTCTCTATAATGTGCCTAACTATTCTTAAAATAGAATATCAAACAAAACACTGCCCTAAATTTCACGTGCCAGTCTGGTAGTTCTCAGTGGCCATCCTTCTCTTTAGTGCTGAGGCTGCCATTTTGCTTAGGAACTACCTCTGCTGAAAGACCCTCATTCAACTATTTCAGGATCTCTCAACCCCTATCTTTCCCCTCCTCAGAAGACTGAATAGCCATGTTAATTATTATGCAGAGCGATATAGCTCTTTTTTCTCTAAAGATGTCTAAATCACCTTTGCCAGAAAACATTCCTTTTCATTACCAGATCTACCAATTAAGACATTTTCCTTAGGCTTATCATTGCAAACTCAAAGTGTGCTTTTTAAATTAACCATTTCTCTTTCTCATTACATTAATACTAATTACATTAATACTGAAACCTACCTACTGAATTGTAATTAACTGTTCACTTGTCTACCTCCCTTATTAGAAAGTAATGCCTTTGAAGTCAGGTACTGTGTTTTATTTACTATTGCTCCCCTAAAATGAAACCTATTTGGATGCTATCTCTTGTCATTCATAAAAATTATTTCCAAGAGGATTATAGATCTAAATGTGAAAGGTAAAACCATAAAACTTAAAAAAAAAATACAAGAATGTCTCCATGACCTTGAGTGAGTAAAGAGTTCTTTAAAAAGATACCAAAAGCATTAATGATAAAAGAAAAAAAAATTATAATTTGGTCTTTTTTTATGATTAAGAATTTTTATTCAAAAGATATCATTCACATAGTGAAAAAGCAAGCCAAAGAGTAAAAGAAGATCTTTCCAATTTATAGTACACCAAGGACTGGGACCAGAATATAAAACGAAGTTCTACAAATTAAAAAAAAAAAAAAAAAGACAATCTAATAGAAATATAGGCCAAAGAATTCAACAAGCACTTCACAAAAGAGACTATACAAGTAGCCAATAAACATATCAAAAAGTATCTGTCCACCTTATTAATCATAGGAAAATACTATTTAAAATCAAGAGATATCCTGCTACACACCATCCAAAATTGCTAAAATATAAATTGGTTAGCAATGCTATGCAATGAAGAGCTCAGCAAGTTTATTCCTAGGAATATATCCAACAAAAATGTGTATAATGGTCATCAAAAATATGTGCAAAAATGCTCTTAGAGACACTCTTCATAATAATCACCAAGGCAAGACATCCAGTATGCATCAAGAGAAGAATGAATAATTCAATTGTAGCATTTTCTTAAAATAGGGCAATTCCATGACAGTTATAAAACACACACACACAAATTCAAGGATTAAAAGTTAGGAGAGTGGGTACCTTCAGTGAGGACAGTGATTTGGGGGACATGGGAAGCATCCAGTTCTAGAAATATTTTATTTCTTGATCTATGTGGTGAGTGTGCTTCTTGAATTGTGCACATCGATTGTGCACATTCTTACGATTTGTGCACGTTTCGATATGTAAGATACGCTTCAATAAAATTCACTAAAATTATTTATTTCTGTTCGATGGTAATTAATATCCTAGAATTATTTTTTAAGCAAAGAAATGATAAAGCATGAGCAACAAATTGAGTTGGAGATTATGAACAAGAAAGAAAAGCAGACCTTAGATACGCTCCATCTCTGAGGAAGAGAGTTCCACCTGCTCTTGATTATCTAGTATTAGTGGAGTTAGGATATCCAGTGCTGAATTAGATTTACCAATATGAATATATTTGCATTGTCATGGCCCCATTTCTTAATGAGGTATTGTAGGAATTCCTTTTATCCATTCCATGGCTGTTATAAATGTTGACATTAAAAGACCTTATTGTAATAGTAAAATGAGCTCTACTATATAATGCTGACTGTGACTTATAATTGGGCCACGACCTTATTGTATATACTAGTCACTGCACATCTAAGTCATTAATTTGCCAAGCACTTTGAGCTATCTCAACTAGAAAAAGTGCTATATGAGCCAAAATCCCATTCTCTTCTATATTAATCATATTTGATTAATATGATTTGAAATATTATTAAATAATTTTAATGCAGGTGTGTGAATTAAAGCTACTCCAGAGCTTTCATGACATAAACATTGACAAATTATGTGCAAGTTTAAGTTTGCAGAAGTGATTAATCTGCTATTCTGCAGTTTAAAATTAATTATTACACTCATATTTACTTGGCTGGTTCAGATATGTAGACTCATTAATGCACTCTCATTTGCACAACATTATTCTTAAACTCAATATTATGTATTTAATGTACAACAGGCACAAAGAACAAGAAGGAATCAGATCGGGACTCTAATTTTACCTGTTTTAGCTTCAGTGTTTAGCTGGTTAATTCCTTTCTTCTTTTTGTCTTTTTAATTGCTGAGGTTCTTAAAATATTTCTATTTATTCTGTCTTCACAGATGCTTAATAGGATAGTATCATTCCTATAATTAAATGAACCAATATGCACTTTCCCAAATTTTAAATGTAAATATTAGCATGATTTAATTACAAACAATATATTCAGATGCTCCTATCCTCTCTTACAAACCCTCTTACAGAAAGAGTAAATGCAGAGGAGGCTTTTGGAAGGTCACATATGCTTAGTAGGAACAATTCAAGAATCAGAGGGCTGAGAGCCACCTGGGAAGATGAGCTGGTCTGTCTCCCTGACGTGGGGAAGATTTCACTTGAACCATTTCAGACATTTCAGATGGATATTTATCTTGCTCTCCAGGAAAGAGATTTATAACTTTCATACCATTTCAATGTTCAGCCACCCATTGTTGCTTGGGAATATGTGTGCACAATAAAAATAATTATAACAATAGCCAGAGCAACACCAACTTTCATTTATTAGGTGCCTATTTTGCTCTAGGAATTGTTTTACATTCTTTATATATTTTCTTACAGAGATATTTATCATGAGTTCTTTATTACAGATAACAAAAAGGAAAGTTAATTTGTCTAAGGCTAGTATTGAAATTGGTTTGACTATTGATCAAGGCCTTTCAGAAAGTAGTGGTAAGAAGGTAAATGATGTGTATAAAGCACACAGTCTTCATGTCAATGCCCCCTTATTGTTATTTTTTATGTGGAGGCCAGGAAATGGTACGAATGGGCAGAATATATATTAAGTGTTCTTCTAGCCATTTGTAGTCAAAGTTGATGTTTCAACTGGTTTGTAATTGTCAGCACTTGTCTCCTGTAGTCATAATTAGGTATGGATGGGAAGTAAGGGGAATAGAAGGGAATAGGGTTAGTGAGACATTTATTGAAACTGAGGTCCAGAGAGGCAAATTGATAAGCAAGCCAATAGATCAACAGTTACTATGTGACATAAATTGTATTTTCATTCTTTATTTTGTTTCAATTGGGGTAATTTCTATCGACCCTATCACTTAAAGTTCATTGATTCTTTCTTTGGCTATATAGGGTTTACAAACGAGTCCATTGAATGCATTCTTCATCTCTGTTATTGTGGGGTTTTGTTTGTTAATTGTTTAGCATTATGTTTGACTTTCTCACAGTTTCCATCTCCCTCCTGAAAATCCCCTTCTCTTAATATATACTATCTACCTTTTCCAGCAGGACCTTTAACATGTTAATCATTGTTTAAAAATCTCTGTCTGATAGTTACAATATGTAGGCCATTTCTGTGTCTGGTTCTATTGATCACTTTGCCTCTTGAAAATGAGTTTTTTGTGTTTTTTTTTTTCTCATTATTTTTAATCAAATGCCAGGTATTTCATGTAGCAGCATAGAGACTGAGATAAATATTATTTATGCTTAGGCCTGGGCAATGCCTCTTCCTCTCCCAGGATGTTGGTGGGGGCATTGAATCAACCTGGTCAGAGGCTGAGCTGTGTTTGGGTTCTGTTGTTGTTATGGTTACCTTCTGTTTACCATCAGCATCAACTCCTCTAGAATTACCTTGAACTTTACTTCTCTGTTGCCCTGTTTCTAAATCTCAGACAGACCCTGTGTACCTCAGAGATGGAATTTAATTTTAGAAATGGAATTTTGTCTGTGATTTCCCCCTGCTCCTTCATGGCAGCCAAATTCCGGCTTGCATCTTTGGGGAGGGGGGTGGGTTTGTTGCCCCTCCTGCTTTGGTAGGAGAACATTAATGAACTGGTAAAGAATCTTTGCTTGGAACTGTTTTCTTTCTCTCCTCCAGGTTTCTTTTTAATTTTTTCCCCCTTTCTTCATCCTTAGTGAGTCTTCACCTATGCTGTGGAACCACAGGGCTTGCTACCCTTCCCCCAGCAGCTTTAGGCTGAGCAGTGTGCCTTTCCCACAGCAGTGGCCCCTGTCTTCCTCCAAGCCTGAAGCCCCAAGGAACTTTTCGGCCTTTCTCACCAACCCCAGTGGAAATCCATGGCAAAGCACCTTCAACTGAGTATGAACTTCCCTCATGTCTGTGGCTCTGAGGAGTCCTTTGCTCTATGCTCCAAGCTTGTCCACATTCGAAGTTGAAAAACTTGAACAGTCCCTTTCAATTCTTTTGGGTGTATTCCTAGTAGCAGGATTGTTGGTAAGAATTTCAGCTATATTCTTACCTGTTTGTGTGGTGCCTGGTACCTCTTCCCAGAGTGCTTTGCCACAGTGCCTGCCTCTCCTCTCTTCTTGGACAGCTTGAGCTTGTTCAGATTTCAGGCTAATTGGTTGGATTCAAGAGAAGTTATGATCTTGAAGATTATTTTGGCTTTTTGTTGCTGTTAGGGTAGGAGCAGCTTTCCAGTTTTCTATATCTTAGGCAGAAGTGGAATTCACTATAGGCAGTATTTTTATTCAGACTTCTCACTCAGAAATATCTGCTATTTCCTCTACTCTCTGCCTAGATCCTAAAGGAGCCCTAACCAAACTTGACCATCTGTTAGAAGCTGTTCCAATTTATCCAGTAATGCAGTAGGTAATTGGTGTTTCTATCTTAAGTCTAGAATCTTGTGTTAGTGTGACCCCTGGGCTCCTGAATACTCAACAAGCCTCACTTTTTGCATAAATCTATAAATATAATCTTATGCTCTGTGATTATTTTCTAAGAGGCTCCAATAGTTTATATTTCTTTTGCCAATGTATGAGGTTATCCACTTTTTGTATCTGTGCTAGTAACAGCATTTACTTTTTTCCAGTCTGATAGGTTTAAAATGATAGCTCTGTGAATTGCCTCTTCATGTCCTTTGTCCATTTTCCTATTGGACTCTTTGTCCCTTTCAGGTGAATTTGCCAAATCTTTGTATGTAACACATATTAGCATTTTCCCCCCAAGTAATAATTTTTCTTTTCACTTTGTTTATGATGTATTCTATCATACAAATATTTTATTTTTAAAAGTAGAATATGTACATCTTTTCTTTATATTGCCTCTGAGATGTTAGTCTTTGTTATGTGGGATTTCCCAATCCTTAGATTATACATATAGACATCTAAAGCTGTGCAAAATGGACAAAGACACAGATGGATCTGATGGCATGGTGAATACAAGTAAATTTAAATTAAGACTTTTAAAATAATGCTTCCATAATTTGGTAAGCTGTCTTTTGTCAGTTACTTTATTTTTTGAAATTGAAATAAAATTTTTGTAAAGTAAATTTCATTAGGACAACTTTCAGGTAGAGAAATACAGAGTGTGTGGGTGCCCTGTCCTCTGGCCAACTTGCAGAGCTGTGATTGGATTGAGCACATATGAACTTCCTCATTCCTCTACCTACTCACAGGGAATAAAGATCAGCAAACTCCTGTTGTTACAGGAGCCATGGGAACCCAGCCTCTAGCTAGCCCTATGTAGCACTAGCTGAGATATACTGAACCAGCTTCTTGATAAACTGACAAAAGTTGGGTGCACATATGAGATTTCAGGACCATTAGATTTGCCTTCCCTCATATATGTTTTTTTCCCCCCAAAACCATACTATTTTATTTTTTAAATTCAAGTATTTAATTACTTGGAATTTATTTTTATATTCATCTAAATAGTGGTCAACTTTTATCTTCTTCCAGAAGGGTAGCTATTTTCCAGCTCCTTTTATTAGAGTCTATCATTTTCTTATTAAATAGAGCTATCTATCATGTTAGCCTCTCATTGATCCATTTATCTATTCGGATATTTCTATGTTGATGCCACATTAATTTTATTTCAGTGGCTTTATAATATTTTTGGCTTGCTAGTAAGTCAGATTACTCCCTGCTAGTCTTCATATTCAAAATTCTATTGGCTATTCTTTGACATTTATTTGCCCATATAAATTTTATGGTCATTTAATTCAAATGGAATTTGCTATAATAATTACCATTATATATTACATTTGAAAAAAAATTAACATTTCCTTTATCAGACTTCCCATTCTAGAATGTTGTATATATTTCTTATTATAGGTTTTGTTCCCTTCTTGTAATATTTTTTCTTTATTAGAGAAATTGTAGATTTGCAGAACAAGCATGCATTAAATACAGAGTTCCTATATACTGTTATTAGCACCTTACATTGGTATGGAACATATGTTACAAATGATGAAAGCACATTGTAAAAAATTGTACTAACAACTATAGTACATGGTTTAACTTAGTCTTCATTGTTATATAGTGTAGTTCCAGGGATTTTTTTCTTTTTAATGTTTTGTTACCATGTATACAACCTAACGTTTCCCCTTTTAACCACATTCGGATATATATTTCAGTTCTGTTAATCATGTTCACAATATTGTGCTACCATTACCACCATCTGTTACCAAACCATTTCCATCATTCCAGATAGGAACCCTGTACATTTTAAGCCTTAACTTCCCATTCCTTATCTGTATCCTGTCCCCTGGCAACCTATATTCTATATCCTGACTCTCTGAGTTTGCTTATTCTAATTATTTCATATCAGTGATATCACACAGTATTTGTCTTTTTGTGTCGGCATATTTCCCTTAACATGATGTCTTCAAGGTTCATCCATGTTGTAGCATGCATCGGAACTTCATTTCTTTCTACAGCTGAATAATATTCCATTGCATGTTTATAGCACATTTTGCTTATCCATTAATCAGTTGATGGACACTTGGGTTGCTTCTATCTTTTAGCAATTATGAAAATGACTCTATGAACATTAGTTAGCAAATATCTCTTTGAGCCCCTGCTTCCAATTCTTTTGGGTATAATCCTAGTAGTGGGATTGCTGGTAATTCTAAACTTAACTTTCTGAGGAACCACCAAACTCTCTTCCACAGCGGCTCTACCATTTTACATTGTCACAAACAATGAATGAGTATTCCTATTTCTCCTATATTTTTACTTAAAAAGCTAATTTTCTAATCTTTCCATGTCAATATATAAAGAGCTTCCTCTTTCTTATTTTTATGAATATATAGTATTTCATTGGTGGATGGATCAATGGATTTACTTCTTCACTTATAAATGACATTTAGATTGTTTGCAATCTTATGCCATTCAGATTTTACAGTGAATGATCAGGTAACTATATTATTCTGCATATGAATCTCAGTGTAAGTTCATTTGTTTTGGGAGTAAGGTTGAGCATCTATAAGTCTCATATCTTTTTTTCTGTTGTAGATGATATCTTTATTTTTATTTTTATATCAGGTGTTTTGAGGTATAATTTAAAATGTACAGTTGGATACCAATGCGCAAAAAATTTTCATCTTGTCCCATTGGAGTCGGTCCCCTTTCTCTGCCCCCTGGCAGTCACAGAAATATGGTTTCTGATTCTATAGATGTGACTTTGCCAGAATGTCATATAAATATAATCATATAGCATGTACCCTTAGGTGTCTGGCTTCTTCACTTTGCATTATGCTTTTGAGATGTATCTTTGTTGATGTATTAGTAGCCCACTTTATTGCTGAGAAGTACTCCATTGTACCACACTTTATCCATTCACCTATTGATATGTGGGTTTCTCCAGGTTTTGGTGACTATTAATAAAGCTGCTGTAAACATTCATATAAAAATTAATTTTAAAAATATTAAGATTTTAATCTAATTGCAATGACTAGATCTTTGAAGATAATATAAATAATAATTGTAATAATAGGGATTCATATCAAGTTTTTTATTTTAATCCAATTAGATTTTGTATTTTTACCACTTAGGTAAAAAATTGCAATTATTTTGTGGAAATTGTTTTTATATATTCATTTTAAATGTAAAATTTTAAAGAAGAATGGCTCCTGGGTTTTATTAAACATCTTTCAAACACTTTATGTTAACTTTAGTTGTGTTTATATAATGCGTTCTTACATGACCAAGTAGTGATTCAACTTTCTACCTACTCCATGTTCAGATCCACTCAACTGAATTGTAGCTGGAGAAAAATATTCAAACCTTAAGTAAACGTTTAAAGCTGTCCACATATCATACTATATTTCCACAGTTAATTCACTCTCCTACTCATACATTCCTCTCTCCATAAACTTCCTACATTTTCTCTCCCATTCTCATTCAGTTAATGGCTCCATTTTCTTTTTCTCTAAGAAATGGGAAGAAATCTGAAGAGAACTTCCACAGATAACCACCTCCACATTTGTCACATTCATCTATCTCTGCCTTGTTTCCTGTTAATTCTTGCAAAAGCTGCCCACCCCTTTAACTTGTATATTACATCCCTTCTCCTCCAACCTGCTGAGGTATGTTGCTCCAGGAATTCTCTTCTTTCTTCTAATTCATTAATTTTTCCTCTCTGCTTTATTTTCCCCACCAATATACAAATATGCTGTTATTTCTCCAACTTTTAAAAAATTAAAAACTTCTTTTTATCCCACTTTCCCATTACTGCTTCATTTTTACCCCTTTCTTATAGCAAAACTCCTCCGAGTTTTCAGTATTTCCTTTCTCTGTTTCATGTCTTCTCATTCTCTACTGAATTCTCTCCACTTAGGTTTTTGACCTCCAGCATTCCATTGAAACAGCTCTTAATTTTGGAATGATGCAGGGCTTAATCTTGCACTTCCTCCTTTTTAAAATGTTTTGGAAATCTCATCCAGTTTCACAGCTTTAAATAATAACTATAATCTTAAAACTACCAAAATTTTAATTTCAGCCAGGAACACTCCCCATCAACTCAAGTCTGATATATCCATTCTTCTATTTGATACTGCTAACTGATGTCTAATAGGCATCTTAAATGATGCTTTCAAAACTTAGCCTGTAATCTCTCCTCACCATCACCCAAACTGGTTGATCATTCATTCTTTCCAATCTCACTTTCTGGTTATTTCTTTATGCAGACTTTTTAAGCTATAATCATTGGAGTCATCTTTGTCCTTTCCACCACCCTACCCCACCTCCATTGTAAATTAAATCCATCAAGATATCCTCTTGATTCTATTTCCAAAATATATTCAGGGTCTCATCCTTTTACATCAGTTCTAATTACACCCTTAAACAAAGCGTGATGATCTCTTCTCTGTATTATTGAAAAGACTCTTAATTGGTTTCCCTGCTTTTATCCTTCTTTCCTTTCAGTTTAATCTCAATAGAATAACTTGAATGATGTTATTAAAAGAGAAGTCAGATCATGTTAGCCCTGTGTTGAAAGCCTTCTCATGGCTTCTTAAAAGACACACTCATTACTGCCTACAACGCCCTTCTAGATATGGGCCCATTGCCTCTCTGACTACATGGTTTGCACTCTCTTATTGGTTTCTTTGAATCCAGATACATTGTATTCCCTGTCACTCTTCAAGACTTTGCAGTGGCTGTTCCCTCTGCCTGGAATGGTCTTTCCACTCTAAGCCCCAGCCTCAGATAGCTGAGGCATTCTCATATGTTTGTTGTCTTTACTAATCACTTGAATGGTGTTTTTTTGTGCAATCCTAAATAGATGACCCTAAATGGCCAATTCCCCCCAAAACTCTTTGTCTACATTCTTTAATTTTTCTCCGTTATACTATCACTTAGTAGCTTGCATAGTTTATCTACCTATTTTATTTGTTGCCTTTCTCCTCATACTAGAGAGAAAGCTCCATGAGGGGCAGGTAAGGATTTTTATTTATTTACTGCATTTTAGTATTCCTGGCATAGACAAAAGTACATGGAACATATTAAGTGCTCAACAAAAAGTCGTTGACCAAATAAAGGAAAATGTGCTGGAATCTAATTCCTAATATTTTAACATTTTTCAACAATATTCATTAATTGGGTCAATCTGCAGATTTTGTTTTATTATTCTATCTTTATCAGGTTTTTAAAAAGAGTTATATTCCTTTGTAAAATGGATTGGGGAGGTCTTTCATCTTTTTTTCCCTAAGGCCTAGACTAATTTAACTTCGAAAAACTCTCTTTCTTAAAGGTTATATAAAATTCGTGTTACATAAACCTCAGCTGGGAATCCATCTGTTCTTGGTGCCTTTTTCAATGGTAGAGCTTTAAACATCTTTTTCTGAACTCTTTTATGGAAACTGATGTATTTAAGTTTCCCCTTTCTTCTTGGATGAATTTTGGCAATATATATTTTGCTGGGAAATCATCCATTTCCTCTAAATTTTGAAATGTGCTGTTAACAAATTGTGTTAATCATAAAATGTATTTTATGATTGTCTTAATCACTTCTATATCAATGGTTATTCCTCCTTTTTCTCTCCTAATTTGGGCTATTTTTCTCTTCTCTTTTTTCTTTTAACAAGCTCATTAATAATTAACGTAATTTAACTGACTTTAAAAATAAACCATTTTTAAAATTTTTGCTACTTTGTGTTTTTTTCTACTAATATTAGCTTTATTATCAATTTCCCTTTCTTATTTATTTCTTTTAATTATTTTACTATTTTCTTAGGATGAGTATAAAGTCATTTTATGTTTTTATTTTATTTTTTTGTAAATAATGTTTTTTTCATGCTAATTTTTCCCTCTGGGTCCTGCTTTCACATTGTGGTATATTACAGTTGTAGTTTAACTTTTCCTTTGATTTTTCCTTTGATCCAAGGGTTATCTAGGTATGCACTCCTTAATTCCCAAAGGGTTAAAATTTTTTGGCCCCCGTATACTATTATATTTTATTTCATTAATTCATGTTCACAAAAAGTGCTCTACAAAACTTTATTTTTAAAAATGTACTTATATATTCTTCTTTATAAAGAAAATAGTTGTGTGCATGTTCCATGAACATGTGAAAAAAAGATTCTCTATTCAAGGAATGTAAGATTCTATGTATACCAATTAAATCATATTTCTTTTGTTTTCTAATTCATTTATGGAATCCTTTCTTTGTCTTTTAAATCTGTCCGATTCTGAAAAAGGAGAGTAAAATATCTCATTAAAGTCATAATATTAACTACTTGGTGTTTGCTTTATTTACTTAGTCCTATATACTGTGGTACATATCCACAAGAGAACATTTTTCTTCTTTATTGCTTGAAATTTTAAACTTAACCTTCTCCCAGATTGCCAATCTAGCTTTTGTTTTTGCTTGCATTTGCAGAATATCTAATTATTGTCCATGCTGAGCTCTCTATTATGATTAATTTGATGTTAAGTTCCAATAGTTTCCTAAGAGTTCTTTCAGATGGGACATATGGCTGATATGCTTTCCAAATGATTTTATATTCACATATATCTTCTTTCACTTTGAAGGATGATTAACACACCATAGATGCTATCTGGAGATGTCATTCCAGTATCTTCTAAGGCATCCCTTCAATCTATAGACTGAGGGTGTTTTCAATGTCTTTTTGTATTTATTTTTCTAACTGTTTCTTTGTTTTTATAAATCTGTAAGATTTTTTTCTCTATCTGAAACATATCGGGAGAAAATTCTCAGAAATTCATCTATCTCTTCTTTTCCTTCTAAGAAAATATATTATTCTCATATTCATCTCTTTTTTATCTTTTTTAAAAATATTTTTATTTTTTAAAAGATACTTAGATTACATATATGTTGCATAGAATATATAGGGGATTTCAATATGCCCTACTCCCCACACCTCCCACATCTTCCCACATTAGCAACATCTTTCATTTGTGTGGTACATTCATTGCAATTGATAAATACATTTTGGATTATTGGTACTAAGCCTGGATTAGACTTTACATTGTAGTTCACACTCTCTCCCACTCAATTCTGTAGGTTATGGCAAGATATATAATGCCTTGTATCTGTCATTTTAATATCATTCAGGACAATTCCCAAGTCCCAAAAATGCCCATATTACATCTGTTTTTCCCTCTCTCGATCCTCAGATCATATTCATCTCTTGATCTGGTTTCTTATATTTTGTCTCCTGATTTCAAACTTTATAAGTTTGCTCTGCATTGTGAGATATGTTTTATTTTGTTTTTCAGGAAACAATCCTCTTTTAAGTTTAACTACTGAATATTTTAATTTTAATTTTAATTTCAGTTATAAAATTTTGATTTTAGCTTTTTTGTGTGTGTGCTGTGTTTAAATCTTCTATTCAAGGCACCATCTCTCTTCCCAGTAGTTCTATTTCACTGAGAGGGTTTACTATTTGTTGTAACTATTCTTCCTTTTTCAGGCCGTTAGGCCTTCTTCAGTATGGGATTATTTTTCTTTGTTGGCTCAGTGCAACTCAGCTTTGGTTGTTAGAGTACTCCACATGTTGGAGGTCCTAAGATATGAAGTGATGAATTTTTCCACGGGCCACTGATAGGAAAACAGGCAGTCTATGAGCCACCTCCTGAGACTCTTCGATAAAGCTTCTTTCCTACTCACCTGTCTTCATGCCTCACATTCAGAGACAGGGCTCTACCCGCATGCAGCCATTCCTTCTACAGACCAACACTGACCACCTCCATGGGGTTCTTCATAACTCTTCAGTCTTGGCACATCTCAGAATTCACTGTTTTATGGTTCTTGACTACTGGTGTCCCCAGTGCTGATGATAACCACATTTCTGTCTCGCCTACAAAGGAAGGAGCCCATGTCAATTTTCTCTGCAAGTATGCCCACAGAGCCGAAGATCCCTATAGACCTTTCTCATGGCCAGACCCTTGCAACCATTTGACACCGAAGAGGAGGCAAATAAAGTCAAGTTAGTAATGAAGGGTAAGAACATCATATTCAGGTAGCAATCTTCCCAGAATCCTCCATAGTGTCTCACCTGAATATCTCCTGTGATGATTTATAACTGCAATTTAAACTTATTACTCCCTTTTACACTCAATGGAAATGGTTAATTACTGTTTTCGTACACTTCTAAGATGTTAATACACTTTTTAAATTAATCCTCCTTTAAATATTTAAGTATTTTAAATTAATACATCTTTTCTTAGTATTAAAAAAGTTCCTATTTTTAACCATTTGTCACATGTTAATTCTGCATATAGTTAAAACAATTATTAGATGAAACTAGTCAGAGAAAATGAAAAATATATCACAGACTGCATTCCTCCTCTGAAAAATTATCCAACTAGCTCCAGTCATTATTCCATTTGAGAGTCTTATCATTTATGGATAGGATTTTATTACAGGAAGATGCCTCTATTGACATACTACTCAATATAAATCATCTATGTGCATGCCAATATGTAGATTCCCCACCCAAGTAACTCACGATGACCATGTGGGATATAACACGAATTGAATGAGTATCCACTAATTTTCTGAGGTTGTTTTAACATGGTCCTAAGGCAGTGAGCTTGTACCCTCAGGGTTCTAAAAGCAAAAAGAGAATGCTGTGCATGGTATATGCTGGGAAATTTATCAGAACCAGTTGGTTTTTTTTTTTTTTTTTTTTTTTTTAATATAACTGCTGAGAACACAGGGGTGGGGTGATTCTGTTCCAGCTTGTACTCTGGTTTCTTAACTCTGGAATTAAACAGGGAAATCCCTTTCCCACCAGGTAAGAAGCTGCTCCTGTCTGCAGTTAGTGAGCAAGGGATTACCTCAACTGTTGGGGATGACTCAGGATTTACTTGTTTGAAGTTGTTGTCCTTGTTATTTTTTCATCAGCTTGGCTCTCGTCAATGAAATATTTTTGCTAATTGTTAAAAGCATGAATGCAACAATCAATCAAACTACCAATCTTATAAAGTATTTTCATCATCTGATTCAAATAGTTCTTAAATGATCTAGGTGATTTTGCTAATGTTAGCTTTTCATTCTTTATAAAAGTAATAATTACATTGAATACATTTAAGTGGTTGCATTTCCATTTCAGTTTTCTACTTTAAAATTTCGTATTTGGTATTTCAGGATTACAGATATAACATTTACTCCTATAAATAGAACTGACCTTTTGAATTCTTCTGGTAGAAGCAGCATGGCACATCAACTGCACATATAAAAGGCTCTGCTATACTCATATTTTGTTGATCTGAATGCTTTTTTCAGCTTTAAGAGAGTGTCACTTGGTGACCACCAAGTCCCTCAAGTATTATTTACCAAATGTGATGCTATTTCAGCATTTCATGCTTCTTACCCAAGCCTCTGTCTTCATCTAACAGATTAGTAACTTGAGAACCAGATTGTGATGGTTTGAAGCTGTATATACCCCCCAAAAACCTGTTCTTAAATCTCATCCATTTCTGTGGGTGTGACCCCATTGTAAAGTAGGACATTTTGATGAAGTAACTTCAGTTAAGAAGGCACAGCCCACCTCAATAAGGTTGGGTCTTAATCCTATCACTAGTGTCCTTTATGTGTGGAGTGAAATTCAAACAGACTGAAAAAAAAAGTCCACACAGGAAGCAAGGGGCTGAAACCAAAGGAACATCGAACCCAGAACCCAGAAGAGAAGGGAGAGGCCAGAAGAGAATGCCGTGGGTCTTGCTCTGTGACAGAGGAGCCTGGGATTGCCAGCAGCCAGTCCCGGAACACCAGTCTTCAGGAAGAAACACCACCTCGATGACACCTTGATTTGGACTATAAGCCTCAAAACCATAAGCTAATAAATCCCCATTGCTTAAGCCAACCCTTTGCATGGTATTTGTTTCAACAGCCTAGGAAACTAAAAGACCAGATAAGTGATGTGCCTTACCTAAGAGGGCAAGCTAACAAAACTAGGAAAACTGAAACCCATTCTCCTATCTCCCTCTGCATATTTCTTTCTTCTGTGCTATGTAACTTCAGGTTTTCTAGTTTCAAGATAATAAAATAACAGAAAAGTAGGGTACAGAGACCTTTTTTAAAAAATGATTGTATTTTATTAGCATAAACTGAGTGCTTTAATAGTTAGAATTTCATAAAAATTCACTTTATTTTGGAAAATCTAAGTTGCTTCAAGCACTCAGTTGACAAGATTATCCTTTCTGGACTAGCTGGAGAGAAACATGTTGTGTTACTATAGACAATTTCCCCTGTGTGAACTGGTCTTAAAATGGAAAATTATAGCTGCCAAACTGCTGAAAGAGGGTTCAGTGAAGTAAATGAATTAGAGGTGGAAAAACTCATTAAGAAGGAAAGCATTTGGAATCCCTCCGGGTTAAGAGCAGATGGAGCCCACGCTGAGCACGTTCCCATTTCATCATGAAGGAGAGTGACATAGTATAGTTTGAATTCACGCGGCATGACTAGAGATACATCTGTCAGTGCATTGCCACCCTGCTAGAATTCCCTGACTGCCTGACAACTCCACTTCCTTCCTAAAAATCTTCACAGTCAGTCATGCTCGTTTTAGAGCTTTTACAATGTGAAATAAGTTTTGTCATGTTTGGTACTGAGGTAGTGTTCCTGTAGGAAGCCTGGGGAGTGGATCATCAGCCAGATCAGGCATTGCAGTGACAAGAAGGAAACATTTTAGGAGAATTTCTCTGAAGCAAAAGCTGAGTAAAGAGGGTGTGTTTTCTATTTAGTCTCATTTCTGCTTTGACTATCAGAATTTTTTTGTTAACTGGAAATTTTGGGTAATAGCAGTAGTGTGTTTTCTGAATACACTGGTCAGTTCAGACATGACTGGATTGAAATTCGTTTACCTTTCCTTCCTCTACCCAACAACAGGCAGGATAAATAAAAGGAGAAATAACAGTCTGGGATTATTATCCTCCTTCTCAGCCCTGATCCCTTGCAACTAGGGCTTTTCCTAACAGTCAGTTACAAGAGGCGGTCTATATGGTTAACAGAGATAAAAGAGACCAATCTCTTAATGAAGTCCAGCAGAGCAGAAGATCTATGGAGAAAGTCTGAAACATGGCATAAAGTTATATGCTGGAAAGGCCATGAGCTCACGAGGAACAGGTAAAGGAACGATTAGTTTTAAAGTACTCAGAGAGATCGTCAGAATGCTTTGATATGGGTGGGACTGAAATGCAATAGAGGAGATAAAAAGTGAGTTCACCTTTAGCAGGAAGAAGATGGTGTTCTGAAGACGAAAAGCTACAGTATTAGCAGCAGGTCAGAAGTTGGGAAAAAAAAAAAAAAAGCCATGCCTGAGGTCCCATAAAGGATAAGACTGCATGTTTTATCCTTTATGTTTATTTGCTTTGCACCAGTGCAAAGTAAAGAAAAGTAACTACCCTACTGAATAAATACTTGCATGTTTTGCTTTGATCTATTTTGTACACGATACTCATGTGAGACATTGGTGTGATGCATTGTTGTGTTGGTGCAATCATTTTAAAAGTTATTATGTTTTAATTTCAAAAAATATACAAAAAAAAATATTCTTTACCCATCCCTCCACCTAATGAGGTCATACAACTCAACAATAAAAGGACAAACTACCCAATTGAAAGTGGGCAAAAGAAAGGATAATTGCCCAAAGAATAAATACAAATGGTGAAGAAACACATAAAAAAAATGTTCAACATCACTAGCAATTAGGGAATTGCAAATCAAAAATACAATAAGATATCACTTCACACATGTTAGAATGGCCACTATTAAAAAGTCGGAAAACTATAAATGTTGGAGAGGACATGGAGAGATAGGAACACTTAGTCACTGTTGATGGGAACGTAGATTGGTATAGCCACTGTGAAGGGCTGTTTGCCAGTGCCTGAGGAAGTTGAATATAGACTTGCCATGGGATCTGCAAATACCATTACTTGGTATAATACCCAGAAGAACTGAGAGCAGAGACATGAACAGACATCTGCACACCAATGTTCATAGTGGCATTATTCACTATTGCCAAAAGTTAAAAACAACCCAGGTGTCCATCAACTGATGAATGGATAAACAAATTGTGGTGTATACACATGATGGAATATTATGCAGTAATAAGAAGAAATGAAGTTATGACGCATATGACAACATTGTTGAACTTGGAAGACATTATATTGAGTGAAGCAAGCCAGACACAAAAGGACAAATAACTGTATGATTGCACTATTTTGAGCTAAATATATTGGGTAAACTCGTGGAGTTAATAATTAGAATATAGGTCACCAGAAAATAGGAGGATAGAGAATGGAAAGCTAAGGGTCAATCTGTGCAGAATTGGTAAAAAGGATGTTTGTAAATTATTGGAAATAAATAGAAATGGTTAAAGCATATCATGGTTTTGTAAGAACAGTACTATTGTATAGGTATAACAATGGTTGAAAGGGAAAGTCTAAGGTCATGTATATTACCAGAAGCAAAGCTAAAAAATGTAACATGGAACTGTATAAGATAGTAAAACCTCATGTCATGAATATGGGTGATATTGCATATATAAAACTATTTTTACAAAATACAAATACAAATATATTAGAAAGAAGGAAAAAGAATTACACCTGTGTACAGCAGGGAAAGCATAGAGAGACTGAGAGGTGATGAGCTTTGGTTGTTTTTTGTTTATTATTATTAGAATAATGAAAGTGCTCTAAGAATGATTGAAGTGATGAATGCATACACAAAAAGATATACAAAAAAGAAAAAAATACCCTTTACCCATAAATCCACCTAAAGATAGCTACCATTAATGCTTTTCTGTATATTTTACCAGTCAACTTTCTACACATTATGCTCATGCAGGACATGTTTTATATTGTATATCATAAATAGTGTGTATTATAATCAGATTGTACAGTGGTTTAATCTAACCTGGTGTAGCAGTTTGATATTGTTTATGAATTCCAAAAATAATTGGATTATGTTTGTAAACTGGTCTGTTCCTCTGGGCAGATTAGATTGTACTGGATCCAGAGGTTTCACTTCTATTTGATTAAATTACGATTAAGGCTTTGATTGGACCACATCAATAGAAAACACTGGAGAAGAACACAGAGGATTTACATAAATGCTGTACATAAATTATGCCATTTAATTCATATAAAACCCTATGAAATATGAGTGTTTATTTATTTTTTAATGAGAAAACTGAGGCTTAGAGTGGTTAAATAATGGAAGCCATATTATATAATTTGTAACAAGGTAAGCTATGGTTGAAACATAGGTTCTTTAGACCCCAAACTGTCTTGCAGTTTCTATCTCAGTGATAGCGTGTCATTCAATAAGGAAACATGGATATTTAAAACCCTCATATGTACTAAGTGCCTACTCATCTCATTTTATCTTTACTGCAGTCCTCTCCAGTAGATCTTATTAATCCCATTTTACAGATTAGAAAATGGGTTTTGGAGTGGTTAAGGATGTGACCTCATCTGATACTTAGTGGAGTCCGTGCTTTTTCTAGGGAACTCTGGGAAACCCAAATGAGAAGACATTGTTGCTTTTTTATCTTCTCAATAATTTAAATTTTCAAAGCATGTCAAAACTGGTGTTAGAGATATAACATAAGAAAATAGTTTTTTTTGTGATGTATCTCATAACACATTATTTCATGGGCATCACCCAAAAATCACGTGTAATATTTAACAATGGCGAAGACTAGTGTACAGAAGAAAGAACAACTGAATTCCCTATGGAGGTTAATGACAGCCATGGTGCTTCTCAGACAAAGTGACTTTTGAACACTTCTGAACACCCAGCTCTTTTATGCCTACTATGTATTTTGCACTTCACGCTATGCTGTCCTCTGGCATCTCTTACACTATCTAAGTGCATGTTTTTTCTGTGTGTGATATCTCACCATCTTAAATTTGAGAATCCCATGAGAGCATAGGCTGCTACCTATACTTCTCAAACTCTTAAAATATTTAATAGCATGCAGAGCATACTACCCAGGAATTATTCTTTCAATAAATTAATGAGAGAGGAAGGATGGCATATAGATGGTAATTTTTAAAAATCAGTGTTATCCATTAGTGGCTTGACCAAAATTACCTTAATCAAGGTTTAAATTTTTATTTAAAATGAGTAAAATACGTAAGTGTTTTAGAACCCACAGTGACTAATAAGTGCTATATTGTGAAAAAATAAATCTGATTAAGAGTAAAGCAAACAGTGATGTTATATTTAAAATATATAATCAGGAATATTTAAAATATATTAGATCTGAATGACGTGAGTTAATATTCAATGTAGTAGCATCATTATAATTCCATGTGCTGCTTAAATCCCTCTACCTAAAGCCCTACAAGCAGTGCCTTTTAGTCCACTAAAGTAAAGCCTGAAGGTCTATGTCATTTTGTACAAAAAATGACCAAAACAAAACAAAAAATCTTATTAAGGATAATCATTAACTTGTGAGATTTTTTTGTGCATTCCCTGGAATAATGTCTTTGTTTCGAAGCTTTAGGAGAGTTGCTGAAGAACTATAAAGGAGAGAGGGTTTCTGTTTTGATTTTTATATCACATGCTTCGATCTTGAGGAGCTTTAGTGTGTTAATAATGAAAATACACTTGAACTCTCTATTATAACATTAATTTGTCACCTCTTTGGCCATTGTGTAGTACAGATCATTGATGTTTAACTCAAGAGGTTTTATTTCCATCTATATCACCGTAAGTTTTAAATAACAAATGTCTAGAAGTTCTCCTATAATAGATTACATTTTATTGGATAAATTTGCATTCCCTGTTATTTGTTATTTGCCTCTTCATAGAATCCCCCCTCCCATGGCAGAGAAAAACAATGCCTTCTATTTGATTATTGAAATATATATATGTATATTCTTGAAATATATATGTATTCTTGAAATACACATACACACCCACATATATATATCTCCTGGTCCTTGAGGCAGAGTTTCTCTTGGGTTTATACCTAGAAATGGGATTGCTAGATCACAGAATATGCACAATTTCAACTTCATTGGAGACTGCTGATTTCCAATGTAATTGTAAAAATATGCACACTTACCAGAATTAGATAATGGTTCCAATTTTTACACATCCTCAACAATGGATTTTAAACTTTTTCAATTTTCACCAATCCAGTGGATTTGAACTTGTATATCATTTATTTTTCAATTTGCATTTCCTTGATTCCTATTGATGGAAAGATTTATTTTTCAAATATTTATTTGTCATTTGCATTTCCTCTTTTGTGAAATTTCCGTTGGATTCCTTTCATCCAAATTTCTATTGGATTATTTGAATTTCACTTGATGGTTTGGTTGAAATGTATTGTAACCTAAAATATTTTACTATAATTGATTTCAGTTTAATTTATCTCCTTTATGATATATGATTATTATTGTTATTTAAGAAAAACTTTCCTATCCTCATTATAAAGCTATTTTTACATTGGTTTCTAAAATTTCTAAATTTATCTTTAAATTTTTAGCCTTCAATGGAATGATAATCATTCAATTTCATTTATTGAATCTAAGTCCACCCTTTCTCCACTAATCTATGAAATGAGTTCAATCTTAAATTGTTTTGATGTATATGTGTGGATATTTCCTAGTTCTCTATTTTGTTCCAATTATTGATATATTTATCTCTCTACCAATACATACTGCCTGCCCTTCCTTCCTCCTTCCTTCCTTCCTTCCTTCCTTCCTTCCTTCCTTCCTTCCTTCCTTCCTTCCTTCCTTCCTTCCTTCCTTC
>JAKSZT010000049.1:18769848-19252454 GCA_026826555.1 Tolypeutes matacus | reverse complement strand
TTCCTTCCTTCCTTCCTTCCTTCCTTCCTTCCTTCCTTCCTTCCTTCTTTCCTTCCTTCCTCCTATCCTCCCTTCCTTCCTTCCATTTCTTTCCTTTGTGTCCTTATTCCTTCCTTGTTTTTTTTTTTTTTTTTTGCTTGCTTGCTTGCTTCTTTCATTTCCTCTTCCTTCTGTCATTATTTTATCTCCCTTTTAAACTTTTCTTCATCAGTGATGGTTAATATTATGTGTCAACTTGGTAGATTATGATGTTCAGTTGTTTGGTCAAATACTGGCCTAGATATTGCTGTGAAGGTATTTTGTAGATGTGATCAGCATCTGTAATAAACTTAAAGTTAAAGTGATTACCCTTGATATAATGTGGGTGGGCTCATTCAGTCAGTTGAAGGCCTTATGAACAAGAACTGTGGTTTCCAGAAGAAGAATAAATTCTACTTCAAGACTATACCCTCTACTCTCTAAGTTGTCAGCCAACTGGCCTACTCTACGGACTTTGGACTAAAACTTTCAACATTAATTCTTCGCAAAATTTCCAACCTCTGGCCTGTGCTACAGAATTTGGATTTGCCAGCCATCACAATAGCATGAGTTAATTCCTTAAAATATATCTTTTTATGTACAGAACCCTGGATAATGCATTATTCCATTACCCACTTCCCATTAGAAAGTATTCTAATGTAGTTAATGCATGTAATTTTGCTTGTATGTGCTTTTGCATAATGTGTATCTTTGTTTTATGTAAATACATTTTAAACTTAAATAAACGTTATCATGTTTTAGACCTAATTCTGTTTCTTGTTTTTTTTCTTTATTAAGTGCCATAAGACCCACTCTTTTAGCTATGTACACACACACACTCTGGTGTTTGTGTGATACTCAATGGCATGTTGCCACCATATTTTACCTATATCTTCTATTAAAGATGGGTGGCCTCCTTGCCCAAAAATAAGGTTGTAACGTACATACTTGTACATGTTTCTTTATAGACCTGTGTGAGAAGTTCTTTAAAGTAAATATATAGGAGAGAAATTGCAGAGTCATAGGGTTTGCTTATACATAATTTGATTAGATATTGGCAGATTGCTCTCCAGAATGACTGTCCAAGTTTACAATCCAATACCAGCGAATGAAGTCTTCTGTACCTCCAGATACCTGTTAATTCTTAGCATTATCTAGCTTTTTTATTTTAACCAGTCTGCAAGCATAAATCTTCATTTTATTATTTTAATTAGCATTGTTTTATTTAATAAAGATTTGAAAATCCCTTCATTGTCTTTCAGCCTTTTCATATCCTTTGTCTATTTATATATATATTTTTCATTACAGGTTGCTGTCTTTTTCTTGTTTATTTGCAGAAATGCTAGAATCTAGATATCATTTTGTGATAGTTTGGTCATTAGAAATATATTCTCTTATTTTATTGTTCTTCATTTTTATGTAAAAAGTATATCAATTTTTTTTTCCTTTAGGGTTTTTGCTTATTTATTTATGGAAATAATTTTCTGACCTTAAGGCATATTGCATAATGTTCTTGTGCCATATTTTCTCTATCTCTCACTCTCTCTTTTAGGATTCTTTGTATTGTATTCTGGTCTACCACTAGACCTGTAGATTTGTCTTCTGGTTCACTAGTTTTCTCTTTAATTCTGTTCAACAAGGAGTTAAATATTTTTCTTTTAATTTCAGTAAACAAATTTCATTCTTTGTGTGAAAGCAGTCTTTTAAGTGACCTCATATTCCTGGCCACTTTATCTGTAGAAATTCTTTGAGAATTGGGTTGGGTGCAAAGATGAGTTGTATTTGTGCCAAATACCTGAGTTCACCACCACCACCTCAGGGCTACTTCTACTCATTGCCTGGCTTCACCTTTGGTGGAGCTCCCAGGTAGCTTGAACTCAGACTGCAAACTTCCATGAGGATCAGCTTGTGGTTATAATTCCCAGGGGAAATTTTATTTCCCCCTTAACTCAGAATCAAGATTCAAGATTATCAATCTTCCTTGGACCCTGGGCTTGTGAGGATTTATAAATAGTTTGTCCTTATTCTAAGGGTCCTAATTACAGGCAGAATGTTGTCTCATTAGGCTCCTCTTTTGGGGGCTGGGGAAATGTCTTGGTTTGTCAGAGCTGCTATGACAAATAATACTCTCTGGTGGGCTTGAGTAAGAGAAATTTATTGTCTCATCATTTTGGAGACTAGTAACCCCAAATCCAGGCCTCCATGCCTTCTTTCTCCTGGACTCTATAGCATTTTGGTGCTAGCTTGCCACAATCTTGAGTTTCCTTGACTTGCATCTCTGAGTTTATCACAGGGTGATCTGTTTCATTTTTTGGCTCCTTCTGACTTTTACCTACTGTTGTGTCCAATTTCTTTTGCTTATAAGGATTTCACCCTGATTCAATTCAGCCTCATCTAACAGGATCTTTGAAGATCCTATTTACCAATGAGTCTACATCTTAACTAATAAGAGTGTCTTCAAAATTCTATTTAAAAATGGGTTCAAACCCATAGACACCTGGATTAAGACTTGAATATGTCTTTCTGGGGGACATGATTCAAGCCCCAGTAGAAAATGAGTTTTGTTGCCAGCTCCCTTACTCAGTGAAGCCATGAGAACTGATGCTCAGTCTCACTGAATTCAGTATGGCCTCAAGGTGAATACCAACTGTAGTGCTCTCCTTATCATCCTTAAGTCCTGCTGCCATTTAGTTTGTGGCTTCAGAATGAATCTTACTAACTTGTTTTTTTAAAATGAACGTTAAGAGACTTTAAATATATTATGCAGAATTTTACTTATATTCTGCGATAGGATTAGTTAGGAACCTAATCTGGCCTCACTTATATAATTTACATACTTAGGGAAAAAGGTAGGAATTCTTTTTCTTTTCTTAATTTAAAATCTAAACTCCTTAATGGCATGGCCTCATCCTCATTTTCTAAACTGGTATTTTTATTAACATTCCACATGAGCTTTGGTGTTAAACTGATTGACTTCACCTTTCCCTCTTCAATGCTTTATATTTATTGCTACCTGTTTACTTTTATTCTCGTGCTGTCATTCTGATTTTGATTGCATTCAATTCAATTCAAAACATATGTATGTAAATCAGGTAGGCTGCCTCCTTCTTCAGCACAGTTATATAAATCTTTTTAATTCTTTGGGTACTAGATCAAGTCTGACATACTCCACAAAGTCTTTTTGGCCAGCTCTGACCCACAACTCTAAAATGCTATGGCATCATTTGCAATTTAACTGATTCAAATTATTAAGTTCTTGATCAAGAATTTTCATCAGATTGTAACCTGCCTGAGGACAGAAATCATAACTTTCTATATTTGTGGTTTCTTTGCTGCATCCTGGGTACTGTTGGTTCAATAAATAATTGGTTATTTCATAGCTGGTTTACACATTTCTTGCATTAAATGATCCTGTTTTATACTCTGACTTGAGATAACATCTTCTTTTCCATTTCATTTCAAGAATAGCTCATATATTTTCTTAAGGGCTCTTAGGAGTGGGACTATAACATTCATCTTTGATTTGCACCTCCCCTTTGGGGATTATCACCCAGATTCTAAGCTCATGAATTTATTCAATGACTATGAAAGATCAGATCTTTTAATTCCCACAGGGTTAACAAGAAAATTAGTGCTCAACTTGAAACTCCAATTATATACATAAAACCTACAAACCCTCCTAATTAAGCACTTTTGTCAGCTGAAAGGAGTCTTAAATTTAATAATTTTATTAATATTTTAAAATTGCATCAGGAAAGATTAATTGTGTTAATAATTAAAAAATTGAATATTAACTTTTTTCAATGGTTTCCATCATACAATTATATTTTACTCCATTTTAGCAAAGCAGAGTCTGTTCAAACTGAAAATAATTCATGCTTGTGGCTTAACTTTTGATTTTTTCTTTAAAAGACTGTGAAGTATTTTTTGAATTTTAATACTGAAATCGTAGTTTTACTAACAGCCCTCAATATAATACTATCTAATATTACAGAACACTCAAATGTTTCCTGTTAGAGCTACCATTCCCCAATGTTGTCATCAGCTGATATGAAACATATATAAAGGCAGCAGAATCCAAGAGAAACAGTTAAAGAGACAGGAAGTCTGTCTTTCCAGTTAGATCTGCTCTGCACACTGCATGTGTGCCATGTTCTCCATTTCCTACTCTTTCCCTCTGTTTCCCTGCCAGTCCCAGCATCTGAATTGGAGTTGGAAGGTAGACAGGCTTGACTAACGTGAGACTCATCTTCTTCTAGCAAATTTGCACATAACACAATTCCTCTTTGAAAGTGTCCTGACACTTTATTTGTTCACTCTTCTTTGTTAGAGTAACAAAGGCGAGGTAACTGAGATACTAGGAGATCCTGAACCTTGGACTCTATGTATAATATATTATTGGTTTTTGGTCTTACCCGATTTATATGCTAAATGTGACTTAAACTTTTAAGAATATGTGCTTCAAATTTGAAGTGGACTTGAAGTTTAGGTTAAGCTGTCTATCACCTGTACATTATAATTTAGGATTCATGCTGAGGTGAGTAATTTGGGGGAGGCGACAGGAACACAGGAGCAAGGAATGTCAAAAGAAGCCCAAGGTCAAGATTAACATTGTCTTAGTTTGCTAGGCTGCCATAGCAAAGTTACACAAACTGGGTGGCTTAATACAACAGAAACTGACCGTCTCAGTCTTGGAGACTAGACGTCTCGAGCAAGGCATCAGCAGGATCATGTTTCCTCTGAAGTCTGTAGGATATTGATGGTGGCTCACCCACAATCCATGGCATTCCTTGGTTTATGGCATAACTCAGTCTCTGCCTCCGTTACGTGGCTGTCTTTCTCTCTCTGGACTGTATGTATCCAAATTTCCACTCCTTAAAAAGAGGCCAGTCTTAGCTTTTCAGGAGCGACCCTAATCCAGTTTGACCTCATCTTAACCAAAAACATCTTCCACATAGGATCACCTTCACAAGACCAGGGGTTAGCACTTGAAACTATCTTTTTGGGGGATACTATTCTATATATAACAAATATGAATTAATGCTGTGAATGGTTAGAATGAAAAATAGACATCAGGAGTCAAGTGTTGATAATTGAATCAGTCAGTCTGTGCATGGTGAGGGACAGAACCAGTGTCTGAAAGGGCAAAAAGAGTTAAAGAAAAAGTAGGGCAAGGTGGGTGCTGTAAATTAAGTTCTGAAAGTTCTTCTCCTGGGCTAGCAAAGAGTATACTTTTCTGCTTACTCTTGATGTAAAAGTGTGACTTCAACCTGAATTTTTGTATGTTTAATCTGCAACGTGGAAATATTACAGTCACACTTAATTAGCCCATTTGGAAAATATTGATCAGAACTTCTCATTTTCTAAAAGGTATTTTTCAATTAGTGCTCCAATCATTATATTATTAACATGGTCTCCAAAAAAGTTAATCAGTCTCTTTGAAGTTTTATGTTATGAAAGATGTCAATTTGATTACTTAAAAAAACAATTAAAATGAGTTGCAATTTTATATCAGACTTTGAGCCATATATGGATTGATGAATGTTCTCAAGTCATCTTACTTTAAAATGCAACCAAACAGATAATTATCATATACCATCAAATGTAATTATACCTGATAATCTCCACAAAAAATCCTACAAGTTAATATCATATATTAGCAGCTAATCACATAGTTTAAACGGTTCCATGATGCATTTTTATGAACTGTGTAATCTGCATCAGTAAAGAATGCATAGAGCATAGGAAAGGGATGAAAATGAATACACTCTTACTAATCAAATGAAAGTGGATTGAAATGTCAGATATTTATCACTCCTTCAAGAAAGCAGATCTAATTCGGGGAGCACTGGACTTAGAAAACAGGATCATATCAACCAAGCACATATTGGAAAGTACCTACCCAGTTAAACTAGTTTCTTCTTTCCCATTATATTTGGGAGGCTCCCAGGATAACCAGAACAAGGGATTATTATATGTTCCTTTTTTTTTTTTTAATCCTCCCCCACTGTATCCCTACCCCTGATCAACCCAACTAAGAGCAAATAAATGAGAGAAGATTTTCCTGAGTCAGTTTCTCAGCTTAAGAGCACTGGCAATATCCTAATTCCAAGCCCATCTATGTAACACTTCTTTGATTGTCCAGGATTATAAATCACTCCATCAGCACATTCTCTGGAAGAATTCTTATGTATGTATTTTATTACTTATCATCTTAAATCTTCTCCATTGAACTGTGTGATCCTTGATGAAAGTTTGGTGAGTGAATATACTTCTTCCTTTATTCTTAAATTCTGAACATGTGAAGGCTACATATGTTATGTTTTTTAATTATTTGAAAGATAGTTTGCTATGTAAAAACAACAAAAGGAGCTGTTTGATAGGTAAAGAAACCCAGGATGAAATTATTCATTACAAGATATGCAGGTTCTATACTAAAAATAGGAGAGAGGTTAGAGCTAATTTCTGAATCAGCTGCTCATTGATGGCAAAAATAATAAACTCATGTTCTAATTGTGAGAAAACTGCCATGAAATTGGATCAGACATCTGCAGTAGGGCAGAGACCAGTATGGGCCTCAGTCATGGTTTCTGCTTATACTAGAAGGAAGAGAGGAAAACATACAGGGAAATCGGTAGAAGGAAATATCCTATGAAGCTTTGGCTGCACACCATTAGGTTAAGTAGCTTATTGAAGAAAATTTCCAGAAGGAGGAGAGAAAGATGGAGAAGCAGCAGGACTACTCAGTTTTCCAAGACTCAGAGAATCAAAGAGGCTTAGATGTCATCCTCCCCAACAGCTGTTAACGGTTAGAAAACTGCTTGAACATCAGAATCCTGGAAAAGACAGCAAGTTTAGCTCTGAGTGTAGAACCACCTCACATCCCAGGGGTTTCTGTCTCTGAAGAAATGGAAATCCAGTAAAACGATGGCCAAAGTTGGCAGTAAACCAGGGGTTTAGTTAAAAATGAATTTGCAACTGCCGCCAGCAAAGGCTTTGTTTGTTTTGGGGGAAAAAATTGCTTTGAGTGAAATTTCCATTTCTGGTATTTATTAAAAATTAGTTATGATTACTCATTCAAATGATATAATTACATTATTAAATAAAGGATTTAATTTGCTCTTACATCTGATGGTTGCCGATGTTTCTGAGTTCCCTAAAAAGGTTGCTGTGTTGTGGTCACTGATGCTCAGTTTATCATTTATTAGCAATTCAAAAAAGGCCCAGCAACTTAATTTATTCTATTTGTAACTTTGGCATAATAATTAACACAGAAGTACAAAAAAAGATAGTTAGGAGAAGGAGGTGGGGGGCACAGAAGGAAGGCAGGCCAGAAGCAAGGAGCATACAGCTCTGAAGCTCTCACCACCCACAGGCTCTATGCTGAGCATTTTCATGTATGATGTTTCATTGCCGATAATTTACAGATTAGACTGTGAGGCACAGATCAGCTAATAGGTTTTCCTAAATTGAACAAAGAGAAGCCATAATTTAGAGTGACATCTTTTAAGATTCCAAAGCCCACTTTTATTCCTTAAGAAAGAAAATAGGTAGTTTCTGGTTGCTAGGTGTATGTGTGTTTAAATGTTATGATGCTAATTAAATCCTTAAGCTTAAGTTCGATTGGGTGTGGGGGTCTGGTGGACTAGGCAGGGAGGGTTGGGGGAAAGTGTCAGAGAAGTCACAGACACCTGTTAAGTGGCCATCACCCAGAACTCACCTACCCTCACCTCCTTCTCTGGGGAAGTCACCAACACATGCTAAACGACCATCCCCTGGCCCTTCACTACCCCTACCTCTTTTTCTATTTTGTGCCATTACATAACCTGGGGGAAGTGTGAAGTCTAATTAAAAGGCCCCACCTGGAAACTGGGCATATGTTACCCCAGAGAGTTATCAAATCAGAAATTCCCAAGGTGGATAAAAAAAATCACACTCAAATCAAATAGTTTGTTTCTCTCCTCTGGTGGGAAGTGTTCTGTGTGGAGCTGTCATCTACAGAACCTGACTGGAGCAGTTGTGGCCAGCCTGGGAAACCATCCACAATGGCCTTTCTTTCCCTGCGATTTTGGCCTCTTTGTGCTGTGTAAATAACAAAGAAGTTATTTGCCCTTTCTGGACTCTATAGTGTGCAAATAATAAAGAGCTCATTTGCCGAAAGTTTCTGTTGTGCCCTGAGCCAGTGATCCTGCCATGCACCATCGAGCAACTCCTTCCACAGAAAGATTTAAGGGAAGAAGTGACAGTCCACCTTGGCGTCAAAGAAAGAGTGGGATTGTAATAGGCAATGATGGGGAAGCCTTGTCATTCTAAAAGGGAAGAACGTTTATAGGAGTTACACTAGACATTTAGGGCACCACACTATAAGGCAGGATTTCTCAAATTGTTTCCTGGGATCATTAACCCTATAAGTGCTTTGCAAAACAAAGCCAAATACGTTTGAATGATTCCGCATGCCCCCATTCTTGGAGAGGCAGCATGTGAGTTAAGCTATAAAAGATTTAAAGCAGAGCTACAGAAAAGAACTCTGTTTAACTGTGCCTTGTTGATCTAAAAACTTTTCTTTATGTAACAGCTGTTAGTATTCCACATAGTGGGTTCTTCCCAGGACATTCATGGTCTTTGTAATAAACATCTTTGGGGTCTTTGCCCAACTCACAGTGACATCCCCTTTCTTGGGAAGTGACCCCTTCCACAATTCACAGGGAGAGGCCTCTAACCCTCATCTCTGGACTGCACGGTCCCACAGGGTTGGGTGATTAGGTTAGGGGTGGGTGTATGCCTCACCAACAGGAGACTATCAAATTCTCACACATTGGTATGTGGAATTGTAACCAGGGGAATTCAGTCAGCCTCACTGAAAGGTTAGAACTCTAACAACTTGAAGACTACGAAGCAGCCATATCCTACTATATGGACCCACAAAATAAGATAGCAGAAAGAAAGAGCCTCAGAAAGAGACAGAGCGAAAGTGAGAGAGAGACAGAGCAACTGTTCAGAGAAGTAAGAATGAGAGACAGACTTCCTGTTCCAGTTTCTTCTTCAGCCTTATGTGTGTTCACGTTCATTGGTTCCTTGATGTCCATGAGGCATCCCTATGTCCTAACAATAAATTCCCCCTTTAAACTAAATATTTATTTCTGTTGCCTGCAACTAAAAGCTAACAAAGTGAAGCAATATGACTGAGCTCATTGTAATATGATAATCTGGTAGCAATTTATAAAATAGATTAGAATGGGGGGGGGAAGCTAAAAGTAAAACATCTCTGTGCAGTAAAATCTTGTAATTTTTTATGACTTAGAATTCATAATAACTAGGAAAATGGTCTGCAGACATACTTTACTCTATCAGTTACGTATGCAAATAAGAAGTGTTGAATAGGGATAGAGATATCAAATTCCCTGGGTTCCTCAGACACACTCACTCATATACAATTGATGTGATAGTTACAGATCTTTCTTCTCTATTCATTGTCCCTAGCTTCTGTGTGTAGACAAAACTCTTGTGCTTTATTTAACACTTGTAGTGCTATATAATTTATGCTTTTATTTAATTCAGATTGACCCTCCTTTTTGTGTTCTCTTCTCTTCCAGTAATGTAGAAGAAATTTTGTCTGTTTGTCATACATACTTTGAAAGATTCTATAAGAACCTCTGTTGGTTGAAATGAGAAATCAATGAGCTAATTTTGGAAAACACTTACACTGCCTAGCCCATGGTAAGCAAAAAAGTAAAGGTCCACTTACCTGTGACAATTTCGGACCCATATATCATCAATAGAAAGGCATGTGTTACTGCAGGACTAAAGCCAAGAAGAGTGGGTTTGGATTTGATATGCATCTTTTTTCCCTCTTCTGCCCAGTGCTTGTAGTAGTCTCCTGTGCCAGACAGTAGAGCTACAAGATTTGAAAGCTGGGTTCTTGAATGACTGTGGATAGCAAAGCCTCTCCTGACCTGCATTGTGGAGATGACAGTGATTATGCCAAGCCTCGAGGATTTGGGGGTAATTAGTCACCACCAAATAGCCCATCCCGTCACAGAATATCTTATGACTTCTGCATTTTAGCTACACAAATTGAGGCAAGGCAACCATTTTATGAAGAAACAAAAGTACAAATAAAAAGGAAATCATCTGCAAACCCTGCTGCCTTGTACAAACTCCTCTGACTGGAATACTTCCCCTTCCTTCCGTGTTGAAATCCTTATGCTTAGAGCAGACATAACAATGACTGACCACAATGTAGCAAAGGCTACCAGCAAAGGTTTAGGTGTCAAAACAGATTTGGGTTTTATTCCTGCTTTACCACTTACTGCTTGACCTGGGACAATCTATTTAAATTATCTAAGATTCAGTACCTTCATCTGTAAATTAGAGATAATGAAAGTGTCTATCATACAGGGTTGTAAAGATTAAAGGAAGTAACACGTGACACCATGGTGCCCAAATCAGTAGCTATTAGCTAGAATTATTATTAGGCAGATTGACTTATGGCATCTGTGACATATGCAGTTGTGAAAGCCCAGATGCCATGATCTGGAGACAGAGTTTGGAGATGACCCACCAGCCCACGGAGCCTTTTGTCATTACTCATGGAAGTTCATGAATGGACAGGTTTTTTGAAGTGGTACTAACACAAAAATGAGCTTTGATTACAGAACTTTTCATGTGTTTGCATTTGCATGTGTATATGTCTTTGTGTCCCATTAGAGAAGTTCAGTGAAGGCAATGAATAGATTAATTTGATTATCTTCTTTCTATTTCTCCACAGGTACTAGAAGCATCTTGCTTTTAGAATGCATTAAGTTTTATTTGGGCAAAAGCAGAATTCCTTCATAAACAGAGGCTTATTTTCCAATATTGGGTTTGTGACTTTCATTTATGACTTGAATTAAACCACCTACCCATCTCCCTTACTGGGCAAGGCGATAGAGCCAGCAGGTCAAGTTTTTCTGTCTGCCTACGACCATGTATCATTGTGAGCTATTTACAGACAGTGATTTCAAATTTTATGAGCGTGCTGAGAAAGAAATGGCAGGAATCTGCCTACAGGGAAGAAAGAACTCAGCAAAGTGGCAAACGCCCTTACGAAGGGCAGTTAAATCAAATGTCCTTGGCAAGGAAATATTTGGGCCTTGCTGAGAAACAAGTTCTTCACATTTTATTGGGTGAGGTTTGCTAATTTGCAAGAAGAGTGTGGCTGGGACTTGTTGCTAAAATAAAGGCTTCAGCTTTTTATTGAAACTTTTTTTTTCTCCCGAAACTGGAAGAGCAAATGATTATGACAATGACTCAACTGGTTATAGGGTTCAGTGGGTGAGTCATAAAGTCAAACTCTTGGTCAAAGAGGTGTTCAACACGGAATGAGATCCAAGTTAATGCCTTCACTTGAAATGAGTTTAGATTTGTAAAACAATTTAAAATAATTTGTTTCTAAATTCCAAAGCCATTGAAGTCAGTAGTGAAAATTTGTTTCCATTTGCTTGGTAGGTAGCAAAGCAGATGATTTCTCGTAATTTTGTTTCTTCATAAAATGTTTGCTCTGACTCAGTTTTGTACAGAGAATGCAGAAGTCATAAGAGATTCTGTTTATCTCTTCATGGGATGGGCTATTCGGTGGTAATAAATTTGCTCCAAATCTTAGAAGCTTGTCATAATCCCAGTGAACTTCTCACCTATGCCATCTCTACAACACAGGTTAGAAGCTATACTTCTCAGATAAATGTTTCCTACAGCTTTCTGAGCTGGTTCAATCTTGACTAGCTGCTCTTCACATCTGGTACCCAGCCATCCCAAATCCTGGGATCCCCTTTTAGCCATCCCACATCCTGGGATTCCCTTTATCTTTTCCCTCTATTGAATGTTTCTTCTTCTTCTTCTTTTTCTCTTGGAAGTTTTTTTTTTTTTCATAGTTTTTCACTATGAACCCAGTACTTCATACATGGGAAGCCAGTGCTCAACCACTGAGCTACATGTACTCCCCAATGAGAGTGTTTTTGTTTGTTTAGTTTGTTTGTTTGTTTGTTTGTTTGTTTGTTTTGAGGAGGTACCAGGGATCAAACCCAGGACCTTGTATATGGGATACACGCATCTACTGCCTTCTATTGAATCTTGATTTTCAATTTCCATAGCATCTTCATTCTTAACTTTTACTTTCTTTGGAGATGGACTAAATCCTCTAAGAACATCCCAAGGACTAATGCCCAGAAAATAAAATTTTTTGAGACTCATTAACACTTACACTTAATCAATAGCTGAATATAGGACCTATTTTAGAAAAAAAAAAATTTCAGGGTTGTGAAGGACTTAGTTCATTGTTTTCCAACCATCAGATTTGTTATGAAAGAAGTCCAAAGTCATTCTGGTCTTTTACCTTCTACATATGATGTACCTTGCATTGTTAGTGTCTCCCTCTGGAAGTTTGCTGGATCTTTTCTTTGTGGACAGTATGCTGGACTTTCATAACAAATTGTCTTGGTGTATGTGTATTTTCATCTCTTGCTGTGGTCTCTCAGTGGGTCTTTTCAGTTTAAAAATCCATTCCCTTCTGTTCCAAGAAATATTGTTGAATTATTTATTTGATACTTTCTTACCCTCCATTTTCTATTTTCTTTTCTCTAGTATTCTTATTAATTAAAAGGTTGGGCCCCCTAAACTCTTCCCCAGCTCTTTGTTGATTCACGGTTGTTGTTTAATTTTGTCTCTTCTTGTCCTTTTTTTTTGTTTAGCTATTCTGTTTAGGAGATTTCCTCCACATAATCTTCCCAGTTCTCTTGATGATCTATTTATATGAATTTTTAAATTTCTGCGTATCCATTTTTGGCTTCTGAATATTCTTGCTTAATAGATGCAATGTCTTCTTTAACTCTGAGGATATTAATGATTTATTTTGTTTATATATATAATTGGCAATGTTCTTCTCTCTGCATAATACATTTCTCCTCAGTGGCTTTTATTTTTTGTTTTTTTGTTTTCATGTGGGAATGTATTATTTTCATATTCTCAGGAGTCTGGTGATTTTTTGTTGTCTGATCATAATTAAATAAATAGTTAACTAAATTTTCCCACAGCTGGATTTGGATTCTGTTTTCTTGAAATGGTAGTTACAATCATCCATTTGCTCTTCAACTTCAAAAATTCTGCTACCATTTTTGCATCTCACACTTCCCCTTTTCTTGTGGGTTTGTGTCTTTTAAAAACAATACCATTACAATTATTTTTTTTGTTTGTTTTAGATTGGGGAATAAGTAGAAGTCTTACAGTTATCTTTACCTGAAGTATCCTTTTACTCCATAACTCTTACCAATGTGATATCTCTCTACAGTATTCCATTGAAATTGTTCTTGCCAAATTTACTGATAATCTTCATATTGTCAAATCCAATAGCTACTTTATTTTCCAGATCTTATTCAACCTCTCAACAGCTTCCAAAAATGTGGTTACTCCCTCATTCTCAAAACACTTTCTTTTAGGGATCCCTCAAGCATGACTGCCTGGCCATTAGCCAGGTATTCTGCTACCCTGCCTCACCTACCAAATCAAAGGATTCCAGATATAAGGTCAACCTTAGATTACAGAGGCTTATGTTGCTGCAATACAATCTGTTTCATCACCCCTCCTCCTACCAACCCCTGCCATTGTTTGGTAGTTATTTTCAGCATTGGGAGACAGAAATCTCCAATGTTCTGGATCCATTCCATAGTGTCAGTCGGCAGCATGGAGTGAGCCAGTAGCCATGCCTCCGTGTGAACTGGCCTCTGAGCTACAGACTGTGACGACTTCTAAAGGAAATATGCTCATAATATTATTCTTGTGTGCCTGGCATGGCTATCCGAAAACAATGATAGTTCGGCATGTGTTTTTAGCAGAATCTGCCATATTTTATAAACCCCAGGAAATTGTATCCTAATAAATTTTATGTACCCTAATAAATTGCTGCAGAATTTTGTCAGGGATCAAATTCATAATTTCTCTTTGAGAATCAGGAAAACAGACAGTCTGTGCCATGTCTTCCATTCACTAAACTTCCTCAGTGGTCTCCTACCACACCTGAAGTATCTTTGAGCACAAGATATCATTCATTAGGGCCCTACAATTTAACATGAAAAATATCTACCCTGGTTCTAATCCATCTTACCAGCAAGATTTTTTTCTTTTCCAATTTAGAAATTATTCTTTTGGTAGAAAAGATGTAAAAATATAGAAATTAAGAATTTTTGCTTTCTCTGTTGTACGTCACCTTCATACCATCTTTCCCAAAGTGGTCTTGCCCCAAACTAGCAAAAACAAAAACAAGGTTTCTTTGCTTTTTAACCTTTATGGCAGATCTCAAATATTTTGCACTTAAACATTTCAGATAATATTCCATGCCACTCTCTTTCACACCCATAGTTAGATTAAATTTAACAGTAACTCTGTTTACATCCCTTGGTATTTTTAAATATGTCTCACCATCAATTCTCCCTCCTTTTGGATTATTCACAGATGGTTAGTCAGTAATTCATATTTTAAAGCTTCTTATTTATAAAATCATGAGGTTATTATTCCCATTTTCAAGGTGTATGAACCATCTCCACTGAGAATAATTATATTTCCAAAAGCCATGATGCTCTGAAGTGGCAGAGCAAGAATTCAAAAGCAGGTCTGTCTGACTCCAGAGTGGGTGCATTTAGATACCAAGTGAGGAAGATGCTCAGAACTCCCTCCGGAGCCCTGGATTCAAAGATGTGTAAACAGATAACTAATTTCAGACCTCACCTGGGATTGACGACAGAGCTGAGTGGGGATAATCTATAACATGTGTCTCTTATCTATGGATTTATTTTCAGGATTCTAGGCTAAATGTGTTCTCTTTATGGTTTGTTTGTTTGTTTGGATGAAAAGTATTCTCTGTTGCTTTTATTATTGTTATTATTATTTATTTATTTTTTTACTCCAGAATCTGTACCTTTTAATTTATTGGACTAAATTGAACTGCATCAATTGCAAGAGCAGATTAAGCCATGGTCTCATTGCTATCACCTTAAAGCCAAGTTCTCAACTTTTGCTGTCATTTGGGTTCACCGGAGAAGCTTGAAAAATGCTAACTCTAGTGCCAACCCTAAAAACGTCAATGGACTTTTTGTGGATGTGGCTCGTCATTGGGTCCCCAAACACAGTCAACTTGGAGAACTACTGCCCTAAAGTTACTGACACCATGTGAAATCACTGTTTTAGAGAAGACCACGGACCTCAATGTGGGCTTGAATTCAAAGAGAAATGAGCAGTCCCTAGTCCTTGGGGGAAATGAAGTGCAACATCTTCAGCTGGCCCATGAGCAGCTTCCTCTATCCTTGCAAAAATGACTCAGGTAGCAAAAATAAATATAAATTCAGAGTGAGGGAGATGCAGAAATATGAAACAAGAAAATGAAAAGGCAACTCCAAGGGCTACAGGTCTGCTGTGTCTCAGAACACAAAGTACTGATTGTTATGTCGGTGATTCAGAAGCAGAAATCTCAGATGAAGGGAAAATTAAACCAATATGCAACCAATCAGAATCTTATAGCACTGCACACACAAAGACCGCTTGCTGAATAGTGGCTCGGTGTACGTTTTCATTATTTCCCATCCCACTTGTTTTTAAAAGCCTTAAGACCACACAAACACCGGGTGATAGGAATAATTCTTATTCTAAAAAGAAAGAACATTACTGGCATTGCCAATTCAGTGTTCAAAGCAAGGACATCTGACAAGAGAAGTTATACATGTGCCTGATTCCTTTGTTTCTGAAGACTCACCATATTAAAATAAACGGGGAATTGAAATTAAAAAATAAAAAGCTTAAACAAATAGACGCATGATGAATTTTCTGTTAAAGGTGTTTTGATGAACAAGACAAAATGGATAGAACAGAAGGACTTGGGCCCTAGTGGTGTGGAATTAAGTGGAATAAAATGGCCAGCCTTCCTCTAAGGTGTGTGTGTGTGTGTGTGTGTGTGTGAGAGAGAGAGAGAGAGAGAGAGAGAGAGAGAGAGAGAGACAGAGAGAGACAGAGAGAGACAGAGAGAGAGAAACTGAGTATCACTGGAACCAACTGAGCCTGTGGGATATCATCTGCCTCAGAACCAGTGTTCAAAATCATTTCATTGTGCTCTGGGGAAGAGACAATGCATTTGACTTGCACAGGCAGATCTAATGTGCTCCTGTGAAGAGGAACTGATCCAGGAACTGATCCAGGTTGTAGAGAAGCAAGCCTTGGGTCAAGCCATTAGAGACACATTTCAGCACAGCTAGTCAAGTACAATTAATCCCTTACTTTTTTTTTTTTTTAACTGTCAGAATTTTTGCATAATAATTGCATGGGTATGCTTATCTTTAGATATAATGTTTTCTTTTTAGGGGGAATCTGCCCCATATGCCATGGCAAATTATTCTATGTTTTTACATTTAATGCCAAAGGCCTCAAGATACCATTGTGAAAACAGCTATCTTGAGAAGTTAAAATCAGAGCTGGACTTGAAACAAGAGATTTTTTTTTTTTTTTTTTTTTTAAGATATCACAGTTACCAAATACACTTTTCTTTGAAGACAGCATTTCTGAAGTCACTTTTATTTTAATACTGTCTGATCTCATTCATCCATTTAATGTTATAAAATAGATACAATATTTTATACATGACAAGCCCACAAGAGGAATTCTATTATCATTCTCTGCAGCAACATAGTATAACATGAATTAATCTAAGTGGAGAAATATCCATCCATTTCACGTGGATGGCTAATACATTTGCTGCCAAAATTCCATGACTGCCATTTGTTACTGACATAGAGAACATTTTCTTACACAATCATAAAAGCCCTTTCCAAACACCACTGGGCTTTATGAATTGCATTCAAATATGTAACTAATATAAAAAAGAAAAAGAGAAAAGCTCAATGTATGGTTGATTTAGAAGTTAAAAGACATGTTTTTTCTTAAATTCTTAAAATATATTAAAGTAACAATTATTTGATAACTCTAACTTTCAATTCCTTAAAAGTTGAGTATTGCTTAAAGTGATAGAAAAATGAAGTGTATGGGTTATTTGGGAAACAGGATTATCTTATCTTTTAGAAAGAAAAACAATATAATATGGTATTACACCCAAATAAAGTATAAATGCCAGAAATCTTTACCACACATTGCCAGTTTTACCATTCTTATAGTAAGGATACTACTTGAGATGACATTACTTATTTTGTAAGTAAAAATATTTTTGTATCATGCAGAAGATAAAACTCTATAGTTTACTATGTTTTATGCTAAATGTACACAATGTATTCTATATTACAAAATTTGAAAAGGAAGTAGGGTCAATCTTGAGTCAGAGCATTGACTACTTTGCGTAAATTAAAAAATAATAATTCAGAAGGAAAACTCCCCAAATTAATTTCATTAAAAAAATTTTTTTTGAAAAGGAAACATAAAGTGATAATTTTTGTCATTTAACAATATAAAGGAGAGCTTGAACACTAAGGAGTTTATGTACTACTTTTCTTGAAGGAACTTAAAAAGTGTTTAAATAATATTTTATAAATTCAACAGTGGTACTAATTTGCTTTGTTAAGTAAGGAAGAAAGAGGAGACATAACATTAACATTTTCCTGCCCTGCTGACCTTGTGTTCATGTGCAAGCTCCTTCAATTTCCTGGGTTAACTTCTGAAACATCATCACTGGTATTTCATTTTTTAAATTTGTTTAAGCAAATCAATTTTAATGATGCATATTAATAAAAAATACAATTCATCCAAAGTGTACAATCAATGGTATTTGGTATAATCACATAATGGTGCATTCATCACTTCAATCATTATTAGAGCATTTTCATTATTTAAAGTAATAAGACTAATAAACAAAAAACAGACAAACAAACAAGATCACAAAGAAGTCATACAAAGATGTATACTTGTGTTATCACTGACTGCCAGGCAACAAATTGAAAATTAGCATCAGAGCAAAATGAGGCAATGAATTATTTTTCTTTAAGTTTTACGCTCAACTACTCCAGAAATTTTTCTTACACTATCCCTTATCTGTAATGAAGCCTTCACTGCATATGTGTATATCATTCAAATTTTATGTTATTGTACCTTTCTTTTAGCTCATTTCTACCAACGTCTCTTTTGAACATTTACCAAATGTCTCTATCTCTATCATCTCTCTCTCTCTCTGTCTCTGTCTATATCTCTATGTCTATCTCTATCTATCTCTATATCTATGTTTATAACTGTATCTTTATCTATATTTTTATCTTTTATCTTCATCTATATCTATATTCTGTCTCTATATCTCTATAATCTATATCTATATCTAATCAATCCATTGTTCAGTACATCTAAATCTAAAAGGATAATCATTTTAGTAAAATTTATACTGGCAAAAAAAGAAGCTTTAAATATAAAAAAATAGTGGATTTATTAAAGAATATATAGTGTAATAATATTCAATCAATGGTATATTATATAACCATTGTTTTCAAAGAAAATAACGTAAGTAATAGATGATGATCTACTATTAAGTAAAAAATAAAATATAGAAAACCAAGCTGTGATACAGTATAGATAGCATATTCTTTAAAAATTTGTTCATGGATATATCTGTATGTATTTAGAAAAGTATATCAATATAAGAAGAAATACATCAAAATATTAAAATCGTAGTTAAGGTGAAAAACTATGGATAACTTTTATTTTTATCTTTATACTATTTTTTCTGAAACTATTTTACAATAAATACATTGTTTTTATGATTAGAAAAATAATGGAATATTATTTTAAATTATAGTAAAACTCATAATATGTTTTGGACACTTTGACTTGGATGATAACATTTTGAACTTCATTCTAAATCGTCCATGTTAAAACTTAGTCTTTCCAATAAAACCATCAATGAAATGCTATCAAATGGACCTGACTCTGCAGAGAGTCAGTACAGTGTTGCATTCTGTTCGTGGTTGATTTAGGCCTTTCGTATGCTTTTCTGCTCTTCAAGGAATTATAACTTAAAATAAAATTTATGCTTCAATTCATTGAAGAACTCAAGATCCATTATATCAGTCAAATCCCTTTTCCCAATTCAGATACTGCAATTTAAAGAAATTCAATACTGTTGTGTTAATGAATCTTTCTCACTTACTTACTTAAGTCCTGACTACTTTCTCTGTTTCTATACTAATTAATTAGAATTCATAGCAAATATATGTATAAAAGCTATATTATATATAGTTATATAGATATAATCTACATGCTGTTCTAGGAACCTCACCGCCATACAAATACACGTATTTTGAAATCCCATACATCTGCTGAAAACATGTAAGTATTAGGTTAGGGTCAGAAAAGTTACAACCTGTCATAGTAGAGACTTATCTTTTCTCCTCTTCCCTTCTCTCCATTCAAACGTCCAAAAGAATAGGAACCAAAGCATTAGCAATCAAAGAAACCTTCATTTTCTGGTAAAGTTCTTAGTTAAACTTGCTCTCCCTGCCCCTACAACAAAATTACCAAGCTAAAAAGCAATTCCAGTTTAAGGACCCAGAACCTGAGAGTAAAGAGAAGACAACTGAAACTCAGACCTGGAATGGAGAGCAATGAATGGCCACAGTGAGGGCAGGCCCAGAAACGAAGCCTCCAGAAAAGTACGTATCCAAATAAATAAATAAATAAATGTTAAAACATTTAATGATAGAGAAAACAGCAAATGTGGCCCCTAGTGAAGAAGTGCTTTGTTTCATGTTAGTCCAGGTTAGATGTAGCGTAATATAGCAAGTTGCCACAGCATCTCCAATAAAGATGAGAAAGTGGTGTTATAAAAGTAAGGGGACCACCTTTTAGACTGTTATTCCATTTTTTCCTCAAATTAGTAACTCTTCAATTTTACTTTAATTTTAATTTGGCTTTCTTTTTTTGAAGGTGGTGCACAAATGTTTATTAGGAATACTGAATTAGAACCAGATGGATTTTTTCAACTTAATTCTCCTCCCTTTTCCTGTTATTCTGAAAACAAGTTCTGATCATGGGATTGCTAAGAAGAGACCATTACATTGCTTTTCAATGTTCAGCTAGGTTTACGACATCTGATTCTAGTAAATGTGTTTAAAAAAATCATTAACTATAACAGACTTTTCCTGATTAATAATTAATTTTAAGTAAGGACACCTAAAGAAATTAGTTTGTTTTCACTTTTTCTTTGGACTCCTGTTTTGAAGATCCTTGACTTTTTTTTTAAAGCTACGATGTTATCTTCTGGACAAGTGAATAAATCATTTAAGAAGCCTTTATCAAACTAAACAGCTTTAGCAAGTTATTGGTTAATGAAAATATTGCTGTATAACCATGAATAGTTCTATAATAATTTGACTTAAAGAAATATTTACAATTTGAATCATTTGTGCTTTGCTTCTAATATTTTAGTTAACAACTCAAATCTAACCCTTTGTTACTATTCTATATCAATAAAATTTTAATAATTTGAATATTTTACTCTACATTTTTGAAAAGGGAACAACTTACAATATTGAGAATAATTTCATACTGATGATCTTCACTCATATGCATATATATTATTTGTAGATAAGTCATTAATATATTTATTTAGCATGTCTCATTCTAACTGTCTGTTATTCACCAAATAAATGAATTATGATATGTCATGTCTGAATGCATAAATATGTATGAAGACAACACTCTCCTCCCCAACTTCACTGGAGGGTTAGAGAGAAATGAAACAGAATCCAATGCAGTGGCTACTGCCTTCTCCCCTAAAATCATACCAAGACTTCTGACTAGGGAATTGCAGGATGGTTTTAAATTCCTGATTACACTGCTTCCAAATCAAATTCCACTGAATGCCTCTGAGAATAATGTCTGTGGCCACAGAACTGAACCAGGACTTGGAGCTTGGAGTTTTGCAAATAAAATGCTTTTTTCTCATTTATTATCTGAATATGTACTATATGCTAGGCATAGCATTGGACACAAAACCTAAAAACATGTGTAAAGAGTCAGTATTTTCCAATAAACATCCGTTGATTGAATATAGTCATTTCCAGTTCATTCATCCAGCCTAGAAAGTTGTTTTAAATGAATTTTCACTCCTAAAAGTGATGATGTGCTTCGTGTATGCAGATTTTTACCACACATTAGTAAAGAAAGCTTCCAACACCTGGTTACAATTATCTCGGGTTCGGTTCCTCCTTCATCCAGGCAACGCCGACTTCTGCCAACGTCCGAACCACAGCCCTGAATCTCTGACTCGAGATCCCATGATCTTTCCACTGTGATACTCTGCCTCCGGAGGCAGAACGTTGGTGGACGATCTCTTTTCAAACACCCATCTCCATGCTCCAAAGTAAATCTTAGTAATAGCTTCTTTGAATACACAGGTTTAATCTCTAAATCATATAAGGAGTTGACTATATATTTAGAAATTTTGTGTGGTTTTGAAGTCCAATAGTTTCAGGAATAGGCTGGAATGTAGTGTCATGCCTTAAGCCACAATCAATAGATGATACTGTTACTGACCTCTTGGAAAAAAAAAATTAAGTAGTGTTTGGCTCCAGCCTAGCAAAGAAAAGGTGTGTTTTATTACATCTGGACTGCATTCTCTGGCAAAGGTACACCACATTTATACTATTTATAAAGAGGTTAAAATATTGGGGAAGCCAAATACCACACAGAGCAAACCTTAATAAGATTTCTTTATTTATCTTTCCTAATAGCTCTTTATTTCTCAATCCAATACTTCTGAAAAAGTAAGAAGAAATCACATAATTGTACCACCAAAGCTCCCTGACTGCAAGTGCTCTTTCTCCCCACCAGTGATGGAAGATTGACCCTCTTTTGCTGCCTATTTTGTCTAAAATGCATGCAAGTATTTATAAGGCATTATAGGCTACTTTTAGGGGTCTACCTAGCAATATCAAGCCCAAACTGATGGGGAATGTGTTGTCCTTGAGAAAAACAGGATTGAATTTCTTATTACTTTTTCTTGCCAAATTTTTTATAGGTCTTTGAGAAAAAAAAAAAAAAAAAAAAAATCTAAAATTGTCTCAGCTCCCAGCATCTGAATATCTCACCAAACAAAAGAACATTTGTTTATGACATATCTCTTTACAGAACTTTCCCTTATGCTTTTTTTCCAGTTCCAATTTGTCCTATTGCTCACCTGTAGGTCTGGTTTTGCTGTCAATATTTCCTTTTAAATAGCCAGTGCATTTTATTTCTTTTAGAGTTTTTCTTTTTTAATTTTAATGGAAAGAATAGAATTTCCTCTTTCATGGAGACACAACACTCTCTGACTCTTGAAATCTGCAAAAATAATAAACTTTGAAGATTTCTCTGTGGTGGCCACATGCAGTTACTCTGTCTCTACCACATACACCCTGGCCTGTCAGAACCATATGCATCTTGTAGTTTTAGACACACAGCATGTGACGAAAGATGAAAAACTCATCTCTGCTAAGTAGGAGGAAAACTAAAAAAATCTGGTTACAATGGCGTATTTTTATCATTTGCTTTTTGGGAGATTATGATTCCATTTAACCACATACCCATTAGCAGATCCTATCTGGGCATGTCCTCAAGAGCTATTATAATACTGACAGAACAAAATAAAAGATCAAAACAGAGTAGCCTGTGAGACTTTCTCATGGATTTCAGAAGCGAGGCAAAGGGACTTAGGAGCTGCCAGATTTTCAACTCTTTCCTATTTAAAAGAGTGAAATATCAAACAAGCAGATGCGAATTTGTTTATGGAAACTACTGGTTCAATTTCCAGTTTAAAACTAGAGTGTAATCCATTTTTCACATCTAACACCCCCAAAAAGCAAGGGAGAGAGAATTGGAGTTAGTAATAGTCCTATTTCCAGGCAGGTACCCTTCCCACGGATATTATGATGAAATAGAAAATGTTGCATGAGGAGGACTCAGGTAGAGAAGCAAATAGACACAAATCAGTACGCGGTTCTGATTGTATTTTCAAGTACATATACTTTGGATGACTTTTGGAAGTCTTTATATGTCTTGCTCACAGAGTTAATGATTTCCTTTATAAAATTACGTGAAGACTTCTTGGACGTTTCTAAAGACTTGTCGGACGTTTCTGAGACATCAAGATTTCACCCTAGCTCCTGCTTGATCCACAAAGCCAAGTCTATTCAATCTATTTTGAGAAACATTTTGAGGAATAACTACAAACAAAACACTGCAATAGTCAGTTCCCAGTTTTATAACTGAGAAGTTATAAAAAATGATTCAAACTTTTCTGGAAGACAATGATTTGATTCTAATAGACTTAAATAGTTATAAATTAAGTTCACTCTTGTGACTATATGTTCAGGTATCATGACCTAAAGCATTTATGTTAAAAGTATGGGAAGGGAAGGCATTTATTCTGCCTAGATGCTTAGGGAAGAAATCTTTTATTGGCCAGGGATGAAAACCATACCTTGAAGTATGGGTAGGCCTGGGGCAGATGTACATGGTGAGGAAAAATAGTTCAATAGAGGAGCAATTTATGTAAAGGCACAGAAGCTGAAAGATGTGGTTTGAGAAAAGGCCACATTGATTGGCATGCATCTGAAATATACTGTGGATGGAGACAAAGGACAGAATAGGAGCAAGTGGCAGGAAGAGTGGTTTGGAGTTAAACTGGGGTCTTTTGTAGAAAGTGGATTTTAACTTTAAGGCTAAAAGAAATGATCAAAAGAGAGCTTCCTGGTGTGTTTTTACCCAGAATTGGATTTCCTATAGCTAAATGTGATTAATTTGAGCTATTTTCTTCCAAGCATAAATTTTATGGTATTTCATTGGGAAACAGTCAAGGGTCACAGCATCCAAAAATCCTCAGTTCTCTCCTTTTACAGAGAATCCTGAAAACCTTACCATATTTCATTGGAACTCTTGTTTTTTCTCTGGTGGATTCTTTTTCAGTCTCTGATGGACTTTGCTTTGGTTACTTCTCTGTTGCCTGCATTGTCACTTTCCATTCCCCTAGCACCCAAAGCTGCTCCAAAGCTTCAGAAATGGTGGTACAGAACTTTTCTCCCCATGTGCATTAATTCATTTATTCAACAATATCCTCGGCAAGGCACTGCTCCAGGCACTACAAAGACAATGAAGACAAGTTTCCTTTCTTCACAGAGCTTACTGAGCAGAGGGGATCTGAGACAACATAAATGTTGTGAAGAAAGAATACAAGGGCTTTAAGCCATAGCCTCTCAAATACTGATTTGTAAATAAGCTACCTGGGGATTCTTGTTAAAATGTATTCCTGATTCAGCAGTTTTCGTGTGAGCCTGAAAGTCTGCATATCTAATAAGCTTTGGGGTGATGCTACTGCCTCTGGACCACCCCTTGAGAAACAAAGATTTAGAACATGTACTAGGGAGTCTTGGTGTTGACTGAAGCCATCAGAGAAGGCTGTCACGAGACCGTGATATTTAAGCCAATATTTCAGGACTTATATCGGGCAGGAAACAGGTTATGGAGAAGTCTTGGGAGAGAAAAAAATGATATGGGCAAGGCATTGAAGAAGGCATAAGCTGGCACATTAAAGGAGACAGAAAAGATTCACATTAGGGCCATAGAATACATTTCCCAGACTTGGATCCAAAGGAATCCCAAGTCCCAATCAAAGCATTCTGTGAACCTCAAAAAGGTGTGCCAAGATGGAGCAAAGTTTCTCTGATTCTCTCCATTTTAACATGATTTCCTTGCTCACTGTAAATTCTATTCTTTTCCACTAAGCGTGGGTGAAAAGGATCCTTTATTTAATTAATATGGAGAAGCATAGCCCATGTGGTATTCAGAGCAGCACATTTGGTGCTCTGGTTTCTATCACATTCCAGTTGGATGTGAACTGCAGTAAAATGGAATGTGACGTATAGGGTAGAGTCCTGATGGTTTTATCATTGATATTCATATCACAGCCTCCAGGTTCAGCTCCATTCTTCCCTTTCTTACTCACTAGCTTCACGCTTAGTGCCAGCCAGTTGTGATCTTACATTCGCTAGCTCATTTCATCCTTAACTTATCATCCTTTGAATTTTATTGAATGCATTTCTATTTTACAATGGTCTGGACTGCACAATTAGCAATTTACTTAAATTATCAGTATCCATATTGCTGAATTTTCCACTAATTATTAATCATATGCTTATCCTCTTTGCCCCAAATATATTTTAGAGTTCCTTTTAAGCAAGGATCATGCTTTAAATTTCTTTATTTTACACAGTAAAAGCAAGCAACAGGTCTTAAGAAATTAATTTGCTAGTTTCAGCACATATATTTTACTTAGTAAAATCTGTACATAGAGTAAAACCTTACAAAATAAAATAACATAACTTCATTGCTATAACAACAGCATGGAAAACAAGGTAGAAGCCAAAATATTGATGGAATTTAATAGCTGAGGTGAATTTTCATTTTCTGTAGACTTTATGTACCTAGCAAGAGCTCCTCACCAAATGCCTTTAGTACTTCATGTCTGAATATGTAGCACTTTTTATTTTAGCAATGATGATAAGTTTTATAATGGTTGTGCCATTTCCAGATTAAAATTTGAAAATTCATTTGAGTTTTACTATTGGAATGAGTTCAACCAACTGAGGTTTACCTTTGAATGTATGTACAATTCAGGAGCAGTTATTTGTCATCATTGCTTCTTTTGCTTATCATATTTGGACTATTTAAAGATATGCTTTAAATATCAAAATCATTAAAAAATGATTGCAGTTCAGAATGGAGAGCATAATTGGCTAGGTGAAAGCATTTCCACCCCCCCTGGAATGGATTCAGAAAGCTTGTTAGCTAATGAAGTAAATGTGCTGAGTGAAGAGGTTATATTGAATGAGAACGTGTACTTATTTTCTCAACATATAACATTTCAAACCTAAATCTAAATCTAATTTAATTATTAACTTACCTTCATACTATGTACATGCCTTTTAAACATCCTTTTGCTGGTTAGATGGTTCAACTTTTAAAACATTGACTTTCTTCATGTCTCTACATAATAATGTCTAATTTGAAATTTATGAGAATTCTATTTTCATTGAAAAACCATAAGAGATATGTTCTTGGTTCAACTGGAGAGGATAGGACACAGGTGACAAGACGTTTATGAATGAGCCTGGTAGGCTCTCAACTGCCCTGTGCTTTACTTTCCAGAGGCCACGGGTCACTGAACCCTATGTTCTCTGACACCGAACCTCATACTTACACAAAAAGACAATACAGAACCATGGATTTCTTATGCTTCAGGGACTACAACATAATTTAGCAGTTTGCTAGACAGTCTTTTACTGCATCCAGATGGAAATAGACTAATTCCTCAAAAAACTCAGTTGGTACTCCAATATACTTACCACTCAATCATATCTATTTATTTCTTTTGATCAGAATTTCTTAGAACAAACCGTTGGTAGGATATATCTCAGGTTTTTGTCTGTGCCTTGGTAGATTTTCCATCTTCTAGTCTTAGAGAACAAATAAATGCAACAAACCCCTCTAAAGCAAATGCTGGCATACTATCACATCTATTTTCAGTGCCATCCTGAAAAGCTACTCTGCAGAAATAGAAAATGCAACAGAAACATTCTCATTTAGGCATTAATCTTAATGAATTAATATAAATATAATCAGTGAAAACCAATTAAAAAAAAGGACCCAAATTCATAAGGCTGCTGATATCAGGGCCAAATACAGCCCCTTCAAATCTTCAAAGACATTAGAGTTAAAGCCCAATTAATTACCATCACATACATGCAAAGTAGGTTTTATAAAGAGGCAGTGCAAGAGAAATTGAACAACATTCCCAAGGCTACCAAGGGAATTATTATCTAAATCTCAGCCTTTCTAAATCCCAGGCATAGTGAGCAAGTTCTTCCTGAGCATGGGATAAAACTAAAACCCATAAAAGGTGATTACAACATGAATACCTGATGTTTCAGATATTTGTCACAAAATCACCAATAAAATCTATCACCCATAAAGAGGTTTTATTGGAGTAAGACTCCTGACAGTGATATATTTGCCTGGGGTGATGTTATAAAACATGACTTTGACACTCCGGGTTTTTAACAGCATGTGAAATATAATAACCTTCCTCAAGTGAATGGATGGGGAGTGTTTGGTTATTTATACACATTGAAATTTACGTACCAAAGCAGGAAAGCAGCCAACCTGCTAGACGAATTTGCTGAGGATTTCAGGCACAGGTGGGCCTCACTGACAGAGAGACATAAATGCGTGTTGGGCCAGAGCTGTTAAGGGTATTGGAAATGAAAATGTCAGCAGTTTTAAGAAGAGGATTAGGAGACAGAATAAGGTAGCATTTATGTATTGGCAATTGCCAATTTCTTAACTCCTAGAAAGTAGCATGTCTTTTTGAAACCACAAAGAAGAGAACATGCATGGAGCAAGGTACCTTATTAGTAGGTAAAGTAGACAGGAGTCCTCAAGGATAAGCATGGCCCCATCCATATCCTCCACCCCTACCCCAGTTTGTAACAGGAAGGTGTAAGCTTCCTATTGCTTATTCTGGCCAACAGCCAGAACGACAGCCCGAAAGGCTCACCTTCTAGGATTTGAAAAATCCTCCCTGGTGTGCCTGCCATTTTATTGCAGGTGTTTCTAAAAGGGGGCATTCTGAAAAAAAAAAAAAAAAAAAACAAAAAACGATGAGAAGATCCCCCTTCCTTCCTTCTCTTTTTATAAAAAGATGGCTAGAGAGTGAGACAGAGGGAATATGTGTTCCTGGCCAGCAGAGCTTTTGAGGCAGTCACTGTCCATTCTACTCACTTCCACTGTCCAAATCATTCTAGTCTCTAAATTTGCTCAACTCCTGAACTGCCATAGAGGCTGACACTCCTGAGACAAAGGGAAAGTGGCTACAGTGCCTATGGGTGGCCAGAAATCTGAGTGCTCAAGTAGAAAACATGAGTGGGTCTCGTGGATGCCAAGAATAATAGCTGGGACTTAGGCAATCATGCAGTTCCCTGAGAGAGCTGTGGGATGGGCCACCCTGCTGGATTGATTGGGGAATGGGAAGCATCTGGAGAGCTTCACAGGATAGGACCTACCAAAACAAAAAAAAGAGCCAACATCTGTACATATGTTTTTAAGAATGAAACGAGCCTAATGACATCACATAACTCAGTAGAGACTCCTCAATCAAACTTGCAACAAACCACAGGATCTGGCTTCAACCTACCTCTTTGCCTTCATCTTTTCATATGCTCATTATCAAGATTGTCCTCATCTCGGGACCTTGGTGTTGTTTTCTCTTCATTGACTATATCTTCACGTATTTGACATTTTTTTTATTACTCAAGATTTGCACACACACACATACAAAAACATGCTTATTCAGTGAAGACTTCCCAGACTACCATCTATAAAAGTAAGGTTACTGAACTGCCATGGTATTTGAAGATACTAGATTCAAAGGTTTCAGAGATCACTGGAACATGAAGAACACAGAGGTCGCCAAACAGATGGATGAGAACAGAAGGTAAGAACTTGGGAACTTACCAGAAATGGTGAGCTAGATGAAAATTGGCCCATCATCATTCATATCTCCAAATCCCCTGCAGACAAACTGTGATCTCAGCTTCTTCCATATCATATTCCACCATTATTTACCAGTTCCATCTCTGCCCAGTTCCCAAAAGCTGCATTTTGTATTCCATTATGTGAGCTGTGAGAGTTTGAATTTCTTTATGAATCCCCAAAAGAAACACAGATTATATTCTTGAACTAATCCATTCCTTTGGGTAATGGGGCTCTTTTGATTGGACTATGTCAGTGAGGCATGACTCAGGTTGGATTTCTCCCTTCTTGCTGGGTCTGATATAAATGGAGATATATACAGAGAGAGACAGAGAAAGGAAACTGTCATTTTTGACCCTGCCATGTGAGAGAGGATCGCTAGCAACCAAAGCTTAACCAAGAAGCCCCCAAGAGGCCTGGCCCATGGAGCAGCTCAAGGCTGAAGAAATAAGCCACATGGCTGATAGCTGTACTCAGAGAAAAAAACAGAACAGCTGAGACTGAGAGAAGAGGCCTGGAAAGATACAAACCCTAAGTCTGGTTGCCCACAGCAGAGCTCCAGGAGATGGTAGATTCTGGAGGGGAAGGCAGGGACCTCAACAGAGATCAGTGGCTATCTTTGCCACATGGCAGAACACCAGGCTCACCAGTAGCTGACTTTAGTGAGAAAGCATCTCTGATGGTGTCTTGATTTGGACATTTCACAGCCTTGGAACTGTAAGCTTTTACCTCAAATACAATTCCCATTATAAAAGTCAACCCATTTCTGGTACTTTGCATTTGGCAACAGTGTGGCAAACTAAGACAAAAATCAACTAGTATTTTAATCACTCTTAATATTTAGTATGTTCATATCACACCACAGACATGAACAGAATGACAACAACTTCCCATATCATGGCATTTTCCTGTGGAGACACAGGTCGTCTGAACATCCTCTGAGCACTAGGGGGCTGACCACAAGCTTATCTATGTGGAACTCTCAGGAAATGATGGATCTACTCTGCTGTTTCTAAAGTATTCCTTGCTGAATGGTTGAAGAGAAAATGGTAGGAAAGTCTGGCATCCCAATCACCAAGATAGCAGTAATATGTCTCAGTTTTGCAGTGAATTTGAGCATTAGTATATTTGCATGGTATATTAGTTAGCCAAAGGGGTGCTGAGGCAAAATACTAGAATCTGTTGGCTTTTATAAAGGGTATTTATTTGGGGTAGAAGTTTACAGTTACCAGGTCATAGAGCGTAAGTTACTTCCCTCACCAAAGTCTGTTGCCATGTTTTGAAGCAAAATGGCTGCCGACTTTCAGCCTTCCTCTTCCTCTTGGAGCTCCATGGTCCCAGCTTCTTCCAATATCAACTGTAGGCTGGGATAAGTCTTGTGTCTCTTCCCAGGGCTCGATTCTCTTCACAGAGTCAGCCGTAAATTCTCAGATGAACAGCTTGTCTCTCTTCCTGGGGCCTATGCCATGTCTAACGGAACCTTCTCTCTTTCCTCATGTATCTGCTCCTTCTGTGTGTTTACTTCCTAGCATCCAGGATCAAAATTCCAACTCTCTTCTCTCCCATGTAGTTTTCTCTACGCGTCCTACTGATGTGGACTAATAAAAACCTTAATCATAATTTAATCACGCCCAGGTACAGACCAGTTTACAAACATAAGCCAATATCTATTTTTGGAATTCATAAACAATGCCAAACTGCTACACATAGCTAGAAGTAAAACAGTCCCGCAAGTGCATTTTTATGCCAAATTAAACCAAATTCTGAGAAATATTCTTATGGTTACTTGTAAAGTCCTTATTTATATGGAAGCCATTAAGCCTAGCTTCAACCCTAAGCTTTACTTGAGCCCGGCTTTTCCCAGAATAGACACCTACATGCATGTTGGTGTTGTGCAAACCAGAGGGGCTGAGAGAGGCCTGAGCACAATTGTTTGACCAAAACAAAAATGTCCAGTTTGGAAACTGATGATTTTTACGGATTCTGTTTTGACGTCATCTTGAGTCACTTATGCATCTTCTGATTGTGCAGTTACTTCATTGAGCCTTCTTGTCACATTGAATTATAGCAAGGTACCATTGGATTTAGAAGTGATTTCTAGGAAACCATAGCCCATTGTTAATTGATTGAGTTACCAGTAGCCAAAAAAATTAAAATACTAATAGCTGCATAATAATCCACCCCCCACTGTAGTATGTGAATACATTTTAGTATAGCTATTGCGATGAGACCTAAACTATCTGTTCTAAATGAAGTGTGTTTAGAACTCGTAACAATTTGAAAAGGACTTTTCGAGCTCCGTGACAGCAGTGACTGCTCAGAATCCTCTTCATGTATACCTCCTGCGTTCCACAGAACAAGTTCACTCACTGTGTGTTGACTGAGTGAATACAAAACAAAGCCATATGGTGGTTTCCTGAAAACTTTTTCCCTGTGGAAATTTTTCAAAGCAGCTGTGCATAACGACTTAGATCCCTCATGATCATTGACTCTGCCTTGAGATGATTATTAAAATTCCTTATACTTAAAAGTATTCACTAAATATTACTATAGTACAAAAAGCAGTGCACTAATGCAAGAAATTCTCTATTGTTGTTCCATTTCTGACTCAAGTTAACTGTGTGACCAGAGATTAAGGATGCAAATTACCTGAGCTGTGTTTTCCTCATCTGTAGAATGGAACAAAAAATATGGGGTAAGATAGTTTCTAATGTCACTTAAAGCTTTAAAAATTTTATGGCATTTCAATCTGTCCACACACATAGCACTTTTCCAGTTTTAATCATTGATAGTTTCCCAACTTTTTCTCATTCCTCTTAAGCCAGGTAAGTCAAACAGGAATGCAGTCTTCCTCTAGTAATTTGAAATGGGTTAAAAAAAGAAGCAAATAAATAAATAAATAAATAAATAAATAAATAAATAAATAAATAAATAAGAAAAAGAACTATCTTGTGCTTCTGAGGATTTTTACCCCTTTTATAAAATATTCTATATTAGGAATGTTTAACTGCATTGCTGTAATAGCCTTGCCATCCCAGAATGTACTTAAATGCAATGGAATCTATTTTGTCTTTTCAGCTTATTATCTTTTGGGGGAACAAAGTGCATACTAATTATCACACTTTTTTCAGAGCCTTCCCTTGGAACAGAATAAGTTAACTTCCATAGGAAACATTCTATTGTTGTAATTGTTTTTACTGTGAAGAAATGCTCACAGGCATATGTTCAAAGTTTTTGTTTGCCATCCAGTAAATCTGGGCTCAAATAATTAATTTTTAAAATAAAGTATTTTGTATTCAAAATACTGTGGAGGCAATATATGAGATAGAATATTTATACAGAATGGCACATAGTTTTAATTTCACTATTATAAAAATTATGCTTTACCTGTAATGAATAATAATGGAAATATCCTTGGAAAAATGTAAAAATGCCTTTTATTCACAAGGTGTCAGTGTTTTAATCCTTAAGGGAAGTATTCAGTGCATTCATATTAGGCACCATCTATCCATCAATCAAGACCAAAACATGAGGGATGACATTCAATAGACTAAGTTCCATACCATTATTAACTAAATCCATGTAACTGTATAATATTACTCTGCCTAGCAGCCCTCCTTTTATACAAAAAAATTAACTTACTTTTTTTAGTATATCTTGAGTATGACTGCTAAACTATCATTTAAAATTCTGAGTTCCAGCTGGAGGACACCCAAGGAAATAAGCCTTCAGGATGAATACTATTGAAATATGAAGAGACTGAATTATACTATAAATTATTTAATATTACCAGATTGTCTGACTATGCAAAAATCATGGTACAAAGAATCACAACAGATTACCAAAGGACAGAGCAAGCATTCCTTTTCAGGGTTTTGCCCTTCTACTTGTGTTTTAAAGTGCTGGCTTTTAGTCCTTGAGAAGTTTACATTCTCTTAATATAAAGTAACGGGATTTGGGTCCCACTTTAATATTGGTTTATATTGCATTGAGAAAATGATTTGACTTAGATGTGGCTGTAACTGAAAACAATATAGTCTGGTATAAATATAATCAAAGAGGCTCTCACACTGAATGGGAGACATCCTCTCTACTAGAAAGCTATTTATTTTGCCGCTAGGAATATTAAGGAGGGTTTTAAAAATTGTTGCTTCAGAGGGTTGACGGAGGATGGGAAGGATGTCTTCATAACAGCAGTTGTCTGAACGTGACTTGCAGCGTGGATGGTGAGTTCACTACGTGGACAAAGAGTGGGGAGGGCATTCCAGACCAGAGGGAATTGCTTGTGTAGAGGCATGGAAGCATGAAGTAGCATGTTGAGTTCTGGGGACTAAAAATAATTTGATGTTATCAGAGCACAAAATGCAAGGGAGTTTGGTATTGAAGCTTTAGACATACAAAGGTAGCCAACCAAATCATACTTTTAAGGACTTTAGACAGGGGCATGATACATCATATTACCTTACTGAGGGACGTGATTTTTAAAACAATTTAAATCAATAATCAGAGTCTATAGGAGTGGTCATTGATGAATCTATTAATGATTTCCAGAGGGTTAAAGAAATGCACTTTGTCCCCATCCCCTTTTGTTAATATTTCCTAATAGTAACGTGAATTCTAGTGACTTGGTATTACTTTGGGTTAATCTCCTCATCTCTCTTTTGCATCCACCAGAAAGAAGAGAGATTCAGGCTTTCATATTTGTGGGTCATATGGTTGTATTGTCATCAACTAGCAGTGGGTTTAAAATAGACTAGTGGCTCTGCAATCCTAATCTTCATCACAATGAAGTGTTATAGATCATTATCCTAACAACCTTTATCAATTTGTGGACATAGTCTCCAACATTGAACTAAATTAGTTAGTAACTTTACGTAGAAACAGCCCACTCAGTTATTCTGACATGCATTTTGCAACAAATTGATCGGGGAAAGTATGAGATCTTAAAATTAAGTGTTTATGTTATATTCCTGTGGTCTTTATTGTTGCTTTTTGTTTGTTTATAAAGGCTGAGCACAGTTCTCAGTCATATCCACATAAAAAAAGTTTGTTCTACTATGGAGTAGAACTTTGCATCCTTGAGATCCCAAGTTACTTCTACAGGATAATTTAGGCCTTCTTTCCCTTTACCCTCTTCCTTTGTGCTATGTATTCTATGTACACATCTGTATATCCTTGTCAGGCTTTTTAGGGTTCATAAGAGATTATAAATCTTTTGGCCACCTCAGCATCCTTTAAAGCACATGCTTCTATATTAAGACAGGAACATGGCATTGCTGTAGTTCAAATATTGTCAGACAGTCTAATCTATAACTAACTGATGCTCATTATTGGTTAAAAGGCTCTGTCTTAGTTTACCAGGGCTGCTATAACAAAGTACCAGAGACTAGTAACAACTTAAGAACAGAAATTTATTAATTCACAGTTCTGGAGGCTAGCAAACTGAAACCAAGGTATTAGCAGGGCCGTGCCTCTTCTTAAAGAGGGAATCCATTGCACGCCTCACCTCTGGCTTCTGGTTGGTGGCTGGCAATCCATGGTGTTCCTTGGCTTGTGGCATAACTCAGTCTCTGCCTCCATCACGTGGGCATTGCTCTGTGTCTCTCTCTCTTACTTGCCATGTCCTAATTCCCTCTGATTATAAAAACAACAATCATATTGGATTAGGGCCCACCTTAATCTAGTTTGGCCTTGTTATGACTAATAACATCTTCAAAGATCCTCTTTACAAAAGTTCACATTCACAGGACTGGGGTTAGGATTTGAACATGTCATTATGGGGACTCAATTCAACCCATAACAGATTAATTTATGTTTTTAAAAAGGGCTCCTTGAGGAAATAGGTGGTAAATTGCCTGAGACGTGTGTAGTCTATGCTAAATGTAGACGGCTCTCTGTTAGCCTGGAAGATCACTGCCTTGCTGGACAGCATGCTTTCGCTTGCCAGCAGTTTGGCATCCCTCCAGATCCTGGCCCCACCAAAGTGCTTTCCCAGTGGTGGGAGAGGTGGGAGAAGGTAGTTACCGTTTAATGGGCATGAGTTTCTGTTTGTCATGATGAAAATATTCTGGAAATAGATAATGGTGAATGTTGCACAATATTGTCAATGCACTTAGTATCATGGAACTGTTCACTGAAAAACAGCTGAAATGATTTTTATGTTACACATATTTTACCACATTTAAAAATTAAATAAAAAAGAAATAATGGAAATTCATATCTGAAAAAAAATTGTACTTTGGCGTCATGCTCTTGCCTTATCTTCTGAGGGGTATGATGGAAATCACCTTTTTTAGGGAGGCCCATAGAGAAAATGTTCCAATGAACTAGAAATAGATGCGTCTCTTCTAAGTGAGTAATCCACCCCCACCCCCCGTCACGGAAATCTCTGAATCATTTAACTAATCATGTTTCTTTCTTGCCTTTGTTAGAAATTTTGAGCCAAATGTACAGTTTGCCTATATCAATATATGCAACATAAAGCATGCATTTTGTGTACTTTGTTCAATGATATTTCTCCAAACATTATTTTCCATTTCTCAAAGGTTACTACCAACTTTTAAAAGTAATATTTAATCCTTTTATAGTGAACAATTTTTTCTATATATCTTAAATTTTCATGGAAAAGAATTGTTAGAAGATTTCAGAGTAGGAAGCTTCAGGAATCAGTCTTCCCACTAAAACAACTATTGAGCTGCAGTAACTGTCTGACTCAACTATTCGGAAACTCCAGACACTAATGGAACACTGTGCAGCATCCAAGGAAGAGCTGAAGGAAGAGCCTGGTAAATTGAGTCTCCTGGATAATTGCACCTCAGATACTGACTTACACTGAAATTGCTTACTGGCTCCATGTTTAGTTAAACCCTCACATGGAGCACTATTCTCTGGGAACTCACTTTCAGGGAGCTCAGAATTTTCCAAACCATCAATTGCTGATTTTTGGTGCTCAGGAGTTCAGTTCTCAGCTTATCCCTTTTCTCTTGTATTTTACTATTACCTGCGAGGAGAAACCCAGCTGCACTTTCCATACATAGCCTGGAAATCTCCTCAGCTAAAGATCCCATTTCACCACTATAAAATTCTGCCTTACACTTGACATCAGAACTCAATTTTGCCAAGTTCTCTGCCACTTTAAAACAAGGGTTGATTTTCCTCCAGTTTCCCATAATACATCCATAATTTTCTTCTAAGGCCTCATTGGAAGTACCTTTAACCATATTTCTACCAACATTCTCTGCAAAGCAATCTAGGTCTTTTCTATCAAGCGTAACACAATTCTTCCAGAATCTATTATTTACCCAATTAAAAACCTTTTTAACATTTTTGGTATTTGCAATAGAACACCCCACTTTCCAGGTACCAAAATCAGTTTTAGTCTGCTAGGCTGCTGACAGTCATATACCAAAAATGTGTTGGCTTTTACAATGGGAATTTATTAGCTTATAAGCTTACAGTTCAGAGGCTGAGAAAAATGTTAAAATCTAGGTAACATAAGGTGATATTTTCTCCCTGAAGGCTGGCTGCTGGCGATCCTGGATACCGCTGTCACATGGCAAGGCACAAGGTAGTATCTGCTGGTCTATCTGTTTGACTTGGAAATCCCACTACTAGATATATACCCAAAAGAATTGAAAGCAGGGGCTTGAACAGATATTTTCACACCAATGTTCATAGTGGTGTTATTCATCGTTGCCAAAAGATGGAAGCAAAGCAAGTGTCCCTCAACTGATGAATGAATAAATAAAATGTGCTATATACATACAATGGAATATTATTCAGCTGTGTAAAGGAATGAAATCCTGATATATGCAACATCCACTCCCAAGCCTATTGGTTTTACATGTAGTACATATGAAGATATAATGTTGGGTGAAAGAAGCCAGACATAAAAAGAACAAATTTCTATGGCCTCATAATTTGAAACTATTAGAATAAGCAAGCTCACAGAGTCAGAATATAGGCTGCCAGGGGATGGGTTGGGGATAAGATATGGGAAGTTAAGATTTAGAATTTAGAGTTTTTATTTGAGGTGGTAGAAAAGTTTGGGTAATAGATGGTGGTGATGACAACACAGCATTGTGAATGTAATTAACAGAACTGAATTATATATTTGAATATGGTACATAGGGAAAATTTTATGCTGTGCATATGTTACTAGAAAAAAAATCAAAACAAAACAAAACATAGGACTGAACAAAAGAAACAGTGAATGCTAATGTAAACCATGGACTATAATTAATAGTACAATGATAAAAATGTGCTTTCATCAATTGTAATAATATACCACACTAATGAAAACTGTTAGTAATAGGGTGGTATATAGGACTCTGTATTTTATGCAGGATTTTTCAGAAAATCTATGACTTTTCTAATAAAAAAAATTCTTATGAAACTGGACAGTTGATTTAGTTATTAATAAAAGCTCTAAAATGCCAGTGATGTATTGCTTATATACTCAGTTTTAAAGTATGATAAATACTTGCTTGTTCATATATTCATGTGCATATTTTCTGCACTTGACTTTTTGTCATAAAATTGATTTTGCTGTGTAGAATTATCAGACCAGTTTTTCTCTTTTTGTAATTGAAAAAATTCCAAACCCATTTTTCTTTAGTTAAATATATGATTAAAATTTTAGTAGAAAGAAAAAAATAAAGTTAATCAGATGCCCGGCCCTAATGAGCTTTCTTTGTGGTCATTACACATCCACCACATGTCATCCCCCAAACTCCAAACAGAAAGAAGATAAAGCAAAACTGTATATACTTTAAAAAACATGGGTTATGGAAAAGGCACTCTGATCTTTCAAACAACTACTTAATCACTGTACTCAGAAAACTTTTAAATCAAAATCAGGTAGAAAAATATAATCTCAAGTTTCACACAAGTGAAGTTCTAAGATTTTGTTTTCCCAGTTGCTACAGAAATGTCCCCTGTGGAGGAAGGGGTAGGGAATGTGCCCTTCTAAATATTTGCTGCCTTGGGCCAAACTTTTTTCATCAGATGACCTCATATAAGAGCCTTATCTTTGTAGTTAAAGAAATAGAAAATAAAAAGGCCAAAAGTCAAGCGATGTCACACTACTGGCGTTTGATGTGCGATCATGGAGGTGGAAGAGAGAGACAATGTGAACCTAACTACTTTATCTCAGTGACTTCAATAACCCCTGACCCTCACTGCTCTCTAAGCCACCCCTAGTAACCTCGACTTTCTTCAATACCCAAATTCTGTAGTCTTTTCTCCTTAACTTTCTCCCATTTCTTTCTTTAATACCTTCTTAACTTTTTCTCTTCTATTCTCTTATAACCTGTTGTAGGAAATGGCCGATGGTCAGGAATACAGAAAAATGGATCATATTTCATTGGGAGCAAGTAATTTAGGCTACTACATTCCCATCCTTATACTCCTTACCCCAAACAATTATTAAAAAGAAGGTTTTTGAGATTTGTTTTCCTGCTCTGATGATCCACAAACATCCAAAGATCATAGTTTAGTCTTGATAGGCCAACTCTTGGTGCCTGATTCTCTAATTGCAGATAGATAGATAGATAGATAGAGAGAGAGAGAGAGAGAGAGAGAGAGAGAGAGAGAGATTTGGTTTCCTAGGCTGCTCTAAGCAAATACCATGAAATGGATCCTGCAAAGGTTAAACAATGGGAATTTATTTGCTCACATTTTTGAGGCTGGGAAAATATCCAAATGAAAGCAACGGCAAGACAGTGCTTTTATCCTGAAGACTGGCTACAGGTCATCATTGGATCCTCTGCCACATGACATGGCACATAGTGGTGTCTACTGGTCTCTCCCTTCTCTTCTGGCTTTCGTTGATTTCAGATTCTTCGTCCTGTGTCTTTCTCTATGTCTGAATTTAATTCTCTTATAAGGGACTTTGGTAATAGGATTAAGACTCACCCTCCTTGAGATAGGTCCTCATCAAAAGGTCCTATTTACAATGGTTTCATACCCACAGGAATGGATTAACTTTAAGAACACATTTTTCTGGGGAACATACAATTCTAAATCATCAGAGATAGATTTATGTAAATGTATATAAAGCAAGCACTACACAATTTTAAGGTCTTACACACATGTTCACACATATGTTCACATACATACTGCTATTGTGGGGAAGCACAATAAAATATCTGGGGATTAATCCAAAATGAAAGAAACAAGACAATTGATATCTCAAACTGTGTGTTTAGATTTCTTTCAAAGCACGTTGCATAGAAATCAGTACATCTTTTTAAACCTTGCTAAATTTAGATAGCCAGACAACAAAGGGTATGATGTTCTGGGCTCTCATATCTGGATCACTTTGATGATCCAGATAATTAAAAAAGAGTTTATATTAAAATAATTAATATAATTAATTAATTATAATAATTAAAAAATAGTTTATATTAAAAATAGTGAGCATGATATGGAAGCTATTAGAATTCACTTTAATATGCTAACTCATTTTAACTCAAAGCAGTTTTCCTAGCCTTAAAATCAGTGGAAGTAAAGATGCAGACTGACTCCACCAGTGTCTCTTTGAGGCATCACATCTGGGGAGATAACGCTGCTGGTCCTCACAGGACTAGGGAGAGAGTTTACCTGCATGCTTCCTGAGCCGTGCGCTTCTATGTCACAGCTGGATAGCACAGTTTACATAGCCAGAGGTTGACATTATAGTCATTTAGACAATCAAGCAGTACACATTGCAGGAAAAGGGAGAGAAATACAGAGAAGGCTTGTAATCCATTTGAGCAATGTGTTAGTCAGCCAAAGGTGTGTCATGCAAGATACCAGAAATCTGTTGGCTTTTATAAAGGATATTTATTTGGGGTAGAAGCTTATAGCTACCAGGCCCTAAAGAGTCCAACTCAAGGTACCATAAGAGGTACTTTCTCACTCAAAGTCATTTGCCATGTGTTGAGCAAGATGGCAGTTGATGTCTCCAAGGGTTCAACCTTCCTCTTCCGCGTAAGGCTCTGTGGTCCCAGCTTCTTCCAATCTCAGCCCGAGGCTAGGCTAAGTTTCATCTCTCTCCTGGGGCTCATTTCTCTCTGGCCTCAACTACTCTTCTCTCTCCACAAGGCCAGCTGTAAACTCTCAGGTGAATGGCTCGTCTCTCTTCCCAGGGCCTCTGCCGTGTCTAATGGAGCCTTCTCTCTTTTCTCAGGTATCTGTTTCTCTGTGTATTTACTTCCCCGGGTTCAGCATCAAAACTCTAACTCTCTCCTCTGCTGTATAGGTTTTCTCTGTGAGTCCCCGCCCACCAACATCTTACTAACGTGGCCCAATCAAAGCCCTAATCATTATTTAATCAAGTAAAAGTGAAACCTCTGAATCCAGTATACTCTAATATGCCCAGAGGAACAGACCAGTTTATGAACATAATCCAATATCTATTTCTGGAATTTATAAACAATATCAAACTGCTACAAGCAGCCATACCAATGCGTGAAAAGAACATTAAAAGACAATAGAGAAAGTGCAAGGTAATAAGGAGTATATAATCAAATGCTGGCTAAATTTGAGGTTCATGGATGGAAGGAATATTTGGACCTGTGGTAGTGCACAACAGTGAATTAATCATACCCAATCTTTTTGTTAACAATTACTAAGACTGACTCTAGCTACAAATCTGATCCAAAAGAAGTCCCGCAGCATGGACTACTGAGACTCAAAGGACATGTCCCAGTTAGAACTAGATTGCTATGATCAAATAGAAAAAAATTGACAACTGATCAAGGACATGTATTTTTGGATCTCTTAACCTTACATATATAAATTACTTGCTTCATATTTTGAAGCCTAATTAGAGTTTGATCCCCATTTTGCAAAGTGTATTCTGTAAAACATTTTTCTTAAATATTTAATAAGTATTCCTTAAAAGAAGGTTTTTTACAGCTAATTGTTTGGGACATAATGAGTAAAACAAAGTAAAAAACAGTTTTCCTTAAGCAAGACTTCTCAGAGTTCTTCGTATGTTAATTTGCAACTTGAATCTTTTAAAGGGAGGAAAAAGTATTCATTTTTTTCCCTAAGTTATTTGACCAAGCAACCCTGTTTTTCAAATTGTATTAACATCTCATGGGACTAATGATTCATGTAAGCTTTGGTAAACACTACTTTAAAATTATGATCACAGCTCATGCAATCATACAGGTATTGAGCTGCAGGAAACCAGAGAGATAGTTTAATCCATACTCCTTTTTTAAAGACAAGGAAACCAAATGTATTTCCCATGCTCAAGATAATCAGACAGATGGTTTGTAATTCAAGCTTTTTCTTCTAAGTGTGATTTTTGGCAAGTTATTTAACTTCTGGTAACCCAAATTTTCTTCCCTGAACACAGAAATAATAATATGACTTGTGGTAATGTCTTGAAAATTAAATGAAGGAATGAATGTAAACATGCAGAACAGTTCCAGGAGTGTCTAGTAGCTATCAAGTTCTAGTTCCTTCCCTACTCCAAGATTGATTAGAAGAGGCTCTAAATTGCCTGACATCCAAATCTTTGATCTGATGGAGCTTAATATACCTTGGAATGTTCTTGCAATTTATCTTTAAAAACTCAGTGTTGTTTTATTTTGTTTTTTGTTTCTTTTTGTTTGGTAGATATTTATGCCACCTCGGTAGTATTCTCACCTAAACATGTTATCTTTTACATAGACGATGACAGACTGGTCCTTTTTATGTGGTTCCTTGAGAGCTGTGTTTCATCAGGACAAGATTGTCTTACAAAGAGGCCGGTATGTTGTGCCATGATTTCTCAGCCCTTTGAATAGAAATGTCTCTGTCTTACTAACTGGCTGCAGTTTCATAAAATGCTAAGATTAATACTTCTGTTGGAGGGCACAATGGCCCTTCCCAAGGGTTAAGGCATTGTAGATACAGGAAGAGTTTCAGAGCACATGTTATTCAAACCCACTGTGAACGTATATAGCTGCTCCAGGCATTGGACAATGAGAGGGAATGGCTAGTTAGCAATGCCTATGACCTTCACTGACAGCAGGAACCGCTCACCCGGAATGGATAGACCAGAGTTCAGGGACACATAACTGCCCTGAGAAACATTGTGCTGATAGAGGGGGCAATCAGAGGAAGTAGTATTATGTGATGCTCAATGGAATAAAGATCTGGGTGTGTTTTATAAATTATAGTATGTTAATTTTAGAAAGTATGAAATATGAAATACAGTATTTGCCCTGAATTAGAAAAAGAAGATTGATTAAATAATGAATGTCAAACTAGGTAAAGAGAAGAACTTAAAAAGCATTCCCAAGAGTCACATATTTCATGAATTTGGGGTCAATATATGCTGTAACAGTGGCCTAAGTTAGATGACTTCACAGCTTCTGATGACAGAATATTCTGTGCATTAGGTTTTGTAGCCTAATGATATAGACTCTGTGGTGCTGCATTCAACAAGGATAACAAAACCCCAGAGATTAAATTTCTGCATTCTTGTGTTCTTTTTGGAAACTCATCTGGCCTTTTACCAATCACCAAGCAGGTCAAGTACGTGCTTCTGTTAGGAAGTGTCACTCAGCACTTCTCACATTCATTGGCCAAAACAAGGTAAATGGCCACACCCGAGAGCAACAGGCTAGGAAAATGCAATCTGACCATTTGCCCAGGAAAGGTTTTTTTTTCCTACAGTATTTGGTATAAAAATTGAAGGCAGGTCACTGACTGGGCTATTTGGGTTATGTGCCTATTTTTGAACCATAAACTACGTCCTCGAAGATAAAGAACTCTGCCCATGAGTGGGGTGGGGGTGTGTGGTTTAGTCTAATAAGAAATACTTAGACTGGATTATCAGAGGAACTCATTTGCCTGATAACATTTTAAGGGGAATGGAAAGCTGTACAGGCAAAAATAACAGATGTCGAGTACAGCAAAAAGCAACTATGAACTCACAAACAGGACCATATTGAGTTTACCAATACCTGTAACCTACCTATCTATTATACCTTCTAATACCAATGCAGCTACCAATTACCAAATGGGTGGATCTGAATTTTATTTACATATATTCACCCTGTCTTTGTTCCAGAAGCCCTCCTTTAAGCCTTATGAAAAGATCAACTACAGAGGAGGAGATTTCTTTTTCCTGTTTTTTTGTCAGATATAAATAGATGGCAGGAAGATTAATTTCCTGCGTTGACTTTTTATCTCTTCTCTCTGGGTGGGTAAAATGTGGTCAGATGTCAGTGCATGCAGCCCATGAGGTGAGGGCGAGGTGAAGTTCACTCACAAAGACAAGCTGTCTGGGTGGGGTGGGGGAGTAGCAGGGTACCTTTTGATTTGCACAAGGTGCCTTAACCTTCCCAAGCATCATACATTTGGGGCTGAGTCTTTTGGAAGGGTCTTCTAATTTCTTTTCCCGGGGAGGGGGTAGCTTTCTATGTTCCTCTAAATATGCTCTCTAGGGTGGTGGCCAATCTTGCATGGTGTGCCAGAGACAACTCCAATTTGCATTCCCAGCATCAGTAGAGAATCTAGGACAGAATAAATAAAGATTATGTGATTTCCTTGAAAATAGCAAGTCCAGCTCTTTGTTGGTAAGGAAAGCCTCATTTTTGTGTGACACGGGGTAGCAACAGATTTACTTTGCCCTTAATTTGTTTAGGACTGAACGTTTGACCCAGTTCTGGCCAATTGACCTTGAAGGAGAGTGTGTCCTTGTGGGCTTTTGAGAAATACCTTTTCTCTCTGAGAAAAAGATCAAGTCATATCTTTTTTTTTTTTTTTCCATTTTTCTTTTTGGAAATGATTATGTGAGAATGTAATGCCCAAATCTAGGGTGGGAAATGTAGACCATAAAACTTAGAACCTCCGAACCTAGGCTGCCATTCTGAGGCTGGCAATGCAGAAAGAACCTAAGCTCTGAATAATGTTGCTCAGTTGAGGAAATGCCACCTAATGAACTCTTGTAATGACCTCCTACCTGCTGTGCTGATATATTTTTTCCTGATTTCCTACCCGTAATAGGCACTGATGACTTTTTCTGTGTGCCTCCCACCACATCTTTTCCCCCTCTTCGTGCCTGAATTAAGACCTCCAGCTCCCTTGGGTCTGTTATCTGTCTAGAAAGTCTTGTCAATTTTAAAAGGCTCTAACCTTTTAACAACCATTTCTGCTGCTTTCTGTACACTTTTTAATTTCTCATCTGCTTTCCCTGGAAATCTGATGCCTGATTTGGACACAATTCAATCCTCTGTCCTTATGAAGACAGCTGCTGAGTGAATACTTAGAATTTAAATTCTGCCCTTAGATTAGAGTTCTCTGGCCTTCTTAAAATATTTCTAGAAAGCAGATAGAATATATGCTGCTGTGAACTAAGCTTTTATTGCTTTAATCCTGACTTACAGTGAAAGATTGCTTCCAAATAAGAAATTCCCAAAATAGTTACATTTTAAAACAATACTTACTTTTTAATACATTTGATGTAGAAAGGCACTGAAAAATGCAGAATCACCAGGAGAAAAAAACTTTATTAGTGACTAAAGCAACTTACCTGAAAGGAACATTTTAAGCAGATCTTAATACAAAACAATGTCCCTTTGATACATCAGGTTGTTAAAAATCACCCAGCTCTCTGCTCCTTTTGCTCCTCCCAGTCCATGTGCTAAATATTTTACATACTACTTCACTGAATCCTTACAACCACTTTGCAAGGCTAATTCCCATCTTACAGAGGCAGAAACTGAGGCTCTGAAATATTCCCCAATGAGCTCATGGTCACCCAGAGAGTAAGAAGCAGAGCCATTCTCCAGAGGAGACGAATGCTTCTGGGGAGCAGCTGCAAATGCTGTCCTCTCTTTGCTATTGGGAGATGTGGAGTTACCCAGGTGGTTCTGGAAACATGCAATTTTAGGAATAGATGGATCTCAGAAATCATCCAGTCTCCTGGTTTTCAAACAGGCTCTGCTTAGTGATCCAACATATTGGCTTCCACACATGAATTTAAAGAGAAGGGCTCTGCAGCACAAAGTAATATGAAAACTCCTGACTTCTCCCCCAACTTACACTTTACAGACAGGAAAACTGAAGTTCAGAAAGGCTGCTTGAATGGCTTCATTTTAAAGTTGGATTTTTCAGTCCAATGCTCTTGCTACTGCACTGCAAGAGTAATTCCTTAATAAAATATATGAGACAGTTTGGTTTCTACCAGTTCCTTTTGCAGCTTCTTTGAGCTTCTATTAAAAAGAAATAAAGCTAAATGTGATAAGTGTTTATACAATAGCAAAATCGCCTGGAAGCAATCATTGCTCCTTTGGAATTATAAAGGCACCATCAGTCTTGGATCCATTCAACATAAAGGTATTGTTGGGGCCATTCTTTAAAACTGGCCCCAACAGGGTACCCAACTGGTAGATCCACTGACAGAGCTTCCAGTAGTGCAGGAGGTACACAATAATATTAGTTCCTCCATTAGAATAGCTGGCAGATGAAAATAAATGTCCCAAGTTCATCGACCAAAAATTGGAACCAAATTCAATGTAAAATTTGATTCTGACTTATTTAAAGAAAAATAAAATTTTTCAAGGAGTTTCAGTAAAAAGCAAGGAATCATGGAAAGGGATCAGGAAGAAGTAAATTCCAAGATAATCAGAAACTATATTTTACATGAGGGTTTTAGGATGAAATCAACAGCTTTAATTGGACCCAGATGTTAATAGGTAGCCAGGGGCATATTATGGGACACAGATGAAGAGAGCTTCATGTTCCATAATAGAAATATTTTGCTTCAAGTGTTGAGCTGCTGTATGCGCAGCTGCAGATGTGGGAGGGTTGATTGTTTTCCTTTGTTCTTCTTAGCAGCTCTCCTTTCAGTTCTATCTGTTAAGAAAGACGTTTACTACTCACAGTGTAATTTGAAATCTCAGAAGACAAAGATTCAATTTTCGAGACTTCTACTTGGTTTGGTTCTTAGAGTTAGGTAAACAAGGCTGGGTGGAAAAGACCAGAACTTCTAGGGACTCTTCTGCTCCTCCATAGGATTTATTGAGCCAAAATAAAGTAATTAAAGCAAGTCTTTGGGGGCCCTATTATCTTCCCTGTCCTCCACTCATCCAAGTGGCTCTATCCAATTCCAGGGACATAGACTTTGTCCAAGTCCAAAAAAATCTCACTCTTATTTTGGAAATCAATTCCTATTGAAGGGCTAGTTGAGAAATGTTTAATGAGTTTCTTTACCTAAATTTTCATTCTCATTAGGAATTTACACCCAAAGGAATAAATCTCCTGTACCAGTTTGATATTGTTTATGAATTCCAAAAATAGATATTGGATTATGTTTGTAAACTGATCTGTTCCTCTGGGCATATTAGATTGTATTGGATTCAGAGGTTTCACTTTCACTTGTTTAAATTATGATTAAGGCTTTGATTGGGACATGGCAGTAGGACTTCCAGAGAAAACTACAAGGCAGAGGAGTTAGTAGGAGTTTTGATCCTGGAGCCTGGGAAGTAAGCACACAGAGAAGCAGATACATGAGGAAAGAGAGAAGGCTTCATCAGACGCAGCAGAGGCCCCAGGAAGAGAGACGAGCCATTCGCCTGACAGTTACAGCTGGCCTTGTGGAGAGAGCAGAGTAGCTAGGTCTGGAGAGAAATAAGCCCTGGGGAGAGACAAGACTTGTCCCAGCCTGTGGCTGAGATTGGAAAAAGCTGGGACCACGGAGCCTTGGGAGGAGGAGGAAGACTGAACTCTTGCAGATATCACCCGCCATCTTGCATCAACATGGCAAAAGACTCTGGGTGAGAAAGTACATCTTATGGTACCTTGAGTTGGACTCTTTAGAGCCTTGTGACTGTAAGCTTCACCCCAAATATGTACCCTTTTAAAAACCAACTGATTTCTGTGTTTTTGTTTTTTTTTTTTTTGCATCAGCACCCCTTTGGCTGACTAATACATCTCCAAAGCTAGAATTTTGCTGACTGAGGCAGCCACTGAGGGGAGAGAAAAGAGAGATGGGAACAAACTGACTTCCATAGGGCTTCTTCTTAAGGTCAGCCTTTTATCTCAAGTATTCCTGTGTCCCTTTGTAAACCTTGAGAATAGCTTTCCTTTTTGTACACATGAGGGTGTTCTGCCTGGAGAACACTCTGGATATAAGCGACTACAGAAACATGCAGTGTTTTCAGGTTTAAAACCATGTGCAGCCCTGTGTCAACCTTGAGAACTGATGTACAGTAAAACTTCTATGAGTGTCTTCTTAGGCAGAGAGGCTTTCACCCCACGCGGAAATGGAGCTGACTATCCTGTAAGCAGCAAGAACAACAATATTTCCCCCACCGCCTTTCTCTTCAGACTGGTAATAAATTTCAGTGACTCAGTACCTCATAACATACAGAGAAGGGCACACTTTTCCACAGGCTGTGGTTCCATAAGAAGAGCTAGAATGGTTGGGGCTTAAACCTTTATTCCTCAACTCTGGTGAAAGGAAGTCTTTATTTTCTTCCATATCATAGCAACTTTTTCTCTTGATTTTGGATCATCTATCAAGGAAAAGGAGAGAAACTTTTTTGGTGTCTGTCATGGCAGAAACTCTCCAAAATTGAGCACCCACCAGGGAGTATTGGACTCAAGCGAGATGTCTATTTATGATTGCCTTTAACCTCCTCTTCAATTTTCTCTTCATTGAATCCCTAGGTAATTCCTATTCCCATCATTTAGATGCTTAGACAGCACATTCCAGAGCTGTCCTTGACTTCTTTCTCTCACCCTCACATCTAATCCATAAGCAAATTCTGACAGTTTGACTTTTGAAATCTATCCACGATCTGACAACTTTTCACCATCTCCATTGTGAGTGCTTTGGTTCAGGTCACCACTATATCTTGCCCAGATTATTGCAATAGCCTCCTAACTGGTCTCTAATGAAGTCATTCCCTGCCCCTGCCCACCCCCCCCCTCCCCCCCAATCTCAGCAGTGGTAGATGAGCTTATGTCAGATCCCTGCCTTGAATGCTCCCAGCTCCTTCTGTCTCTTGGAATTCTTATAATAGTGTGCAATGCCCCTTGTTAAATCTGTGAGTGCATGTCCACCAAAGTTCTCCCTGGCTTGGGGCCCTTGTACTTGCTCTTCTTTCTGTCTGTCTGGAGTATTTTCTTCTTGGATTCTGCCCAAATGTGATTTTCCCTTTGGAGCATTCTCCCATGCCCCATTTTAAAGTTGGCCCCTTTTCACAGTAGCACCCTCTCCTTTCTTCTCCTACTTTATTATTATTTTTTCCCTTAGAACTTACCCACATCTACCATACTATATATTTACTTATTTTCTGACTTTACATACTAAATGGTAAGGTGACGGTTTGGAGATGTTTGCACTGCTTTATTCCCATTGCCCAGGAAAGTATCTTATGTATGAAAAGCATTTATTGACTGACTTGATTGGAGGAATGGGCCAAGCAAACCCAAGCTCTCTGCCCGTTTCCTTTTGGACTAGGCCTCTAATTTCCTGCACTGATTACCTTGGATTCTCTCAAACAGAGGCCTTCATGTGGAGGCAACCTGATCCTGTGCCCTTGACAGTAATACTTCTACTTCATTCTCTAGAAGGAAGCCTCACATACTCCCATAGTGTCCTCAGTGATTGAAAGCAGCCATCAGGATCTCTCCATCTTCTGTGCAAGCAATTTTATCAATTAAATCCCCATCATTATCAGAAAAAGACATTAAGAGGGGGACGTTCCATTTCCTGAATCATCCAGGATTAGATTAACAAAGTTCATTTATTATTAAACCAAGGTACTGTTAGGATACACTACCATACCACGGGACCTGGTTGTAGACTCCTAAATGATTCAAAAAGACTATTAACTCATGCATCCTCAAAAAATTCTAAATCAAAATACCATGAAACGCTTTTCAGAAAAAGAAAAGAGGAATATAGATGAAAAATACTAAAAACATTTAATATAATTTTATAACTCCCTATTTTTAAAGTAAATGTCAGCTGCATAAATTGGGGGAAAACTGCAGAAAGCATCTGACAGTATACTACCGAAATGCAGTTTTACTCATTTATCTATATAAATAAACATGCTGTGTGTATGTTGATAAGGAAAGGGAGCAACCATTTACGTATTTCTCTAGTCATACACGAGTTTAGATCACTCTTCAGTGCATGCGTCTGTTTTAAAATCTGTAGTGCCACTGCCTTTAAGGCATTAAAAAAAAAAAAAAAAAAAAAAAAACCCAAAAAACAGCATGTATTTAATAATGCCTGCCCTCTTCCAGAAGGATAAACATGGCATCCTAACATGACTAGAGAAAGAGCAGTTATTCTAAAGAGAAAGAGAGATGAAATATTGCTAGACTACAAAAAGGGATGGCCTTCGAGCTGTGACTCTGATTGACGTACTCCCACACACTAAAGAATGGTAATGGTAAATCCATTTAACAGAGACTCGAGTTATTATATACAAACTCAGAATTCACAAGCTCAGTCAGCAGTGAGGAGGACACATCATACACATAGTTTATGCTTCAATCTAAATAGTGCTGGTGTAAACAGTAGGTACTCCCTCTTCCTTTCCTCTCCTCACCTGTGATGATTAAGCTAATGTGTCAGTTTGGCCAATGGTGCCCAGTTGTTTGGTCAAGCAAGCACTGGGCTAATTGTAAAACAAGGGCATTTCATGGACTTAAATCGTCAGCGAGTTGATTGCATCTATGGCTGATTACATCTACAATCAATTGAGATCGCCTTCAGTGAGTGACACTGACAGGTAATCGGAATCAGTTGAAGGCCTTAAAAGAAGTGATTTCAGCATTCAGGGAGGAATTCCCATCTCTACCTCAGACAGCCAGCGTCTCCTGAAGAATTCATGGAGGACCTTCATCCGAGTCCCTGGCTCTCATCCTGCCCTGTGGAATTTGGAAATATGCATCCCCACGGTTGTGTGAGACTATTTTATAAAATCTCATACTATTTACAGATATCTCTTGTTGGTTCTGTTTGCCCTAGAGAATCGTAATGAATACACCACCTACAAATCCTAAAACAAGGATTGTATAAGTAAAATATCCAACCTCACCTTTATTTGAAATGATACAGCTCAAAATAAACAAATATAATCTTTCAATTTAATTCAACCTTTAAACATCTCCTAAAAGTAAATTTGTTGAAATAGATTCATCTATCCATACCTTTTAATTGAGTTAAAATGAAACGACAACAGGATGACAGTTTCAGCTCTTTAGAACACGACGGAAATTAATGCACCTCTGAAATAAATAAAGCTGTCCAATATATTACTTGAATTCAAAAGAATCTGATCCAACTCTAAAATATTGATCTTTTGAACTGTTTTTAAAAATATTTTTTCATAATATTTGTGATTTAATATCTAGACATAGCTAGCAGTTCACTGCATTATTGTGTTCTTCAAAGATTATACAAATTAGGAGAAGCCTTCAAGGATCATGTACTAATAAGAAAACACTGTTTACCCTCTATCTGCAAACATTCAAAGCATTATAGGAAAAGTTAAGGAAGGAGTCCTGCTTCTATTCTTCTGCCTCCAGGTAGGCCATTTTCAGAATATTTTGTTCAATTATAATGAAAGGGGAATTCCACTTCAGGCTATGGTAGAGTAGATTGTACAAGACCAATGCTTCCAACTAAAAGCTAGAAAGGCTGAGAAAATACAAAAAAAAAAAAAAAAAAAAAGAAAATCTTAATTAAATAAAATCTGTTGACGCCATTGAGAACTGTCAAAGCATCCAGAACATGAGAGACCAAGATCCTGCCAATAGAGGGAGAAAATGCTGGTGGAGATAAGCCATATATTCTGCGCTCTTCTGTTTCCCTCAAGGAACTTGGTGACTTTTAAGTGGCTCAGGGCTAGATGCTGGGAAGCCAAGTGATACTAAGCCAAAAGCCGAAAGCAGAGCTTTTGGAAGTCTCACAGGACTGGAGTAAAAGCAAACAAACAAAAGTAAAATTGGAATTGGCTCTGCTAAGGTTGCCAGAAGGACCAGACCAGGCTTTGCTGCAACAGAGTTGCTCAAAGTATTTGCTGTTTTGCTTTCTTGTTGTTGTTGTTGTTTTAACAGAGAGTAAGAGGCTAAAAATCTGAGCAGAAAACAGCTGTAAAGCTCAACAGATCATCTGGCAGGTCCATGGTGCTCAAGAAGGAGGGGTGGCCTTGACAACCCTGCAGACACTAGTGGGACCCCTGGAGGACTCTACCCTAGAATTGGGTGAAGGCGTCTTGTAAAAACTGAAACCCAACTTCAAGTCAGATAAGTCCTTCATTGGATTTACATGATCTACCGTTATTCTGGCTCTCTTCCAGAAAATGGAGCGCTTCTCCTCTAGAGAAAGACAATATCCTCTGAGAGCCTCTACAGTTTTTTCATAAACAATGCCCAGATTTCAATAGAAAAAAAAACAAGCATAACAAATTATGTACCAAAAGAAAAAAATAGACAACAAAAATAGGAGCACAAAGTATCCAAATATTGTCAACTTAAGAGTATAGGTTAAAAAACAAGACCGCATCTCCACAGGCAATGAGTGTTTTCCAATTATCAGTTTGAAGTGGCCAAGTTTCTAGAAATTCAGACTTGTGATTTGCCCTTTTATTTAGAGTAGAGAATAGTAAGGTAGATATAGCAGTATCTAACTTGTCTCTGAAACGGTCTTTCAATATCTTGCCACATGTCAAAATTGTTTTATTCTTATGTCTAAGATATTGTAGTCCATCATTCAATCTCATCCTAAAATGGGTGACTGAGACCAACTAAATGTATTTTGTTTTCCTTCTTTTTTATGTCCTGTGAATACATGAAATCCATACGCATGTCAAGCCCCTTAGAGCCATGTTCTTTTACTCTTAAATGATCACTAGGTTCTAAGGACCGTGTGCTTGGAAGGGTTGGTTCTTCTGGCCTGGGTTACTTAAACCCTGTACATTCCCAAGAAAGACCTGTTTTCAGATCTGACCCATGGCCAGATCCTGGGAACTGAGCTCAGAGCCCTTGGAATGCTTGGCCTGATAAGAGTGTTTTTGTATACCCAAAACCTTGGACCATGTGGTACCAGTTTGATCAGATAGTTCATGCTAACAATGTGATTTATGGTGAGCTCCTGTTTGTGCTCTGGGGGTCTGCAGCCTGAGTAGTTGCAGTTAGCCATGCAGATGCTGCATGCCCACATGACTGACCCCCTGTAAAAAACCCTGGACATCAAGACTCAGGTGAGCTTCCCTGGTTGCCCACACTCCACACGTTTTGTATCACATTATTGCTGAAGGAATTAAATGTGTCCTGTGTGACTTCACTGGGAGGAGGTATCTAGAAGCTCATGCTTCGTTTCTCTCAGACTTCATCCATTGAGCCTTTTTCTTTGTTGATTTTTATCTGTGCCCTGTGCCTGTAATAAACCATATCACTGAGTATAACTGCTTTTGAGTCCTGGGCCTTCTAGTGAGTCATCAAGCCTGTGGGTGGTACAGGGGACCCAGACACAGGCAGATGTGATGTCTTATTTAGTTCAACCTCCACAACGCTCAGCACAGTGCCCAGAACAAGGCAGGACTCAGCAAATGCTTGATGAACTGGACCAAAGAGCGATAACATAACCAGTACTGCTAACTCTTAGACCCTTTTTTAAATTAAAACAACAACAATTCAAAACATAAGTGTGTAAATAAGCAAGTAAACAGAAATATTTAGCAACCTGTACTGGGAGAAGAAGGATATTGAAAGCTCACCCACACCATATTCATGTCATCCATATGAAAACTCACCTTTCTTTGAATGTTTCACATACATTTACATTTTTATGCCTTAGAACTTGCTGTTTCTTTTTCCTGAAATGATCTTCTATCCACCCCACCCCACCCCATCTTTGACTTTTGCTGTCACCTCATTCTTCATGACACAAGTCAAAAGTCACCCTCTCTGAGAAGTCTTTCTCTTCAACCACAGCACAGTTGACAATCTTTGCTTGACTCCTTTAAAACCTTGCACATTCTCCTATTACTTCAAGAATCATATATTAAATATCACAATTATAAATTAAATTTAATATTTTAAAGAAATATACTGAAAAAAGAATAATATTAATTTGGCTATTTAATAGGTAAAACTCATGAAGTCTTTGATCAATTTGTTTCTATAACTTCCTTTATAAATTAAATATGAATGCAACCTAAAAAACTTTAACTTGCCCATGACTATATAACATGTTTTAAATTCATTAGGTAACCATTAGTTAAATAGTCATACAATTCTGTGTCTTCTTATTTTCCAAACTCCAGAAAGGCAGAGGCTATTTTATTCACTTTTTAATTTCAAAAAGTCTGACTTATAGTGAATGCTCAATATATGATTGCTTATACAATCAAAATCTAAAGAACATTTGAGTATATGAGAACTAAAAATGACCTATGTAACATGGGTGTCATTTTGGATATCATTGAAATGTTTTCATTTGTTTAATAGAAAAAAATTTTCTACATTTCATAGTGTAAGAAAAGTGTACATGTATATATACACATACTTACATTCATATACAATGTATACCCCATTCAGTTCATACTGATATCAATGTAACAAGCTGAAAGGTGGCTTACTCTCTAAAATACACAAATATAACAACATTCCATGGCAATGAAATTTTCCAGTAATGGGTCAGTAATAGAGGTGTTTTAGAGAGAATTCTATAAGACTCGTCACAACAACTGAATATCTCAAGTTTCTAGCAACAAAATGTAAACAAATAAGAACTCAGCGATATACTGCCAGTATGGCAAGAAAAAAATACTAGGTTAATGATCAGGTTGTTTGTATTTCTAAGTTAAAATATCTAAGACATGCTTAGTATTTTTCTTAAAGATATGGTTAAAAAGAAAAACTGTTTTGGAAACTATTAAGGAAAGCATTCAAGAATTTGGGATATTACAAACTTCTTCCAAACACCACAAATGATCTGGCAGAATCACATGGCAAAACGAGATTGGAAACCCATGAAGCAACTGTCCTATCCTTCTTTGAGTCTGGAGATTGGAGGGTGGGGGAAATAGAAATACATTGATATACACAATTTATTGTTGGTCTAATTAATGTTTAACTTCTATTCATTTATAAAGAAGGCATTTGTCTTATGTGTCAGCTGTGTGTGAATAAAGTGGCTACCAAGGAGAGTCCATCTGCAAATTAAAATTTGGGAGAGGTGAGAAGAGATAATCCCTAAGAACAACAACAAAAAAAACCTTATGGCCAATGTTTCTACAACAAATATTTGGCATGTAAAATATGCACAGCTGAATATTAGAAAGTTACTCAGGGATAATGGTCTATACCCATTAATGAAGGATTTGAATTGTTAATGGAGGCAGGAAGCAATAGAATATTCAATGACTGAAAGCTCTGAGTGGAAAATGCCCCTGGGACAAGAACAGTTTCCAAAGCGTTCTCCATTCTTGGGCGAGATTAGAAATAAACTTTTCCATTCTTGTTATTAGTTGATAGCGAAAAATACTGTTGTGCCACATTATCTGTTTAATATTGAAATTGTGCTGCCCTTTTGTAATGAGGAGAGGGAAACGTCTTTCCTTCTGTTTTATTTTGTCTGTCGTGTTTGATCTTATTTCCTTGAAAAAGAATCAAGTACACTGGCTTTATCTATGGGGGAATATATGCCTGTGTACATGTGTTTGCATTTGTATGTGTTTGAGAGAATGTTCTCTGTGGTGCCTTCCTATATTTAATATGTGATGAGGGAAAGCCTTGATATCAGTTGATGGAATGTGGCATTGATCCTTACAGAATACAGATTCGGACAGATTCTGGCTGTGTCTTCCCCCTCCCCCCCTTTTTTAAGAGGTACCCAGGATGAAACCTAGGACCTCCTACATGTGAAGCAGGCACTCAGGCACTCAATCACTGAGCTACACTCTTTTCCCTCCCCATACAGTTTTGTGTCTTTTTCCAATGAATCCACTGGACAATTTTGTCGAACTGTCAGTCGAACAAATAACCATGATACTAGCTAATAGCTATTGCACTCGTACCTTGCCCCTGGCATACTTCTCATTTTTGAAAATAGTTTTTAGTCCATGAACTTCACAACAATCTTATGAAGTAAGTTCTAAAGTGTCCACAGTTTGCAGATGTGGAAACTGAGGAAAAGAGACATTCTACAACTTATTCAAGTTCACACAGAAAATAAAGTGGCAGAGCCTAAATACAAAGCCAGGAAATCTGGCCAGAACATATACTCTTAATACTAGGTTTCTCTGGCTCCTGGTATGGACGTGATTTAAGATATTGGGAAATTCATGCAAAGCTTTGCCTGAGGTAACAAGCAGATTTTGTTTTGTGAATCAAACAGGATACCACTTGCTTGCATTCTTTTTTTTACTCCCTGAAATGGGAAGTTCTATTTTTAGACCATGCTTTGAGAGCCACCCCTTCGGTGTCTATTTGATGCCAGAGACAAATTACAGACTTGTTTTGAGGGATGCAAAGACAGTCCCAGAGATAAGCGTGAAAGGCAGTTAAAGTTCAGTGCATGAAAGGAAAGCTTCTGATTTCAAATCTTCCTGTGAGCATTCGCTGTACTGATTTCACCTTCTTCATTTTTTCAGCCTCTGAGAGGAAATGAAATCTTTCCACCACAAACTGTCTCTCTCATTTGCAGTTCTCAAATCTGAAATTGTGATGGTGGAGTTGAACAAACCTGCCATCTTTGCTCTTTTGGGAGTCAGATTCACGGCTATGGGAAGCCTTTCATAGGTTTCACACAAACTAGTGAGATAGACCAGCCTCTGATCATCCTTTCAGTTGGTTATAAATCTTGGCTTTTATCCTGTCCCTACATGAATCCATATCACGTATTTACTCTAGTCATTTCCCTATTTCCCCCTGCTTTTTTTCCCTTAATCATCTCTTATCTGATTACATGCAATTCAATTACTCCACTGCATCCACCATGTTCATAAATGTCTTTATTGCTTGTACAGAGTAGAGCTCAGAGAACAAAGCCTATCATATGCTTCTCACAAGCACATAAGGGGAATTTGATTTATTCTAATGTACAATCTCTTTCTGATGAGAGCAACCATCTTATTCCAATTACTGGTCTAATTGCAGTGACTCACTCAAATGGGAACTTCATATAGATATAAATTAGTATTATTTTAAGGTATTATCATAATAGTGTATTTAGTAATAAAATAGTGGAATATTTAATACTGGCCCACTGGATACAAAACAGCTCTAAATGACTAAATGACCTTGTTAAACATGGTTATTCTAATGCTGCCCCCTAAAGTTGCAAGCAGATGTAGATGGTCAGATGTTAATGTAATGTTCTTTTCTTGAATAGTATGAAAACTGTGTCTGTCTTTGCCTACTGGTAGGCCCCAGAGTCACATCAATTAAAATGTAAAATTGAGTACTAATGATGTTATTCATTAACATACATTTTTAAATGAATCCGATTTTAGATATGCAAATAGATGGGTTAGCTGACTTGCTCTAAGACATGGTGAAAAACACACATTTTCTGAACTGAAGACACAGAAGTTTCATTCCACTAGAAATTGTCATGAAAACCCTCCACAAAGAAAGCAAAATTCATGCAGAATTTGAGGAAGCATCTTTATCACTTCACTCTCTCTCAGTCTAATTCAGTGCACTGCACACAGAAGACAGAAATATTGCCATGCATTGCTGCATAGTCACTGTGGCTAGCACAGGTCTGAGTTCATTCCAAACACTCAATAACTTCTCCCTGGCTAATTGATAATTGATTGATATAGGAAGGGTGAAAAGGAAGGAAAAGAAAAATTTAAATTACTCTTAATTAATTTAACAGTTTGGCCAGATCTTTTAATATGGATGTTACTTTCTTTTATGTTGATAAAATAGATGATGCCCCCCACACACACACAAACAAACAAAAAACCCCAAAACTTTCAATGCATCTTTCTTCCTAAATAAAACTTTCCATGGCTTTGTATTCTGACAAGAAAAAAAAAAAAAAAAAAATAGATGTAATGACTTGACCTCTGTCAATCTTTTGAAATATAAGTTATATTTAGATTCTCTTATAGTTTCATAGCATTTTGCTCTTATGTTGAGAATGTGGGAATGAATGAACTGAGTTTATTATTCATGTTTAATAGATGGGGACATTCATAAGAGAAGGCAATTTGCCAATATGATGTAGCAAATCAACATTAAATTCATGATTGAATCTCTCTTTACTTGAACATCTTTGAACAGTATCTTCAAGAGAGATTAATGTTTAAATGCATGTGTTTCTGATACACAGAATAATGCAATTTTCTTTGTTATACATACCATATTATAAAAAATGGAATTAAGTATGCAAGACCAGGGTTTATCTTGCAGGCAATTAAAAGTGTCTGTATTAGATGTTACCAGCATGATCCTCTCTAAACCATTAGCTTTTTGTAGGTCAAGTACATCTCATTAACTTTGAAACACCTTGGTCATCAGCGATCATGCTTTCAACTCTGCTATGTCATTACTAGTTTCACTGTATCATTATTTTCCAACCCTTGACCTGAGAATCTGTGTGATTGTGATTGATAGTAACTTTGTTGCCAATATCAAGTGATTTATTTACATTGTTCTCTGAATCCAGAGATAAATTATAATATTCTTGTTAACCTTTAGACTTTTAAGAATTTGATTTAAACTTGGTGATTTTGTTTGTAATTTGAAGCCTTGAGCTGAATCCTTTCATTTCTCTGGCTTTCTGCTCTGTGTTTGCAAACGAGAGGCAGAGAGCTGGGAACTCTATATCAGAGTTGTATTATACAACTCCATGGTGCAGTTCTATCCCTGCCCTTGGTGCTAGTTCTTGGAATTCAGGGTATCAGGGTCCCCCAAGTTTTAGCTCTCCATCTGTAGAAAGGATGCAGCACTCCTTAGCTGTAAAAGTGTCTCATTTGTACTTTCCTTTGATGGGTGCTGCTATATCAACAAGAAGTCAGGGAATCCCTTGAGTATCCCCACTGAAACCATAGCTCTTGGGTGGCTGTAACATTTAAAGCAATGAAGAGCCATGCTGACACTGTTTATGGGTACTTGATCAGTATTCTCTTTCTCAGTCCTCCTGTAGCAACATTTCAGAGTGTGAAAATCATGTATAATACTCAAGGTCTTGCCAGGATCCATTGGCAGAATAGTTAACTTCAAGGAATATTCTCACTATGACTTATATGACAAATTTAGGCTTCTAATTGAGAGAACTCATTTGCCCTTGTAATGAGATGCCTAAGCAATAATTTTACTTCTGTTCATGGCATAACTTCAGGCCAAAAACTACTGTCTGCTTGGTTGCTTTTGAAAGTAGCTTTATTCCTTTGCATTTTGTACAGACACTCAAACGGATTTTTATCAGGTACTAAACAAACTCATATTTGTTTGTTGTAATCTTGATAACCTCCTAAATGGACTGTTGCAATGCGCTAATACCTTTGAGCCCTAAAGTCCACCTTCACTTAGATTTTCTATTTTAAATTGCTCTGAAAAAAATAATTTCCCGCTTTCTCTATGAGATTAGTTCATATATTGATCAGTGCAACATAAAACAAAGGAGATTGATGTTTAATCATAGTGCCAATATTATAAGAATTAATTAGTAAATATTTGTAAAGATCTTTGAAGATAAATTGATCCATTTAAGTGCTAAATATGTCTCAATTACCATATATATTTCTCTTTAGCAAGTTTTCAATTCATAGACTATGGATGTCTACTGGAGCTATGTAAGACTGGATCCTTAGACAGTTCTTCTCAGATAGCTTTATTGTAAAATCACAAATTCTGGATAAGTAATCCAAATATAGATGCTAATTTTATACATACTTTTTAAATTGGATGTCTTAAAAGTCAATTCTATTTCCATCTGTTTTTCAAAAAGGTGCCTTCCTATACTCTAAGGAAAAAGAAGCTCAGGTAAGTAGTGTGCTTTCCTGGGAGAACTTCTTCAAAATTAAATGGATTCAAGTTTTCTTTAATGACTGGGTCAGGAAAATGTGTTAATCTGTTTGCACTTTTCTCCTTTTGATCCTAGTGAATCTCATAATTAATATATGCTACCAATGAATGTATGGGTAAATTATCTGTTTAGAGTTTAAGTTTTAATATAAGTTATTCTTGAGCTCATATTGTGCTGAGGTCTCTAGATAGTGATAGACATTGTTGGTTATAAAACATAGTATGGATTGGGATTTACAGGATGGACTGCAAGCTGTTGGATATGGTGGGAAGGAGACACATCATTAAATTATTTGTAGAGAGGTGTGGACAAAGAAGGGCAAGAAACAAGTAAAAAAATATTATAAAAGAAGAGTAAGCAAAACTGGGTGACTGCACATATTTATTTCTATCTTTATCAATTCATTAATTCATTCAATAAACATTTATTATGTATCTCCTTGGTATATTGCACCATGTTTGAATAGATTACCTGTTAATGCATTTAAGTCTTTTAATTTTTCATATTTTTAGGAGGTACAGGGACCTCATACATGCAAAATAGGTACTCAGCCACTGAGCTACATCCACTCCCCTTAAGGCTTTTTGATTTGAATAGCTATGTCAGTAAGGCATGACTTGAGTCCCGCCCCCTTGTTAGGTCTGATATAAATGGACACTCACAAAGACACACAGGAAGAGAGAGCTCTGTCATTTTTTATCCTGCCATGTGACAGGAAGGAGAAGGCTCAAACAGCTGAGGCCCTGCAGAGAGATGAGCCATTTTGCCTGATAGCTTACAGCTGAAATTGGGAAGAGAGCAGAAATGCCAAGACTGATATCGAAGGCCTGAACAGAAACAAGCTCTATGCCAGGAGAGAGAGGAAGCCCTAAGAGACAAGCCTTATGCTAGCTTGTGGCTGAAATCAGGAAGAAAACACAGCATCTGAGCCTGAGAGAGGAAGCCAAGTGGGGAAGGCTGAAACCTTACAGATTGGCAGCCATCTTGCTTCACCATGTGGCAACACACCAGGATCAATGGTAGCTGACTTTGGTGAGAAAGCAGCTTTGCTGATGCCTTGATTTGACTTTGATCTGTAAGCTTTTACTCCCAAATAAATCCCCTTTATGAAAGCCAAAAGCTTTGCATTGGCACGCCTTCAGCAGACTAATAGAGGTACTGAAAACAAAAAGAGGAATCAGTTCCTGAATGTATTGAGTCCATGTTCTGGTCACTGGGAGAGATATTAAAAACAATTTTTTGAATTAAAATGGTATACTTTTGTATACAGTCTAAGGGGTAAAGAGAAGAGTTTGAAAAAAAGAAAAAAGAAACTTCGTACTGGGCCAACTGGGATAATGTTGCCAAAAAAGAAACATTTTTTGTTCCTTTAGAAAATGTTGTACAAAATTTGAATGTGTGAGAATTAAAAGTGGGACATCCTTATAGAAATGTCAAAATGACATTTTTTTAAATGTTGAAACTTAGGTTTGGGTGGATGGTCAGGATTAGAGACCTTATTCAAATGGTAACTGAAGTGATGAACATGAATTTATTCCCCAAATGAGAAAGATATAAAGATAAAAGCAGTATGTATTTTGGTAGGCAAAGGGTTGCAAAACCATGGACAGTGGGGAAAACCCAAATTTAAGCAACAAGAGTAAATCCTCAGAGGCAATATTTAGTAGATTCTGTATTCATATTTAACCCTACACATATGGAAGTGACAGGGGCATATTTGATTACAAACACTCTCTACTTCCATCTGCGGATGTTTTAGTTCATTTTTGTAAATGGATAACTAAAATTAGCTCTGGTTGGTTAAGTGGGTTAAAACACTTTTACCAAAGGTGCTAATGTGATGATTTTTGACAGCTTTCTAGGTCAGTAATTTATTATGTGTTTTTAATCACAACTCATTTTGCCAATCACCAGTAATGGCTTATAATTCCTTGAGATTCAGGTGATGAAGAGGGTCAGCTATAAATCCATCAACACTATTAAAAGGGATAATTCAAACTCTTGTGGTGGCCAGGAGATAGTTTCACATATAAAGAACATCATATTTAAAATCTGAATAAAAGAGTTTCTTTTAACCTATTTCAAATGTAGATTTTTTTTGTCAAAGTTAGCAAAAATAAGCACTTTGATGCAAATATATTTGCTAGCTATTACTTATGTATAAAATTGAAAATCCAATTGTAAGTTTAAAATATACTTCAAAAGGGATTGGACAAGGTTAGAAACTGTGATGGTTAGGCTAATGTGTCAACTCAGCCAGGTAATTGTGTCCAGATGTTTGTTCCAGCAAGCACTGGGCTAATTGTAATATAAGAGCATTTATGGACTTCAATCACCAGTGAGTTTACTACATGGATGGCTGATTACATCTGCATCAATCAGGGAGATTATATCATCAATGGGTGACGCTTTTATCCAATCAGTTTTATCCAATCACTTTCCCTTAAAAGGGGAAGTGATTTCAACATTCAGAGAGAATTTCCTAGCTCATCTTTGGATAGGCAACTTCTCCCAGAAACTCAAGGACCTTTCATCGGACTTTCATTGGAGCCCCTGGTTTGCAGCCTGCCTGAGGAACCTGGACTTGGGCATCCTCATGGTCACATGAGAGACTCTTTTAAAATCTCATATTATTGACAGATATCTCCTGCTGATTCGGTTTCCTGAGAGAACCCTGACTAATACAACTTGGTACCGGGAGTGGGGTGGTAACCATGGGCATTTGGGCTACTTCCTCATGTAACTTACTTGTGCCTTCAGGACCTGCTCAAGCCCTATCTGGTATATACCACTTCCACTTTATTATGGAGTGCTGCTGTGCATGGCCAACTTTATGGTTTGGTGGGTCAGACAATACCCAGTTCATGATAGACAACTCAGGTCTCATGGTAAATTGATGGCCCATGGTTAAGCATTCAGTCTCTACTAAGGCCTAGTAGCAAGCCAAAAGCTGCTTCTCAGAAGGGGAGTAGTTATCTGCAGAGGATGGCAAGGCTTTGCTCCAAAATCCTAAATGTCTGTATTGTGATTCCCCTATAGGAGCCTGCCAAAGGCTCCAGACAGCATCTCTATTTGCCACTGAAACTTCCAGCATCATTGGATCTGCTGGATCAGATGGTCCAAGTGGTAGTGCAGCTTGCACAGCAGCCTGGACCTGTCGCAGGGCTTCCTCTTGTTCCAGTCCCCAATCAAAACTAGCAAATTTCCTGGTCACTCTGTAAATGGGCCGGAATAGCACACCCAAACGAGGAATTTGTTGTCTCCAAAATCCAAAGAGGCCAACTAAGTGTTGTGCCTCTTTTTTGGTCGTAGGAGGGGCCAGGTGCAACAGCTTATCCTTTACTTTAGAAAGGATATCTCGACAGGCCCCACACCACTGGACACCTAGAAATTTCACTGAGGTGGAAGGACACTGTATTTTTGTTGGATTTATCTCCCATCTTCTCTCACGCAAATGCCTTACCAATAAATCTAGAGTCTTTACTACTTCTTGCTCAGGAGGTCCTATCAACATGATATCATCAATATAATGGAGCAGTGTGATGTCTCGTGGGAGGGAGAGACGATCAAGGTCCCTGCGGACAATATTATGACATAGGGTTGGAGAGTTGCTATACCCCTGAGGCAGGACAGTGAAGGTATACTGCTGGCCTTGCCAGCTGAAAGCAAACTGTTTCTGGTGGTCCTTACTAATGGAAATTGAGAAAAAAGCATTAGCCAGATCAACAGCCGCATACCAGGTACCAGGGGAAATGTTGATTTGCTCAAGCAATGATACCACATCTGGGACAGCAGCTGCAATTGGAGTCACCACCTGATTAAATTTTTCGATAGTCTACTGTCATCCTCCAAGATCCATCTATTTTCTGCACAAGCCAAATAGGAGAGTTGAATGGGGATGTGGTGGGAATCACCACCCCTGCCATGTTACCTTCTCTTTCCCAGCCCACAGCTTTGGCTTCTTGGGGAGTCCCTTACAATCAGTTGAATGAGGATAAGAAAACTCGGGCCTGGTTTACAGATGGTTCTGCACAATATGCAGGTACCAACTGAAAGAGCACAGCTGTGGCACTGCAGCCCTTTTCTGGGACATCCTTGAAGGATAGCGGTGAGGGCAAATCCTCCCAGAGGGCAGAGCTTCGAGCAGTGCATCTAGTTGTTCATTTTGCTTGGAAAAAGAAATGCCCAGAGATGCGTTTGTACACTGATTCATGGACTGTTGCCAATGGTTTGGCTGGATGGTCAGGGACTTGGAAGGAACATGATTGGAAAGTTGGTGACAAGAAGGTCTGGGGAAGAGCTATGTAGATAGACCTTTCTGAGTGGGCAAAAAACATGAACATATTTGTGTCCCATGTGAATGCTCACCAGAAGGTGACTTGAGCAGAGGAAGAGTTTAATAATCAAGTGGATAAGATAACCCACTCTGTGGCTAATGCTCAGCCTCTTTCCCCAGCCACTCCTGTCATTGCCCAATGGGCTCATGAACAAAGCGGCCATGGAGGTAGGGATGGAGGTTATGCACAGGCTGAGCAACATGGACTTCCCCTCACCAAGTCTGACTTAGCTACAGCCACTGCTGAATGCCTAATCTGCCAGCAGCAGAGACCCACACTCAGCCCCAGATATGGTACCATTCCTCGAGGTGACCAGCCTGCTACCTGGTGGCAGGTTGACTACATTGGGCCACTTCCACCATGGAAGGGGCAGCGATTTGTTTTAACTGGAATAGACACATACTCTGGCTATGGGTTTGCATTTCCAGCATGCAATGCTTCTTCCAAAACTACCATCCGTGGACTTACCAAATGTCTTATCTACTGCCATGGCATTCCACACAGCATTGCTTCTGATCAAGGAACCCACTTCACAGCAAATGATGTGTGGTAATGGGCATATGCCCATGGAATTCACTGGTCTTACCATGTTCCCCATCACCCTGAAGCAACTAGATTAATAGAACGGTGGAATGGCCCTTTGAAGACTCAATTTTGGCACCAACTAGGTGGCAATACCTTGCAGGGCTGGGGCAATGTTCTCCAGGAGGCAGTGTATGCTCTGAATCAGCATCCTCTCTATGGTGCTATTTCTCCCATAACCAGGATTCATGGGTCCAGGAATCAAGTGGTGGGAATGGGAGTGGCACCATTCACTATTACCCTTAGTGACCCACTAGGAAAATTTTTGTTTCCTGTCCCTGCAACCTTAAGCTCTGCTGGTCTACAGGTTTTAGTCCCAAAAGGAGGATTGCTGCCACCAGGGAACATAACAATGATTCCATGGAACTGGAAATTAAGACTGCCACCTGGCCACTTTGGGCTCCTCTTACCTGTGAATCAACAGGCAAAGAAGGGAATTACTGTACTGGCTGGGGTGATTGATCCTGACTATCAAGGGAAAATAGAACTACATCTACATAATGGGGGTAAGGAAGAGTTTGCCTGGAATGCAGGAAATCCTCTAGGGCATCTCCTAGTACTGCCATGCCCTGTGATTAAACTCAATGGAAAATTGCAACAAACAAATTCAAGCAGGACTAACAATGGCCCAGAATCTTTGGGAATGAAAGTTTGGGTCACCCAACCAGGCAAAGAACCATGGCCAGCTGAAGTGCTTGCTGAAGGTAATGGGAACATGGAATGGGTAGTGGAAGAAGGTAGTGATAAATATGAACTTTGACCACGTGACTAGTTACAGAAATGAGGACTGTAATAGTCATGAACCCTTCTTCCTTGTTTTGTTATGAGTATGATTGTATACGTACACAAAACAAATTTCTTGTTTTCTTCCCCAACCTTTTCCCCTATCATATGAAAAGTTGTATTAATTCCATGTCATAATATTTAAGGATGTCAAGTTTAAGAGTGAATATTACCCAAGGACTTGCACCCTATTCTGTGGGGAATTAATGTGTTTCCGGTTGTACGCAGGGGAGTTCAACATTGTTAGGTGGAAATATATATGTATGCTTGTCTGTTATTGTTTTTACTTAGAGACTAATTATGGTTTAGGGTAATGTGTATGATTGCCGAGATGACAAGGGGTGGACTGTGATGATCAGGCTAATGTGTCAACTCGGCCAGGTAATTGTGTCCAGGTGTTTGTTCCAGCAAGCACTGTGCTAATTGTAATACAAGAGCATTTATGGACTTCAATCACCAGTGAGTTTACTGTGTGGATGGCTGATTACATCTGCATCAATCAAGGAGATTACATCATCAGTGGGTGCCGCTTTTATCCAATCAGTTGAATGCCTTAAGAGGGGAAGTGATTTCAACATTCAGAGAGAATTTCCTAGCTCATCTTTGGACAGGAACTTCTCCCAGAAACTCATCAAGGACCTTTCATCAGACTTTCTTCAGAGTCCCTGGTTTGCAGCCTGCCTGCGGAACCTGGACTTGTGCATCCCCATGGTCGCATGAGAGACTCTTTTAAAATCTCATATTATTGACAGATATCTCCTGTTGATTCTGTTTCCTGAGAGAACCCTGACTAATACAGAAACCTTAAAAGAAATGAAATTTCATCAACTGTCCTTAGAAAAGACTTTCCTTCTTCTAGGAAATAGTAAGTTGGTTCTGTTCGTACAAATGAGCCTTGTAGAGCTGATATTGTTCAATTATTATAAAATATTGAGACTGCCTTTTTTATGCAATTATGTCCATTTTGATTCAACTTTCAGCATATAAAGAACATTTTATGCATTATTGTATGGATCAAATATCAATAGGCTATAACTGAAGAAAATATACTTAATTTGTACTTGAATGAAATGAACAAAAATATTCACTTTATTTTTCTCCATTTTCTTTCACTAGGTATGTATTTACTGAAAAAAAAAAAAAATAAGGTACTTAGAAAAAAATTCATTCTTTCCCAGAAATTGTTTTTAATTTTGTGTAATTAACTGACACACAACATCATTTGTCTTTGATCAACACCTAAACTTTATTTTAATGTTATGATTTACCAGAAAGGAAACCATGAACAAATAAAAAAATACATTAGATTTACAGATATTTCTCAAAACTCCAAGTGTAGAAAGTTATTTTATAAACAAACACTAAATTGTGAAGTCAGTCTACCCCCCCCCCCATTTTAGAACAAAAGGAAACTTATCAGCATTTTCATGAAAGTAGAAAACATTTATGAAGATGTTACTATGTGTGGCATAAATATTACATATACATCATGCCATTTAATTAATATAATAGCCCTCAAAATTTCATGTTATTTTCAATTAAAGTCTTAGCTATGAGACTCTGTATTTTCTGCATGATTTTTCTGTAGAACTACAATTTCTCTTTTTAAAAAGTGAAAAAAAGGTCTTGGCTATGAAAAAGTTTCATCATGTCTAGATTCTGCCAAAGGGACATGATTAAAGGGAAACAGTAAAATGGAAGAAAGAACTGAAAAATTCATCAGGTATCAGAAAATTCTAGCCTGTGGGCCAACTGGTTTGCAAATAATGTTTTATTGGACCATAGCCACTTCCTTTCATTTATTATTGACAATGATTGTTTTCAGTTGGCAATGGCAGAGTTCAGTAGTTGTGAGAGACACTTATGTGGCCTAAAATACTAAAATATATAATATCTGGCACTTTATGGAAAAAGCTTGCTGACCACTGGCTAAAATATAACACTGAGGTTCAAAAAGATAACAAATCAAAAAGAGATAAAAGATGTGATGGTTAGTATAAGAGGCTCTACTATATGGCTCAGAAATAAAAGAGCACATATAAATTGGTAAAGCTGTTGATAAATTTAAATAAGCATTAACTATGAAATGTAATAATAATAAAAGCAATGGATAATTTGAGGTGCTTAAAATGAAGTGGGATTAAAATATCTGGTTAGAATAACCTTCAAGATGAGATTGGAATGTTTGATATAAAAGTGGTCTAGGGAAGCGGCTGTGGCTCAATCAGTAGGGCTCCCGTTTGCCATATGGGAGGGCCCGGGTTCGGTTCCCGGGGCCTCCTGGTGAAGGCAAGCCCGCCCGCACGGCGTGGTTGGCTGACCCAGCGAGCGCAGGCAGCAAGGGGGGGGATAAATGAATAAATAAATAAAATCTTTAAAAAAAATAAAAAAAAATAAAAGTGGTCTAAATATCTTGCATTATTCAAGAGGATGACACACATATTGTTTAACTTTAGATGCTAGTTAAACAAGTAAGCATGTTGTTATATGTATTAGGCTCCCTAGGGAAACAGAAACAGAACTGGCGAGAGATATATACATATATATTATGTAAATATTATGAGATTTATTATAAGAATTGGCTCATGCAACTATGGGGGTGGGCAAGTCCAAATTCTGCAGGGCAAGCCCCCTGCTGGGAAATCTGATGGTGGTTTTAGATGAATTCTAAAGAAGAAGAGAAGTTGGCTTGCTAAAGTAGAGAAGGAAAGTCTCCCTCTGACTGTGGAAGTCATCACTTCTCCCTTTAAGCACTTCAACAGATTGTATGAGACTTTTCTCATTGAGGAGAAGGCAATCTCCTCAGTTGATTGCTGATGGAATCAGCCATAGATGCTATCACCTTACTGATAATTTAAATCTACAAAATATCCTCACAATAACAATCAGGCCAGTGCTTGCTTGACCAAACAACTGGACACCATCACCTGGACAAGTTGAATATGAAATTAACCATCTCAATATATAAGACTAAATGCTAAAGGAGCACCTTAAAAAGAAAAATATTTATCAAAACTTAGAGGAAGCCACAAAGGAGGCATTTATTTTGCATTAAAACTATAGAAATAAAGATGGCAAGTGAAGAAATTAGAAAAATCCAAAGACAGGAAAAGAAAGAAAAAATAAAAGAACAGAAAAGGAATTTAAAAAAAGTAGACATAAGAAAATAGAAATAAATGATTAATATATGAATCATAAATATATCATTGATCTTAATGTAAAAATTAAAATCACTTCTTAAAATTTTTAAATGGATAAAACCAATTGTCTATTGTTTTTACTAACCAGTAAAAGAATATAGATATGTTAGTATCAGTGAAAGTTTATGTTAAGGCAAAAGAAACTTCTATTAAAAGAAAAGGGAATTATTTATTGATGAAAGGTACAACACAGGTAGATGTAATAGCCCTGAAACTATATATACTTGTATACATCTAAATACACACATTAAGCAAAAATTAAGCACAGGAAGAAAATAAACAATTATAATGGAAGATTTTAATATATCTTTTGCAGAAAATCACAGGTAAAGTAACCAAAATTTTAAAAAACTATGGAAGATTAGTGAAAAATTAGTATTTTATCTAAAGGGCTTTACATATTACACTGTATCAAGCAATTAAATAGAGAGCACAATTAATTAAAAACATGGAAAAACTGAAAAAAATTGACCGCATTCTCTACTAAAAAGATGTTTCACTGTGTATTAATGCATTTGTATCATTGTCGATAAAAAAATCCTTAAAGTTTAAAAAAAAAAGGAAAGAATGGACTGGGGGTCAGCTATGGGGGTAGGGGATGCCAAGTAATTAGTTACATTTTTCTGGTCAGATATTCAAAATGATTTCTAGAAATATTAAAGGTCCCAAATTCTTTGACTTTAGTGATTTAATTTATTCATGTGTAAAGTTGGGAATAATATCTAAATCATTGCTGTGCAGATTTTTTAAAAAAGTGTCCCATTGGGAGGAAATGAGTGTAAATGATTGTTGCTAAATTGAAAAAGAACTATATCATCACAGAAGATCATACAGCATCATAAAGTCAGCAATGATCGAAGCAGCATATAATTTAATGGTTACCAACCAAACCTCTGAGGGTCTTTTGCAAGAGTTTCAAGATCCGTAAGCACAAACGACACTTTTCTTAATACCAAATATATGTCTCCCACATACACAGACGACTTTTTCCCTGAGTGTGGATATTGGGTACTAAATGAAATATGAACATTTAAAAATATCTTACTGCATCATAGTTACTTTTTACCATTATGAATTTTATTTGTCAATCACTGGCTCTCAAAAGTAGAACTGTCATGATGTAGGACCTATATAACACTGACCATTATAAAGGGCTATTTATCCTTGAAGGTGCTAGGAACAAAGAATCCAGTAGAAAAAAATTAAGTTTGGAAATAATGAAACATAGATCTAGAGGATGAGATCACTTGTCCATGTTCACCAAAGTGGTCAGAGTCAAAGGCACAATTAGAATTTGGGTTTTCTCCTCTCAGTTCAGCCTTCTTCCCTCTAAGCCATGCTGCTTCCATCTTTACCTGGTAGAAATTTTATTTCACAAATTTCTTTTTTTTTTTTTAATTTTATTAAAATTTTAAAAAATACTTAGATTATGCAAATGTCACATAAAAAATATAGGAGATTCCCACATGCCCCGCTCCCCATACCTCCCACATTTTCCCACATTAACAACATCCTTCATTAGTGAGGTACATTCATTACAATTGGTGAACACATTTGGGAGCATTGCCACAAAACATGGATTAAAATTTACATTGTAGTTTACACTCTTTCCCACCCAATTCTGTAAGTTATGGCAAGATTTATAATGGCCTGTATGTGTTGTTGCAATGTCACTTAGGACAATCCCCAAGTCCCAAAAATGCCCCTGTATTACACCTGTTTTTCCCTCTCCCTGCCCTCAGAACCTCCAGGGACCACTGCTGCCACACCAATGATATGATTTCTTCCATTGCTAGAACCACCATAAGTCTATAGTAGAATACCAGTAAGTCTATTTTAGTCCATAGTTCATTCCCCAATTCTGAGGATTCTGGGATAGTGATGTCCACTCCACCTCTAACTGAGAGAGGGCTGTATTTCACAATTTTCTGTAACGGTTATGCATGTGTGAATTAACAGAAAAGTTGACAACAGCAAATTGTTGATTTACCTTAACATAAAAAGAATGTGTGAATAAAAAACACTACACAGAAAATAGTCAAATTCTGTTAATGCTATTGGTAATTACAGTTGCCATTTGAAAATATCATTTGGCAAACAATTTCCAATTGAAACACATAGACTGAAAATATAGAGATTAAATAGGAATTTAACTTTCAGGATTTGTTTTTTTTCTATAACTTTTTAAACTTTTTTTCCAATACGTACCACCTTATTTTAGAGTAATAAATCATTATTTACTAAAATAGAGTAACTGAAATATATTGTCCATCTCAATCCAAATGCAAAAATCAGCATCCTTTGTAATGGCTGTGGACATATTTTCATAGTCCAATTGTCCACCAAGTATTTGCAATTATGTATTATGTTACACAGTAGAGGCAAGCACTAACTTGATTAGACAGATATTTTACAATAAGCATTATGAAGACCTCTACTGAATTAGGATGACTTCCAGAAGATATATGGAAAGTAAAACCATTATGGCATTAGAGTTACAGCTTTGAGACCTCTATGATAGGTAGTTAGGCTGAATATTAATTTTAAATGATCTGAAGAGGCAATCACACTGGACTACTTTAACTCAAAAGTCTATCCGTGGTGCTACTTAGATTATAATTTCTTTTAGTCACTCCAAAAATTAAAATAAAATACAATGTCTCATTGAAAAATAGGACCATTTTTGAATCAATATACAGGTGTACCATTCTTCTTGAATTAAACAGAATTTCATTTTAGAAGAATCATGTCTGTTTTTGCACACTAAGTGATTCTCCCTTCAAAATAGAGTGAATCTGCAAAGGCAGGCAGTAGAATCCTCCAAACTGAGGTCCAAAGAGTGTTGTATGGGATGTGCCATTCTAATATCTACCTCCTATCTACCAATCCATCCATTCATCTATCCAACTGTCCACCCACACTTCTACTCATTCACCTAGCTATACATCTACTCGATCTATGTATCCAGCCAGACAGCCACGCACGGGTTTATTCCACAAACATTTATTGAGCAACTACTACAAGCCAGACACTTTTCTTGGTTCTGGGGATACATCAGTGAATGAAAGCAGCAAAGTCCCTTATATATTAGGTCTTATACTCTAACTAGGAAAAACAAGTAATAAACATACGTAGATATAAATACATATTTGCCTGCTTCGATTATACAAAGATAAGAGCAGTGGTTTCTGGTTAATCAAATATTTAGATCTGAGAAATTTAGTTTTGATTAGGTAGGTAAGAGGACTCTTTGAATTTTGCTAAGAAATCTTTTTACAACTAAGGTACAGAATAGAGAGAGAGTTTATCCTATAATTTCTTTTATTCTCACCACAAGGGAAATGAAGTGTCAAAATCATGTAAATAACAGGAAGATTTAGAAAAACATGTAGGTTCATTTGTTAAGAAAATGACATTGATGAAGGTACTTGTACTTGATATATATGTTTATAACAAATGCACTGAAATAGAAAGAATTGAATTTGATTTTTATTAGTAGCCATAGCCCATCCGGATAATCTACTTCTATGTCCTTTCTCTTGGCTGGAGGACCTTGATGATGTTCCAAATTTACTCAGCTGGTCTATGAAGAAAATACTGTAAGTGAAGAAGCAATATGGGATGGATGAGGATAAACAAATTGACTAAGGAGCTTAAAATATTCTGAATTTTAGCAGAGTTGCAACACCTACTCTCCAGTTCATTGGACTCACCCAGGACAACTAACAAGGAGATGATGATGGACAAGGAACAGAGAGTGTCTGCAACTGCAAGCAAGATAGTTCCATATCTGCCCCATGGGATCTAAGCCCCCTCTCAATTAGAAGCAGAGTGGACATCACCATCCCCAAATCCTCAAAATTGGGGAATGAACAATGGACTAAAGTGGACTTTTTATTTTACTATTGACGTATTATTATTCTAGCAATGGAAGAACTCTTATCATTGATGTAAAGGAAGTGGCCACCAGAGGTTCTGAGGGATGGGAGAGGGAAGAATAGGTATAATATGGGGGCATTTTCAGGACATTGGCTTTGTCCTGCATGACACTGCAGTGATGGATACAGGCCATTGTATATTACAAAATGGTGTGGGACAAAGTGTAAACTATAATGTAAACTGTAGTCCATGGTTAGTAGTAATCCTTCAATATGTCTTCATTAATTGTAACAAATGTGCCACACTAACGTGTGTTATTGTGGGAAAGTGTGGAAGGGGGAGGAAGTAGGGCATATGGGAGTCCCTTTTATGTTTTTCATGTAACATTTATGTAATATAAAGCTTCTTTAAAAAGAAAACATTAACTATAAACACTATATTGTTTAAATATTTTTTGAACCAAGGAGATAAGAAGTTCTATTCAGTTCAGAGCTGAATAGTGCTAGACATTTATTTCTAGTTTCATTATTTTCTAAAGAATGAGCTAATTAATTCTTTCCCTTTGCACTTTTCAAACATCACCCAGCTCTATACCATCTTACTCAACTCTTCTACAGATTCATAAACCTGGCATTTCCTGGTGAAAAATATTGGCAGGTTTTTAAAAATAACAAACCTATTAGTGATTGTAAATAGATTTAATAGCTTCAATTTTGAATATTATTTTCTTAATTAAAAAATAGCTAGAACAGGGAAGATTAAATACCACATGATAAAGCATTAAAAAGTCAATAAAGGATATAAAACAAAAACAATTTTAAATAATGTTCAAAAATAATTTACTTCTGTAGAAATATTTTATAACACTTTTTAAACATTTTATTTTCTCTCTCTCATGCACACATAATCCCCATTTACTTCTAAATATTTGAGTAAGTGCTTCCTAAAAATAAAGACCATCTCTTACATAACCAAGGTACAATAGTCAAAATCAGAGAACTAACATTGTTACAATGCTGTTATTTAATCTTACAGACTGCATTCAAATTTTACAAACCATCCCACTAATGTCCTTTAGAGCAAACTCAAAATTATTTCAGGTCCAGGATCACACATTGCATTTTTAGTCTTTGTCTTTCATGACACCGACATTTTTTAAGAGTCCATGCCTGTTATTTTGCACAATGTCCCTTATTTGGTTTTGTCTGATGTTTCCACATGTTCTTCGCAATGCATCGTTGATCTTCTGTCTAGATGTTCTATCTATTGATAAGTGCTGTATTGAAGTCTCCAGCAATTATTGTAGAGGTGTCTATTTCTGCCTTCAGTTTTGCCAATGTTTGCCTTATGTATTTTGGGGCAACATGTTAGGTGCATATATATTTACCATTGTTATTTCTTCTTAGTGGATTGAAGTTTTTATTAATATATGGTTTCCTTCTTTGTCTTTAGTAAAAGCTTTTGACTTAACACCTATTTTGTCCAATATTAATATAGCTACTCCTGCTGTCTTTTGATTGCTATTTGCATGGAATATCTTTTTCCATCCTTTTACTTCCACCCGATTTATGTCTTTGGATCTAAAGTGAGTCTCTTGTAAACAACATATAGTTGAATTATGCTTTTTTATCCATGGTGCCAATGCCTGTCTTTTGATTGGGGAGTTTAATCCATTAACATTCAATAATATTACTGTAAAGGTAATACTTACTTCAGCCATTTTACCTTGGTTTTTATATGTCATATCATTTTTGTATCTCTTTTCCTTTATTGCAAACTTTTTTTCTGTATAGTTGATCTTTGTGATATATACGACTGATCCCTTTCTCATTTTTGTTTCTGTATGTGTTTAAAATACTTTCTGTGTGGTTAACTTGGGGGTTATATTACACAACATATGTTTATAACCTACTAATTTGAAAAGATACCAACTTAGCTTCAATAGCACACACATTCTCAGTTTCCATATCCCTGTTTCCCCTCTTTATGTTGTTTTTGTCCCACATATCCTCTTTATGTTTTGCAAGTCCATTATCAGGAAATACGAATTTTTCTTATTCAATTGTAGTCTGACTCTAATAGGTATTAGAGTAGAGTTGTACATTGAGGATACAGTATTATGGGGTTTTGCATTTACCCATTTAGTTACCTTTACTGAAGATATTTACTTCTTCACACTGCTCTAAGCTCTTCTCTTTGTTGTGTTTTCCTTTCAACCTGAAGAACTCCCTTTAGCAGTTCTTGTAGGGCAGATCTTTTGGTGAAAAACGATCTCAGTTTCTGTTTATCTGTGAATGTTTTAAACTATCCCTCATTTTTGAAGGACAGTTTTGCTGGATAGAGAATTTTTGGCCAGCAGTTTTTCTCATTTAGTAACTTAAATATATCATACCACTGCCTTCCTGCCTACAGGGTTTCTGACAAGAAATCTGTATGTATCGGCTTGTTGAGGAACCCTAGTATGTGGCGAATCCCTTTCCTCTTGCTGCTTTTAGAATTCTCCCTTTATCTTTGGCATTTGACATTTGTTTAGTATGTGTCTCAGAAAAAGTCTATTAGGGTTTATTGTTTAGAGTATGTAGCGCCTCTTGGACATGTGTATTCATGTATTTCTTAAGAATTGGGATATTTTCAGCAATTTATTTCCTCAAATATTCTTTCTCCCTCTTTTCTCTTCTCCTTCTGGGACTCCAAAGATGTGTGTCTTTGTATGCTTCATGCTGTCTTTCAAATCTCTAAGACAATGTTCAATTTTTTCCCATTGTTTTCTTTACTGTTCTTCTGTCCATATCATTTAGATTGTACTGTTTTCTAGTTTGCTGATTCTTTATTCTGCTTGTTCACATCTGCTGTTTATGCCTCTAGGGCAGGGGTTCTTAACCTTTTTTGTTCCATGGACCTCTTTGCCTGTCAGGTGAAATGAATACCACTGTAATCAATTTATTGCATACACTCATAAGTGAAGGAAATGCTAGCTATCAGTTAGAGATCAGAGAAAATAAAGATAAAACATTTTTTTTTTCAATTTAAGCTCACAACCCCCTGAAATCTTTCCATGGACCCCTGGTTAAGAACCCTTGCTCCAGTATATTTTTAATCTCCATTATTGTGTCTTTATTCCCATAATTTCCGTTGTGCTTCTTTTTAAAGTTTCAAATTCTTTTTTACTCAAACATCGTCTTCTTAATATCCGTTAGCTCTATATCCATCATTGGTTCATTTCTGTCCATATTTTGCTTCATCTTCTTCAGTTGATTTAGGAGATTCAAACTTCTTCAACTAGTTTTTCCAAATTCCATGTCTCCTCTGAAATATCAGTTTGTTCCCTTAACTGAGCCATACCTTCCTGTGCTTAGTATGGCTTGTAATTTTTTGCTGATGTCTGGGCATCTGATTATTTTGTTGTACTAACTCTGAAAGTCAGTTTTTCCTTTTTGCCTAGGGTTTTATTATAGGTTGGCTATGTGCTAAGGCTCTTCTTTGATATTTGGTCCAACTTATACTGGACTACTGGAATAGCCTATATTTAGTGGCTAATATTTTCTCAGTTCTTCTGCACTGATTCTTGCCCTGGATATGTGGTACAACTTTTTAGATTGCCCTATGATCTGGGCTTGTTTCACCTCCAAGAGAAAGCTTCTTTTTCTCTGTTCCTTCTCTGGGAATCTGGATGTGTTTGTTTTTGTGCAGAATTTTTTCCTCGATTCCTAAGATTTGTTTAAATTCTCTCCCTAACTCAGTGCCACCTTTTCATTACACTTTTCAGTTTTGAGACCTGTGATACCTTTCAGCAGTTTAGTCACACACACACATGCACAGCCACATACTTTTTTTTTTCCATGAGGCCTTTCTGCCTCCTGTTATTGCCCGGCTAGGGTATCCCACGTTGGGGAGGTAGTTGGGGCCAATCCATAAAGGCCTGTTTTGCATTTGTTGGTTCAGCAGAGGCTGGGCTGAGAGTGTGCATTCCTTAGCAAGAGTTCTGCCATGGTCTCTATCTCTTTCTCTCTTATTTATTCCTGTGGGCACTTTTGTATGTGGCACTCAGCCACTTGTTCTTCCCTGGGTTTCTAAGGACTTGGGTCCCTGTCCCTGGAGATGTGTGGGGGTTCTAACTTGCTCCTGTGAGTGACTATGTTCGGCATCCATGGCAGGAGGGACCCAGGCCATGCTGTTTCTGCATGACTCCTAAACCGCATGGGACCCAATGAGGGGGGTGGTCTGTACCGGAGTGTCCAGGACAGAAATCTCCTACCTGTTTTTGGCGTTTTTTTCTTTCTTTTTCTTTGATTCAGCATTTGCAGAGCCTTCTCCAGTCTATTTGGTTCCAGAGTTCCAAGCAAATGTGATAACATTTTTAATAATATTGTTAATTGTTAACTTAGAGCAATTTTTTTTTTTTACTTTCATGCTTAAACCTGGTTTTGAAGTTGGTAGAATATGGTTCAGTTCATAAAAACAAAAAGAAAAATTTTATTTACGCAATGGGATTTCCCCCTGTTTCAAAACGGTAACCTGATATAAAACAGATATAAATGGAACTATATTAATTAGAATGAGAATGGGAGACTCAGCACCCTGCCCACTTAACCAAAGAAGATTTAGTTACACTCAATTACGTCAAATCTGCTGCACATTTTGGAAGAAGCAAATCAAATGTTTTCCAAATAGTGCAGCCTTAGAGTGAATGAATGAACAAATTAATGAATAAATGATGAAATGGTATCTTGCCAATATCTTTTTGGTACATAGAAAGAAAAACTGAATTGTCATTATTTTTTTGAACTCTATTTCATGAGGCTTGAAAGATTTCTCAAGTCAAAAGTCAACCATCTGATCCACAGCCTGGATTTATCTCTGTAGCAGTTTGATATTATTTATGAATTCTCAAAATAGATATTGGATTATGTTTGTAAACTGGTCTGTTCCTCTGGGCATATTAGATTATATTGGATTCAGAGATTTCACTTTTACTTGATTAAATAATGATTAAGGCTTTAATTGGGCCACATCAGTAGGACCAAGGGGGTGGGGACTTACAGAGAATCCAACCACAGAGAAGGGAGGTTGGAGTTTTAATGCTGGAGCTTGGGAAGTAAATACACAGAGAAGCAGATAAGTAAGGAAAGAGAGAAGGCTCCATTAGACATGGCAAGGGCCTGGGAAGAGACAGGAGCCATTTGCCTGATAGTTTACAGCTGGCCTTGTAGGGAGAGCAGAGCTGCCGAGCCTGGAGAGAAATGAGCCCCAGGAGAGAGATGAGATTTTTCCCAGCCTACAGCTGATATTGGAAGAAGCTGGGACCATGGAGCCTTAAGAGGAAGAGGAAACCTGAACCCTTTCAGATGTGGGCAGCCATCTTGCTCCAACACATGGCCACAAACTTTGGTGAGGGAAGTAATTTACGCTTTATGGCCTGGTAACTGTAAGCTTCTAACCTAAATAAATACCCTTTATAAAACCCAACAGACTTCTGGTACTTTGCATCAGCACCCTTTTGGCTGACTAATACAAACTTCATTAAACTTCCTCATTGACCTAGGGGTGATACCTTGGGGGATTTCTAGGCTTTCCTCTGGAAGACAAGCTAGATCACAGCCATAGTTCCTCAGTAACCATAGTTTTGAAACACCATTAAAGTTCACTTAAAATACCTGATGGTTATCACTCAAACCAGAACAACCATGAAATACAAAGCCACATCAACTTCCATAGTAATAATTGATTCAGAGGAATAAATATAAATTTTTAGAAAATCCCACTTTAAACAGCTGCTAATTTTTCACTTCTACACATTTTACTATCACACTTTTCTCTGATGCCCCCCTTTTGTAAAGGACATTGAGAAGAATGGCACATTTTTCTTAAAAATCTTATTCGTGAATATGACATATTGACATATTTCTCAAGAGAGCCAAGGATACTGATATGGAAAAAGGCTTAAAATAAATAGGTGCTAAATTGGCTCTCACATTCTTAAATGATTTGCTGAAGTTCTAATTGATAAACTTATATTTATTCAATATCATTAAAGTTTAATGGAGCTGGTTTTCTTAGAAACTGTGAGAGGCAGAAAGGATTAGTGTGGTTAAGTTTATAAAATTTAGCTAGAGGCATTAAGCCTGGATATAAACCCATGCTCCAAGAAGTATTTATTATGTATGTGACTTTGTTCAAATGATTTAATCTCTATGGGCTTCAGTTTCATCATTCATAAAGTAGGTTTTTGTGACGAAGGAGTGATTGAATAATTCCAAGACACTTAGAACAGTGATTGATGTATAGTGTTTGCTCTAAATACGTTTGCTATGATTGTTATTTGAAGGATCAATAAAATGCCTAAGAAAAATATTTTCTAACTTAAACTATATATCATTCATGTAAGTTTACACTTCTTACAGATATATGCCTTAAATAAATACTAGATGTATTCATTTTTATACTATTCTTTTTGAAGACATATTTAGACTTCCTTATGTTTTGAAAATGAGCAAGTGTTATTCTGAAATGTCTACCGGTACACTTGCGTTATACAGACACAATTAAAATGAACATAACCTGGAATTTATCTGTAGACACATTTAATTAAATATTGACTTTTATCTTGATATTTTCTTAAGCCATGTAGTTGCAAAGTTGACATGGCTAAAATCCAATAGTTTGTGTTTCTGTGTCCTGGAGGCATGAGTAATTTAAAAACTCTTTGGAGATTTATAATCTATTCCAGACAGGTTTTCTTAATATTCCTTACAGACTATACCCATTTATTAATATGTCATAAGGTCTCTTTAAGCAATAATTTTTCTCATCAATTTAATGTGACAAAACTTGCAGTTCCATTGTTTTACATTATTCCCAAATCTGATTATATCACATATATATAATTAACAAAGACTAATTGTATAATTAGCTTCTGTCATGTTGCATTTAAGAAACTGGCCATATTACATTATCCTAAAAAACTTCCTTTTAGGATTATATGATGTCTTCCTGCTTCCCAAGTGGTAATTATTTTTTAATGATTTATTTTTATTTATTTTTTAAATGGAAAATTTCATTCCACTACAGATGAGTTTTGCTTTTAATTGCATATGTACTCTGTAGACATTGTTTCCTTTCTAGTAACTGTGATGTTATGACTGGGAATCTAGAAAAAACCCCAAAATACATAGTTGCCTATAAGATTATAACATATTGATTTAGGACAAGGCTGTGCATGGGAAATTCTTATTCTTTTACTAGAAAGTTCCAGTCTTTGTTTCTATGACCCAGTTATTCTGTCTCTTTCTCTCAAGACTACAATCCATCTATGGGGTCCATGACTATGAGATATCCTTGAAAAGTACCAAAAAACATTAAACAGTAGTGTCAATCCTTTGATTATCATGATCAAAATGTTTCCTAAAGAAATATTTAGTGATGCACTTCACTAAACACTTTATGTGCTCAAAATTAAAATTAAAATAATACTCAGTAGATAATCATACTTACTCAAAAACATTCTTTTTTTAATGAAAAGAATGATTTTGTTTTAAATAGTGAGCTCCTTCAATTTTATTTAATTTGTCATGAGAACTAAAGAAATAACTTGAGGTTAAAGAAGCTAGGAGTCTTCTGCATTTCTAAGCAATTTTCCAAAAAAAGAGAAACCATTATAATATAAGACTATAAAATCTTATTTTAATTAGCCTGCTTGTCAGCATAATTTTTTCTTATGAATGGAGACATGGTAGTGCAGATAGAAATGGAAAGCATTTCATGTTCAACCTCTTCTATAGCTTTTGTGTATAAAATATGTGAGCAAAATATCTAGCATTGCACTTGATATAGTAATGATGGATATGTGTGGTGGATTGAATTGTGTATTCTGATTTGGACATATTCTTGATCTTGTCCATTCTCGTGGGTGTGGATCGATTGTAAATAGGATTTCTTGAAGAAGTTACTTCAGTTAAGGTGTGGCCCAATTGCATCAGATTGGGCTTTAGTCTAGATTACTGGAGTCCCTTATTAATGTATATAAAAGGACGTGGATGTGTCTCAACCAGTTGGGCACTTGGCTACCACATGGGAAGTCCTGGGTTCAGGTCCCGGTTCCTCCTAAAGAAGACAAGCAGATGCTGCACCTGCCACAACCCGCTACAACGAGCTAGATACCGCAACCTGCCGCAAAGAGCTAGATGCTGCAGGCCAGCAGACGCTGCAGCCTGCAGGGAGTGGATGTGGCTCATGCTGTTGGACACTCTCCTCCCATGTGGGAGGTCCCAGGTTTGGTTTCTGGTGCCTCCTGGAGAAGACAAGCAAATACAACATCATACACATGGCAGAGAATGATAGTGGTATCAGCTCCTCTCTCCTGGCTTCTCTCCCAAGTTTCTCTCTGAGCTCCTGAGTTTCTTCTCTGCATCCCTGTGGCTTTTTCTCTGTGAATCTCTGCTTTCAGTCCTCCATTTATAAAGGACTCCAGCAAGAGGACCAAGACCCACCCTGGGCCATACCTCACTGAAGTAATCCAATCAAAGGCCCCTAACTGCATCCAATCCAATAAAAGGGTCCTGCACACAGAGGAATGGATTCGTTTTAAGAACTTCATCTTTTCTGGGATCCACAAAAACTTCAAACTGTCACAACCAGTAACCAGCCCCAGAATGCCACCATTTTTACAGAGCATCATGTTGCTGATGTCTCTATTTTGGATTTCTCCTAACTTCAAAACTGAGAGCCAATAAATTCCTATTGGTAAACACAACTTATTGTTTGGTATTTGTTTGAGCAACCAAGAAACTGAGCCATTATGTATTAGTTCCTTACCCGACTCCAGGGCTTTTTAAAAATAAGTACATCCAAAGTTAGAAACAATCATTTCAATATTTCTAATATTTTGATTTTTCTACACAGGTAGATCCAGAATGGCTCTGCTCTATTGGGCCAAGTCTCCTGCTAATGTTTCACCAGAAGACTTGGCTGAGGGATTAGAGTTTTAGTGTAGATAGAGCCATGGTTCTGCATATCAAGTAGGTGAGACAGGCCCTGCTGCTGATAAACAAGCTGGACCTCCAGAACCTATTTGAAATCACCATAAGTTAATAGTCTGTGGTCCAGAATCAGGTGAAGAATGTTCTCCTGTGCCTGGCAGAGTGATTCTGAGAGAGTTGTGACTGGGTGAGAAAATGAATGAACTTAAGTTCTAGAAGGCCTCGTGCATCACCCCCCAGTTTTCCAAAATCCAATTGCTCAAAATAAATTTAGTGTTGTCAGGAGCATTACCAGATGCCAGTCCTGCTTCTGCTACTCATGTGAAGGAAGGAAGTGTCCTTAATTCTCTCCATTGAATTATTCTGTGTCTTTATGAATTAGAGCTTGATTAGATTAATGCAAGCATGAGTTTATGGAGCTCCTCTAAGAATGAAGTGGATTTTCTTGCCTTCCCTTCAAATATTTTCTGGTTTACTGTTGCTAACTATATATTTTATTCATATGTGAAACATTGTACCATAAGAAAAATGTATCATATATTTTTGAAAAGGGGATAAAGGTAAAATATTGATAAAAGGTTTTAATGCTTCTTAGCTCAACTTGAATCATTTTAATTTTATGGGAAGAACTATATCTAGAGTACATAAAAATAATATGGGAATTTTTCCAAATAGAAAACCCTTTGTGGAATATAGGTTATATTTATGATGGAGTAAAATATATGTTGGAATTATATTGACAAGTGTGAAATATAATTTTATTTTCTTTGAAGGAATTTTAAAGAGTGTTTTAAAATGTACTACTCTTTAAAGTGATGACACTGCTATACTTGTTGTAAGCCCTGTGGCTACCTAAATTTAATATAATGTTAGAAATCCAGTTCTGCTTATCCATAAATTTATGTAAATGTGACCTCACAGCTTATGAGGTTCAGTGAATTAGTGGAATAAGTGCAAATGTCAATATGCAAGCAGGGAAACAACTCTATCAGGAAATTCAATGAATGGTCTCTTGATCCAAACAAATAGTCATTATTGTGGCCACATTCCTAGGATTCAAGTGGATTTGACCAGGTTACAACCCGTGGACTGGTACTGTCTATTCTTAAATGCCTGGTTGTTTTGCAGCCAGCCACCCTTTTAACCTTCATAATCACTTTTCATCAGTCTGAGAGCCTAATGCTAAAGCTGTGGTGTCGTAACGATTTTCTTGACATGTGGAAATGTTCCACCAAAAGAATAAAAAATGTGTTCTGGCGGAAAGTTTTATTTACAGGGATTTATCAGCAGTGCTAGTTTAACAAGTCATTTCAGCCTTCTGTTTTCTTAAACCCTACAATTCCCTTTAAAATTGTTTAGCTGACAAGGCTCTGAGTTTTACATGAGTCAATGCCACTTAATTGGAAAATGTAAATCTTGGAATCTTTCTAGCTGGACAAAGTGTTCCCATTCCACTTTACGATAAGGATAGTTAGTACTGGTGACAGCTGAATCCCCACTATTGTTACCTGCAGGGACAGCATCACCAGGACGTTCCACTTCTGATCTGCCAAAATGTCTTCACTAACAGTTAATAGACTCATGCGCTAGTTTGATTACTTTTGACAGCCCTTATTCTTCCAAATTATCTCAGTGAACCTGTAACACATCTCCAGAGCATCTGTTTTTCCCTTTCCTGACAGCATGTCATGTCAAAATACTATCATGTACCATCACAAATCAGGCATAAAACTGCTCTGAATAATAATAATAATAATTATTATTGTTATAATCATAATGGATTTAATCCTTCATTCTTACTCACCCTGCTAATAGCTGACAATAGATCCAAGCTGCCTTTTAATCAATGGGAGATAGTTACACAATTAAAGCAACAGGACTAATGAATTAGAAATTGTGTCCATCTTCAAGTGAAGCACGTGGTCTAAGCTATCATTTTTAAATGTAATACCTTTATTTCAGTGAAGATATTTTCTTTTAAAAAGCCTCTATAACAAAAGACAAGTGTAAGTGACTGCCTTCTTTAGAAAAATGAAAGTGATTCAGAGATTATCAAATATCTTAGAGATAAAGAAAGTGATTGGCAGACTTTTAAAAATTTTATGGTATCAATGAGCTTTAAAGGCAGTAACAGTGAGCTTTATCAATTTTGACAGTTTTAGACACAGGGATGGTAGTTACATTGATCTTCATTTCTAAATAACTATGAAACTCTGATGCTTGTCAATGTCTGCTGAGTACTTCTGAAATATTTCAGAAAAATGTCTTCCAAAATCTCAGATATCTTGAAACAAATGACCTTTATATTTATGGTATACAGGTTAATTATAAGGTTCTAAGATAAGCACATTCATCAGAACCTCAGAAAATATATGGATTCTATTATAGAGCTTTCAAGCTATTTAGCAAGAAATCAAATCTATGTTTTGATTGTAAAATGATAAAATCATGAGTGATTATTCAAGTTTGTTGAGTTTAGATTTATGTCCTATAGAAAACATATTTAAGAAGGGATTTTCATGTGTTATGATATATTCTTTACAGGCAATAAAAGCAAAATATGCCATATTAAATTCAAATTTAAGTATACTTAAATATTGTTTTATTCATATTCATATTTATGACAATTTTGGTAGCCATTGTGCCAGGCTGTGGCATTCTTTTCTTTTTATTTGCTATCTGTAAAGAAAATAGTTGCTTTAAAGTGCAAATATAATTCAGAGAAAAATTCCAGTACTACTTAAAAGAAAAACTGATTTTAAAGAAAGCATTTTCAAGAAAGCATTTAATATATTAATTACAAATTACTTTTGTCTATCCATTAAAGAAAAATCTTAAGCTTCTTTACTAAGAAATGATTATTGTCATAAGTACAGAACGACACTTGTTTTAGTTTCCGTGGCTGCTCAAAACAAATGCCATGGCATGGGTAAGATTAAACAATGGAAATTTATTCACTCATGGTTTTGAGGATGGGAAAATGTCCAAATCAAGGCATCATCAAGGTGATGTTTTCTTCCTGAAGACCAGTTGGCCAAGAGCCTCTGTTTCATAGATCTGTGAAACCTAGAGAACAGGTTATCTGCTTCCTATATACCACGGAGGGACAGGGATAGGATAAACATTCCCATTCCCATAAGGAGAAATCGGAAGTAAAATTTGGATCATAGGTTCCAGATATTTCTTAACTCAACAAGGCATATTCCATTAGATTTCAAAGTCTGAGCATTATCTATGGAACAATGTTTTGTCCTCTGGGCCTAATGGTGTGAAATCCCCCACCCCCCGTTGCAACTGCTTGCACAGCAGCCATGCTTTCCCTAAAAACTGGAGTTAAGGCTTTACGCTCTCTAAGCATCAAGATGACACCCAGGCTCTCCATAAATACTAGGGCAAAGGCTATACCCACTCATACCAGTGGGGCAGAAGGTCCACCCTCTCCAAGCACCAGGGCAAACTCACCCTTTCACACAGAGAAGTGTCTGTTCTCTTGGCCAGAGAAGATGTCTTCAGTCCAGACTTTACCTTCCAAGGTTCTGCCTTTGAAGTGATTTGTCCTTCAATCTGTCCCTTTTCTGTCCCATTTAGTCCAGGCTGGCAGTGAGTCCATTCAAAAAGATCTTGCAAAAAATTTGCCTGTTTTGTGTATAGCACACAGGGGTACAAGCCATCAGACAGTCTTTGGAATTGTTTAAAGAATAGACATACATAAATTAATCCATATATAAATTAACAACTAAAGATTGCTGAGTTTCATTTCCTTCATCTATATTAGGATACTTTCAGGATTGATGACATAATTAAGAAAAATCATTTATCAAATTGATTTGGAATACTATATTGCCACTTGCTGTTCTCTTTGTCTGATATCCAATGTCAAGTAAACTATATTACTCCTACTCTCATGGAGGTTAAATTTTAGTGAGTTAAATGTTAAACTGTATTTTAAAAAGGGTTAATTTGAAAAAAGAAGAGATAAATATCTAATTGGAAATCTTAATACTGAAATAGAGAAAAATGAAAAGATGTCCAAAGGATAGAGATATCCATCATTCATCTCTTCTAAATGGCATTTGAACTAAATCTGAGGAATGAAAATAATAAGTGAGGAAAACATGAGCATTTCCCCAACATATACCCCAAGATGGGAAGTGCCACATCATGTTTGATATGACTCAAGGGCAGAGAACGAAGGAGAAAAATTTCATGGGATCATCCCAGAGCGGGAGACAGTGACCAGTTCATATGGCTTTGAGATTATGTCCAGATGCTGGTTGTGGTAGTTTGGCATTGTTTCTGAATTGCAAAAAGAGATATTGGATTGTGTTTGCAAACTCGTCTGATCCTTTGGTCATATTAGATTGTATTAAATTCAGAGGTTTCACTTTTACTTGATTAAATTATGATTAGGGCTTTGAATCGGCCATGTCAGTGAGTCCCCTTGGTGGGCAGGGACTCACAGAGAAAACAACATGGCAGAGGAGTTTTAGTTTTGATGTTGGAGCCCCGGGGAGAGAGCTGAGATGTTTGCCTAATAATTTACAGCTGGCCTTGTGGAGAAAGCAGAGCAGCTGAGCCCTAAAAGAAATAAGCCATGGAAAGAGAAATGAGCCTTATGCTCCCTACAGTTGAGATTGGAAGAAGCAAGACCCACAGAGCCTTAATAGGGAAGAAGGAAGGCTGAATCCTCACAGACATCACCCGCCATCTTGTTTCAATACATGGCAACAGACTTTGGGTGAGGAGGTACTTTGAATTGGCCTTTTGACTGTAAGTTTCTACCTGAAATAAACACCCTTTATAAAAGCCAACAGATTTCTGGTATTTTGCATCAGCACCCCTTTGGCTGACTAATACACTGGTCTTTAAAGTGGAGTAGGGGAAGCCAATCAGAATTAGGTTTTTAGAAAGATTACTATAACTACACTAATGAGGAATGGATTGTCAGGGTCACTCAAAGTAGATATGCTGACACCGTTTAGGTGTGATTACAGTAGTCCAGTGAGAGAATGTGGTAGCTTGGACTATAACTGGGGAAGGGAAATGAAGAAGAAGTGCAAAGATCTGAGGGACATTTAAGAATGATCAAGTTACATATGAAATATGTAAGAATGATCAAGTTACATATGAAATATGAGAAAGAGGACCATGTTAAGGATGACTCAATATTATCTAGCTTTGGCAACAAAATAAATGAAAGGCATTACTTAAATGGAATTTAAGGAGATAGAGGATATTAAAAAAAGATTGCATTTTGTTATCACTCTTTTGAAGGGCAATATGTGCTAAATTTTGGATAAGTTCAATTTAAGATGTCTTTGGGATATCAAAGTAAAGATGATACAAGGCAGTGGGGTGTAAAGAGATAGGGCTCAGAGTTCAGGTATAATTGGAGGGTATAATTTTGGAGTTATTATTGAATACTATAAATGATAATGAAGACATGAATGAGAATAAAATTGCATATGGAGAAAGAGAGAGAAGTTAGAAGATGATCAAGGGCCAAGCTGTTAAAAATACAAGCATCTAAAGATAGTATTAGAGCATGAGCTGTGGTGCCAAGGAAGCAAAATGAAAGAATAACTCAAGAAGGGAGTGTTAACTGTATCCAATGACACTTAGAGAAGAAGTAAAATGAGGACTTAAAAATAACTTGAATTTAGCAACATGGAGGTTGTTTTAACTTGTGATAGTGTTTAAAAATAAGTTTTCTTTGCTGAAATTTCATGTAACTTTTAATTGTAACTTATCAATTAAAATCTATGGGACTATCACTGAAAAGAAAATAATTTATCTAGTGAATTTATTTAGGGAATATCTATTAGTAGGAAATAGATGAGATTCGAGGGAGAATTAATATGCATCTTTACTTCATAAACAAAAGAGTAATAAAATTTTTAACGCAATTTTTAGCACCTTGCATTGTTTTTACTCTTTAGACCCTTAGGTATTATTATTTTTTAAATAGGACATCTCACAATCTCTCACTTTGGTTATCACATTTATAAGGTAGGATATTGTAGTTTCTAGTTTTTATAATTTTGCACAAGAGTTTGGATTAATATTAATCTTGGGAGTTGTTTGTAAAATTGTGTTCAATCAAACTCCTGTTTCAGAATTACATCAAGGGCTTGTTAAAAATATAGACTCTTCAATTCTCCTTCTGGCCTAATAAAAACCAGAATCTTTTGAGTGGGGATTTTAAACAAACAGCATTATATATATATATATATATGTATATATAAACTATGATAGTTAAAGAAAACAGAATCCTGCTATCTTTATTTCATGATTTATTAACCTGAAACAGTATATATTGACTCCTCTCTATGAAAAGATTATATATTACAATTAAACTACTTGTCTTCCTTCTGCTTATTCTATCTCCAAATTCCTGCCAATCCTATATTCATTTATAATTATTTGCTGGTTGCTATTATGATATTAATAATATGCTTCAACATATATTATTTGACTTATCAATTCCACTTAGTATCTCTCAGTTTCTATTGTGTATGAGATAATTATTACCCCTTTATTTTCTTCTAGTTCTCCTTGCACACCTACTGCTCACTACTAACAACTGTCTACCATGTTTTATATTTCTTTGAAATATTTTGTCATTACTTTTCCTTTGACGCAGCATTGGTATTTTTTTAATAATTATAATTTCTTTCCTTCATTATCTACAGTATTTTCTAAATATTCAAAATTGATACCTCAGAACCAAAAAATAGAATTGGACCATAGAAAAGGAGACTTAATTCCATGTCACTAAAAATTGCACTACTTGAAAGATAATATGCCTAAGAAAATTTGGAAGTGTTACAGGCAGTGTCATTATCCTATGTTAATATTATTATTAATGAGATCTAGTTTCAAAATCATACTATTTTTTACAGAAAATGTGTTTTCTTCCAAAATACTCTCCTTGTCCTCCCCTCCCTTTTGCAGAAAAAATTTGCCACATAGTCGTCCATCTGGAATTCCTTTTCATTACACATTGTTGCTAATATAAATTTTAATGAATCCAAAATATCATTTTTATCGGCTTCTTTTTATTTTGTATCTTTCTAAGCAAATAATTCAAAGGAAATATGTGGGAAATAAATTTCCCGAATTCCTTCATTTAAGAAAAAAAATCTTTAATTTTTCTCTTCACACCTGAATGGTATTTTGGCTGGGTATAGAATTTTAGGTTAAAAAATCATTTTTTCCCCTCAGACTGTTAAGGATATTTCTCTACTTTTTTCCTGCTACTAAAGTTGCCAATGGATAGTCTGTGGAAAATCTGATTCTGAATTGTAGATGAACTCTTCCTTCTTTTTATAGACTTTGGGCTTTCTCTTCATACTTAGTGTTTCAAATTTTTATGAGGATCTTTTTAGGTGCAAGTCTGTTAGCATTGTTCTTCTTGGAACTCCTAAAAAATGATTCCATTTTAGATATCCATATCTGTCAGGAGTTATGGTAAACATGTCTTCTATTATTTCTTTGATAATCCTAGTCCTTTTACTATTTCTGTTCTTATATTTAAAACTCCTGAATGATCATCTATATGTCTTAACAATTCACTCTCTATCCATCTTTTTTCTTCTTTATTTTTGTGCTACATTATGGAATGCTCTCTTCTCTTACACTAGAAGAACAAGAACAGTTGTAAACCTTACTATTGACTGTTTTTAATTTTAGCAATCACATTTTTAATTTTCCAAAATTCTTTTTGTTCCTTTTCATAACAATTTATATATATATGTATATATATATATATAATATCTTCTGCTTTATTTTTGTTTTTTAAACAATTCTTTTCTAGTCCTTGAGTTAACTCTAATTTTCCTCAGGTCAATACTTATATTTATTCTTCCTTGTCCTCCTTTATAGATAAAATAGTTTTCATCAAATATCTAGATTGTTTGTTCACATTTATGAATGATCAGTATTTTGGTTTTTGGTTCTTTATAAGAAAGAACAACTAGGATGTCTAATAGCATGTATCTGTAGAGGATTTCTTCCACATATGTGTGGTAGAGCATCCTCTCCAGGCTTCTCCCTTAAATTCAAGTTCTAATGATGCAATCTGTGTGCAAGTGCAACTTGGTTGACCAGGAGATTCACATGAGGGGGTGTGGGTCAAGGACAGGCAGTAGACAGGAGTCTGTAGGCTGGGACCTCCCTCATCGATGCTGTGAAAATAAAAAGGGCTTATTTACTCTGTTTTCTTCCATATCCTCACCCCAGGAGTGATATTTTCTTTAGTATACTAACTCCCATATTTAGACTGAGGGTGCTGAAACCCGTGCTGACTTCTCCATCCTTTGCCACTTTCTGCTCTCTATATGACTGTTCTGGTTCATCTGTCAGTATATGTTCATCTTCTTTCAGTGCCCTAGAAATTTGCCAGTCTCTGGTGGACTGATATCCCTGCTAGGATTCACATAATTTAATGATCAAAGAGTTGTTTTTTTTTTTTAAGACAGGGAAAGTAAGCCAGAGTGCAAGCTTTTTCTCTAATGTTTACAGATTTTAATTCAAATGTTTAATGTATCCATTTTATGCAACAAAAAATTAAAATAGTTTTCTAATTTTGTAGGTATAACAAAGGTGCCTACTGTACTGTGTACACTCCTTCTAATGTTTATCTTTTTAAAAAATCTTTAACCTTAAAATCTGTGTTCAATTCCTTCTCATTGCTAGATCTGACTTCAATCGATTTTAATTAGTCCTCATATCATTCAAAAGTCATGGACTTTTTTATATTTTTGGTTTATACCTCTGTGCAAGATATGAGCTATATGTAAATGGATATAACAAAAAAATAGCTGCAATTAGGAAAGTAACATAGATACAGTAGTCAGATGTCAAGCTTGCCTGAGACAGTCCTATTTTTTAAACTGTGGAAACATTTATAGCACAAAATCTCCCATTTTAACCATTTTTAATTGTATACTTTGGGAATATTAATTACATTCACAATGCTGTGCTAGCATTGCCACCTATTATATTAGTTTGTTGGAGCTGTTAGCACAAATATCGCACAATGGGTGGGCTTAAACAATAGGAATTTATTGGCTTTTGGTTTGAGGCTGGAAGGATTCCAGATTCAAGGCATCAGAGAGGACATATTTTCTCCCCAAAGCCTGTGGTGTACTGGTGCTGGCTTTCTGGCACTCCTTGGGGTTCCTTGACTTCCCCATCCATCATATGGCAGTGCCATCTCCCTTATCTTCTGGGTTCCCACTGACTTCCTACTTCCCACTGTGGCCTTCTCCTTAGAAGACCTCCAGTGATCCTACCTGAGACCCATTCTGGTTCAGTTTTCCATACCCGAACTAAAAATAGGATTTTCAAAAGGATGTATTTACAATGAGTTTATACTTACAGGGATGTGGATTAAAAGCATGTCTTTGTTGGGGTACATAATTCAAGCTGCCACACCTATTAAGCAATAACTACCCATTCCTCCTTCTTCCTGCTCTCTGGTAAGCTCTTATCTACTCTCTGTCTCTATGAATTTGCTTATTCTGGATATTTTATGGAAGTGGAATCATGCAATATATGTCCTGTTGTGTCTGTTTGGCTTATTTCAACGACATAATGTTTTCAAGGTTCATCCATGTTGTAGCATATATCAGAATTTCATTTTTTATAATTGAATAGTAATTACATTTTTTTGATCCATTTATCTGTTACTAGACACTTGGATTGTTTCTACCTTTTGCTACTGTGAATCATCCTGCTTTGAACATTCGTGTATAAGTGAGTCTGTGCTTTCAATTGTTTTGAGTATATACCTAAGAGTGAAATCGGTGGTCATATGGAAATTATATATTTAACTTTTTGAGTAACCACAAAACTTTTTGTACCATTTTACAATCCCACCAACAATATATAAGGGTTCCAATTTCTCCATGTTCTTGCCAACACTTGTATTTTCTGTTTTTAATAAAAGCTATCCTATTGGGTATGAAGTGGCATGAGGCCACTTTTAAAATCCATTCTTTTGGCATAATTATTAATAGAACTTCTCTTTCAGAAGTGCTCGGGATTTAAATGATAAATTTTTAGGTCACCCACATCATCCTAAAGAAATAGAATGCCAGGACTGAGCATAAAACCTCTTGTCCCCACAATGTAATTGTCAAAGCCTGAGAAGAAGAGATAAAAAAAAAAAAAAAAAAAAAAAAACAGATAGAATAACCATTCTTGGAAAAGTGACAACAGGCTGTTCCTAAAGCTCACTGAAGGAGAAAACACAATCTTCTCTTCTTGAATTGAATAAATCAAAATGCATAGAGCTCATAAAAATGCTGTATCTTGTCTGAGCTTTGATTAATTGTACATAGTGAGGTTCATCTATGCAACTAATGCCAGAATATCTAATATAATGAAACACCATTTTTGGTGGAAGTTAAGATCACTGAATAACACTGAAACAAAATAATCAAGGAATAAAAGATTCTAGGCTGGATTAGGTTAGAGACATTTCACTTAGCCATACCTATAATTGTTTCATCAAGAATAGATTAGAAGTTAATACCAGATGGTTGCCATATAACATGACAGTCATTATAGTAATATAAAATCATGATTAAATTAAATGTTTGGTAAAATTATTTTGTAATGTGAATTCAAGAAATTCCAATGAATTTTTCAATATCATTTTAATATCTCAAATTACAGGACCTGTTTCTGTATTGTACTGGACCAGCAGAATTCAACTTGAAAATTTCAGGTAAAATACCTGGTATTCCAAGTGACTTGACAAGGAAAGTAGTACCATACAACACATCTGTTCTAAAGCATAGTATTTTCTGACTATGTTCATATATTTACACATATTTAATCTATAAATCTGATGTGCTTAACCTGGATTTCTATGGATTCCAATAGATCCAAAGGTGATCCAACATCAGAGTCCATGAATCCTCTTAAACTATATGTAATTGTATGTACTATTTTCTGGATTTTGCAGTTTTGGCTCCCAGAGATTTCATTAGAGTCTGCTAGGAGTCTTATCCCAGAGAGGTTTAACAACCATGTGTTAAGAATTGAGGAAGAAAGAGTTAAGGGATTTAAAAGTCTGGGAAAGTGAGTTTTCTTTTAACCAGCAGCAATTCTCAAGTACTTTTGCTTACCTGGCTCTGCAACTGGAATAAAAGAACTATTTTGAAAGGTGTAAGAAAAGGGAGGAGAAATGGATCCAGTGGACAAAACTTCCTCATGTGATCCTGCCCCCCAAATTATTCTAGTCCACCAGAAGGTATAGAAGCAGGGCAATTAGCCTCCCTCAGCCTAGTATCTGGAGATACCAACGGCAGCTGAGGATCTGTAGAGATCATTCTTGAAGAGTACTGAACATGGTTAGTATAGAATGATAATTTAAAAATATTTCTTCTGTAACCCTCATAACAAATATCTTTTTATATTGCAGTACATTACCACTCACAGTTACTGAGACAATAATTTGAATAACTAATATTCAATAATACTCTGTGCAAATGCACACTATTATTCTATTGTATTCTCATTTTACTTTTTAAACTTAGATGTTGATCCGATACAATCTAGTACACACAAACACACACAGACATACTTATACTGAACTTACACTAAACTCATACATAGTAACTGAAACCATAATTTCTTGAATTAATATTCAATATCACCATATGTAAATCCACACTGTTTATTATTTCTATATTATTTAATTAAAAATTAAAATGTTGCTTCACAACCTATAGATTGAATCTGAACTTAAATTTTGGTTCTGGGCCTACAGTGTGATAAATATTACTTTAGAGGACCACAGGGCCTGACCATTCTGTTTTGGAAGCAGTTTGAACAATTGTGTTAGTCTTAAAATGGAAATAAAACTCAAGAAGAAGTAGATTGATATTGAATGACAGAGGACACCCTGTCTAGCAGATAGCTGTGACACATCCAATTAAAGGAAAGAACAACAACAGCAAAACAAAGGAGAAACTGGGGAGTTGTATTGCCCACTTAACAGTATAAGACAATGCTAGTTATATCCACTGTACCCTGTGGATCATCTTTAAGGCCTTACTGTATAAAATTGCCTTATTTTCTTTCATCTGCACAGTAGCTCACTGCATAGGCAAGAAGTGTGTTTACTTGAGGAGTAGAGTATGTATGTATCTAGTCACCTGATATGTTGACAAAATACCTGGGAACATCAAAAGGTAAAGTATCAACAGAAAACTTAGTTTTCTATGAAGATATTTATACTTTCATGTCTTCAGAAGATCAATAATAAATAAAACTATATATTGATGGTTTAAAGAAGGAGAGTACCACATTTCACTTAATCTAAATTTACAGATTCCAAAATGCATACCAATTTCAAAAATGTTACAATGTAAAAAAACTATGCATATTGAACAGATAGAAAAACCCAGAGAAAAGAAACTCATTCAGCAAAAGTATAGACTAGAATGGTGATTTCAGATACTTAAAAATGAATGGGTAATAGTATCTTACTTCTGAAGTTCTTATAGCTCAATATTTATAATAGACCATCTAAAAGACCATCCTCAAGTAACTGGCAAAATCAATTGCATTGCAGCTAAATAATGGAATAGTATATGACTACTAAAAATAAATTAGATCTATATCTAATTCTGGCATCAGAACTGTTATGGTTAGAAACCTATTAGGAAAAATGGGTTTCATAAACCCATCTTTATGATCCCATTCTTGCAACATTCATGCAAAGAGCTGACTAGAGGAGATGAAGCCCTGAAAAGGGCCTAAGAGGGGTCCACAGAGGTGGGGGAAGGACCACAATTGTGATATTTCAGAAGCCAAGAGAAGAGAATGTTTTGGATGGAAAAATGGTCAGTGCTGCTTGATGCAATTAAAAGTTAAGAGGAGAACTGAAAACAATGTCATTAATTTTAATGACATGAAGCATGTTTCAGTGGAGTATTAGAAAGCCACATTGGAATTAGTGGGGGAGTGAGAGGGGATGAAGAAACGGTGTCACTGAATGAGGCAACTCTCTCAAGGCATTTGATAAGAGAGGAATGTGAAGTATAGGAGGTTTTATTATTTTGTCCTTAAATGGGAGAGACTTTCCTAAGAAGAAAGGCCCATGTAAGGATCTTTGTAAAGATCTCTTCCTGTGAAATGGTTGGGAAAACAGGACCAAGAAGGGCTACGTGAGCTTGCTGAGGAAGTAGGAGGAGATAGGATACACAGCAAAGTTCAAGGTTGAGTGAAGAAACAAACTTGTTTTTAAGCCTGCTTTGATAAATACTGTTATTGAAGTGTAGAGTTACATGAGCCTCTTTATCACCTTTTCTCAACATTGACATCAGTGCATTCCCACCTCCTGGTTGAACATGGTGAATGCAAACCCCATAGATATGAAACCAAGAAGCAGTCTCCGCATTTTTTGAAACCGAGCATCTAGTATGTACACTTCATGAGTGAACATACTTTTTCCAAACTTTTAAAGCAAAAAAGGTCCTCAAAGTCTTGGAAAGTTTCAGAGTTTAGGGTGCACATTGTTCTTTATCTGCTCAACAAACATTTTTGAACACCCACTGAACACAAGGCACTGCAGTGGGAACAGTTGGGGACACAAAGGTGACTGGAGTTAATGGACTTTTCAGTCAATCATACAGGCCAGTACTTTTTGGGGAGATGAGACATGTTAAAAATGATCCTTCTTTTAACAATCATAGTAGCATTCAGAAGGCAGAAGGCAAACGCGTTTTCAAATTCTCCAGAAGAGTGAAGAAAATTCTGGGGAGTATTTAGTCATCTATGGACATGGCATAGGAGCTTCTTAAGGAAACATTAACCAGGAGATGTATTAGGGTCAAATCCAGCTGCTAACAACAAGATCCTAATATACTCTTAAGAATGCGGAACCTAAAATTTTATTTCTTTCTCACATACGAGGAATCCGTGTTCCTTCCAAGTAATTCCTCCCCATGCCCTAGGGCAGTAGTCTCAGGCTTTAGCTTGCCTTAGAATCACTGGGAGAGCTCCTTAAGTCACAGGTTTTGGACTCCACATTCAGAAGTTCTGATTCTGCAGGTATGGGATAGGGAGTTTCTAACAAGTTCCCAGATGATACTGAAGCTGCCTGTCCAAGGACCATACTCTAAGAACCACTATCCTAGGGCATTTTTATCATTCACAGGTTGAAGTTGGTTTCCAGAATTTCCTGGTTCCAGCCAGCGGAATAGGGGCCTTATGCTCAACTTCAGTTCTAGTCCTCTAGAGGACATGCACTTTGATGGGTAGCAGTAACTGTCACAAGTTAAGGTAAGCTGCTGGATGCCTCTGTAGGGACCTGGAAGAACTCACCTCTCTAAAGCAGAGGCTGACAAACTACAGTTCATGCACCCAGTACAACGAACGCACTGTTAGGTTTTGTAAATAAAGTTTTAGTGGAACAAAGCCAAACCACATCCATTCATTCTCAAACTGATTAGGGCTGCCTTTGTAGTACAGTGGCAGAGTTGTGTAATTGCAACATACACAGGAGGATTCCAAAACTGAAAATATTTACTATCTGGCCCTTTAAGGAAGAATTTGCTCCTGTTCTGTGCAACTTCATGCTAGTCATAAGTTGTGTTTTTATCTACATTACAGAAAATTGAATCCTTTGACTATACTTGTTGGTATATTTCCAATTAGCACCATCAAAATTTTAACAGCTTTTTGGTGATTATGACTGTATTAGTCTGCCAAAGGGCTGCCGATGCAAAGTACCAAAAATCTGTTGGCTTTTATAAAGGGTATTTATTTGGGGTAAAAGCTTACAGTGACAAGGCCGTAAAAAGCCCAACTCAAGGTAGCTTTCTCACCAAAGTCAGGTGCCATGTGTTGAGGCAGGATGGTCTCCCATCTCTGGCTGGTGTCTGCCTTCCCCTCTGGGCTTCCTATTCCTCTTGAGGCTCCATGGGCCCAACCTCTTGAGGCTTTTTGCTTAATTGTAGACCTCTCTCTCCTGGCATTGGGCTTGTTTCCTTCCGGGCCTCCTCTATCAGTCTCAGTTGTTCTGCTTTCTTCCGAATCTCAGCTGTAAGCTATCAGGCAAAATGTCTCCTCTCTCCCTGGTGCTTCAGAGGTTTAAGCATTCTCCTTTCTGTCAAATGGCAGGATAAAAAATGACAGAGCTCTCTCTGCCTGTCTGTCTGTCTGTGTGATTGTCCATTTATATCAGATCCAGCAAGAGGGAAGAGACTCAACTTGAGTTACACTCACTGACATACTGAAATAAAAAGCCCTAATCTTAACAGGTAATCTAATCAAAGACACCTCAACTGAATTTAATGCAATCAAAGGGTATCAAACCTAGAGGAATAGATTAGTTTACAATCAATCTTTCTCTGTTTGGGATTTGAAACTAATCTCAAACTGCCACAATGACATATTCCTTTGCCTCACAAGTTTAATCTAGTATTGTTTTGAATATGGGGGTATATTGTTTGTTTTTTTAGTTAGAGATTGAAACATAGCTATCTTAAAAAAACGTAATTATTTTAAAAACAGTAACACTGTCAGTAGATATTGTTTTCCTGTTACTATTGCTTTTGCTCATAGGCCCATTTATAGTCCCATTTGTTATCAGAGTACACAGCAATATTCCCATCACTGTTATAAGCATTAGCCTTATTATAGGCCCTGAAGGGCCTTCCTGTTTAATACTGTAGATTAGACAAAACTGACTAGAGCTGTATAGATTCTCTTTTTTTTCCTTTTTCTTTTTTGGAGGTACTGGGATTGCACCCAGGACTTTGTCCATGGGAAGCAGGCGCTCAACCACTGAGCCTATACCCGCTCCCCTAGATTTTTCAAGAGCGTTGCTGAGTGCTGTGCTGCAGAGGTAGAGAAGGCATGCACGTTTATGAGCTGTCTTTCCATCCTCGTGGCTACAGGTGAGCATAAACGAAGGTTATTAGCATTCTAGGAAATGAGCGTCACTTTTTCCTTTCTTGGACTATATTAAGGAACTCTCATTTTATGAGACAGTGGTGGCATCAGAAGCAGTTACTAGACCAAGCTCTGTTTATTTCTGCTCCTGCTTTTCTTCTCTTTCACTGCGGCAAAGCAGATATCTGAATGGTGACATGCTGACACGGACTCTGGACCGCTCACATGACAGTGCCTGTTGGTCACAAGGCATGACGAGTAGGTCTTATGGGGCGTGGCCTGGGCTGTACCTGTGTGAGTGGCTAAACTGTGTGTGCCAAATGTAAGAGAATTTTCTCTGGGGAATAGAGCACGGAGCTCCAAACTTCCTGTTGGTTGTTTTATTCTTTTTCTTTTCTTTGTTTTATTTTTGCTAATTTTTATCATGCTGCTACTTAGTACAGGCAAATATGATACATTTGATGTAATTATTAAGGCTAAGTGCTGAGGGCATAGAAATCTCCCATGATTCCTGCTCTCAAGGAACTCCACAGCCTGCATGGCCAGAAATGAAAATAAAGGACTACAATGCAACCTTATTATGAGGTGCATTAGATATGAATGGAATGGCACCGGAAGAGTTTTCCTCGCTATTTTATTGTGCTTCCATAGCACTTCATTCATATAGTTTTCACACTGTGAGGTATGTATTATTTTTATTAGCTCTCTCTGACAGATGAAGGTATAGACTCAGTGAGTTTAAGCGATTTGTCCAGAAATAAGCAGCTAGAGAGCAATTGTTATAGGTCTTGAATACAGGCACTCGACTCTAATGCTTCTCTTTTCTTAGCAAGCCATTCCTAAGGGAGGCATTTTGAAAAAGATATTGCTTAAAGACTAATTTGGTGATATGTGGGGCTAATATTCAGCCAGTTGACACCTGTATGTCCTTTCTGTTGTTTTCAGCCAGACTTGGCTGATTGTTCATTGCCTGTGCCATAATGATTGTAAGATAATTTGAATATTATTTTTGGATATGTTGTATAACATTTAAATTGATTGTCAAATTTTTATGCAAATTAAATGAGAATTAAGAATGCACATATTCCCTTTTATATGTTTATTATGATTAAGAGAAAGAGTAGGGCATTGTTATTATAACAATGTCTTATAGGTAAGGGAGGGTATCACATCATTTGATGGAGAAAATCATAAGAGTTTCATTGCTATTTTTATCCAATCTGAAAAATTTAATTACATATTGTTAAAATATATGAAATACACCTCAAGTCATTTAGCATCCATAAGATTAACCCTCCTCCCCCATTAGTAGTTCATGTTCTTTTTTGGCTGTAAATGAGCAGATATGCATTTTCCTCTCATCTTAATTCAAACTGGCTAGAAAATGAATCCTCAGAGTAGAAGCATGCTGCCCTGCATGGTAATTTAAAGTGTCTTTATTGCCAACACAAACTACGTTGCATGCATAATTTTGAATTGGTGAGAGGTATTATTTTGAGGTAGTTTTATATCATAAATGCCAAATTAACTGCTGTAGATTATGTTACGATCATTACTATTATTTTTGATGAATAGATGTTCATCAAAAATCACCCTATCCCAGATATAAAGATAGGCATACTTAGCACATGAGGAATCGAGGTAGGAGGTAGGAGGATTGGGAGAAAACAACAAGAACAACACTATTTCTTGAAGTTGTTTGCCATATTAATTTATCTGGAGAGTTGGTTTTGCATTATGTAGAATACAGAATCAAGGTTTTTTTGATGTTTTTGTTTTTTGTGTTTTTGAGTGTGTATGTGTGTGCTTCTACTTGTCCAACTTCCTTGTATTCAAGTTGAGAAAAAATATTTTGGCCGTTTATGTGCTGAAGAAATCTTGAGTGGATCATTCCTTAAGAATTTGTGTCTTGTATTTAGAAAGAACTGTTTTAATAAGTGTTATTTTTAAATGATTTTTTTTGGTACAAAATGTTCAATTTTGCAATTATATAGCATGCAAATGGGTGCATTTTTGTAATAAAATGCTCTAATATACATGTTATTTAACTTAAAATGTGTTATTTGACATTTATTTCAAATGTACTTAGGCAAAAAAATTTAATACTGGTTACTGTGAAGGTTCATTAAAAAGAGCTTCTATATACTCTGTGTTTAGTTTTTCTTCAAGTCAGATGATGCTTCTTATCTAGTGATATATAACTCAAATCTTTCTCAAGATGTTACTATCACTCTTATCCTCCAATATAGGATATGATTAGAAAGAAATCTTGCCATTTGAAAAAAATTCTGGAATTTGTCTTCTAGCTAGATTGGACTTAGACCTTCAATAAAGGTAACAGAATTACCTATTGCAATTCTTCCTACTAAATAATGTGTGTTTATAAGTGTGTGTATCAATTAATATTCTAGCTGTTATATCACAGATGCTTAATGTTTTATAATAAATGAATTAATGAAAATAAAGACAGTTTCTTTGATAAAGGCTTCAGAGCATGTTAAACTGGCAGGATCTTTAACCTTGGAATTCATAATTTGCAACTATTATTATCCACAAAATTGGTATGATTATTCTGCTTTATTTATTTATTTCCTTAAAAAAATGCTTATTCATTATTTAGCCTTCACCTTGACTGGTTTGAATTTATTTTATGCATATGCTTACAAACTTTTGCTTCCTTCTTTCTTTGATGTACAGTCAGTAGATAATTTGTGCATACATTTCAGCTTGACCTCCATGCATTTCAATAACAAGGGGCAAATATTTCAATTCAACATGTTTTTAAATCTTGGCCTTCCAGAGTGCATTTACTTGTCCCCTAGAACCACATTTATTTCAAGCTGTCAGAAATAAAGCAATCAAATTAAAAAGCATGAGTGTAATTTATGAAAATATATCCATGTATGTGTGTGTACAGAAATGGCCACGGTTTTTACTGTTGTTTTAGGAAACAGGAAGATTGGCCATCATTTCAAAGACATTCAACAATAATAAAATCCTCCCTCAGTCTGTGAGATCCTTGCTTTGATTATCTAAATCATAGTGCTGTTAGATTAAGAACCAATGAACCTTTTCTTGTGAAATTGAAACTTAGCCTAGTATTATATACTACCTAAGAGTTACCTACTGAAAACCTCCTTGTTGCTCAAATGTGGCTGCTCTCTAAGCCAAACTCAGCATATAAACGCACTCGCTCCCCCACCCCCACCCCTGGCATGGGACATGACTCCTGGGGATGGGTCTCTCTGGCACGGAGGGATTATTACCAGGCACCAACTAGCAATGCATCTGGAAAAAGACCTTTACCAAAAGGGGGAAATGGTAAATACAAATGAGTTTTTATGGCTAAGAGATTTCAAAACGAGTCAGGAGTTCATTCCAGAGGTTACACCTATACAAGTCTCAGCAGGATCTCATTGACTGCCACAGTAAACAGTGCCTCAAATAGCGTGGCTCCTGAGGTCTCTAGAGATATCCAGAAACTATAAGGAGGGCAGACAGCTCAGGAATTCGACATGCTGTCAGTCAGTGTTACTTTGGAATTTATGCTTCCCAGTATAACAGAGTTAGACTCATTTATAGATTCTCTACACATGGTTCATCAGCCCCTTTTATTTGAACCTACAATTAGCACTATACTTGATAAATATATGTCCCAGAAACTTAAATCTTTGGTCCATCCATGTGCCAGTTGAGCCCTGAATTTCAGCAGAGTTCCAACACCTACTCTCCAGTTCATTGGACTCACCCAGGACAACTAACAAGGAGATGATGATGGGCAATACCCATCCCAAGGAACAGAGAGTGTCTGCAACTGCAAGCAAGATAGCTCCATCCATCTACCCCAAGAAAACTAAGCCCCCTCTCATTTAGAAGCAGAGTGGGCATCACCACTCCAAAATCCTCAAGTTTGGGGAAGGAACAATGGACTAAAGTAGACTTATTATTATTCTACTATAGACTTATTATTATTCTAGCAATGGAAGAACTCTTATTATTGATGTAAAGGCAGTGGCCACCAGAGATTCTGAGGGATGGGAGAGGGAAGATAGGTATAATATGGGGGCATTTTCAGGATATTGGATTTGACCTGAATGACATTGCAGTGATGGATACAGGCCATTGTGTATATTTTCATAACTTACAAAATTGTGAGGGACAGAGTGTAAACTATAATGTAAACTGTAGTCCATGGTTAGTAGCAATCTTCAATATGTGTTCATTAATTGTGACAAATGTACCACACTAATGAAGGATGTTGTATATGTGGGAAAGTGTGGGAAGAGAGAGGGGAAAATCCCTTATATTTTTAATGTAACATTTATGTTATCTAAAGCTTCTTTAATTTTTTTTTTTTTAAAAAGAACCAATGATTTAAAGGAGGGACAAGATGGCAGCAGAAAAAGGAGCTCAAAGAGTCAGCTTGTCCTACAGCACAGCTAGGAATCCCCTATTTGGGGAGCCCAGGACACCAAAAGAGCATCCTGAATCATCTCTAGAAGAACAGAAGGAGGAAACTGTCCATCTGCAGTGAAGATTTGTGAGTAGCATACTCCATGCCAAAGAGGACAGTGCCCATCCCCTACTAGTGGCACAAATCACCTTGAGAGCTAGTCCCTGGCTGCAGTAGGAAGCTATATTTCCCAAAAACAGGGAAGGAAGAGAGAGTTGGGCACTGACCTCAGCTATTGATTAGTAAATTTGACTGGCTAAAGTCCAGTCCTAAGAACAACTAAAGTTTGAACCTGTCCAAGTCAGAAAGAGGCCAGTAGCCACTATTTTAACTCCATCCCCAGCATGAGGGGAAGCAGGGCTGATTGAAAATCACAGTGATGGTAGAGACTGGTGTCTTTCCACTCAGGTCAGATTGCGGCATGAGCCTAGGCTCCAGTCCTGCTTCAGGCAGAGAGGAAGCTCATGGGACCTGCACCTGCCTCTTTAGGAAGCTGTAGTCACTTTCAGCCTGCATGGACAAACTGATGGACACCTATGGCTCTATCCCGCTCTCCAATAGGATAGGAGGGAGACAATGTTTCTCCATCCTATCAGGCAATTGCAGATGCTTTTGGCCCACTCAGACTGGATTGTTGGACACCTGTAGCTCCATCCCAACCCCCAATAGGACAGGAGGGTAGGCAGTGTTTCCTCAAACTCTCTGTGCAACTGCAGGCTCTTTCTGCTCACACAGACTGGATTGTTAGGCACTACTGTGGTTCCATACCTGCCCCTGAAAGGGCAGAAGGGACAGAGATCCCTCAGCCTCTCGGGGCTACTGCAGCAACTTTCAGCCTGCATGGGGCTAGAGTGTTGGACACACCTCTGACTCCATCCCTACCAAGGGAAGAGGGACAGGACTCCCTCAGCCTCTCCCAGCAACTACAGTCACTTTTGGCTCACATGGACTAGACTGTTGGAAATATCTGTGGCTCCATCCTTGCCCCAACAGGGAGGAGGAGGGATAGTGATACATCAGCCCCTCCAGGCAACTGCATCTGCTTTCAGAACTAGATTGTTGGATACATCTGTGGCTCCATCCCCACCCCTGACAGAGCAGAAGGAAGGACAATGCTCTGTCACCTTCCCTGAGTAACTGCAGTCACTTCCAACCTGCACGGATGAGATTGTTGGGCACTCCTGAGACTTCATCCCCACCCTGACAGGTGAGTAGGGGTGGTGGTGTTTCATCACTCAACTACAGATGGTTTTGGCCTACATAGCTTGGATTACTACACACAGTTGTGGCTCCATCCCTACCCTTGGCATGGGAGAAGATTCATCAGTTCCTGGGACAATGTGGGCAATGTTAGCTTCCATGACTTATAATACCAACTGCATCTTTGACTCCTACTCCACAACCAGCAAGGGAGAAAGGGCAAGATACAGTTGAAAAAGAGCTGAAAAATTTCAGATTAGCTCCTGAGCCACTATAAAGTTCCAAATTAAATTGAACCAAATATCAAAGAGGGGCTGTAGCATGAAGCCAATTAAATAGAAAGCCCTAGACTAAAGAGAGAAACTGTACCCAGAATAAATACATCTAGTAAATCAGATGCCAAGACACCAAAAAATTACAATCCATACCAAGAAATAGGAAGATATGGCTCAGTCAAAGGAACAAGCTACACCTCCAGATGACATGAAGCAGCTGAGACAACTAATCATAGATGTTCAAACAAACCTCCTTAATAAAATCAATGAGATGGCTAAAGAGGTTAAGGATATTAAGGACACACTGGGTGAGCACAAAGAATTTGAAAGCGTACATAGAAAAATGGCAGACCTATGGGAATAAAAGGCACAACAAATGAAATTAAAAATACACTGGAGACATATAAAGCAAACTTAAAGAGGCAGAAGAAAAGATCAGTGAGCTGGAAGACATGGCCTCCTAAAGCAAACATAAATAAGAACAGATAAAGAAAAGAATGGAAAAAAATTGAACAAGATCTCAGGGAACTAAATAATGGCAAGAGATGTGCAAACATAAGTATCATGGGTTTCCCAGAAGGAGAAGAGAAGAGAAAAGGGAAGAAGGAATGTTTGAGGAAATAATGGTAGAAAATTTCATCACTCTATTGAAGGGTATGAATATCCTTGTCTATGAAGCCAAACATACTCCAATCTTAATAAAACTGAATAGACTTACTCTGAGACACTTACTAATCAGAATATAAAAAACCAAAGATAAAGAGAGAATCCTGAGAGTAGTAAGAGATAAGCAGTTCATCACATAAAATGAATGCCCAATAAGATTGTGTGGATTTCTCATGAGAAACCATAGAGGTAAGAAGGCAATGGTAGGGTAGCTTTCAAGACAATAAAAGAGAAAAACTGCCAGCCAAGAATCTTATATCCAGCCAGATTGTCTTTCAAAAATGAGAGTGTGTTTAGAATATTCACAGATAAACAGAAACTGAGAGAGTTTGTAACCAAGGGTCTGGATTTGCAGGACATACTAAAGAAAGTGCTATATCCTGTAAAGAAAAGACAGGAGAGAGAAGCTTGGAAGAGAGTCTAGAAATGAAGATTATACCAGTAAAAGTAACTAAAAATGTCAAAATAGTGGTGAAAATAAAATATGATAGATAAAACCCAAAGGTCAAAATGAGTGAAGTAAGAACTGCCTTTACATTAATAAATTGAATGTTAATGGGTTAAACTCCTCAATCTAAACAAACAAACTGGCAGAATGGATATAAAATTATGAGCCTTCCATATGCTGTCTACAAGAGATTCACTTTAGACCCAAGGATACAAACAGATTGAAAGTGAAAGGCTGTAAAAAGATAATCCACATATGCAGTTAAAAAAAAAAAGGTTGGAGTAGCTATATCTCTATTAGATGATTCTATCAGATGAAATAGACTTTAAAAGCAAAACTATTATTAGGGGCAATTCACCAGGAAGAAATAACAATCTTAAGTATATATGCACCTAACCAGGATGCCCCAAGTTACATGAGGCAAACACTGGCAAAACTGAAGGGACAAATAGATGTCTCTACAGTAATAGTTGGAGCTTTCAGTATACCAATGTCATCATTGGATAGGGCAGGCAGAAGATCAATGAAGAAGCAGAGAGCTTGAATAATATGACAAATGAACTAAACTTAATAGATACTTACAGAACATTGCAGCCCCAAATAGCTGAATATACATTCTTCTAAAGTGCACATGCATCTTTCTAGGAGAGGCTATAAGTTGGGTCATGAAGCAGATCTCAATAAATTTAAAAAGATTGAAATTATACAAAGCAGTTTCTCTGATCATAATGGAATAAAGCTGGAAATCAACAACAAGCAGAAAAAAGGAAAATTTACAAATATCTCGAGATTAAACAACGCACTCTTAAATAACCATTGGATCAAAGAAGAAATTGAGAGAGAAATCAATAAATAGCTTGAATCGAATGAAAAAGAAAACACAACATATTAGAACCTATGGGATTCAGCAAAGGCAGTCTTGAGAGGGAAGTTTATAGCCCTCAATGCTTACATTAAAAAAGAATAAAGAGCTAAAATCAATGACCTAACTACACAGCTGGAGGAACTAAAAAAATACAACAAACTATTCCTAAAGCAAGAAGAAGGATTGAAATAACAATAATCAGAGCAGAAATAAATGAATTTGAGAACAAGAAGAAAAAAAATAGAATTAATAAAACCAAAAGTTGGTTCTTCTAAAAGATTAACGAAATTGACAAACCCTTAGCTAGAATGACAAAGAGAAAATGAGAGAAGATGCAAATAAATAAAATCAGAAATGAAAACGGGGACATTACTACTGACTTCACAAAAATAAAAGAGATCATAACAGAATACTATGAACAACTGTGTGCCAACAAACTAGACAATGTAGATGAAATCGACAAATTCCTAGGAACATACAAACAACCTACACTGATCCTAGAAGAAATAGAAGACCTCAAGAAACCAATTACAAGTAAAAAGATTGAAACAGTCATCAAACAGCTCCCCAAAATGAAAAGCCGAGGACTAGATGGTTTCACAGTTGAATTCTACCAAGCTTGCAAAAAAGATTTAATGTCAACCTTTCTCAAAATCTTCCAAAAAAATTGAACAAGGAGGAATGCTATCAAACTCATTCTATGAAGTCATTATCACCCTAATACCAAAGCTAGATAAAAATATTACAAAAAAAAGAAAATTAGAAACCCATTTCCATAATAAAAATAGATGCAAAAATCCTCAACAAAATACTTCCTAATTAAATCCAAGAACACATTAAAAGAATTATTCATCATGATCAATTGTGTTTTATACCAGGTATGAAAGGGTGATTCAACACAAGAAAATCAATCAGCATAATACACCAGATTAAATAAATCAAAGAAGAAAAATCACATGATCATCTCATTTGATGCAGAAAAGGCATTTAACAAAATACAGCATCTTTTTTTTTTTGATAAAAATACTGCAAAAGATAGGAATTGAAGGAAACTTTCTCAACACGATAAAGGGCATATATGAAACACCCAAAGCTAATATTGTACTCAGTGGTGAAAGAATGAAAACTTTCCCACTGAGACTGGGAACAAGACATGGATACTCATTGTCACCATTGTTGTTCAATATGGTGCTAGAAGTTCTAACTAGAGCAATAAGGCAATATAAAGAAATAAAAGGCATCCAAATTGGAAAGGAAGAAGTAAAACTTTTGCTTTTTGAATATGATACGATCCTATACCTAGAAGCCTACAACAAAGCTACTAGAGCGAAGAAACAAGTTCAGCAGAGTGACAAGATACAAGATGAATATGCAAAAATCAGTAGTGTTTCTAGACCCTAGTATTGAGAAATCTAAGGAAAAAGTCAAGAAAAAAATTCATTTACAATAGTGACTTAAAGAATAAAATATTTAGGAATAAACTTAACCAAGGACATAGCATCCTTGTATTCAGAAAACTACAATGCATTGCTAAAAGAAATCAAAGAAGACCTAAATAAATGTAAGAACATTCCATGTTCATGGATTGGAAGACTAAATATCGTTAAGAAGTCAATTCTACCCAAATTGATATAGAGATTCAATGCAATCCTGATAAAAATTCTAACAACCTTTTTTTAAAAAGAAATGGAAAGCCCAGTTATTAAATATATTTGGAAGGGTGAAAGGCCCCAAATATCCAGAAACATCTTAAAAAGGAAAAATGAAGATAGAGGACTCCGACTTCCAGACTTTGAATAATATTGCCTAGTTAGAGTGGTATAAACAGCATGGTCCCGGCATAAAGATAGACATATAGACCAATGAAACTTAATTGATGGTTCAGAAATAAACCCTCACATCTATGGTCAAGTGATTTTTGATAAGGCTGTCAAGCCCTCAGAGCTGGGATAGAACAGTCTATTCAAAAAATGGTTCTGGGAGAACTGGATATCCATATCCAAAAGAAAGAAAGAGGATCCCTACTGTATTAGTCAGGCAAAGCGGTGCTAACGCGAAATACCAGAGACTGGTTGGTCTTTATAAAGGGTATTTATTTGGGATAGAAGTCCACAGGTACCAGGCCATAAAGCATAAGTTTCTTCTCACCAAAGTCCATTGCCATGTGTTGGAGCAAGACAGCTGCTGACATTTGCCAGGGTTCAGGCTTCTTGGGTTCCTCTCTTCCCAGGGCTGCGTTTCTCTCTGGGCTTAGCTCCTCTGTTTCCTTCACAAGGTCAGCTGTAGACTATGAGGCTTTCCAGGCTTTGCTTCTCTCCACAAGGCCAGCTGTGAACTCTCAGGTGAATGGCTCATCTCTATCCCGGGGCCTTCTCTCCAACATCAAAACTCTAAGATCAAAACTGCAACTCAAAAACTGTTCCCTCTGTCCTAAGCCTTGCCTTTTATATTTGATTTAGGGGTGGGGCTCGACGCCCTACTGACATGGCCCAGTTAACACCTAATCATAAATTAATCATGCCCAGATTAGCAGACCAGTTTACAAGCATAATCCAATATATACTTTTGGAATTCATGATTACATCAAACTGCCAAACGGCTACATCTACCTCATACCTTTTACCAAAATCAACTCAAAATGGATCAAAGACCTAAATATAGAAGCTAGAACCATAAAATCCTAGAGTAAAATGTAGGGAAACATCTTCAAGACATTGTTGTTATTAGTTTCTTAAACTTTACACCAAAATCACGAGAAATGAAAGAGAAAAATGGATAAATGGGACGTCATCAAACTTAAACACTTTTTGATTAAGCAGCCCACTCAATGGGTGAAAATATTTGGAAACCATCTACCTATAAGGATTTGATTTCCATACTATTGTAAGAGATCATACAACTCAACAATAAAAGAGCAAGCAATCCAATTGATAAATGGGCAAAAGACTTCAATAGACATTTTTTTTTCTAAGAGAAAATACAAATGGTGAAAAAAATACATGAAAAAATGTTCAATATCACTAGCTATTAGGCAAATATAAATCAAAACTACAATGAGATACCATCACATACCTCACAGAATGGCCATTATTTTAAAAACAGAAAACAATAAGTGCTGGAGAGGATGTGGAGAAATAGAAACACTCCTTCACTGTTGGTGGGAATGTAGAATGATGCAGCCTCTGTGGAAGACAGTTTGACAGTTCCTCAGGAAGCTAAATATAGAACTTCCATATGATACAGCAATTGCTGTATTAGGAATATATCCAGAAGAACTGAAAACAGTGACACAAACAGACATTTGCACACAGATGTTCACAGCGGTGTTATTCACAATTACCAAAAAATGGAAACAACCCAAATGTCCATCAACTGGTGAATGGAAAAGCAAAATGTAGTATATACATGCAATGGAATACTATGCTGTAGTAAGAAGAAATGAAATTGGAATACATATGACAACATGGATTTACCTTGAAGACATTATGTTGAGTGAAATAAACCGGACACAACAGGACAAATTTTGTACAGTCTCATTAATATGAGCTAAATTTTAAGAATAAACATGTAGAGTTAAAACCTAGAGTATAGGTTACTAGGAGATAGGATGAAGGCTGAGAAAGGGTACTGATGCTTAATGTATATACAATTTTTAATTAGCTTGACTGTAAAAGTGTGGAAATGGATAGAGTTGATGATAACAGTGAGTAGAACTAATGCAGCTGATTTATAAATGGGATTGTGGCTGAAAAGATTAGTCTAGGGATGTAAATGTCAATTGAAAGAAAGCTAGAGAACAATCAAGGGACTAAATAGCCTAGTGAACCTGGAGGTGGATGAGGATTGTGGTTAATAGTACAAATACAAGAATTTTCTCTGATGAACTGGAACAAATGTATGTCACTATTATAAGATTATGGTGATGCATGGGGAAAACTACAATTAATGTCATTTATGGACTAGAGTTAACAACAATATTGTAACATTCTTGCATCAATGTCAAAGAAAGTACTGTATCAATGATAAGGGTCAATAATAGGGGGTGTATGGGATCTTTCCTTTTGGACTAAGGAAAATGTTCAAAAATTTACTGAGGTGATGACTGCACAACTCTGTGATAAAAGTGAGAGCCACTGAGTGTACACTTTGGCTAGACTGTATAACACACTGAATCATGTGGTGGAAGATGGACTGTGATTAATGGCACAAATATGAAAGCATTCTCTCATGAACTATAACAAATGCACAATACTAAAACATGGTGTTAATAATAGGGGATGTGTGGAAAAAATATACCAAATGTACGCTATGGACCATAGTTAGTGGTAATAGTCTGATAATGTTCTTTCATAATCTCTAATATATTTTCCACAACAATTTAAGGTGTTGGTGGAGGGGTGTTGTATGGGAATTCTGCACATTATGTGTGATTATTTTGTAAGTTAACAACTTCTCCAATAAAAATATATATTTAAAAAAGAACCAATGATTAAAGTTTTCCTGCTAAAATTTTTTAGAAGAATTAATATCATTACATTTTAATAGCATTTTAATATTATGATCAAAACACAGCAGGACAGTAAATAATGCACGGTAGCTTTAAGAAGGAATTGAGGCATGAACCCTGTAAAACACAGATGGATTGAAGTTAGGCCAATCCTTAGTGAAACAGCAATTATAAATCACATGCCACAGCAACAATGGGAAAGTTATGATGTAACAAAACATCTATCCTGTTAACTTTCAATATTTGGTAATTTTCTTAAAGGAAATTGCAAATGATGCCATTGTGCATAAACTTCACAAATATAAGCATATTTCAATTTATTTTTAAAGGTCAATTCACTGTGTTATAATTCTAAAATAGAACTAAGATACTAAATAAAATTTAAGGTTCTGTACTCACACACACAACAACAAATCACAGTATGACTTCTTGGAGTGAGAATTTAGAGGTCAAACTATGCTTTTGAAATTCTGAGGTCAAACAGTTTTAAAGTGTGTAAGTTGCATTGAAACACAATATGTTTTAAATGCATCAAAAGCAAGAAAAGCATCTTGATATTTGAAAGATAAAAATATCACAGCTAGAAACGTTGAGAAGAAAGACTGAAATGTATTTATTTTGCTTATTCTTTACCTGCAAAAAGCCACAGATATGTTAAGCATGATGGTTCGGGAAAACCCACAGCTTCTCTAAAAGAGAAAAAAATAAAAAACCACAGACATGGGGGTGGGGAGCAATGGAACTCTTCACTGGTGTAGTGAAAAGGGAGGAGTCTTGTAGTTTGTCGTGCAGTAAAAATGCTTCCACCCCTTGTTTTTTCTTCCCTGCTTCCTCAGCATCATTAAGTGCATATTCTCTTCTTTAAAGCCATTTAGAGTCAGTCACTAACTGTAGTGTCTTCTGTGCAAAGATAATGTATCTGGGTTTCCTTAGTGATGTTATAAACACAGTATTTTTTTTGGTCCTCCCATACAGAGCACATAATTTTGATGGAATTCCTGTTGCGTGGGAGGCCAGCTAAGTTCCATTCACACACTCGCACTCCCAGATGTGGCCCCTTGGGTTTATTCCTATCTTGCTGTTTCAACAGCCAGACGTTTGTTGCTGAAGGCTGCTCGCCAATATTCTAGGAGTTCAACCACAGAGGGCCTTTGTGAATTTATTTATTTGCTGGCTGTGCTTAAACTTTTTTTTTTTTTTTCTTTCTTTTCTGTGTAAGTTCTGTGAAAAAGTTTGTCTCCAGGAAAAAGGAGCCAAACTACCCCCTGGTTAATTTAATTGCATACATTAGGGAAGATAGGAGTTGGGAGAGGGTAGGTGGAAGAGAAAGGAGTGAAAATCAGTTTGCATCCAGGATGGCCAGAATTGTATTCCTCTCTTGAAAAATAAAGAAATGGGACCGGAAATTTTGGCAACAGGGAAGAGGATTACTAATATTATTATTATTAAATTTTGCCACTTCAGATTAATTTTTAAAAATCCATGAATGAAATATAATAATGAACTCTCATAAACGATAAAGACTTTCAGATGTGCATATGAGATGAAATACAAAAATATTTATATTTCTTTTTGCCTGGGAAAGGTTACTGTGGTGGCAATTTCCAAGGGACACCTGCAGCATTTGCTTTTTATCAACAGGGCCTGAACATGAACAAAACAAAACCAGTCATTTCCCACCAGGACATGTCATTCCAGACCTACCCTGAAAATCAGCACACCTGGAAGGTGACTAATGTTTTCGGCAAGAAATTTTCCTCTGCTGTATGACTTCATCCACTGACTGTTGAGGAGGAAGTTAAAGATAAGATCTGCTGTTAAAAGCTTGAATTTCTAAGTGTGGTTGGCAGTGAGAACAAGGGTAGGGATTCTTAAGGTTGATTTAACCCAATGGCTGGGTGGGGGAAATATGTTTCCCATATAGGCTAATGCTTAAAAAGGAATAAAGCAAATGTTACTCAGTGTATAAGTGAGGGAAAGACATCACTCCCAGGAAGTGATCACAATTCTTCATCATCCGGTCCCCAGTCTCTAAGGAAACACTGACCAAGTGAGTGCAGGCTAGTCATAATAGCTCATTATGGCTGTTATGAGCAATAACATTAAAAGTGTGTATAGTCCTTGACATTCTCATATATGTTAGCTCATTTTATTAGCTTATTTTATTCAGATTTGAGGAAATATTATTCATCCTTATTTTTTCAAATAAAGAATTGAGAGCTACAATTTGGTAGGGAAAAAAAGGATTTAAATCCTTGTCTTCAAAGCTCAAGTTTGCTTGATTTTCCTTCTACCATACTAGAGCTGTTTTGGTTAGACATACAGGTCTTAAGGTTTTATGACGAGTAATGAAAGTGTAAACAAATTGCAATAGTGCCACGTGCAATACAGCATAGGCTGGTATGTACGTACCAGCAGTATGTACTTTTATTTCTCAATTTTTAATTAGAAGAAAGTGCAAAATTTTATTCAAGAAAAGTTTTCCCTGACACTGGAGAAGGACCTGTTTTCCAGTGTTATGAAGTCAGCGGCTAAATATATTGCTCAGAGGTAAAATGCCTGAAGGAGATCCTAATGTAGATGAAATTCATGAACTTTTCAAGTGACTTTGTTTGTCCTTAAAATCACGCCAGGAAACATTGTTTACTTTCATGAGATGAATAGTCATAATTTATACCGGAAAATGCATAGTATGGATTGTCTCACTCTCAGTGAGGCAATGAAAGAAGAAGAAAATAAAACTTGGTTAGAGTTTGAGTGATAATATAAAATTGATTGAATGCTAGGATAACTGTAAAAATCCAAACTTTCCCATACTATCTTAGGAGTGAAAAAAAAAACTGATTAGTAATACTCACCGAGTTCTAAAGGTTAGAGGTGATTCAGTCTCCATGCACGTTTGGTCTGGTCTTATTTTAAGAAAGACCTCTGAGTCATGTGGAGTTGTGTCAAAATGTGTGTTATGTTATATTATGTTATGTTATTTTAAAAAGACAGCTTGGAAGCAGGAAATTGTACTGCCTTCTTTTTTTCTCCAGAAAACTCTGCCCTTTAATGGAAGAAAAGGGCAAGTCATTTCCCACACATCTCACTTATTCCTTGTAATGCAGGCTATGATGTACTTTTACCCCAAATATATTCTTAATATGGCTTGGTATGATTGAACTTACAGTGTTTTAAGTTTGTAACTTAAATTGTTCTTACTTAATGTTTATACTTTAGATGTGATGAAATGCACTGTATATTACTGAATAAAATTTACTATTGACTAGTATCTTGATTGTTCAGTTATCTGAAGTGATGGTTACACTGAGATAGGTAGTTTTTTTTTTTTTTTTAACCAATATAAAACTGCAAACTCAAAATTGAATTTCAATTTTCTCAGCCCAGGAAAATATGGATCCTACCAATCTTTTTTGGCTTTCCAAGTTGTAATAACACATATAAAAATCCTTGGAGAAGGGGGAAAAAAAACCCTTCTATATTTGCCCCCAAAGTAACTCAGGTTCCTTATGTAGACATTGAGCTGGAGATTTAAAGCCCTAAACTCAATTGTTTTCTTGGCACAAGTTCTCCAGTGCAGTTAGAAGCAATCAACCAAATCCATTATACTCCTATTTCAATGAAATATTTAAATCCAACAAATACCTGGTAACCCAGAACCTTTCCTTCAACAAGCACTTAAGTACAGGTAATTAAGGGTGATGATGTGAGTAACTGTTTTGCTATTATGTTACATGGCAAAACTCCTTCCCCACTTGAAGGAAGATCGTTAGTGTCTCTAAATCTAATCATACCAGAAAACCAATTCCAGAAACAACTCAGAGAGCTCATCCTTAATATTCTTCCCCTGGAACCACACTCTGTACCAAAATATTTGTCAGCCAATTTTAAAGCAGAGAAGCATAAACATTATGAGATGATATATATTAGTGTGTTACAGGTATTTAACCTTAAGAAATTGTGGGACCTGGCTAAGCAGTCTCTCTAAAGTTGTTGTGTCTTGTCTGATATCAGAGTAGGAAATATGGCTACAAAGTGGGAGAGCACGAGAACAAGCTGGAACCCAAAAGCACAAGCAGAATCCCATAAGGAAAGAATGAAACCCATGTCAATTCTTGTTGCCTTTAACCTTGGTTATGTGGGTGTATTAGTCAGCCAAAGGAGTGCAGATGCAAAGTACCAGAAATCTGTTGGCTTTTATAAAGGGTATTTATTTGGGGTATTAGCTTACAGTTATCAGGCCATAAAGCATAAGTTACTTCCCTCACCAAAGTCTGTTGCCCCGTGGTGACCCAAGATGTCTGCCGATGTCTGTGAGGGTTCAGTCTTCCTCCTCCTCCCAAGACTCCATGGTCCCAGCTTCTACCAATCTCAGCCGCAGCTGGGACAAGTTTTGTCTCTTTCCTGGGGCTTGTTTCTCTCCAGTCTCAGCTGCTCTACTATCTCCTCAAGGCCAGCTGTAGACTGTCAGGTGAACAGCTCATCTCTCTTCCCTGGGCCTCTGCCGTGTCTAATGGAGCCTTCTCTCCTTCCTCAGTATCTGCTTCTCTGTGTGTTTACTTCCCAGGGCTCCAACATCAAAACTCTAACTTTCTTTCTCTGCAGTGTTGTTACTCTGTGAGTCCCTGCCCATTTTTCAAAGACTTAAACATTATTTAAGCCTTGCTCAAAGACTTAAACATTATTTAATCAAGTAAAAGTGAAACCTCTGAATCCAGTATAATCTAATATGCCCAGAAGAACAGACCAGTTTACAAACATAATCCAATATATTATTTTTGGAATTCATACACAATATCAAACTGCTACAGTGGGTGTTCTGCAGAAGCTGCAACTCTTCCATAGAGATAAACACATATACATGTGTGCTCAGGAATCAAAGAAACTATTGAAGGATCCAGTTGTAGACTCAGCTGTTGCCTCATTCCAACCCCAACAGATAATTGACAACATGCATGAGACTAAGAAAAATATGGTTGCTTTCAATTCCTTCTCCAAATCTCCCACAACAAACTCTATGTGAACCATCTTAACTGGAAACATATAGGAAAGGGGATTCCTGGAAATGCCACGTTGATTCTTTCATTTTAGCTCAAAAAGTTGGACTATTGCACATCTGTGACCTGTGGTGGATGTAATGGTTAATTTCATATATCAAGTTGACTAGGTTATGGTGTCTGGTTGTTTAGTCAAGGAAGCCTGACCAAACTGGTTGATACTATGAGAATATTTCATAGATGGATTTAAATTATCAGCTAATTGATTGTATCTAAAGTTAATTACATCTGCAATCAAAGGAGATTGTCTTCAGCAATGAGAGGAATCTCTTCATCCAATCAGTTGGAGACCTTAAAGTAAGAACTGAAGATTTCAACAGGCAGAAAGAAAAATTTTCATCTCTGCTTCAGCCAGCCAGCTTCTCCTGGGTGATTCAACAGCACCTTTATTGAGTTTCCAACTTTGGCCTATGAATTTGGACTTGCCAATCCCCAACGTCATGTGAACTGACTCCTATAACCTCTCTTTCTCTATTTCTCTCTCTCAATATATATCCTCTCAGTTCTGCTTTTTCTGGGGAACCCTAATACAGAGGTTAGGAAGATGGTGGAAGATGATCTATTCTATCTCAGATACAGGAATCCCAGATAATCAGTTCAGGCAGGGCCACATGTAGCTTTCTGATTTCAATATTTCTCATACTTCTTCCCATGTTATATACACAAAGGAAGGACTTATCCTGGATTAATGGACATGAACAAATAGATTTGAGAATATCCAAAGATGGGCTTAATCTTTTCAAATTTATTCCTCAATCTCCTAGAACAAAGTTGTCCATTTAGACCATAATTCCCAGTCTCCCTTGTGGCCATGTGATTAAGTTATCTTCAGTAGAATATGAGCATATGTGCTGTGTTCAACTTGCACCTAACTTGCTTAAAAGACCCTTGGCCATGACTTGCTCCTACCTTTCCTCTTTGCTGGCTATAAATTGAAAGGGTTGGAGCAACTCTGGAAAGTTTTATTTTGAGGAAGGCAGAGCTGCCCGGCTAGCCCAGTTCCTGAGACGACACATTGGGGAAGACCCTGTCAGCCCACCAAGGGACTACTGTTTAAGAGAGAAAGAAACATCTATCTAGTAAGACTTACTGCATTTTAGGGTCTCTTCAGTACAGCAGATGTTCTTTCACCCTCTTAATATGTGCTCTTTTGCTTCTCATTTTACACTTGCCTAAGTAAACTCTTTGCAGATCTAAACATCACCTATTTGCAGAATTGGGTCAGGCTCACTGGACAGTGAAAAACAAGACACCATGTCCTCTAAGAATTTATACTTTTGTTGAGTAAGTCAAGATAATGAACAATGGAAACAGGAAAATAATACACTATAAAAATTAAATGCCTGTTTGAGTAGTACTGAGAGTTAGGGATCTAGAATGTTGGAGGAAATTGGAGACAGGATCAACAGAAGCTGGAATGGCCAGGCAAAATTTCCATCAGGAAGGGGACTGAGTCAGGATGGGAAAGTGGTAAGTATATTTAAGAGTGGGGGACTCACCCTGACCCCTGACCCTGAGTCAGGAGAGGAGAGGGATATTATCGTCATCATCACGTGGAGTGTCTCTCCCTTTAGTCTTCTAGAGAGGAGTTACAACTTACAGGCAGGTGCATGGGGGGTGGGGCGGCCCGGGATTCCCTGAGATCAAAACTGCATATAGGACCATATAATAATAACACTTTATAAAGGCACCTCTGGGAATTTGCAAATGCCTCTGCATGGGACACTCTCCTCCCCACTCTTCATCTAGCTTGTATGTCCACATCCATATGCCTCAGTTTGGAGGCTCCCTCCACTGGGAGGCTTGCTTGATGGTGATTCTAAGTTTCTTTACCTTTGCATCATAGCACTGATTCTGTCCCTGTCACAGAACTTTCAGCATGATATTTCTATTACCATTTAACGTGTAGGTATCTTTCATGATACTGTAAGCTTTGTGTGAACCTATGACATCTCTTTTGGTCAAAGAGTACTTATCACAATGTCTTGACAAAAAATATTTAAATACACGAGTAAATAGAACTAATTCTGTCACACACAATCAAAACTGAATTCAAACTGCACTGAATTCTATCGTATGGTAGATGATAGTGTCTTCTCAGAAACATGGAAATGTTTTAAATTACAAGTTGTTCTATTAGCTATATGTGGTCACATGGGAGGTTGTTAAATTATTTTTCCCTTTTTTGGTAGCTTAAAATATGAAATGAGTTCACAGAGGTGGAATAGTTTCAAGCAATAGAAGAACAAGATTACACTGTTTCTTATTTTCACTCTGAAAAGGAATCATTTATTTCTAGTGGAACGATCAGAGTCCTAGATAAAAAAATAAAAATGTGGATTTTTAAAATAAGGCCCACATTTCGAAATACTGTTCCAAAATGAATCATGCAGTTCAGTCTTTTTATTTGAACTATTCTGATGCAATTTTTCCCAGATAGATGCAACTTATATTAAAACCAGTCCCTTAGTTGTTGAATTTAGGAACCTGAGAGGCTCTCTCAGTGGAAGAGCTTGCTAAGACTCTGCCTTCCCTGCCCTGTGTTGAATGAATGGTCAGCTCTCAGCCTTCATTTACTTTGCAAATGGAGGGAGAATTTACAGAACCAAGAATACAACCCATTATTTTTTGTGGTGCCTGCAACTAGTTTAAAAGTGAAAAAGGGAGGTGAGAAAAGTTTTCCTGTCCATAATAAATGCCCATACATTAGTGGAATCTTCTACATCAGTGGTTCTCAACCAGGGGTGATTTTACATCCCAGGGGATATTTGGCAGTGTCACTTTCGGTTGCCACAACTGGAAGGAGGGGTTGCTACGCAGGCAGTAGGTAGAGACCAGGGCCTCTGCTAAACATCCTGCAATGCATAGGATGTCCTCCCTGATCCCACAACACAATTAACGACCTAGTGTCAGTAGTACTGACACTGCTGGCTAAGCAGGAGGCAGATTTTTCAGTAACCTGCCTTCTGCTTGTTTTTAAGCCCATGTTCTTGTAGCAAAGATTCTTCCCAGACACTAGGATGCATTCCACATAGGAACATTAGCATGTGCGCCAAGTTCAGCTGAAAGGTGAATTCTCTGTGACCTGTTTGTGTCACTTCTGGGATCTGATGAGTCAGTCACCAGGTAGCAAATCCACCTGAATAAAGCTGAGAATTAAACATGTTTAGAGAAAGTAACACAAAGAGAAGCTGTTCCTCGATGTTTGTCTTCTTTAGCTGCTATTCATGTTTCTGTGTTTCATCTCCCCTAGCTCTAGAATCAGCAACAATGATGAGATTACAGATGGGAAATATTTGTCTGCAGTTGGATCTGGGGCTGGGGCTCTGGCATGGCTCACACCCGTGGCACAGCTAGGATGTACTCCTGAAGACTCTCTTCTCTCAGCAGCTATAAAAAACCAAAGGAAAAGAAAATCAAGCAGTCTGTATTTGTAGGACTACTGGCTCTTTGCTTCTCAATTTACTTTTATTATATCAAGAAGTTGTGTGGGACATATATAAACACTAGTCAGTAAAAACTCTACGGTGAGTTCTTCTACTTAGCAGTGAGGATTTAGCTTATAGCCTACAAGAAGGAATGCTGTGGAGCCTGGAAATTATTTCTTTGCCAGCTTGTCCACATACTTGGATGGAGATCATGCTTACGTTACCCAAACTTTCTTTTCCTTTCTTTCAGTAACTGTAAAAAGGAAAACTGTTTTAGTTTTTAACTGAACTTGGAGTGACTTTTTAAAGGTATGTATTGAATGTTTAAGTTACGTTTGCAAATTTTTGTAAGTAATGATGTGACAAAGTAACACAAGGAACCACAGTCACATTCCAACTCCTCTCTTTGATGAAGCAGCCTTAGTGTGGGGGTGAGTATAAAGAGATTCGTACGATTTAAAGACACTGCAACATAAATCAGGTATGAAATTTATAATCACACCTTAAGCATGTATTTTTATTTAATTATATTTTATTTAAAAATATAGCCAAATCTTGTTAATTCTATTTCCATGATAGCTTGCTCTCTACTCTCCCATCCTCTCTTTCTCTTTATGTTACTGCCTTGTTCATGTTCTCATTTCACTTTGTCTGGATTTATAAGAGATGAAGAGTTTGCTTCCTTGCTTCCATATTTTAAGCTAGGTTGTAGATATGAATATAATTTTGAAATGAAAATATTATGTTTCTAGCTTACCCAGTCATCTTCAATTGTCTCTCTAGCCTAAACAATAAAGCTAAAGACTTCAAGATGACAAAAGAGGCACATGTTGATCACATATCTGCAAACTGCTTTAATGTATGTCTTACTTCTCAGAGCTTCCATTCCCAGCCCCTTTCTCCTCCTTCCTACTGACAGACTGTATTTTGGTCATACAAGAAAATTGAAAGTTCACAAATTATGTGCATTTCCTTTTATAATCGATACTAATTCCTTGCTTGTTGAGTCAACTCCTCTATATGCATGCATTTGTATTAGCACTAGCTCCTGTAACAAATGGACACCTGCATTTCATCAACTAAATACAACAGTGGAATCTTTCTTCCTCATGAAATCTTCCAGGCTGGTATTCTTGGTTGTCGGGAAACTTCCCTCCTTGTGGATTTTCAGGGATCCAGTTTCTTTCCATCTTGTGTTCTGCCCTCTGTGTCTTCTGCCAGTTGTTGTTGAAATTGAAAAAGAAGCATAGCAAAGGCAAACCCACTTCCGTAAAGCCTTGGCCCAATTGACAAGGATCACCTTTGCTCACACTACTTTGGCTAGAACTCAGTCACATGGCCATATATAAAGAGAGGCTGAGAAATGCGGTGCAGAATGCAAATAGTATGAATTAAAAGCAGGAAGGCCGTTTTGGAATTAGAATAACTCAGATTTGAATCTCAGCTTTACTTGGTACAAGCCATGTGACTTTCAACAACTACTTTTGCCTGTATTCGTTTAATCAATAAAATAAGGGATACAATTCTACTATAACGAACATTGTGAAAATTAAGTGAGGCTGCTTTTAAACACTAACTTACTTATAAAGTTCTCAATAAATGTTGTTTGTAACCATTTTTTTCCTTCTCCAAAATAAGACTTTTTCAGTTCCTCATAAATTATCCACTTAGAAATATCTAAGGCTTGCTATTTCTGTGCATTTTCTTGCCTTATTTCCAAAGAAAATGCACAGCCTAGATTTTACATTTTGTCCTTAATTTATTAGTTTGGTGATTATAGGGGGGTTGGGTAGAATAAAGAGAAAACCTTTTAGTCTTTTTTCCTTGATTTTTTCCATTTTTTCTTAAATATTCCTGGAGGTAAATCTTTATTTGAAAATTTCTATAAACACAAGAATCATTGTTGAACTGCATACCTTACATAAGAGATACCCTGGAAGATTTTTATAAATTAAAGTAAAGCATCATGAAAACATTTATTTTATTTTAAAAATTCAGAAAGTGAATGTGTTAATTGGTTAACTCAAGAAACTAGGGAAATGAAGAGCAGAGTTGTAGCAGGGACGGTTTGCATCTTCCAGAGCCTCTCTGGTCTCTTTCACCAGCTCCGTATGTATTTCCCAGCTTTTTTATGTGCTCTGCTGCTAAAGACCGTCTTCAGAGGATTGCCCTTGGAATTGCCTAGGAGTCATAGTTATCCACCTTTTTCATCCCCCTCTCCCCCACTTCCTTCCATGACTGTGGCTCTGGTCTACAAAACCCCAGCTTCCTTGCCTTCAGGAGAAATAAGCTCTGCAGGGTAATTTCCACTCCAGGTCTTCCAGGCTGAGCAGGCAATGTCCTAAGCTTCTCCTGAGAACTCACTTCTGCTGGGAATTCTCCTCATTGCCTTACTCCCTAACCAGTTCATTTCTCCTGAAAGCATTTCTTTTATAAATGCTTGCACCCAGATCCTCATCATGAGATCTGTTTTTGGGAGAATTCAGTCTCAGAAGTGAGTATATATTAAAAAAATGAAAGTAAGAAGATACATGGGAACAAATATGAATGAATATGAAAAGAAGAAGCAATATTCACAAAAAGAAAGCACCTAAAAGTCTAGAAATTTTCATAAGACCTTCTATATTATGCTACATTCACTATATTGGGCATGGGATTAGGGCCCAATAGAGGCTTGATTTTGATGAGCTGATTATATAAACGATGTCTAGTAGAACCCAGAGTGAAAAGAAACACAAACTTTGGGAAAGATCTTTAGACTGTAAAGAGGATTGGGGCAAATTATGAGCTCCTTAAGTAAGAAAAACCTCTAAGAGAATAAGAAAGTAGAATGAAGAGAATTATATAATAAGAATACAGTATGTTACCAAAGACATCCAGGTGAAAAGTGAGTTGCTAACTATCTATGTAATCCACAATAGACATTTCTTTCTAAGGTTGGAGGATCTTTTATTATATAAATATTAATATTCTTTTATGTTTGGCACACCTTGCACATAAAAGCTACACAGTAAAAGTCAAATAAATGAGAACTGAATAAAAATGGCCAGAGAGAATTTTTATCCAATATTAGTTTTTTTTTCTTCCTATACTGGGAAAACAATTATGCCTTTATAGAAGAGGAAACAAGGAGAGAAAATAATTAAATTCCTTTTTTCTGTCATTTTCAAAAGCACCAAAATCTACCCTCTGATTTCAAACCAAGGTTTGTATAAATACAAACCATTTGCTAGTACTAGATATGTGTTTAGAAAGGTTACAATCTCCTTGTAATGGAAATGGATAAAAGTAGGTTTAATCTTTCAGATGAGGGAAGGTAGTTCGAGGCAGGTAGATTTGAGAATATGTTCATGTGTAATATAGATGATATCCTGTAGGCACCATGTCTGCAGTTTGAGGTTAAAAAAAAAAAAAAAAAACCCTTAAGAACAGTGATATTTTCTCCAAATAATGAGATGCTTTGAAAAATCTAAATTCATAGCACTGAAAATGAAATTGTGCTTTTATCTAATAAGATGGCTATTCCATTTATTATAAAAGGTTAAATAAATATTTTCAAGAGGGGAAATTGCTAGCAAAGTGTCTCTCAGGGAGAGGAAAAGAATTCTTTTAAATTTAATTTAATTTTATTCCTTTTTTTTTTTGCCACAGGAAGGAAGGCTGGGATCAACTAGTCTCATTTCAGGGACAATGTCTGGTCTAAGTGTAGATAGGTCAATAGTGGATACGTCTCTTTACCATTTGATGGATGCTCGTTGCCAAAGATGAAATATTTTTAGTTTCAGGCCAGTTGCTAGTGGAGTCAAAAGCCCTAATTGTTAATTTATCAACAGTCTTCTGGGTAAAGAAAAGGATTGAATGGGCAGAGAGATGCCTTGAGTCCCTGAGGTCATTGTCCTTGATGACTGTGAAAGCCCCAAAATAGATGGAGTTGCTACTGCTTGGGAGATAAGTGGGTAATAGATAAATCACAGCTACCTGTTTCTGTTTTTGTTTTTGTTTTTTGTCTCCAATTCTGTAAGGCTGCTTTCTCAAACATCTGCTTCATTAGTTTTAAAAAATGTTCCCATTTCATTAATTTTACCTTCTAGGGTATTCTAGAAATAAGGGAAGTCCATATTTGCTGTTTTAAGCTAACATACTGAGTAAACCTTGAACCTCTCCCTTCCTGTCTTCTCCCTGTTCCTCACTAGTCTAGCAGGATGCTCCTTGGCAATATAATACAACGATAGTGAACAAATAGGCAGTAGTAAATATTATGGTTTCATCTAATGCTTCAACTGTGAAAATAAATGACAGAAAATGTAGTTCACAGGACAGATACCGAGGTCAAAACCTATTGGTACAGATATTCCACACAGTGACTATTACAATACACTTTTCATAAGAGTACTTATTTATGGGAACATATTATGAGTCACAGCAATTCATAACATGGTGCTCTATGGAAAATTCCATTCTCTACTCTGACTAAATACCAGACATCTAGCACACACTTTTGATTAACGAGAGTCATAAACTTACCCCACAAGGTATAATACAGAAGTTTACTATTTTAACCTGAATTGACAGATAGATATTTTTTCTTTATAAAATAGGAAAAATGGGATAGAATGAAATCATTGTAATTCTCAGCAGGACATTTAACTGACTGCAGCTATTACTCTGCCTGTCTCATTACCCACTTACAAGAATTGGGTCTTCTGCGCATTTATTCATTACCTGTACTGCAGCATCTTAGTCTATTCTATAAATATCTTGCTAATTTGAATTAAGATAACTTGCTATCTGTGCTTGTTAAATATGGCATAACACAGTTTGTGCTCACTTTAAATCTCACTAAGTCAGAGGCATTTTGCATTCCAGATAGAGCTAAAAATATTCACCCATTAAAATAGTAATCATCATTAAAATTAGCTCACTGATTTTGCTGATTAATTTTTCAGTAACAAGCATGCATTCTAAAAAAGTTTCAATTAAACATTTTTCGACAAAACTAGATTTTTAAAATGTAAACTACCTAAGAAGAAAGAGATAATTAAGGAAATAGAAATAGAAAATGTAAATATACTTTGATTAAAAAAAATTAATTCCTTGCCAAAGGAGAGTGAAGAGGGTAGAACAGTGCTAAAACTGGAATGGAGGACTGAATTCTTTACAAGCTCTGGTTTGTTCTGTGATTCTCATACCTTGGAAAGGTTGTCTATTTTTGCCTATATAGGAAAAGTACAATCTAGTGGATAAAAGTATTAAAGTGATCAGAGCATGTTTGTGCAATTTAAATGTTTATTTGCATGTGTTCTATTTTCATATGCAACAGGCATACTTAAAGATGAGAACGAAATTGTAGATCAACAACAAAAAGTGCAAGTTTAAATGCATGAGATGAAGCAAAAGGTTGTGACTTATGATGCAACCACAGGTACGGAGTTTTTTGTCTTTAGTATCATTATTTTGGAGATGGAGTTAAAAACATAAACATGCAACGTATAGTTTTGATCAAAATGATTAAAAATGATTTTTGGGTCAGTTATATGTTTACATTTCAGTCCTTTAAGAACGTGAATGTTTACTGCACTCTTAAGAAAACAGGCCAGTACAAATGCTTCTGGTTTTAAAATGTATGGATATAGGGGCTGGATGTGGCTCAAGTGGTTGAGCACCTGCTTCCCACATGGGAGCTCCTGAGTTCAGTTCCTGGTGCCTCCTAAAAACATCAACAAGCAAACAGGCAAAAGAACCAACTCAGGGGAGTCAATGTGGCTCCCACATATGAGGTCCTGGGGTTTAATCTCCAGCCTTGGTACCAAAAAAAAAAAAAAAAAAAAAAAAGCATGAATATGTTTTAAACTCAAAAAAGAATATTAATTATAAGACAGACATATGCTCAGAAAAGTATAGAAGACAATTATTAGGAGAAAGCTATAACATTCGGTGGTTTAAAAATAATGTTTATTTAAGTACCGAGTAAAGAAATGAAATGTTCCTTAGCTGTGAATATTTGCTGATGTTTCATATTATCTGTAATGGATATATATCACAAACCAGTAGTGAATTCCAGACTGCTACGGATTATCACTTTATAGTAACTGTCATGGAAATGCCTTCTGACGATTTTCAAATAATGGGTAACAACAGATCTAGAGAAAGAAATAGATTCAGACCAAAATGATCAGCTATATTTCAGGCAAGAAATAGCAGCATTAAACCCTAGGGTATCCATGGTGATTTGAAGCTGTATGTACCACATAAAAACATGTTCTTAAATCTAACCCATTTCTGTGGATGTAAACCCACTGTGAGTAAGATCTTTGATAAGGCTACTTGTCAAGTTAAGCAGTGACCTGCCTCATTCAGGGTGGGTCTTAAACCTCTTAAAGAAGCCCTTTATATGAGAATTAAATTCATACAGAGCGAGAAAGTCATGGGAAGCAAGAAGCTGAAAACAATGAAACCTAGACGAGAAGGGAGAGACCAGCAGATGCCACCATGTACCTGCTATGTGACAGAGGAAATCAAGGGTCACAGGTAGTCAACCTTTGGGAAGAAAGCATCACCTTGATGATGCCTTGATCTGGACATTTTCTAGGCCTCAAAACTGTAAGCTAATAAATTCCCATTTTTTAAAAAACCTGACCCATTTCATGGTGAGAAAAGCAGCCTAGGAAACTAAGAGATGTTGGTGCCAGGAGAGTGGCATACTCCTGTTGTAAATACCAAAATAGAGAAATGGCTTTGGAATTGGTTAATGCGTAGAGACCGGAAGCATTGTAATATGCTTGATAGAAAAGGCCTTAGAGTGCTTTGCAAAGACTATTGTAGAAATACGGATGCCAAAGAGACTTCCAATGAGGCTGCAGAAGAAAATGATGAATGTGTTATGGGAAACTGGAGGAAAGGTAACCCTTGTTTTAAAGTGGCAGAGAACTTGGCAAAATTGAATTCTGATGTCAACTGTAAGGCAGAATTTGAAAGTGGTGAAATGGTTTGTACCCCACTGTACTACATGCAAAACAGATAGGCCTTTTGCTAGGTCTGTATAAATTGAACCACTGCCAGCCTGGATTAAAAGGGACAGAAAAGGGAGCGATTGAAGGGAAAATCACAGAATCTGAGGTCTCAACTGAAGACATCCAAGAGAGAGAACTCACCCACGTATGTGGAAAGGATGAGTTTGCTCTGGCACTTGGTGAAGATGGGCTTTGTGCCCCATTGTTCAGGAAAAGTGTTATCACCCCAGTTTTCTCAGATGCTTGAGGGATTGTGGAGAGTCTGACCACCGCCCGAGTGCTTGAAGAGGGGGCAACCTGCGCCCAGTGTTCAGGGAGAGCATGGCCGCTCCACTAATACTTGGAAAGCCTGGGTTGCCGCTCCATTGGGCCCAGAGGACAAAACACTGTTCCATAGATGATTCTCAGACCTTGAAATCTAGTGGAGTATGCCCGGCTGGATTTCAGAATTGGGAACAGTGACCCCTGTTTTCCTTCTAATTTCTCCCTAGGGGAATGGAGATATTTTTCCTGTGCCAGTCTCTTGTATGTTTGAAGTAGATAATTTGTTTTCTAGGTTTAACAGGTTCACAGATAGAGGGGAATTGTGCCCTAGGACAGACCATACTGATAACCGAACGGGATAAGATTTTGTACTTAGTAGTGTTACTGAAATGACTTAAGGCTTTTGGGATATTGTGATGGGACAAATGTATTTTGTTTATGAAAAGAACATGTCTTTTTGGGGTCCAGAGAGCTGAATGTGAAGCGGTATGTATACCCTAGAAAAACATGTTCTTAAATCTAATCCATTTCTGTGGGTATGGACCCATTGTAAGTAGGATCATTCAAGATGGGTCTTAATCCTCGTAAAGGAGTCCTTTATAAGAGAATGAAATTCAGACAAAGAGAGAGAAATTCAGACAAAGCAAGGAGCTGAAAGCAAGCAAACTGAGAATTAAAGGGAGACACAAGCAGATGATACCACTTGCCTTGCCATGTGACAGAGGAACCAAGGCTCACTGACCACTGATCTTCAGGAAGAAAGCATCACCTTGATGATATCTTGATTTGGACATTTTCTCAGCCTCAGAACTGTAAGTTAATACATTCCCATTGTTTAAACCCAACCCATTTCATGGTATCTGCTTTAAGCAGCCTAGGAAAGTAAAACAGCATATGAATTTCTATGAAAATATTTATATATTGTTGTATTTCTTTCTTTTTCAGAAGACACAGGTAATGTGTAGTTATATATATGTTTATTTCCAACTATCAAACTATAATGGAATTCAGCCTGCTTTAGTAATGTAATTTAGTCTAATTTTTTACAGAGCTTTAGTGAACTATTTTCAAAATTTTTTAGGGAATTTGGCATTTGAGGCACATAAGTTCTATTATGTAATCTCTTGGGCATTTGCATTGTGAGAGATATTAAATCAAAACATTCATAAAAGCATATTTATGTATTGTGCGACAGACTATGTCTAAGAAGTTTAGTCTTTGAGAAAAAAAGATTGTCTTATTTGGCTCTTGTAATTTTAAATGTAAATCTGGTTTCCATAAAGTAGGATTTTATGAGTAGTATTCAAAATAAAATAATCTTTATGTTTTTGTGAGTGTATGTGTGTGTGTGTTTGTGTGTATATTGGTAGGTGATAGATTAATGGATAAATAGGTAGATAGACAAACAGACAGACATTCAAAGCACTTCAATTTTTCTATATGTTCATGTCTTCATTCTAACTTAAATCCAGAATCACATAAAATGGTTTGAACTATTTTAAATTCTTTGTGTGAGTGTGAGTGTGTGTGAGTATGTGTGTCTGTTATTTCCCAGCTTTCATCTTAAGGTCCTTGTAAGCCATCTTCCTATTAGTAGCCAAAATAATTAATATATGTTCAGGATCTTCCAGAAGCTTCCAATCTCACTTAAACAAAATCTAAACTCTAGACAATGGGCTGGCTCTCCAACCTCCTATCACACGACTCTCCCTTCCTCACCAAGCTCCAACTCTACCAATGCCGTTTCCACTGCATGGCACTGACATCTCCATTCTCTTCTACCGGAATGACCTTTGCTGTATCTTTGCATACCAGCAGTTTTTATCATCCAGGTCTGAATCAGACACTGCCAGCCCTCTGTCCAGCTCCCCCAGACCCTTTCCACTGGTTCCGCATGTCCAGCCCCAGCATCTGCAGGGCTTGCTTCCAAATGCAAACACCTGCAACTTTGTTGAGATGGTTATGCTAGGGCTACCTGAGTCTCCCCTGAACGCTTAGACGGCTGGCAGTGCCTGGGAGTCTGAAGTTTCCTGGGTGGGCAGCAGCAGTGACTGGCTGGTTTCCATGTATAAAATCCAGCTACTTTCCCCCCAGTGGAACCGACTCTGTAATATAATCTCCAGAAAACCTCGAGAAAACAGGCTGAGACTGGGACCTCACGTGAAATCCATCCTCAGCTGGGCTTCCTCCCCCTTTTCCTGATTCCCCCATTCCTAGGCTGGTTTCTCCTGGAAGTAATTCTTTAATAAATTGTTTGCACTTGAATCCTCATCTCAGATTCTGCTGCTGGGGAACCTATGACAAAATCTCAGCTTGAATGCCACCTTCTCATTCCTTTCTATAAAGACGTTTCTTTCCGCCCCTTTGCTGCAGGGGTACCAGGGAAACCAGGTAGATGGTGCTCCCAGGAGTTGGAGTATGTTTTATAGCACCTGCTTCGTTTACTTTACGACACCTATTACAATCTAAAATTATTATTAATTGTTCTTTGCTTTTCTTTCCCCCACTATGTTGTAACCACTATGAAAACATTTTGTCCTCCTCACTGCTGTGCCTCTGAAACCTAAAATATGCCTACCCAATGTAAATTTTTAATAACTATTGAATGAATGCAAAACAGATAGGATGGTCTAGAAGAGGATAAAGATTGCACTTCCTTCTACCTGAATCGTCGTTTCCCCATTAAGACAAGCTGGGTCACGGCCCTTCACTGAACCTCAGCTGCTCTCCCTGTAATTGAGAATAGAGGCCCATCGTTCCAGCATCAAGGGTCAGAGTCTAGATTTATGAGTGAATGGCTGCAGAGAAATGTGGTATCTGATTGCCGTAAGTCAGACTTATCTAAAAGTCTTCTGGGTGCCGAGAAAGAAACCATCATGAAATAATTGCACATGATTAGGTCTACGGTACTCTACCAATTCCAAAGAGTAAATTTATCTCTCCAAGCTAAAACTTGCAAAAGTATAAGCATAAGGACCACCCAAGTTCCTGAAGAACTCAGGTCCTTGGCAAAGGAAGTACTAAGTGATGAGGATATCACTTGCTCCTGTTGATTAGGCACCGGAATGTTCTGTTTCCAAAATTTCTCTGGGAGAAGGTGGAGGAGGGAGTGGCAGAGAGCAAAAGGGAATGGAACAAATTCCTGATGACTCTTCACAATTTGGTAAAGGCTTGTAATCGAATATGTAAAAGAATGAAAGGCACATTTTATAATAATAAAACCCCATATCTGGTAGCATTTTTAACTAGAGGAGTTACAAATTTAACAACAAATATTTATCGAGCACTTTCTATGTTCTAGGCATTGGGGATATAGAAATGAACAAAACACACACATTTCTTGCTTTCATTTAATTTATATTCTAGTTGACAGAGACAGAAAAAAAAAACAGACACAAAAAATGATAGTAAGTTGCATAGAGTTGGATGGAGAGTAACAGAACTGGGGTTAGGAGGTGATGGTAGTGATAACCTTTGGAGCAGAGATGTAAAGAAGTTAGGGAGAAATTCCTGCAAACATCTGGGAGAAGTATATTTCAGGCAGAGGCAATAGTTGGCACAAAGACCTGAAGTTGCAGTCAGCTGGAGAAAGAACAAGAAACACTAAAATTCTAACTCCAAATAGCAGCAGTTAAACATTTAATAAAATGCCCCAGGTAGTTTCTCTTAGCGCTGAACAGAATGAAGGGATATCAATTTACCTACATAGATAACTGCTTTTTAGGCAGTACTGCAGAATAGTAAACGGGCAACCAAATAGTACAATTCATATTATTCTTACAGAGGCTTTGGAGTAAGTTATAGACTTGCCTGGGGGAATATCAGAATGTCGGGTTCTAGAGATTGAAAGTGAAATAGAATTTAGGTATGATGCTTTTTAATAAAACCTCTGATAAAAAGAGAGAAATTTTTTTTCTCATGATATAGATAAATCAGAGGAACCAGTTAGATTACACAAGTACTCATTGTGTAACAAAAATATTCCATTTAAGAGTACAATAATAGTGATTTCCCCATAGCAGTTAAAATACAATTTGTTCCTCTACAAAGGGAACCAGGATTTATTAGTCTATATTTCCTACCATCCATACTGAAAATCTTTTGGTATTAATTCACAAATATTGTGCAATACAGTGGCAGATGGTGAACATACTTTTCTCTTGTTATAGTTCAAAAGAACTGAGAGTACTCAGTTGGCCAAGAAATATATATTTCATAATTAGTTTGTGTATGTGTGTACATATTGTGCAGTCTAAATGTCCCTTCTTTATGCGTCTGTATTCAAGGCCTACGTCCTGCCAGGACAGGGCGTCTTGATTTCAGGAGCGTTTGGCACAGCATCCTGCAGATGTGGGCGCTTAGGAACTGTGTGCTGGGGATGATGCTTAGATTGACGACAAATCTGTTATGTTTGTGTAGAATGAGCTTACTTACGAGTTTCTGGAATTGTTGCCCAGATTTTTTTAAATGTGTATTTTCTTTCCTTTCTTTTTTTTTTTTCTTTTGGATTAGTGGGTTTTGTCATGCATTTAGTTAGACTATAAAGGTGTCATTAAAATGAACACATTCAATCTTCCTGGGGCATGCATGTGTCTTTTTAGGAAGATCCTAGCACAGTTTCTGTGTCTTTGGTGTGGCTGATGGGCAAAGAACTGCAGGAGACGTTTCCAGTTGTTCTCCACAGTGCAGGGAGTCTGGGTGTACTTGTGCTATATGCATGCATGTTTTACAGGTATTTTCTGAAAGTTTTCATTATACTTCTCGGAAAAATGCACCCAGGATAGGCACCTGGTTTAGCCCCTCTGACTTGGTTATCTTTCATGAAATCGTGCTGTAATGTAGAAAAAAATCAGAAAAAAAAAAAAAGAAAGAAAGGAAGAAAAGTCCAATGTCAGCAGATTTGGAGCATTGCATGTTAATCAGAGTGTTTTGCCTGCTTTCCAGGTTTACTTTATATCCTCTGAGTGCTTGAAACATTTCCAAGGATCCTGTCACTTTTTTTACACACTTTGTTTATGATGGCAGCTCCTGTGATGATGAGTTATATTCTGTTCTCTGTGCTACTCGAATATGAAGTGATAGGTTTCATTTAGCTGAAAGTTTCAGGGAATTTAAGAAAGAAAAATATAAGACTAAAAGATCCTTGCCTTAAAGAGTGAGGATTCAAATAGAAAAAAAAAATGGTTTCAGTACTGCATAGGACGGATCATCAGTCTTTGCTAAAAAGTGGTATTACATATGAGAAAAATAAATGTAAATGTTCCTCTAAAAATTTCACTTTTAGAGAAAGTTGTTATTTCAATCAGCTTGAATTTTGGACAATTAAATGCCCGACTGGAAAACTGAAAAAAAAAAAAAAAAGCTCACTAAGACAACATAAAGTGAGACATGGAGAAAATACAATAGAGACTAACTATTCAGAATTTTAAAAAACCCTCATATTTTACTAAGGCCTCCCATGTAAAATATTTATTGGCGTAGATTGGGAAATGTGCTCCCCCTTTATTGAAACAATAAAGCTGCATGTGCCAACTTACGGAATCACACGTGAAGTTTAAAGATTTAGACTCTGCAGCTTTTAAAGCTGTGGGAAGATCTGGCATAGCTTATTATAGTTAGAATTTTCAGAGAGATCCCAAAGACAGGGAAACCCAGTTAAAGGCAGGTAGATTGGCACCTTATTCACAGAATAGAGTCTAATGGTAGAGAAAACGATAACAGGCATCTGTAGAATGGGACTCAGTTTAGGAAGGCAAATTTAGGTTTCAAAATGATAGTAACAAAATAGTAATATAGTCCCTGAAAATGTTACCTGCTGGTAGCATTTCCCCCACCCAGGCATGTCAACATTATTTATTTCTACCTACCTACATTTGCTATGAACATTGCAAAGTACATGGACTTTGAGAAAGATCCAGCACTAGGAAGGGAATAGGAAAAGCATAATGATTTGGGACAAGCAATCCACCTGGAAACGAGGAATAGGCGTAAGAAGAGACAAACATATGCAGCTCTGGGTGGTAGTTTAAGCTTGCTGGCCGAGGCATGTGGCTAAAGAGAGGAAATTTAGGATATGTGTAGTGAATATTTCTTTATGGCATAGGACAGTACATGTGGAAAATTCCAGCTTTTAGTTGAATTAGATGGCTAATTCATATTTGAACAAATGGATATAGAAAAATTTTGAGAGATGATCAATTCTTATTCTTCAGTTACAAATAACACCAAGTCTTTAGCAATGAGGCTTTCTCCCAGTGAAGAAAGTGAAGAAGAAAACTAATTCAATCAAAGATCAGGCTACAGATCACCCAAGATTTAGACCTGGGGTCATCAGATTTCAGATGCCACCTTTGACAGTGTCATCAGAAATATCACACAATCTTTTGTGTCAGCTTGAGCCATCCAGACCTATCCTCAGAGTGTCAACCACAACAAACCAGTATTGCTATAATATTCATGGTTCAAGAATATATTATGAATATGTACAAATGTTCAAATAATTCAATTAGTTTAATCACTCTCTTTCAGGCAATTAAATTAAGAAAAAAAAAACAACTCTAATACAGGTTTGACTTTATTTTCCCTATTCCTAATGATTCCTGGTTAAAAGAACATGGTTTTCCTTGGAGTAGATTTTTTTTTTTTTTTTTTTTTAAGATTTTATTTATTTATTCATTTATCTCCCCCTTGCTGCTTGTGCTCACTGGGTCAGCTAACCACGCCGTGCAGGCGGGCTTGCCTTCACCAGGAGGCCCCGGGAACCGAACCCAGGGCCTCCCATATGGTAAACGGGAGCCCCACTGATTGAGCCACAGCCGCTTCCCCTTGGAGTAGATTTTTTTATATTTTCCAACAAATTAGTTTGTGATAGCTCTGAGATTATCTTATAAAAATAGAAGTTTTTTTCTCCCTTAAGCTTAGGAGAATTTTATAAGGAAATTTATTTGGCTTCCCCGTTTCAGGTATATTTTATTACCAATGTTTAAGATAGGAATGGTGAAAAGAGGACAGGAACTATGCAATGCTTTAGTTTCCTTGATGTTCTTCTTGTTGTATATTGTTGAATTTACAACAATGATTTAACATGAGTAATTTTGGATCCAGGGTCACAAATCAAGACCTGCCTGTTTCCTGCCCAGGGACTGTTGTAAGGTAATATGTAGAGTCATAGGAAGTGATTCTTGATGCTGTAATGTAAATACTACGTGTATCTGTGTGTTCTTCCTGTGCACAGGAGTATTTGGGGAAAGACAATCATCAAGATAGGGGTAGCTAGAGGATAAAAGTTTCATAAGAGAAATTAGCAGTTAGTTTAGGAAAAATTCATTAATATTGGGAAATAATCATTTGTCACTTTGGTACGAGATGACACAGTAAGTTTTGAGAAGGAATGCTAATTTTAGTTTCCAGTTTGGCTGTTGCCAAGATTTCATTCAATTTAAAAAATGTTCAGTGAATGCATCTTATATACCAATGGAGGAAGGCGAGAGTCAGACTTGCTTTCAGGGCATCAGAGTGTACACTCACCCAAGGTTGAACAAATTGCATCAATACTAATGATAATGGGATCATTACATTTTTTATAGTATTTGAATTTTCAATATTATGAAATATATGAATAATATTGAGAATAGTATAATGAACATCCAAATTTCTCAAATTGCATGTTTCCTTTTGTGTTTTACATTTTTAAAGAAATTAAAATTTATAGATAAGTTTGAAACCCTTTGTTGAGACTCCAAATAATCTTTTCCTCACCCTTAGAGGTAGCTAACACCCTGATTTTGTTGTGTGTCACCCCGTTCATATTTTATGCCATATTTAGATATGCATGTTGATACATTTTACATAGTGTTGTTTTGCCTGTTTTAAAATTTGCATTATCACACTGCACATTACCTCCCTTAAGTGGTGTTTTTCAACATTTTGTGAGGCTTGTTTATTCTATTACATGACTAATCATTTTAATGATTATATAGTGTTTCCTTATGTGAGTATTCCACAATTTATTTTCTGTTTTCCTGTTATATTCTTTTAGACCATTTATAATACTGCACTGTAGTGAGATACATGATTAGTGTCAGACTTTTTTGAGAGTAGATGTGTATATGTACACATATTATATGATTCTTGGTATGACTTTAATCACCATACCAGCTCCCAAGCCAGGCACCTGTACACTGAGACTTTAAGCTCCTCTGTGAGAACAGTAGGCCCCAGAGAGTGGCGGTTGCACTTCCAAACTTGGTCCCAATATGAGAAAAGCTCAGGAGAACTGCAGCCTACCAACACATCTCACACAGCATGGGCAAGAAATACTTGCCTGTTGCAGCTGCTGAAATTTTGGAATTGTTTGTTGCTGCATTGTCCAATCAAATTTTTAGTGCATCACTTTTAATGTGAACAAGCAGCCAAAGATCCCCAAACATGGAAAATGAGGTTTTCTTATACATATAAGATCCTCTCGAAATATTATCTTTTTTTTTCCCAGGAAACAATTAGGTTTATACATCACTAAGAGTTTTTAAGAAATCACAGTATTAGATTAGCTGATGGTATGTTAATGTATTAGGTGGGTTTTTATTAGGTATGTTAGAATTTGGGGGGGGAATGAAACACTTCCCAAGTGAAATAAAATGATCCCCCACAATGGTTAACAATCAGAGTGGATGGGACATGTAACCTCCCACCCAGAGCTTTTACCATCTTGCTCCCATCTGGACTGGTGGCTCCTGGATCTGGTACCCAACAGCTATTCTGTGAGCCTCTCTCTCTCCATAATCATCCTGGGAACTAACTTCACTTTTCTACACTATTGGGTTACCTGCTTCCTGAAACCCAGATATTTATCTTTCTTGGTTTTATTCCTGATCTCCTTTGTTCCACTTTCTGGGTTATGTCCTCATCTTTCTCATCGAACATTTTAACACTATTTTTAAAAAATCTCTGTGCTCATATTTCATGCCATAAAGCTCTTTCTTTATTATCTGATTCTTTTTTTTTTTTTTCTTTTCTTGCTTACATTCTGTTCTTATTTCAAGAGGACAACATTTTATCATATTTCTAGGGATATTATGTTTTTTATAAACAAGATTTCCTCTGCTTCTTTTAAATCCCCATTTTCTGAAGTTCCCTTGTTTTACAGTTTGCCTATTTCTTCTCTTTTTTAAGTACATTAGAGATTTTCCTCAGATATCTTCAAATGCAATTATTCAGTTAAGTTGTGTATACACCTTCATCTTTACTGGACACTGCCAAAATCCTTTCCAAAGGGATGGAAACAATTTAATGCCACCAGCAGAGAACGAGGACTCCTGTGGACCATGTACTCACCATCAGGTTGTCTTATATGCAGTAACCAAGACACAGACGTGCATCATCTTTTATTTGTCCTGCATTTCTTAGCCCTCAGGGATGAGCCTTCAAAATGTAATGTCCTCAATAACAACTGCCTTAAATATCCAGTGTTTTATGTGGTTCTTGACTGATATGTCTTTCCATTAAAAGTTTCTCCCTCAATTACATATACTTTTATATCTTTAGACCTTTAATATATGCATTAGCTCTTTCCTGGATAATTGGTATATTTTATTTTATTTTTTCACAGAAACTATCTTATAGAATTATGTGTCTGTGTGTGTGTGTTTGTGGCATCCATTTCTTTAAAAAAATAATAGTAAACTATTTTAAAAGAAGTTTTAGATTTACAGAAAAATTACACAGAAAGTACAGAGTTCCATAAAAACTCCTCCCAACACACACACACACACACAGTTTCCTCTATTACTAATATCTTACATTAGTGTGGTACAAATTATACAACTGATGAACCACAATTTTAATCTAGCAGGACATTGGCTTTTCCTTTTGCTTTTGTTTGTATAATCCCTCATTTTAGATCTTTTAAACTAAACATATGGGTGTGAATCAAGCAAAATACCTATTACTCTTATTTATATTCTGCATGTATCTATTTATTCAATAATGTAAATAGAAAACCATTGTACTATAACTTACTTATATCAGCTTATAGGCTGTTCTTAGAAAATGTAAGATATATGTTAGGAAAGTTTCTGATAGGAAAGAAGAAATATATTTATTGGCTTTTGTAAAGGGTGGTTATATGAAAGAATATATTTACAAATCACATGTATTTATTTGAATAACTAATACTAATAAGATTAATTCAATTTTAAATTCCTTAAGAAAAATATTTAATGGTTATTTTTGAAAGAAAATGAAATAATGTATTTTTTAAAGGTTATTGAATTTTTAAATAAAAAAAATTCAACAGTTGATGCCATCAACATGGCTATGTAAGACATCCCCTGTAGAAGTCTTCCCTCAGAATCAACTAATAAAAGGATAAATCCCATGTGTTTGGATCTCTGGAGGACAATAGAGACTGGAGAAGAACTCCATAAATGCTGAATCTAAGAAAAATAAAAAATAAAAAACCCAGGAGATTTTCATCTCAGACCCACTAGTATGGCCCTCTCCACATCACTCTTTCCCATACAACTTAGGAGTCACACTGAAGCAACATGACCAAGGGGCTTTCCTGCCACATTTGCTGACTATAGAGCATATATAGCAGCAAGTTAGAACCCCAAGCATATCCAGGCACAGGGACCCCAAGTGTACAGAGACCCAGATCAGGACACAAGCCGCTGAGAAGTGCCACATAGAAAAGTATCCCCAGGATAGAGGGGGGGTGGTGAGAATGAAGAAACCATGGCAGAACTGTTGGCAAGAGGTGCACACACTTAATCCAGTTTCTGTTTGCTGGACCAGCTAATTACAATGGACCTTTCTGGAATGAACCATATTTCTGGATTGCCATCTAGGTCCCTGGAGTAAGTTACTATTGTTGGGATGAAACTAGATGCAGAAAAGTCTCACAGGAAAAAAAGTGGAAAACTGAATTGTGGTAAGACAGCCTTTGCACAAAGGCAAACAAAAATAAAACCTTAGGCAAGAGAAAGAAACTCACCTTCAAAGTTAATACATCAAAATAATCAATTGCCCAGATGTCACTAAAAAGAATTTACCAGTTATACTAAGAGACAGGAAGATATGGCACAGTTAAGGGAAAAATTTAAAAGTTCAGAGGAGACACAGAATATGGAATAACTAATCAAAGAAGTTCAAACAAATCCCCTAAAACAATAGAAGGAGTTGAAGGAAAATATGGATATAGAGCTAAAGGATATAAAAAAGATATGTGAGCATTAAGAATAATTTGAAAGTTTAAAAAGAAACATAACTGAAATTATGGGGATGAAAGGAACAATAATAGAGATTTAAAATACAACTAGAGACATGAAACAGCAGATCTGAAAAGGCAAATAAACTAGTGAACCAGAAGACAGGACAACTGAAATCATACAGTCAGAAGAACAGATAGAGAAAAGAAGAGAAAAAATTGAGTAGTATCTCAGGGATTTGTGTGACAGCCTGAAGCATATGAATGAACACATAATGGAAAGGAGAAGAGAAAGGAAAGGTGAAGAAAGAATATTGAGGATATAATGGCCAAAAATTTCCTAACTCTTATCAAAGACATAAGTATATATGTTCAAGAAGCACAGCATACTCCAAACAGAATAAAACCTAATAAACCTAATTTGAAGCACATACTAACCACAATGTCAAATGCCAAAGATAAAGGGAGAATTCTGAAAGCAGGAAGAGAAAAGTTATTCATCACATATAAGGAATTCTCAATAAGACTGTAGCTATTTCTTAAGTATGATATCTTTAAGATACTGAAAGAGAAAATCTACCAGCTGAAAATTCTTTAATTGGCAAAACAGTCCTTCAAAAAATAGGGAGGAGTTTAAAATAGCCACAGATAAACAGAAACTGAGCAGGTTTGTCAATAAAAGATCTGCCTACATGAGCCATTAAAGGTAATTCTGCAGGTTAAAAGGAAGAATCAGGAAAGAATAGCTTGGAGTAATGTGAAGAAATTAAGATATTCATTAAAGGTAACTAAAAGGTTAAATGCAAAACCCAATAGTGCTGTATCCTTAATATACAACTCTACAAGAGTTAGAATACAATTGAACAAGAAAAAAGCATATTTCCTGATTATGAGCACACAAACTATAAAGAGGTAATGTGGGAAAAAAACAACATAAAGATAGGAAACAGGGATATGGGAATAGAGAGTGTGTATGCTAATTAAGCTAAGTTGGTATCTTCTCAAATTAGTAAGTTATAGACATAGGTTGTATAATACAAACCCCAGGGTAACCACAAAAATGTATTTAAAATATATACAGAAACAAAAATGAGAAAAGGATCAGTCAGATACATCACAAAGATCAACTATACAGAAAAAATGGATGCAATAAAGAAAAAGAGATACAAAAATATGACATATGAAAAACTAAGGTAAAATGGCTGAAATACTACCTTTACAGTAATAATATTGAATGTTAATGGATTAAACTCCCCAATCAAAAGACAGAGATTGGCAGAATAGATAAAAAGCATGATTCAATTCTATGTTGTTTACAAGAGACTCACCTTACATCCAAAGACACAAATAAGTTGAAAGTGAAAGGATGGAAAAAGATATTCCATGCAAATAGTAATTAAAAGAGAACATGAGTATCTATACTAATTGTAGCCATTGGGCAATTTGATATAATTATGAATTCCAAAAATGTAATTGGATCATGCTTGTAAACTGGTCTGCTAATCTGGGCATGATTAGGTTGTGATTGGGCCGTTGACTGGGCCACATCAGTAGGGTGTTCAGCCCCACCCCTTGGTGGGTGGGGGAATCGAATACAAAAGGCAAGGGCAAAGGACAGAGGAAACAGTTTTTCAGCAGAGCCAGGAGGAGGTAGGGAACATAGAGGTTGTGCATTGGCCGGGAATCGAACCCGGGTCTCCCGCGTGGGAGGCGAGAATTCTACCACTGAACCACCAATGCCCCTGAGGAAATGGTTTTTGAGAAGCAGTTTTGATGTTGGAGTTTTGATGTTGAAGAGAAGGCCCCAGGAGGAGAGAAGGGAGCCCTTCACCTGGTAGTCTACAGCTGAGTTTGTGGAGGAACCAGAGGAGCTAAGCCCAGAGAGAAATGCAGCCCCAGGAAGAGAGGACCCAAGAACCCTGAACCCTGGCAAACGTGGGCAGCTGTCTTGCTCCAACACGTGGCAAGGACTTTGGTGAGGGAAGAAACTTATGCTTTATGGCCTGATAAATGTGGACTTCTACCCCAAATAAATACCCGTTATAAAGAAAAACCCATTTCTGGAATTTCACATTAGCACCCCTTTGGCTAACTAATACACTAATATTGGACAAAATAGATGCTAAATCAAAAGTCGAAGTTAGAGATAAATGAGGACACCATAAATTAATAAAATGTCAGTCCACTAGGAAGAAATAACAATCACAAGTATGTATGCACCAACCATGTTGCCCCCCAATACATGAGACAAACAAACACTAATCAAATTGAAGGGGGAAATAAACACCTCTACCATAATTGTTGGAGTCTTCAATACAACATTCATCCATAGACAGAAGATCAGTAATGAATCAGAGAACTTGAGTAATCTGATAAATGAACTAACAGACATATACATAACATGGCATCCTAAAACACGATGATATGCATTCTTCTCAAGTGCACATGGATCATTGTCCAGCATAGGCTACATGTTGAGTCACAAAGCAAGTCTCAATAAATTTAAAAACATTGAAATTATACAAATCATCTTCTGTGGTCACTCTGGAGCTGGAAATCAATAACAGGCAGAGAACTGGAAAATCCAAAAATATATGGAAGTTAAAGACACACCCTTAAATAATCAATAAGTCAAAGAAAAAATTACAAGGGAAATCAGTAAATATCTTGAGATGAATGAAAATGAGAACACACCATATCAAAACATGGGATACAGCAAAGGGAGAGCTGAGAGGGAAATTTATAGCCTGAAGGGCTTATCCTAAAAAAAAGAAAAAAGATAATATCAAATATCTAACTGCACACTTCAAGGAACTAGAAAAAGAACAGCAAACTAAACCCATAGTGAGCAGAAGGAAAGAAATACTAAAGATTAGAGGAGAAATAAGTGAAATAGAGAATGAAAAACAATACAGAGGAGAGCAGGTGTAGCTCAGTGGTTGAATGCCTGCTACCCATGTACAAGGTCCTGGGTTCAATCCCTGCTACCTCTTAAAACAAAACCAAAACAACAACAACAACAAAAAACAATACAGAGCATTAACAAAATCAAAATTTGGTTCTTTGAAAAGATCAATAAAATTGACAAACCCTTAGCTAGACTGACCAAAAAAAACATAGAGAAAGAGAGATGAAATTAAATCAGAAACAGGATGGAGAGACATCACTACTGCCTCCAAAGAAATAAAAAAGTATCATAAGAGAATATTATGAACAACCGTATGCCAACAAATTTGACAACCTAGATGAAATGGAAAAATTTCTAGAAACACACAAACAAACTACATGAACTTTATAAGAACTAGAAGACCTCAACAGACCAATTACAAGTAAGAGATTGAATCAGTCATCAAAAACCATCCAACAAAGAAAAGCCCCTGACCAGATGGCTTCCCAGGTGAAGTGTATGAACATTTGGAGAAGTAATACCAATCCTACACAAACTCATTCTATGATACCAACATCATCCTAATACAAAAGCCAGATAAAGATACTAAAAGCAAATTACAAACCAATTTCTGTTAAGATTATAACTGCAAAAAATCCTCAACAAAATAATAGCAAATTGAATCCAACAGCACAATAAAGGAATTATACACCATAACCTAGTGGATTTTATACCATGTGTGTAAGGGTAGTTCAACAAGAAAATCAATTAATGTAATATATCAAATTAACAAAATAAAGGGAACAAAAATATGAAAACATGATTATCTCAATTGTCATAGAAAAAAGCATTTGAAAAAATCCAGCATTCTTTCTTGATAAAACCACTTAGACAAACAGGAATAGAAGGAAACTTCCTCAATAGGATAAAGGGTATATATGAAAAAACCCACTTCTAGCATCATACTCAATGGTGAAAAAAAATCTTCCCTCTAAGATATGGAATAAGACAAGGATGCCCACTGTCACCATTGTTATTCAACATTGTGCTGGAATTTCTAGCATGAGTAGTTAGGCAAGAAAAAGAAATAGATGTCATTGAAATTGGAAAGGAAGAAGCTAAACTTTTACTATTTTCTGAGGGCATGTTCCTATATATAGAAAGTCCTAAAAACTACAACAAAGCTACTAGAGCTAATAAATAAAATTAGCAAAGTGGTGGAGTGTGTGTGTATGCAAGATCAACATGCAAAAATCAGTAGTGTTTCTATACACTAGTAATGAGCTACCTGAGGAGCAAATCAAGAAAAATATTCCATTTACAACAGCAACTAAAAAACTCAAATACATAGGAATAAATTTTACCAAGAATGTAAAGGGCTTATGCACAGAACACTACAAAACTTTTCTAAACTTAATCAGAGATGATCTAAATAAATGGAAAGACATTTCAAGCTCATGGATCTGAAGACTAAATGTTGTTAAGATGTCAAGTCTACCCAAAATGATTTAAAGATTCAAAACAATTCTAATCAAAATACCAAGGGCCTACTTTGAAGAAATGGAAAAGCCAATTATAAAATTTATTTGCAAGGGTTAAGGGCCCTAAACAACCAAAAACACCTTGAAAAAGAAGAATGAATTTAGAGGATTCATACTTCCTGAAGGTAAAGTTTTATTACAAAGCTATAATGGTCAAAACATCATGGTACTGGCATAAAGATAAATATATGTAGCAATGGAATTAAATAGAGAGTTCAGAAATAGACCCTCACATCTATGGCCAACTGATTTTTTTAAATAATATATATTTTTTAAAAGATAGTCAGATTACATAAATGTTACACAAAAACTATAGGGATTCCCACCACACCTCCTACACCCTCCCACATAAACATCCTTCTGTAGTGTGGCAAATTCATGGCAATTGATAAACGCATCCTGGGGCTTTGCCATTAAGCATGGATGATAGTTCACATTGTAGTCTACACTTGCTCCCACACAGTTCTGCATGTTATGTGATGATATAAAATGGCCTATATCTGTCGTTGCAACATCACTCAGGATGATTCTCAAGTCCTGAAAAAGCCTCCATATTACAACTGTTTTTCCCTCTCCCTGCCCCCAGAGCCTCCAGCGGCCACTGGTTCCACATCAATATTATAATTTCTTCCATTGCTAGAATCACAATGTCTATAGTAGAATGCCAGTAAGTCCACTCCAGTCCATAGCTCTTCCCCCAATCACGAGGATTCTGAGATGGTGACATCCACTCCACCTCCAATTGAGAGGGGGTTTGTATCCCATGGAGTTGTATCTATGGATGGGACTATCCTGCCTGAAGCTGCAGACACTCTCCGTTCCCTGGGATGGCCATTGTCCATTATCATCTCCCCACTAGTTGTCCTGGGTGAGTCCAATGAGCTGTAGAGTAGGTGTTGCAACTCTGCCGAGGTTCTGGACCCAGCTGGAACGTGGATAGCCCAAAGATTTGAGTCTCTGGATGTACACGTACAAACTCCAGCACCACGTATAGGTTTAAATAGAAGGGACAGAAGAGCCATGTGCAGGGAAGACATAATTGAGTCCAACTCTGTCACTCTCAGGAGCACAAACTCCAAAGTAGGGCCCACTGGCAAGGCACAAAATTCCAGAGCTTTCCACCCTGATCACAGGACCTGAGTGTCTCCAGAGCCCTCAGGAGCCCCACACTTTGGGGTAGTATCCACTTTGGAAGTCTAAGAGATACTGCTGAAATGTGTGTAAGTGTTACCTCTGGGATGACCTCCCAACTCACTTTGAAATCTCTTAGCCATATAAACTCATTTGTCTTTACCTTTTCCCCCTTTTATTCAAGGTCTTTTCCAGTTGCATTGCTAGTTGGTGCTTGGTAGTAATCCCTTGGTGCCAGGGAGGCTCATCCCAGGAGTCAGGTCCCATGCTGGTGGACAGGTAATGCATTTATATGCTGAGTTTGGTATAGAGAGATATGACCAATTGATTTTTAACAAGTTCACTCAATTGGAAAAGAATTGTTCCTTTAACAAATGGTGCTGGGAGAACTGGCTATCTATATATAAAAGAAAGAAGGAGGACCCCTGTCTTGTACCACATAAAAAATTAGCTCAAAATGGATCAAAGACCAAATTACACATACAAGGACTATAAAACTCCGGTAAAAAGTGTAGGGAAGCATCTTCAGGATCTTGTGTTAGCACTATTTTCTTTGACTTTATACCCGTAATAGTGCAACAAAAGAAAATATACATAAATGGGACTTTATCAAATTCAAAAACTTTTGCACATCAAGGGACTTCATCATGAAGGTGGAAAGACAACCTATTGAATGGGATAAAATATTTGCAAACCACCTACACAAGGAAGGCTTTAAAAAAGAATATATAAAGTAACCCTACAACGCAACAATAAAAATACAAATGACCCAATTAAAGTACGAGCAAAGGTCTTGAACAGACATTTCTCTAAAGAGAATATACAAATGGCCTAAAAGCAAATGAAAAGATGCCTCAACATCATTAACTATTAGGGAAATGCAAAACAAAACCACAATTTTAAACTAATTAAAAAAAATAATAATTCAATAGCATTTCACACCCACTAGAATGGCTACTGCAAAAGAAACAAAACAAACTAGCAAAAAAAAAAAAAAAAAAAAAAAAAAAACAAAAAATTACAAGTGTTAGAGAGCTTGTGGAGAAATAGGAACACTCATTCATTGCTTGTGGGAATGTAAAATGGGACAGTTGCTGTGGAAGACAGTGTGGCGGTTCTTCAGAAAGTTAAGTGTAGAACTACCATAGGATCCAGCAATCCCACTTATAGCTTTATACCCAAAAGAATTAAAAGTAGGGACTCACACAGGTTTTGCACACTAATGTTCATGGCTGCATTATTCAAACTACCAAAAGATGGAAGCAACCCAAGTGTCCATCAACCAATGAATGGATAAATAAAATGTGCTATATACACACAATGGAATATTATTTAACATTATAAAGAAATCAATTTCTGATTACTGCAACAACATGGATGAACCCTGAAGACATTGTTATGTTGAATGAAATAAACCAGACACAAAAGGATAAATGCTATATGATCTCACTGATACAAAATAATTAGAATAAGTAAATTCAGAGTCAGAATCTAAAATATAGGTTGCCAGGGGACAGGAGTTGAGGGTAAGGAATGGGGAGTTAATCCTTAAATTGTCCCAGAATTTCTATTCGGGTTGATGGTAAAGTTTGGAAAAGGATGGTGGTGGTGGCAGCACAAAATTGCAAATGTAATTTAACAGCACTGTATTATATACACGAATGTGGTTTAAAGGGGAAACTTTAGGTCATATGCATGCTTCTAGAATTAAAATTAAAAGATAAAACATAGAACTATACAATGCAGTGAACCTTGTGGTAAAAAAATGGACTATATTTAATTGTACAATTATAAAAATATCCTTAAATGAGTTTTAACAAATATACCACACTATTGTAATGTGTGAATTTAGGGTGGCATATGGGGAAAAATACATCCTAATGTAAATTAAGATTATAATTAATAGTACAATTATAATACTCTTTCATTGATTACAATAAGGTACCACACTAATGCACAGTGTTTATAATAAGGGACAAAGGTATATGGGAAAGTTGTATTTTCTACATGATATTTCTTTAAACTTACAACTTCTCTAATTAAAAAAAAAATAAAACAATTCAATAGCTTAAGACAGATTTCACATACCCTACAATTCACCTATTTAAAGTGTACAGTTTAGTGTTTTATTTAGTATACTCACAGAAATGTACAGTCCACTTTAGAATCCTTTCAGGATCTCAAAAAGAATCCATGTAATTTTTAGCTATCACCCACCTAACCCTTACACATTTGCTGAAGAGATTATTATTTCCAAAATGAATGATCTTAGCATTCTTATTGATGATTGGTATTTTAAAACCTCGAATTTTAAAATCATTTCTAATTTAAACAACAGTTAACAAAAATAATACAAAGTCCAACTAGAGAAGTCCAAAATACCCCTCAACCACATATCCAGATCCACCAACTTTTAACATTTTGCCACAGTTGCTTCATCTTTCTAACTATTCATCTATCCTATTCATTTATTTTCTAAACATTTAAGAAAAGTTTATTGTATTAGTCAGCCAAAGGGATGCAAAGTACCAGAAATCTGTTGGCTTTTATAAAGGGTATTTATTTGGCATAAAAACTAACAGTTACAAGACCCTAAGAGTCCAACTCTAGGTACCATAAAAGATATTTCCTCATCCAAAGTCTCTTGCCACATGTTGAAGCAAGATGGTGGGCAATGTCTGCAAAGGTTCAGCCTTCCTCTTTCCTTTTAAGGCTCCATGGTTCTTGCTTCTTCCAATCTCAGCTGTAGGCTGGAGGGCTTGTTTCTTTCTGGGCTCAGCTCCTCTGTTCTCTTCACAAGGTCAGCTGTAAACTATCAGGCGAATGGCTCATGTCTTTTCCCTGGGCTTCAGGATCCACTTCTGTGTCTATGGAGCTCCCTTCCTCTGTGTATCTTCTCTGTGTATCTACTTCTGTGTTCTTGATTGAGAGTCCTTTTTTTTATAGCCCACCAAGGGATCATGGACTCAACCTTGCACACTCTAATGATGTGGTTGAATCAAGCCCTAATAAAGCCTTTGAAGTGAACACAAGGGGTATCACACCCAGAGAAGCAGACCAGTTTACAAACATAATCAATATCTCTTGTTTGGAATTCATAAATATTATCAAACTGCCACAGTTGTATACATCATGCTCCTTTAACACTTAATACTGCTGTATACATTCCCTAAGAACAAGGGTCACTTACATAACCACTTTAAGAGTAAGTATCAAGTTCAAGAAATATAACATTGATATAAAGTGTACAGTCTATACTCCAATTTTTTCATATGTCTTAGTAAGTCCCCTTTGGACACTTTCCCCTCCCATCTTTTCTGCTATGCATCTTGCCCTGGGCACGCATGTGTAGCCCTAAGAATTCTTCTATTTTCATGAATCTGAATGCCCCTTTTCCCTAGGAGATAGTGTTTCCTCATGGACCCAGACACCACACTGTATGTCCCACAGCCAGCAAACCTTTGCCCCAATAAACTACAATTTGACTGTTCTACACCATTCTGAATAGGAGAGCTCTGTGAGCTGCCTCTATATTGTGGGCAAATTCTGGGACAGTGAGTGTGCAACAAGTGTCCTGTGGCTCTGTCCTTCAGACTGTCACCAGATGAAATGATAGAGACATAAGTGCTCCCAGTTTGTACACAATGTTCATTCTGCTCCCTCCAGAACCAGGATAAGTGGCCCACACTGAGAGCATAGGCCAGCTCTGTGCCAAGCCAGTGGGGATGGAGAAGAGGCCAGCAAGGGTGCCATGAGAGCCTACCATTTTTAAGTTGCCTTTTTCTTGATCTGGCACTCACCCTGTTACTGCAACCCTTTAACTGTTTTCCAGAGCTTTAGGAAAGATGATTCTGCCAGCTTTGTTTACTGCGTAAAGCTTCTGTGGGGGGATGGAGCTCTGGAGTGTCTCTCTTGGCCAACTTGATAACTGGACATGCCAGTGTCTTGTTGATTGATTTTTAATCTAGATTTTTCAATTGTGCCAAATCAGAAACATGTTTATCATTATTTGCTTCATCTGGGTCACATATACACATTGTGGCAGTTTGATATTATTGATGAATTCCAAAAAGAAATATTATGTTTGTAAACTGGTCTGCTCCTCTAGGCATGATACCCTTTGATTGTATTAAATTCAGAGGTTTCACTTTTTACGTGATTAAATTAAGAGTAAGGCTTTGATTCGGCCACATCAATAAGATGTTGAGTCCCTGACCCTTGGTGGGTGGACACACACAGGAAATGACATGGCAGAGGAGAGAGCTCAGTTTTGGTGCTGGAGCACTGGGGAGAGAGCCAAACCATTTGCCCAATAGTTTACAGCTGGTCTTGTGGAGAGAGCAGAGAAGCTGAACCAGGAAAGAGACCATCCCTGGGAAGAGAGATGAGCCCTCTGCCAGCCTATAGCTGAGATCCGAAACAGCTAGGACTACTGAGCTTTAAGAGGAAGAGGACAGCTGAACCCTTGCAGAGTCCAGCAGCCATTTTGCTCCAACACGTGGCAACTGATTTTGGTGAGGGAAGTAACTTACTCTTTATGGCCTTGTGACTGTAAGCTTCTACCCCAAATAAACACCCTTTATATAAGCCAACAGATTTCTGGTATTTTGCATCAGCATTCTTTTGGCTGACTAATTCACACATATATGACAAAACAATTTTATCAGATTCTAATAATTAATTAAACAAATATACTACTTTAAAAAATGGGCAAGATTGCTATTCAATAAATATTTTCATTTTTGTTCTCTATATTAATGTCTGATAAATTTTAACTTTAGAAAAGGAAAAAATTGTATTTGTTAATTAGTTTAGAAGTCTTACTATATGCTTGAGCTTTTTAGATGTGTATTTTGTTGGCCACCATAAAAAAAACTAACACTGGCACATTTAACAATAATCTTGTTTGCTCTGAAACTGGAGATGAGTTTCATCAAGAATATTTACTTCTGAAAACATTTTGCTCTTCATAGAATATGCACACTGGAAAAAGGAGAAATTCTGGTGAGAAACGGGTGATCTACAGTAAACCCATAGTTAGAAAAGGAATTCCCTTGACAGTGTTACAGTAATTACTGTATTTGTCCAACTAGACAAATGTTTTCTCCAGAGCCACATAATTTATATATCCAAAGGATGCAGAGTATACAGTTTTAAAATGTCCAAGTGGAACTTGAGAGAACACAGATATTGAATCATCTCAAAATATAATAGACTTTTACTCTGTAATAATGTAAGTGACATTTTACAGAGGGGAATGGTTAAAGTATAACTTCTAGATATGTATGCTTTAAACAATTTTAAAAATAAACCATTTTCATGCTTTTCTTTCAAGGGCATCTATTATGGTATTTTCTTGTTTAAAGTTAATTTTGTCTTTCCAATAAGAAATATCACTGATGGATAAAAAAAATACTCTGAAAAAGAATATCACTGAAAGACAAAATATTAAAAATTTCACTTAAAATCTCCAATAACTTCAGATGATCAAGAGCTGATCAAGAGCTAAAATAAGCGTGTTTGCAAGTTAACAAAGTAAAACATCCCTTTATACCAGGGTCGGTGATTTCTGGATGGGATACATCATTTAGGAGTATTTATGTTGCATGAGACAAAAACTTGAACTGAAACTAGCTTAAGGAAAAAAATGGAAACTCTTATATAATAGAGAAATCTACAGGTCGACCTGTTTTAGGTTTGACTTGATTCAGGACTCTGAATTATGTTACCAAGATCCAAAAGGAATTGCTTCCTTCAAGCTATCCTCCCTACTTCATGCTTCCCAGCCTCACACTACCAAGTCCAGAGGAAGAGTGAAAGCTTCACTTGCACAGAAGTTACAGCAAACATTTTCTCATGTTTCTTCAACTCTTATTGAGTTACCTGCCAGTCTCTAAATCAAACATTAAGCTTATGAAGTATGGAATATGCTCATGGGTTTAAGCCAACTGATTCCATCACTGGAGCTTGTTGTGGAGGCTGTCCCACCTGTGGTGGTTTGGAGCTGTATGTACCCTACCAAAATGTTCTTAAACTTAACCCATCCTTGTGTGAACCCACTGTTAGCAGGACTTTTTGATGTGGTTACTTCAGTGAAGCTATGGCTCAGTATGGGTCTTCATTCTATTACTGGAGTCCTTCATAAGCAGAATGAAACTCACATGGAGAAAGAGAAAGCCTTGGGAAGGAAAAGCTGAAATTCAACCAAAACAAAGAAAACGAGAGGCCACGAGAGACCACCCTGTGCATGGCCATGTGACAGAGGATCCAAGGACCAAGGGTTGCTGGCAGCCAGCCCCAGAATACCAGTCTTTAGGAAGAAAGCATCACCTTGATAACACCTTTATTTGGATTATTTTCCTAGCTTCAAAACTGAGCTCATAAATTTCCATTGTTAAGTCAGCCATTATATGGTATTTGCTTGAGCAGCCAAGGAAACGAAAACACCACCCAAACTGGAAAAGAGGAGCTGTTTTCCTAAAGAGGTTCTGGCTTTATTTTTTTTTAAATCACCTGAGATAGGAAAATGGATGGCGGCCAACCAACAATAAATGTTCTGAAACTGGGGTCCATGGAACCTACGGGTCCCATGATTGCATTGCAAGGACTCTTGTAAATTGCTTGAAATTGTATGTCAAACATAGCTTTAAAAATGCATGTAACTTACCTATAATTAATAGCCACTGCCATAGTCTAAATATATGCTTAGAATATGCTATGCAAGAAAGGGTTTTAAACATACAAACACTAAATGTCAAAGATAATTCCTATCAATTATCTAGATGTTTTTTCTTTATTTTCTTTAATAATTCATTTGTTTTCAAAAGGCATTTTTTGATTAATGTTGCTTGATTAAACATATTTAGATCGAAATTCAAATTGAAGTTCTTATTCACGTCTTTTAAAAATAGGTTTCTTAAAAATAGATACTGAGAATAAAAATTTCTTTATATTCTATGAACATGCTTTTAATAGGTTCTTTTTTCATTAGTGAGAATAATTAAAAGGTTATGAGGAATCAAAAGCATTCAAAAGACTAGAAAAATAAACGCATTCTGGAAACATAGTAAACTGTCTTTTAATTAAGCAATTTGACAAATACTTTAATAATAATAATGATAAGAATAAAATTTGTTTTTTTCAGTCTGTAGTGTCTTTCTGTGGAGGCATATAAAGCACTTCAACATAATGGGATAATATTCATGACAAAGGAATAGTCATAGGCACAAATGTCCACAGCACTTCAACCCTAATGAGGGGCTTTGGCATTTGATAACTTGTAAATGCATTTCCTCTAAGTACTTCTCAATGGCAGGAGCATTATCAGTGACAGCTGGGATAGAAGAGTGGCAGGAAAACTGAATAAGCTCATGAAAAGAGAGCTGGCATTTTTCAGCGGTGATCAGCAAGTGTGCTACCTATGGTGCTGAGTTTTTATTGTAATCAACTCTTTTATACCTAAATTCTAAACATTTACTGACTCTTCTCAGAGAAGTGTTGGGTGTTCTGATATACACAAAGTCATGTCACTGTGCTTACGTCTCTAGTTTCACACTATTCCTTCCTGCACTTTGCTTTGTTAATTCAGACCTTCAATTTTTTCTTGCTTGGATTATTCCAGTAATGAACTGTTGTCCTTTACCAGCTACTAAAACAAATACCATAAAATAGGTTGGTTTAACAATAGGAATTTATTGGCTAATAAGAAATTATTTTTGTCCAGTTAAGCCATACTTTAAGGGAAGTAACCTCATAAAAGGTCCTATTTACAATGGGCTCATACCCATTGCGGAATGGATTAAGATTAAGAACCTATTTTTCTGGAGTACATAACACCAAGTCACCACACCAAAAAATGGGTCTCCCCAATGTATCCATCCTCTAAATTCTAACTAGAGTGATATTTCTATGATATAAATTGAATTTTCTCCTACTTAAAATCATCAGTGGCTTTCATCTGCTTTCAGGGTGAAGCTCATTGCCCTTTATGTTTCTGGTCCTACCTATTTTTTCTAGATAGTGTTATTAAGAATCTCTGTTCTGAAGTCATTCAGATCCTGGTTCGGCCACATTACATATCTCTGGGACCTTAAGAACATCCCTTATCATCTTTATGCCTCAATTTTACCTTCTATAAAATTGAAATGAAAATCAGTGCTACTTAGTTGAGTTTCTCCAAAAATTAAGAGAAATCGTATGCTTGAGGTTGCTGAGGTTTATGTATTACCTTGAACTATATGATTTAACTTGGCCTTCCAGAAGAGTCCAGTGGAAACCTGCTATAACCAGTGATTATGGAAACCAATTTTCATGTAGTGCTGAGCTGGTGGATAGGCCTGGAGGTCACTCATCTACCAGTTCATGTTGCTGAAACTTCAAGCTTAGACCCCAGCCCCTGATCCTAAGCAGGAGAGTTACTGGGGTTCATCCAAGTGATGAATGCTGGGGTGTGGAACAGTATTCCTGCTACAATACACTACACTGCTGGTGGATTCCAGTCCCCAAATATTCCAGGAGAAAGCTACTTCTTCCTCATCATTCATCTTGAGACCCACAACAACCAGAGCTCCAGAGTTTGACATCTGACCCTACTGTGTCCTGCCCCAGAGTGTGAAGACCGCCATACCTAACTCCCAGAATTTCTTCCAATAAATGCTGTTCCAGAAGGTCTGGTGTTTGTTGTCCATGGTTACCCTTGTTTGCTTGAAAAGTTGACACACAATGAGTACTCGAAAAGGAAACAATAGCTTGTATTTTGTATTCCAGCCCTACTTTCCTAGTTGAAGCTCCTTGCTTTTGCACATGCCACTCCTGCCTAGAACAGTCTTCCTCTATTCCTAACTTATCTATCTCTAACTTTCTTTCAAGATTTAGTTCAGAATTTCCTGAATAATTGCCTCCCACCTCCCTACTCTTCCACCCAGGCTGAACAGAGTAGGGTCATCTCCACATCTGGATCTGTTAAAACACTTATTTTGCTGTCTTATAGGTATGGCTGTTTCTGACACTTTGCGCCATTTTATTGTGAGCTCCTTGAGGTCACAATCTGTCTTTATCCTTTCAATGCCTCCAGTATTTTTCAATACCTGGTAGATTCTTTATAAAAGGAACAATTTCTACCATTATTTTCCACTCTTTGGGTGTTCATTTAATTTTTCCTTCTGGGTTTTCTCCCAACATTTTGTTTTTGCCTTCTCTGGTTCCTTTGAAGTTTCTGTTTTCTCTTTTCCCCTTAATTGTATTTTCCCCTTAGGATTTCATCCCTGACTCTTCTAATTCCACCAAGTGATCTCTTTCACTACCATATTTTTGACTCTGCCCAGAGGCCAGATCTCTTTCTTGTACTTCAGAACAGTAAATTCATGCCAAAGGTCATTCTCATGTTCTGAGCTGACTCCTTGCCATCTCCATCCCCACATCTGTTTCTTTCCTTCATTCCTCCCATCTTAATAGATAATAATAATAGCACCACATAATCTCCCAAATCAGAAATTTGGTTGTTAACTTTCTCTCCTCCCTCATTGTCGTCTTCTCCTTTCTCACAAATTTATATTTTTTTCTCAAGTCTGCCTCTATATTTCTCAAACCATTTTCCCCCTTCTCCTATATTACTACTTTAGGTCAGCTTCTTGTTATGTATTATTTGAATCACTCCAAAATCTTCAGGTTAGTTCCTCCTTTCACAAATGTTTCCCTCTTAGGTTCCTTGCTCCTTTAGCTGTGATTGTGTTCTTCTTAAAAACATAAATGTTAAATTGTCTTTCCCCTTCTTAGAATTATTTCCTGGCTTTCCATTTTCTTGATGATGATGTTCTATCTCCTTGTCACGAAGAGCAGGCTTTTTGGATCCTCCTCTTTTCTTACTTCTCTGACAAACCTTCTGATATTTTCCTTAAACTCTTCACTCTGTCTAGACTGAATTTCATACCATCTTCCTTTATTTCATGCCTTTACAATGCAATTTCATCTGTTAGGAGTGGATGCTTGCCTTCTTTAATACTCTCCATCCCGTAAAAAATATATTTGCTAAGGACCATTGTTTCTCCAAGATGCAGCCAGGTGTTACCACTTCCAAAAAGCATTCTTGGGTGCCCACAGGTTTAGTTTCCTATTTGAAAATAGGCACAGCTACTAGTGATGTGCAGGAGAACTCAATATGTGAAAACAGGTTAGTAGTCCAAGGAGAAGCAGGCAACATTGGTTCTTTTGGCTCACTCTCTGTTTTAGGGATCTGTTTCTTTGTAGCTTATGTCCTGACATCTAGCATTTTTAGTGAAATATCTCATTTAATTTTGATCCATAGTTATTCTTTTTTTTTTTTTTCTTTACCCTAAACCCAGACCTGATATTTGGGCTTCCAGTAGGCAAATCTAAATAGTCAATGATAGGACATTGAGCAAGGTCTGGTGCCCGAGTCCTGCTCATGTTGAGAGCATTCACAGGAAGCGACCTAGCACCACAAAGCAACTGACTCCTGGGAAGCCAGGGCAGCCAATCTAGTCCTGTCTCATTGCCAAGATAAGTGCCCCCAGTAGTTCTTGGCTGTTGTTTGTTCTCCCTTGCAAGCCCATGAATTCCTGTAGTACAGACAGCAAGTTTTAGATAGACTTAAGTTGGAAGAGCTTAGGTAAGATACCTAGTACAGAACAGGAACCAGATTATGTTTGTTGAGAGAATTAATTCATTTCTTCTTATTTTGATTTATTTTTGTTCAACCAGATCAATAATTTTAAAGCTCATAATTGTAAATGCAATTTAAAATTTCTTGTGTACAAGAGACTGTTTTTCCACATTGTTGCATGGAGGGAATGAGCCAAACAGGTAAGAACTGGTATGCTGATGCATGACATTGAAACCATTGTGGGGAAATTGAGCAATTGCTCCATTGTAGGAATTCCTTGCTCCATTACATATATTTTCTCCATTATTACTCCCAAGAGCACAATGAGGCAGATGTTATTACTAAAATCTCAATTTAGCCTATGAGGACACTTAAGCATCTTGCCTGGGATCAAGCCACTTTCAGGGTTGGTTCCCTCACTGCAGGGATCTGCCTCTTTAACCACAACTATAGGTTCCAAGTGACCTGCAGGGAGTTTATCCTTTGGGATGATTCAACCCTGCTTCTTAATTCTATGCAAAGGTTTTTGAAGCTATCATCAATTTAGGTCACAATATAAAATACCCCCAATGTATTTTCAATTCCTTTAAATCAAAGTCTCTTCAAATTACTTTCTGAGGTGGTTCTTCTCTATTTAACATCTTACCCTAGCACATATCCTTTTAGGGAAATGTCATTAACCCTGATAGTATTCAGTAGTCTAAAGAGGGAAAGCAAAAACGTTCAAAGGGGGCCAATGTGTCTATATATTTCTGGATCCACAGAAATCCCCTGCAAAGTAATTTCAGTCAGTGATCAGTCTAACCAGTTCAAATTTTTACTTCCTGTTCTGAAGAAGAGGTCTGGAGAAACCCAATATAAGTTTGCCAAATGATACTTATAAAATTCACCTTGTATGCCTTGGTTTTGTCTTCTTCCTCATTTTTTGAAGCTTGGCTAAGGTAATGCTCAGTGACAATGGATATCTAAAGATAAATAAATGCTAAGTAAATAGCACAATATAATATGTGCTTAGAAGGGTTAATTGGAGTACAGATATCAAAATCCTAATCTTGTCTATCAGTACTTGGTGGAGTTCTAGAAGAATTTTGTTGCCTTTCCTGTTTTCTCCTGATTTTTTTCAACATTTTATAACAGAGCCAATAATGGCTACATAATTTGAAGGAACCAGTACAAAATGAAAATGTGGGCCCCTTGTTTAGAAATCAGGGGCAAGAAGTGGCATGAAAGTTACATATAAGGGTTTTTTTTTCTCTCATTTTCTCTCTCTCTCTCTCTCTCTCTCTCTCTCTCTGTTATAGTGTTTTTTAATTTACTGTTTAGTGTTTTCCTATGTAAAAAAAATTAAAATTTTTAATTATTACCAAAAATTTTACCATTCATCTTTATATTGTGAAGAGCCAGTTTTAAATATCAGAGCATTTAAATCCTATGTGGAATCACCACAATGGCACAATTCTATTTAGTGGCTATTGAGGGTACCTCAAATTGACCAGAAGAATTGGCAAACACAGGGCTGACCCTGGAAGGTGGGAAGGTGGAAGAGAAATCCTCCCAGGCACAGAAATATGTGTTGGCAGACTCCCTGGCACAGCGATACTCCAGGGACATTGAAGAATCTCCCAGGTGTGAGGGGTCCCTTCAAATGGGCCTCTTGGCTGCTCACTTCCCTCTGGGATGCTCCAGCACCAGCCAGGGTGGGGTCTGAGAAAATGGGAATTTCCTCTTTCCAAGGCCCACTGCAGAAAGGCAACTTTCAAGAGTCTTTAAACTTCTGTGTCAAGTCTCACTCAACACTTGGATCAGGGTTTGGGGCAAGGCTCACCCCTGCCAAGAGGCAGCTGCCAGTCAACTGCTGGTCAGATGTGACCTTCTGGCACTACCAGCCAGGAGCAGGGATAGCAATACCATGGTCCCCACCAGATGCCATGTTGTGGATGAGCCAACGCCAACAATCTCTCACCCCCTCCCAGGCCCTACTAAGGCAGAGGGTAGTGGCAGGCTTGGGGCTGGCAGGGGGTGCCAGGCAGGGACCAGGCACAGGAAGAGGGATGGGGGCTGGGGTTGCACAGGAACAGAGCATCAAACCCCTACACACTCCAATTTCCCATCAGACTTCACTTACAAAACACAAACTCAAGGACAAAATTGCTAAGAATTTCAAGACAACCTGGTCATATACTACTGAAGCCAGCCCTAGGTAGAGCATAGATACTTTTGCAATAATAAAAAAATGATATTTCAACATATGTTGCAATGAATCTGCTTGGTGCCTTATAGTTTTCTACAGCATAAGTACAATTTTTTTTCATTAGTTTCTAGGGAAGAAAGTAATTATTAAGTAGTATATTAAAATTATTAAACTCATTAAAACAAATTAAAGCACCAAATATTTCAAGTTATATGTAGAATTTCATATAAGAAATGGGAGTCCTTTAAAGTGCTATCCAAGGGGGTTTAATTACTAAAATACTAAAAAAAAATTATCATCAGTGGTTCTAATAAGAATACAAGTGGCATTAGAGAACAATTCCATTATGGTTCTAAGGCACTTCTGAGAAGTTTGAAAGGCAGATAAAATTTTAGTGGCAGATTATATGACACTGTTAAATTGAACCAAAGCCATCAGTATATAAAAAGTATACTTTTACCTAGGACAATAGAAATGGGTTTTTCACATATTTTGAGTTAAATTTTGTTAATACAGCACAAAAAATAAAAATACTAAATAAAAAAAACAAAATAAAAAAAAAGCTGTAAGGTCATCATGAAAGAAAATGTGGGTGGGATGAATGCTTTTCCGAAGAGTCCAGATGGAAGAAATTTCTTCCTGTGAAATGATTTTATGTTTTTACATTCTCATATTTGGAGTATGGGAGTCTCAATATAGTTTATGAGATGTACACAACTTTGAAATATTAATTACAGTCAGGATTTTTTCTAACTTTAATGAAAGCCTTATGGAGAGTGAGATTTTCCAAAAATGTGAGAATCTCCCTCCAGTTCCTCCACTTCCTCTCAACCCTTTTGGAATACATGCAAAAACACTTCCAAGTACAGAATGTACTTTTGTGCGGTGCAGTCAATTTTTCCTAATGACCATTTATATAAACCTCGGTAATGTTGAGAACAGAGAATTCCTGCAGCAATATAAATAGCTTGCAAGAACTCTGCCCTTGACCCTATTGCACCAAGGGAATAAGTGTCTCTAATTACTGTATTCTGCTAGCGACCCATAGCCAACATGCTCTAACATGGCCATTCATGTTTAATTCAGGTGTTCAGCAATTACCGTATTGAGTCACTGCCAGAGTTTAGCCTCGATGTTACACTATGTATGGGGGCATTCTAGGGTGCATTGTATTGTATAGTGGGAAAATTGATATTCACAAAAAAAGTGTATTAACCAGGGTAAGACTGTCCACAACAAAAGCAACATTCATCACCAAATTAAGCTATGGAAACTCGGAAGTACCTATAGGCTTATCTTTCTAACCCCACATTTACACAAAGTACCAGTGTATTCTCATTGGGCTGTGCATTGCTTAATTCTCTGGTAATAGGCAAGGATGTGGAAATGGCCCCAAGGATAACAAAATATGTTTGGCTTCTCCACTTGCAGGCCCAAAATAAACATACATTTCCTGAAAATCGAGATAATTCTTTTTGTTCTCCCAGAACAAATCAGAATTAAGGTTCTAATCAGAATTAAGGTTCACCGCAAAATACAAATTGTCAGCCTGTAGTAGAAGCAGCCCATTTTCCACCTCGGCCCAAATTTTACTGGTATATCTTAACATTTTAGCAAACATTTGACCTGCAAATGATTCCTAAGGCTTTGCTGTTAGCAAATAAACATCAATTATCTTTCACATTAACATTATGATGAAAAAGTGAAGTTGTGAAAGTCTCTCTCTAATAACTGCCAGTGGACAGTAGTGTTTATTCTGATGAACTTGTTATTGGGTCCTAGAATCCATGCTAAGTGAACTATTCACAGGTTGTCCAGTTGAAATGTGTATCATTGTAAACTTAGTTCCTTCTCTCTAGGTTGACTCAATTACTACTAATTTATTTTGACATCTTTACTTTGAATACCTGTTAATTACTGTCTCACAAGTCCTATACTTATGACTACAAAGAAAAGCAGAGCTCTGAAATGCGAATATTCACAGGTTAAGTATGTGGTTTCTTTTGTAAACATGGGATTAGGGCAAGATTTGGGCTTCCTTTCAGTGTTGAGCAGATATGTGTTGACTCTTCGCCAAAGCCTGCACTAGCTGGTCATCTGTTTAAATTTACCCCCCATTATAACACTGTTACCCTTGAATCCATGCAATAATTCCTGCTTAAATATAATTTCAGGGGAGGGCAGGTCTCTCTGCAGATAATTATAATGTTTTCTCTTGCTAGAAAAGAAAACTCGTGGCATGTGGCATATTAAGATCTTCCTATCAAACTGTATGCACAATTGTAGTTTTTAATATACTCTTATCACATGTTGGAATCTTAACCATCAGCTGCCTTTAGATGATTCCTCAGCTCCTTAAAATCTCCAAATTACATGCTTAACTATATTGCACTGCATTTTAGCTTTTAAATGAACTCAATCAGTTTTAGAATTAGAAAAGGCAAAAAACTTTCAAAATTAGAAAAGATTAGTTTTATTTACACCTTGCCTAGACTGAGTTTTTCATTGTAAAATTTTCTGCTCCTCACCCCAATGCTCAATGTTACAGTTAGCACAGACTATTCTTACCAAACACTGGTAACGGGACAGAAAACGCCAATGTCAAGAGATAATGGAAATGTTAAGAGGGGAAAAGAGAAAGGAAATAGGAATCCAGCACACATAAAAAATATTTCTCCTTAGCTGGCACCCTCTGCAACAGCTTGAGAACAGCCTGATGAGGCTCACACTTGCTTTCAGGACCCAGAGGTTTCATTCAGGTCAGTCCCACATTCAGTAGCAAGCTGTGGTCACTTTCTTTATCTGACTTTTCTGAAGTTTTTCCTCTAGAGCAATAGGTTTGCTTTATCATTATGAAATACTCAGGGTCCCAAGAAGTTCTTTTTTTATCACACCCTCTGACTTGCATTCTTTTCAGGGATTTTGTTTTAACTCTCAAGGAAATGACTCCCCAGGGTTATTACTCACTCACTATTTGCATAGTTCTCATATGAGGTCTGAATCATTGTTTTGCCTCTCCACATTGCAGGGCTTTGTTCCCTCTTTATCCCACGTTGGAATCAGATCACTGTTCTTAAAGCCCTCTGTTTCACATTTAGACTCTGCTTATGTAGTGAAAACTTTCTCTCTCTCTCTCTCTCTCTCTCTCTCTCTCTAGCTCCTCTTCTCCCTCTCTTTCTTGGTCTCTCTCTCTTTCTCTCTCCTTTTTCTCCCTCCCTCTCTCTTCCTCCTTTTTTAGATTCCCTCTCTCTCTCTCCCTCTCTCTCTCTCTCTCTCTCTAATAGGGGAGAGAACTTGAGAGATAGGGGGATTACAATCTCCTTTTTTCTCTCCATGGCAAAGAAGACAGAAAATGATCACTCCTTTCCCTGTATGTACAGAGTCCCTTTATATAATAATATACCTGCTCTCTACAACTAAAGTTTTCTCCATTTATAGTGCGGCTACATTACCATTATAATAAGATTGTATTTATATTTAATGCATAATTAAATAGAATTATTGCTTTTTCATGTATACAGATGCTTCCTTTCCTTGTGCTAATTGAAAAAATTCTTTCTTGTCAAAATCCAAAAAGGAGAAAAGGGCATGCTGGCATGATCCTACTACTGGTTTTTTTTATCACGTGTTGCATGTGAAATGTGCTTTGGAAGGCCTTCCTTGGCTCTGCCCCCTGCTGTCACTGCCATTCATCAATGGCAGCATCTAACATTTATAGAGCATTTAGCATGTCCACTTTGCACGAAAGCAATTAGCAAGAATCTATATTCTACCCCAGAGATTTAGATCCTGAATACCTCTTTTTAAATACCCAAAGGGGAGTTGACTCTTCCTGTTCCACATTTGTCAATCAAGGTGCACCTGGGCTCTGTGTTTCTATTGAAACTGAATTCAGAGTCAGCCACATTTTCCTTCTGTAACTCAGTAGGCTTGGGATTAGGGTGAGCACCTGATCTGTGACCAGCAACGTATAGAAGTAACCTATGACCTCTAGGGTACAAAAGATGCACTAGCTCATGGGAGTCCTTCTTTCAGGAATTGAACTAAGATTATCGAGAGAAGATGATTGCTAGCAGTCAAGACTGAAATATTAACAAAAATAACATATTTAAGTTTTGAAAGTGCAGCTATTGTCTTAAAAGGTATTAATTTCCTGAACAATCCTTTTTTTTTTCTGAAAAGAAATTGCTAAACTAAAATATTAATACTATTTCTAAAATGTGACTTCTCTTTCAAAGTGTTTGAGATCATTGTCTTAGCAAAACTTGGCAAGAAAAATATTGAGTCTAAAGAAAAAAAATACTACTTTCATTGAAGATATATCTAAAGAAACCAGTTAGCTACCACAATTTTTCCTCTGACATTTAATACCTACCTTCAGCAAAGTGTTTCCAAACTGCTCCACAGCTTGACTCTGAGTGAGTTCAAAGATTAGTTTATATGAGGAAAGGTACTTCATGTTTCTCTATGGTTCTCCTCTAACAAAGAGAAAATCAATCCTTTGGTATCATTGTTTTCACATGTTAAGTAGTACCACAAATGATTCAGTCATAATTCTCTGTGCATAAACCTCTGTATTATGGCAGGTTATTGAAATACTTCAATGTCATGTTCTTATCGGTAGAACCAAAGGAAGAACTAAACTTATAAATTCTGAAGTAAAAATATAAAAACGAAATAAGATGACTTTCATTTGTCCATTTGGTAAATAAAATATGACTATGATGTTGGATGAGTGAATTTTAATTTTAAATTGCATATTTTCTGTATAATATATTCTTACAACATCTGTGCCATGTCCAACTTCATAAGTAACGAGTAGCTAACCCCTAATCTTTAGTGGTTTGCCTACTTAGTCTTCGCTATCTGAATTTCAGTGAATATTTGTAGCCAATAGAACACATCTTAATAATATGCAACATAATTGACATATGTGTGGAAATGAATCAGTTTTTTTCTATACAGAAAAAGGGTTTTAGAAACACAAAATCTTGACATAAAATTAAGATTATTAAATATCTCTTTCACTCACATTCAAAATTGTGTGTGTGCATTTGAACTAATGAATGGAAAGCTGGTTACAGAGGTGTGCATATAATTTTATAGACACCCAAGCCAGGTAAAATAGAATAAAACAAAACAGAAACCTGTAAAGTAACACAAAATAAAACAAAAACTCACAGACTCAATGTAGAATAAAAGGTGCAATTTATGCTAGTATGTCTTCTTTGTCCCTTTCTCTTCTTTGTTGCCTTATTTTGCTTTAATAAAGCTTCAGATTGAGATGCCCAATTTTGAGTCATTTTTACACACTGAATTCTAAATAAGCTGCTAAAATCTGCTTTATTTTTGTAAATTGTGTTTTCGGTTGCCAACAAGAAATTATTTGCATTTTTAAAAATTTAGAAAACAATTCATATTTTTGTATGTATGTTTTTTTTAAAAAAAAACATTGAATTGTACGCTTTATTTTTATTTATTTATTTTTTAGGAGGTACTGGGTATTGAACCAGGGACCTCATACATGGGAAACAGGTGTTCAACCAGTGAGCTACACACTGCTCCCCTGTGTGTATGCATATAGACATATGCAAAAATGGTACTAAAAATGCTCAATAACTCATAGACATGGGTACCAACCAATTGGAAGAGCCACTGTCATAAACAGCTGATAGAGCCACGTCAGTGGTGTTGCATACATGTTTACACTTGAAATGTGCATGTAATATGCATGTACTTGCTTCCACTCTAAAAAAAATGTAAGTTTGTGGTACCAATGGAGGCTGAGCTTATGATTTGTTCCCCAGAAATATCAGAATAGATGTTTAATTTCTTTGGTATCCTGGATGTTCCCTGAAGAAAGGGGCTTGGTTTTCTTTACCATTGCATTATCCAGAATGAATACACTTCTTGTAAAAGTGATGGAATATTAGGCATTGATTCTATGAATAAAGGTCCTTGTAAAATTATTCTTTCTCTTTAGGTTGCTACGCCCTTCAGTCTTTGCAGAATTTTGAAGTCAGGTGCTGGCTGTATTCAGTATGGGATAATATTTTTCGTAGTTAAAATCTACAAAGTGTAAGTCTTTAGAAGAATTTTTCTCATACAACCACGTGTATTTTAAAATATGTAAAAATATGGAAGCATCAGTGTTTAGTTTCAGTCTCAATATTATGCCCAAACGTAGTCCTCTTTGGCTCTTTAGAAGGCCAAATGGCAAGTACCTGCTTTGTCATTTCTGGCATCTCTGAACCTGAGCATGATTAATATGTTATGCCCAAGGTTTCCATCATATCTAAGTGGTGTAAAGATATCAAAAGTTTAAATAGAATACTATTCTGATTTATTGTCAATATCTGAGTATTGACTATCAGATACAGTTATAGCCTTTAGGGGAATAAATTTTTTGTGTTTTATATACAAAAACTGCCACAAGCACTTGAAGTATCAATATTTATCTATTATTATTAGAGGAAAAATTGCACTCATAAAGATCATTGTAAAAACTATTAATTGCATATATGGATACAATTTGAAAGAACTTTTAAATAATTAAATAGGAAAATAGATTTAAATTATACAAATATTAAAGGAAGTCTGTTTGGTACATTCTTTTATTAAGACCATTATGACTTTAATAGAGATATGGTTAAATTACAAGCCTGATATCTTTAGAAATGTTAGGTGTATTGGAATTCATAAAAGAAAATGAAATGAATGAAATAACTATTAAGAATTGCATTGAATTTGACTTATTTAAGCATGAATCTTAAATGAAACCCCTTATAAGGAATGTATCACATCTTGTAATTATGAGTTAAAAACAGCAATTTTGCCACATCAAATTTTCCCAAAGAGGAAAAATTCCAAAATTATTTATATGCTCCATGAAAAATCAGCTTTGAGAAATACATAGCAAGAGTATAAAAAGAGTGTGTTTTATAAAAACTATAATGAGAGGGAGAAAATTACAATTATTATAAGAAGATTCCTTATAGTTTTGAGTTTATGAAATAAATTTTAAATTATTGATGTTTATGGACTCCAGAGTATCTTCTATAGTTAAAGTACTTTTTATAATTGTCCAAGAAGTAAATCTAAGTGCTAAGTTCCTTCTAGAAAGCATGCTTCTGTAAATGTTTTTCCTGATTATAGTCTGTTGTACACCAAAAAACTCATACCATTAATAAGTGTGCCAGTTGGAATTGAGAATATTTGGTGTCGCAAATGTGAAAAGCAAGTGAGCAGGAGTAATTCTACAGCTGATGGTGCTTGGAGATTATTTTTCTTGCATTACAATACCTAACTCTGAAAATTTGAGTACGGATCATTAATAATAAATTTGCAATGATAATTATTTTGGGGGGATGGAATTTCAGATTAAGAATTGTGTACCAGAGATCCATTCTTTCATGTTGATGATTATCTTCAACCTTGACATGTGTTGCATTTTCATTTTAAGATTGTATCATTCAGTATTAGTAAAAATGTATATTTGATTTGCTTCTACTTAAAGTATGGAGCTATAATCTGATTTTAGCTTTTATAATACTCTTTATTTTCCTCCCTCCCCAAATTTGGAGGCAAGATAATAAATTATGTCCAGGTAAATTTTATTTTATTTATTTATTACACAACTTTTTTTTTCCCTGTAGCTTAGGAAGAATTGGTATCAGTGTGAAGGTATTACAGACATGTGATTAATTTAATATAAGGAGGAATATTCTCTAAATATTAGCTCTATTCCAAAAAATTGGTTTGTCAGTTTCCCACCTAAATTGTATGATTTCTGGTCAAAGATACTGTAGACAGGATTCTTAATTAGGCAGTGAATGCAGCTAGAAAGTTTAAAGGTCTCCTTCAACTCTAAGATTCTAAGATGGTAGTTTTTGTTTCTTAATCAACTTACTTTTATAATTTACTACTGACCTTTATCAATTTGTTTTTGATTAAAGCAACCAGAGGTTGAATGTGTGTTTAGCATTGTGCCATATACTAGATGACCTTGTATTGTAATTAGAAGTATTTCTGTGTGAGATATAATAACATAGAAATGGGTATAATGTATACACTATAATCATTGTAAACCAAAGAGGTGTAACCAGTTCAAGAAAAAAGAGAATGAATGGAACTCTAAAAGCACTCCCCACCCTGAGTTTCCTTCCAGATTACAATTATACCTCCTTTCCCTTCCCTAGAGATAACCATTACCCTGACTTTTATCATAATCAGTCTTTAGCTTTTCCTTACAGTTTTACTACCTATAGATTCATTCCTACACAGTATAGTTTACTTTTACCTGTTTTTCACCTTTATATAAATGGAATTATAGTGTATGCATTCTTTCACATTTTGATTCTTTCACTATTCACTATTGCTACCTGTTCAGTCATCATTGCTCTATAGTGACCCATTGCAGGTATAGGCCATAATTTCTTTATCTATTAGATAAATTGATAAATTTATCTACTTTTGTTCAATTGGGTTGTCTTCTCTTTTTGCTTAATGTTAACTTAGCTGGTATAAACATTCTCGTGTGTGTATCTGACTGCAAAAAGGCTTGAGTCTGTTTAAGGTGCATACCTAGGAATGCAATAGCTGGGTCAACAAGATACATGTATGTCTGACAATTCTAGATAATATCCCACTGATTCCAAAGGTGATTGTGTCAATTTACATTCTTCTCAGCAGTACATGAAAGTTTCCTTTGTTCTATATCTTCGCAAACTCGTGGTGGTGTTAGATTTTAATGTTAACCTTCCATACTGAAATCCTGGTCCTGGAAATCTTGAGTAAGTCAACTTTCTTTTCCTAATTGTCTTTTTGGAAATTAGAGATAATGATTAGAATAAGAAGAATAGTGCATTTATTTAATTAAATAGTTAAATACACCAATGTAAATGGCTTAGAATAAATCTAGGTATGAAATAAGTGCCCGTTAAATATTAGTTATTATGAAGTAGTGGTTTTTATGATGATATGAGTCAGGATGTAAAAAAAAACAAAAACAAAAACTTCTGAAACAAAACATATGGAATAGACATTTATATAGAGAACTGTGTGTGTAACAGCCAGGAGGGAAAGCTTCTTAGAGACCATGGGACTTCAGCTAGTTCTTAGAGCAAGATTTTCTATCAGGGCAGGCAAAGCATTCCAAGCCTAAGTACAGATATGAGCAAATGCATTTGGGGACATCGGTTTATCTTTTCCAACAAAATTGTGTCATTCTGATTGAAAGTCAGCACAAGAAAACAATGAATAAAATACTCATAAACACCTCAAATGTACAATTGTAGGAAGAATAATAAACAATAACTATATTTAACATATTCAAAGACATAAAAGAGGAAATCAAAGGTATGCTAATAACAGAAACTACTGAAAATTGGAATCAGATCCTATAAAAAAACAAATAAAAATTCCAGAGATGAAAAAAAGTAATTATTGAAAACAGACATTTAAAAAAATTAAAGAGACAATTAGACTCACTGAATAGACAATTAGAAAAGTGAGAAGATGATTTGGAGAAATCTCCCTGGAAGACAGCACTAAGATTTTTTTTTTTTTTAAGTAGGAAAGTTATGAGGAAAATATTAACATACATTTTAAAACGATAAAGCAAAATGAAAGAGCCATAGTGGAACATTTGTAAGTTCTCACCATCACAAGTAACCACTTCTAGGATTTTATTCATATATTGTTTTCCTTTCTGCTACTGAATAATCAATATTTGTGATCATACCCAAAGGCAATCTCTCCTCGTGCATTAGATTTCAAACCCTCCCATCTATTCAATTCTCCCATCTCTTCTGCATCTTCAATTTTTTCCTTTCTTCTGGAAGCTTATGTATTATTAATTATCCAGTATTTTTTCAAAAATCCTAAAACATCTATTAAACTCCACCTGTTCTTCCAGTAACTGGCCTATTTTCTGTTCCCTTTTGCAGCAAAACTCTGTTTTACCCATATGGGTGTCTCCAAATTGTCCTCTCTCCTTTTGATGTATGTGATTAATCCCTCCTGGAAAAGTTTTCATTGCTTGGCTTCCAGGACACAAAAATTATTTGGCTTTCTTCTACCCCTATTTTTGATTCGAACTTCCTAATTTTGTTTCATCTTTCTGATCTCTAAATGTTGGAATGCTCTGGGAATCAGCCCTTGCAATTCCTTTCTCTAACTATAATCACTCTCTTGGTGCTATCCTGTCCCATGGCTTTAAATAATATCTGTAAGTTGAAGTATCCCAGATTTATATCACCAGCCCCAACTCTGACCTGGACTCAGACATATATACCACTGTGTTCGCAGCAACTCCACTAGAATTTCTGAAAGTTAACATATTTAAACCTGGACTCATGATATTTACCTTTGAACTTACTCTCCCATTGTCTTACTTTTCATAGTTAAGGAAACTCCATATGTTGAGAAATACACTGGACAAAACCTTGTAGTCACACCAACTCCTCTCTCACATACTGCATCTGCTTTCTTAGCTTTTTTTTTTTTTTTTTTTTTTAGTCTACTTTCAATATACTTCCATTATTCATCTGCTGCACTCTGGTCCTAGTTAGCATCATCTCTTGCCTGAAGTATTTATTTCCCTGCCTCAACTCTACAATTTCTTTCAACATCAGCTAGAACATTCATTTTTAAAATAGGTCAGATTCTCTCACTCCTGTGCTCAAACACCTTCAATCATTTTTTGACTCAAAGAAAAATCCAAAGTCCTTTCAATGGTCTAAAAGTCCACGCACGATTTCTTTCTCACCCTCTCTCTTTGCCCTCAGATCCTATTGTTCTCCTTATGGCTTTTGTCACTCTAGCTGCATCAGCCTCTTTGCTCTTCCTAAAGCCTTCTAAACATGTTCCCCCCAACTCCTGCTGTTACCTCTGATTACCTCTGATTACAATGCTCTTCCACCTTCTTCAAGTCTTTGACCAAATATTGCTTTCTCATCAAGGTTTTCCCTGGCCTTTATTTGTAACTGCAATAATCACCTACTTCTCCCGTGTACTTTCTATACCATTCCACTGCTTATGTTTTATACAAAACTTTAAAATGCTACATCATTTATAACCTATTCATTTTATTTGTCTGTCTTTCCCAATTTCAGTGTAAGCCCCAGAGGTCCAGGGACTTTTAATCTCTTTTGTTCCCTGATGTTTTCTCAGGGTCTAGAATTGTATCAGATTCCTAAAAAGGACTTAGTAAATATTTGATAATTATACAAAGTCATTAATTGAATGAATATTGTTCCCAATTATTTATTCCTGCCTCTACCTCCAAAAATAGCAGTGATAAAAAATGATGCTTAAGAGTTACTCTGAGAATTGTACATAAAAGAAGACAGATGACACATGTAAACATAATTCCTGATAATACAGAAAGGAAAATTAAAGAGAGATGGTGAAAGTTGACCCTGGTGCAGTGGGTAGTACTTCTTGCAACAATTTCTTTGTAAACTAATAGAAATTTGGGACTATGATTACTTGGCTAATATTGTCCTGCTCCATAGGAAGCTCTTTAATTAAATTTATGAAATTTTATAGCCATCATTCACAAAAGTTGAATTCCAGAACTGAAGTTAAATGTATAATATTCCTTCATATAAAAACTTCCTGCATTCACATACTTATGTTCTTTCTGTATCAAGTAACTGTAAGTGGAAGGACCCTCGAGGTCTCTAAGAAGGCACATAAAAACAAGATGGAAGTCAGTGCACCTCTGAACTGGAAGAGAGACACCTAACACACACCCATACTGGAATGTTTTGTGAGCAAGAAATAAAATTCAATTGTGCTAAGCCACTCAAATTTTGGGGTTCATCTAGATTTCCCCAATAAACACATTCCCCAGCTAGTTCTGTATTACTAATATGAGAGCTGCATGCCATTCATTCCTATACACTGAACAAATCTGTATATTGAGTCAACAATTGAATAGATGCAACAATTATGGAAAGATGTCCATTCCATGATTGGTCAATCTATTAATTTTCAATATTTCCATATTTGGGTTCTGTATTAAGCCATCTAACACTTTAGAATTCAGGTCTAGAAAAGGCTTTAACATTCAACTAACTTTTTCTTCTAATTTTATGGGTGATGACTTTGAGTCAAGTACCTAGAACTAAACAAAGGTAAAAGTCACCAAAAGACACCTCATTGTTTTCTCATCCCAAAAGGGTGCCTTTATCAAAGACATTCAATATTTTCATGTATTTATTTATGCATGTGTGTATTTATGTATGCATATATATCAACATGTACATGTTATATATATAAACATAATTCAGTATTAAATCACTATCTTGCCTAGTTTTACCTAATTTAATTTGTTATTTTAATATTAGGATATTTAACCTATAATAAACTGGGCATATTTAAAGTATGTAGTTTGATAAGTTTTGACATAGAATATATCCCTGAAATTATTACCACAGTCAAGACAATAAATGTATCAATCACCCCTTCAAATTTTCCTTGTGCCTTTTGGAATCCTTCCATCCCTTTCCATCACCAGCTCCTTTTGCCCAGTTCTCATCAGAAAACAATGGATCTTTCTTTCAATAAATATTACTTTGGACTTTCCAGAATTTTGTATACTTTTGCATAAAAGGAATCATATAGTATGTACTCTTGGGGAGGGGGGGTGGACTTCTTTCACTCAGTAATTGTAGCCATCTTAATCTTGAATCTTCCAATCTATGAACATAGTATTTACCTTTTCTTTAATTTGGCTCAACAAGGTTTCATTGGTTTTTCAGGTACAGGGCTTATAAAACTTTTTGTAAGCTTTATCTCTAAATATTTCATATTTTTATGCTACTTTAGAAGTATTGCTTTTAAATTTAATCTGTATTGTTCATTTCTTGTATATTATATATTGATGTTGCATCCTGCAACCTTGCTAAGATTACTTGTTAGTTGTAGCTTTTTTATGGTAAATCTCATAAGATTTTTCTAGGTAGATCATCATGCCATCTAATAATAAAGACAGTTTTACTGCTTAATTTACAATATGGTTGTCATTTTTGTTGTTGATATTGCTGTTTGTTTGTTTATCCCTTGCCTTATATCACTGGCTGGGACTTCAAGCACAATGTTGAATGGAAATGGCAGGAATGCAATCCTCTCCTTGTTCCTAATCTTCGAGTGTCAGTCTTTCACCATTAAGAATGATATTTGCTGTAGGAATTTCATAGATGCCCGTATCAAGTTGAAGAAATTCTATTGCTAGCTGCTGAAAATTTTTATCAGTAATGGATGTTGTATTTTGCATCTATTGAAATGATCACGTTATTTTTCTTTTTTAGTCTGTTAATATGGTGAATTACATGGATTGATTTATTCAAATGCTCAACCAAACTTGAAATCCTAGGATAAACCCCTCTTGATTATAATGTATTATCCCTTTTATTTCATTTTTGGATTCAGTTTCCATTGAGAACTTTTTTATATGTTTTCATGAGGGATGATAGTAGTTTTCTTTTCTTATAATGTATTTGGTTTTGTTTCAGGGTAATGTTGGTCTCATAGTTTGATTTGCTAAGTGATCAGTTTGGTTTTTTTATTTATATATATATTATTTTTTCTAAGTTTCTAGTTAGCATTCTCAATCTTTCCTTTAGCTTATTGAACATATGGTATATAAGTATAGTTGTATATTGTTTTAATGTCCTTCTCTGCTAATTCTATCATTTTTGACATTTCTGCATCTATTTCTATTGATTTTTCTCCTCCGTATGAGTCATATTTTCTTGCTTCTTTGCAAGCCTAGTAATTTTTTCTTTGATTCTAGGCATTGTGAATTTTATCTTATTGGGTGCTAGATATTGTTACAGTCCTATAAATATTCTTGAGCTTTGTTCTGGAATGCAGTTACATTACTTGGAAATAGTTTGATCTTTTTGAGGTCTGTTTTTATGCTTCCTTGGGTGGGACCAGGAGTCTTTTGTTGGTGGAAATTTTGTTCTGTGAATGAAACAATACCTTTTCTGAAAACGCTGGTGACACATGGGATTATGAAGTTTCCCACTTTGGAAATGGAACATAAACTATTCCTTGCTCTGTGTTATCCCCAAGGGTCATTTCTTCTCCATTTGGTTGATTCTTTCCCTTTCTTACATGCATGAGATGATCCATACTCAGCTGAAAACTAGAGAAAGGAGCCTCTGCAGATCCCCAAAGTTCTTTCTCTGTGTAGCTCTTTCCTCTCCTTCACCCTGACCTCTAAGCTCTAGTCATGTTGGCCTCCTTGGAATCCCAGTCCTGTCTCCTCAACTCCCATAAATTGTTGTACTATGTTTGGGTCTTCCCTTTTTGCACTGAGGTCTGAAAACTTGACCCATAAAGAAAGACAGGGCAATCATAGGACTTATTTATTTCCTAGTCTTAGAAATCACGTTCATTTTATGTTGATGCCCAACCATACTATGTACTTTTTTAGTTATTTCAGGAAGGAGGGTAAATCTGATCCCTGTTACTCCATCTTTGCCAAAAGTGGACTCATTCATCTAATTTAAGCTTATATTTACTGTATGACTATTAATATTCCACTTTTAACTAAAGGCTATAATTTTGATGATGTTGCATCCATCCATGAGATTTTAAAACAAATATTTGTTCTCTCCAACTTGGTACCCTGAGTTCTCTACAGTATAAATACTTATGGTTAAGACACTGACTTTATTTAAATATGAGGACATCCTTCTGAAACTTCATTGCTGGCTTACTTCCTCTAGAAGTCTTTGGAGTTGTCTTTGGAGCAGGCTTGTTTGTGGGGCATTGTAAATAAATGTTTGCATTATAGGTAAGTAGAGCCAAGTTCAGGGTTATCATGAGCATGATTTGTCCTTTCAATTATGATATTGTGTTTTAGTATAGGATATCTGTTGTCTAGCATCCATAGTATTGCAATGGTTTCATCTTAACATGGTACAGTTTTAATTCTTTTCCCGTTTCTCCTTCTAAACTGCAAATTAAGAACAGCCTATTAAGTGAGTAGTAATTACAAATATTAAACAATTATTTTCTTTGCTTTGCCTTACATATTGCAGCATAGTTGGAGGAAAATACAGAATCTTATATTTGAATGTGTTGTCGGTTCAAAACATTTATATTTTTATTATAATATGTCAGCACATATATCTAGAGATCCTTTGGGAATTATTTAGACCTTGTATGAGCTTTTGGATTTTTGTTTAAAATGGATGGTTTTAGGGAAAAAGATAACTTAAAAGTGTCTCATTTTATTCAGTCTTCTTGCTAGTGAATGCAAACTTATTTTGGAATGAATTAGTCACGTGATTCCATTAAACACGAGTGTCTGCTCTGTTAATCATCCTTTCCAAGTCTAGCTACATTCTGGCACCAACCATTGTTGAAGATGAAAAATCATAACTCATCTACCTTGAAGGCTTCACAGCTTTAATAAATGTGATGTGTCAGCTACTTCATTTCTAAAGGATTTTTTTTTTTTGCTTCCCATAATTTTCTCAGAAGTAATAAAGTTATAAAGGAGCCTACTTTCATTCAAATGAATTGCAAATTTTGGCTCAGGTTGTCCTGCTAAATTTTACACTTAATAAATAATAAATGAAGATACTAGAATTGTGAAGTGTTAAGCAGACAGCATTTCCCTCCCTAAAAAGAGCTTTTCTCTAGAAGAACTATGCCTAATTCTATGCTGGTGGCTAGAAATCTAAAAGACAACATTAACAACTGTGATTGGCTTTAGGAAATGATTTTGATAATAAGTGTGCCAGTGCCATTTTCTCTTTTAAAATAGCTATTTTTAATCACTTTTAAATGGAATGACTTGCATCTAATATAAAACACATTGTGGGATGCTTTTGGAGACCAAACAGAATTCTTATGATTTTTTTCTATTAATATACTAGCCTTTAATTCGAGAAAAACAGTTGATTGTTTAAACAGCCTGTTATGCTCAGTTAATAGTTGTAAATGTGAGAATTTTAAGGATGAAAACTGACATAATTCTTCCAGACCTGCTTTAGTCTGAATATTGTTTAGGAAAAAAATGTGAGTTATTAAACTATTAAATGAAAAAAAAAAAATCCTGCTACAATGTCACAGTTTTACTTTAATATCCTGTACACTCTCACAAAGATGTTTGAATATTTTACTAAGTTAGTATACTCCTCTAGTGATTTTTTTTCTTTAGAAGGGCAATCATTTGCGTTAAATAGATAGCTGGCAGTTTAATCTTTCTGTGCTCTTAAACCTTCAAATGCTACTTCTAAAGGCGGCCAGTTAAGACTTTCAGCATGTTTCCTGATGATTTTCCTAACTTTAGTGAGAAGGGAAAGGAGAAAAAATTTTTTCAATTCATTTTTTTATGGGATGTTAGAAAGTTGACAGAAGGTAGGTTGCTTAAAGAATGTTCAAACTTATTAGATTACAAAAGTTCAGGAATTGAGCTGTGAAGCTTTTAAATTTTTCTTTATTTCCTGTTTGAGACTTTATTGACCTTTGTCTTTTTTTTTTCTGTTCTTTCAGAATTCATTTTTAGATACACTGAAGTAAAGCCTCTGAAGCTAAAGTCCTTTGTAAACTGACAACTTCATCAAATGACAATTTGAGACATTGACATATTATTTTCATTTGTTTACCAAGAACACATTTGAATTAAAAGCATTGTTCAAAACCAACTAATTTGACTATTTAAACACATTTAATGAAGGAATTTTAAAAATATACCTGCAAGTTTATTTTTATCTTTTGATTAACAATTTAGGCATAGAATTATGTTTCGTTAATACAGGTATATGGGTTCATAAAGTATACTCACATTTGATTGACACTCACACTTAATTTCCTTTATTCTTGAAAACGTAATACGAAATACTCTAATTCCACTGTTCTGGGCTCATTTCCATAAGCACATTAGACTCATAGTGCTCAAAGCTCATTAGCATTTCCTCTCATTTCTCCTGAAATAAAATCCTTCAGATTATTCTCTAAGATAAGAACCAATAGCCACCCACTTATATCAGCCAGTATCTGGGCATCATCCTTGACAAGTCCCAAATTCTCATCCCAGTACATTTGCTCCCAAGTCTTGTCAATTCTATCTCATAAATAATTCCCAAATCTGTCCATTTCTCTCCACTAATACCATCATCATTTAAGCCATCCCTCTCCTCTGCACTATCAATAGCCTTCTACCTTATATCTTTACATCCACTCTTGCCTCCCACTCATCTATTATCCAATTGCAACCACACAGAGATTTGAAAAATAAAAACCAGTGTCCTCCTCTGGCTGTAAAAACACAGTGAGTCTTTATTTCTCTCCAGTAAAGGCAAAACTCTTAACTGGTGTTCTGGGTCCAACTTACCAGACTTATCGCTAATTGTTTCCTCCATATATTTCTGACCTCCCACCAGATTTCTTTTCCTTTCTTTAAAAGCACTGTGCAATTCCAGCCTTTGTAGCCCCATGCAAACCATTCCCCAATCTGGAGCATACTCCTCCCCATTCACTCACATTTTCACTTTCTTCTTACTCTTATTTTAGATCTCAGATCAATTGCATTGTGTTGTCAATGACTCATCACCCTGTCTTCGTGTTATATACTTTTAGAGGAAACTTTATTTTTCCTAAGTAAATGTACAGCAACTATAAATGTAATTAGCTATTTAATACTTGTCTTCACTGATAGAATGTAAATTCTATGATGATTATGACCTGGTCTGTTTTCTTCACTACTCTGTCATCAGATTCTTTTTTTTTTTTTTTTTAAAGATTATTTATTTATTTATTTATTTATTTATTTCTCCCCCTCTCCCTCCCCATTGTTTTGGGCTCACTGTCTACTCTCTGTATGTTCTTCTGTGTCTGCTTGTCTTCTCTTTAGGCGGCACCAGGAACTGATCCTGGGACCTTCCAGAGTGGAGAGAAGCACTCAATCTCTTACTCCACCTCAGCTTCCTGGTCTACTGTGTCTCTTATTGTCTCTCTTCTGTGTCTCTTTTTGTTGTGTCATCTTGCTGCGCCAGCTCACTGTGTGGGCCAGCACTCCTGCACAGGCCAGCACTCTGCATGGGCCAGCATTCTGCATGGGTCATATCTCCACTCAGGCCGGCTTGCCTTTACCAGGAGACCCTGGGAATCGAACCCTGGACCTCCTATATGGTAGACGGGAACCCAATCACTTGAGCCACATCTGCTTCCCGTGTCATCAGATTTTAGTATCTATCATCATTCACTGAAAGAGTAAGTATACAAATAATTAAGGCAAAAAATAAAAATGTAATTTTATTTTTCTGTGATTCCCTTAAAACCCTTCTCCTTAGTATGGATTTTACATAAGATTGCAAGAGGATTTTAAAAATTCTGTTGCCTTGAAGATCCTAATCTTGAGAGAGATGGTACAAATTTTTAATCAATATAATGAAAGAGAAGCTCTCTGTGCAGATATCCAGATCAGAGTAGAGTGTTTCTTAACATTTGAGTACACCCTGCACAAGGCTCCTTGGTTGGCTGTACTGAGAGTAAACTGAATCTGTGAGTAATTTTAGTGTAAAAGAAAGTATAGCAAATACAAATAATTTGTTCTGAAAATAGAAGTATAAATAATTTATTGAGTATATGAAGCAAAACCTATACATAATGCACTTCCCTAATCTACTTGAATTCAGGAAACTGTTAACAATAGAATTGATATATGGCATAAAAAATAGCATCAAAAAATGAACACCACTGTAAGTGGCCTGGTGGGGCCTTTCTCAGCACTGCTGTCCCACTTTACACTGATTAGTTTCTTGGCAATTTAGAGCTGTGGCTGAGCCTTTGTATGACATCGCATTTACTCTAATTTCTCAACGCACTTCTCTCCCTTTTAAAGAAGAGGAGGGTTTCCCAGAAGCACATAGCAAAAGACCAATTTCTATAAATAGCACCCCAACTTGTACTTTCAGCCAATGGGAAGAGATTTAGCATAAGGTGCCTTCTTTCTTAAAAGCTCAGCGTACTTCAATGACTTATTTCTAATCTTTAATATAGCATTTATATTCCAGGCAGCTCTTGGTAAATAAAAGGTAAAGTCTATCTTAAGCAAAATCATGATGTGCAATTTTGAGGCCCATTTCACAGTTATTAGTGATTTCTCATCTCCCAGTGACCAGTGAGTTATTTAATCTTAATTTATTTAATTTTCCTCATCTGTCAATTGGGGATAATTTTTTTCCACTTCAGTGGGTTATTGTGAGGAGTACTTGCCCAGGCATATGGCAATCAATAAGCTTAGCAATTCATCTCTCACCCTTCATTTTTCAACCATAAAGAACATGGACCATTTGCATCACATAGGCAAAGGCTAATTGTGTTTATCCAAAAGAGAATCTTCTACTCTGTCTCCTGCTTGGACCTTAAAACCATTTCTGATCTTCCCAGTTGGCTTTCTCATCTGTAAACTCTTTTATATTCCGTAAGGGTGTGCTTCACTTCTGATTCTGTGCACAGTCAATCGTGTGTGACTGTGCTTTCTAAGAATGGTTAAGATGGTTCTAGAAAGGATGACTATGCATCCTGCCAAGTCAGTAGTGGCATTATCAGACCTTTGAGAGATTTGGTGTAGAACAGGAAATAGAATCTATTCAGCAATTTTTTATGGTATAACATTCCTAGTTTACCTCCCAGGTGTGTCAAAAAGAGAAAATTGGGACAATGCTTGGGTCTTGTGTGAAATATTTTATAGTAATAAGCTTCTTTGAAAATAAGAATGTATTCCATTGCTTAGCTTTGACAATGAGAACATACTTCATTGTAGGACTACTCACCTCCTGTACAAAACTTTTCTCTTTTGGAAAACAATGAATTTTCTCTATAATCCACTGAGAATAATTCTGGAGACTACTCTCAGCTCTGGTGCCCCCTTCACCCTGCATTCCTTGGCATATGGCTCCTTCGATCTTCAAGGCCAGGAATACAGTGTCAAATTACCCCCATGCTTTGAATCTCTTACCTCTTCTTCTGCTACCAGTCAGAAAATTCTCTGTTTTTAAAAGATTCACTTGTGGAATTAAGGTTTAAGTTGCTGTTTGGGTTGATCTTAAAGATTTGACAATGAATAGTGGTGATGGTAGCACAACATTGTGAACATAAATAACAGTGCTGAATTATATACATGAATGTGGTAAAAGGGGGAGATTTTAGATTTTATATATGTTATATATGTTATTAGAATTTAAAAAAACAACCATAGGACTGTACAACACATAGGACTGTACAACACAAACAGTGAACCCTATTGTGAATGATGGATTATAATAAACATCCATCATTTACAATATACTACACTAATGCAAGGTGTTAATAATAGGGTGGTATACGTGAACTCTGCATTTTATCCATGATTTTTCTATAAACCTGCAGCTTCTCTAATTAAAAAAAAAAAAAAAAAAAAAAAAAAGACTCACTTGATTAGTTCAAGTCCACCACATAATCTCCATATTTTAGCATCAACTGACTTGGGACTTTAATTACATTTGTGAAATCTCTTCACAGAATACCTAGATTAATATTCAATTGAATAACCAGGCAATGGGACTTTCTGGGGGGAGGACGTCTTCAGAATTCTGCCTACTGGTTGACTTCCACCAAAAGACATTTTGTGAAGGGACGTAGGGAAGTCCTAGGAATTTTGGGGAAGACTGGATAATCAAGCTCTGGAAATTATAGGGAGTAAGGAAACACATTTTGACCATGTGACAAGAACAATTCTAAAGTCTCTATGGTAGGACACGAGGAATCTTTAGAATCTTCAACAAGTTTCTTTCTTTTTGTCACACTGCTAATAAATCAAATTATAGGTATGGAGTACCAAACACCTATTATAGCAATATCTAGAAACTATCAAATAGATAAGAGAATATTTAAACAGAATGAGGGTGTGAACTGTCCTCCTTCCCTCCTATTTCACTAGAATGAAATCAGTTCTTAAAATGGCTTATACCAATGCCACTTTCATGAGAGAAATGTGGTGTCAAAATCCCTGAGTTCAAATCCTGATTCTGCATGGGCAATTTCCTTGTTTATAAAATATTGAAAAAGATTTCTATAGCAAATGTATTTAAGTGGGATGGCAGAAGCAAACATTACTTGGCACAATGCTTGGCCATAGCAAGTTCTCAATAAGTGTCTAATGAATATAATTTTTATTTACAGCTATGCAGACCTAAGCCATAGAATGAATAAAAGTATAATTATTTCATCTTATTAAAATACAATTATGTCACAATATGTATGGCATATTCTTGAAATTGAAACGTTATACACGCTTTGCATGCAAGCTTACTCGTATACAGTAGAAATCTTTTCTCAAAAAAGAGCTTACATGGTCACTGGCATCAGACACACCTGTGTGTAGTTCCAACCAGCTCTATCACTTAATCTGTGTCATGTCAGGCAAGTTACATAACCTCTACATATCACCTTTTTTTCTCATCTGCATCTTCATACGTTTTATATGAAAATCAAAATTCTATAAGACAGTGGTTTTAAAATCATTTGCCCAGTGCTCAATGCCAACAAAATATTCAATAAGTATTAGATATTTTAACTATTATCATCAGTAATGCACTAGGTATGTAATCTAAACCGCAATACTAATGAATGTCTGAAAAGGGAAAGCATTAGAACAATCTTATTGCAAGAGTATTTTTAATTACAGCATTTTAGAAATAGCTGCTACAATTATTCTGAACCTGACAGTGATCTGAAGCTGAAGACATGCTGTGAAGTGCTATGCTAATCAGGAGAACTCTTGGTCCATTGAGATATCACATTAGGCTAACAAGAAGCAGGAATTAAGAGCCCACAGTGTGAAGCCTTCTATCTTAAAATTACTGTTGCTGTTGTCTGCAGGAATTTAGGACAGGGATAAAATGCCTTACTCACTTGCTAGTGAATAAATTTGAGGCACCAGCTGAAAATGATACAGGATCTCCTGAAACATTGCCTTCTGGAAGAATTTGACCTCTGTTACCAGGACCTGTTTACTTGGATTTTTTCTACTTCCCTACAGGAAAAGTAACCCTAAAAGATATGTCCAAGCATGGCTAGAGCAGTTCCATTAGGCCCAATCCAAAAGGTACTAGTTAGTATATAGCTGGGAAACACAGTATTATTTCTTTTTCAGTGGTCAACAATATTTTTTTCTGACTAAATTAAAATAATTTTTCTTTCATGTACTCAGGTTTTCATTTGTTCACATACAGAATAAATATATTCATATTTTTGTATAATTGTCTCTTGTCAAATGTCTCGTATGCGTGGTCCACATTGCCGCCAGAGTAAGCATCGTGAAACAGAGTTTGGATCACATCACGTCTTGATGACTGTTTTTCACCAAATGCCAAATAAAATCTGCCTATTTAGCCTCAATGTGTTTCTTTGACTAATACTACCTAGGTGTAATCACCCATAAAATCTACATCCCAGCCACACAGTGCCAACCGCCTTCTACATGGCCAAGCCTCTTTGACTTTGTTACTATTGCTTCTTAAATTCAGTTCAAATGCCTTATTTTACTGAGTCCTTTACCTCAGGCCCCTGATTTGTGCTTTGTTCTTTTTGATAACCTGCATTTAAATTCACAAAATATTTTACATTCAATAGATTTATAGAGTGATTTGGCAAGAGTGTTTGCACAGCTCTGCATTCATTCAATGCTCACAACAAGCCTGGGGTGAATAGGACAGACAATTCAACATGCAGAAACATGTTTGGAGTGGGGGGAAGGGACAAAGGAGAGCCTGAACAAACATAAAGCAAATAAAAGGTATTTAAATATGACACTTTTGAGTTCAGGTGTTTCCTGAATAATATTTCATGAATATTATTGAAAGAAGTTTTTATGGGCTAGATAGTTCAATTGTTTTACATTTGTGTATTGTTTGCCATTAATAAATTGATTTTTCACTTGATGCCCCATAGCATCATTGTGAGATAAGTGGAACAGGTGTTGGATAAGTATTATATAATCATTCATTCATTCATTAAGAAAAGCAGACGCTGAGTACCTGGCACATTGTGTTTATAACTATGCATCAAATATCATAAGCAATGATGAGTAAAGATGCTGGTGTCACAGTACAAATCAAGACAGTGACCCCCAAACTGTATCGATTGTCATTACATTCTTAAACTCTCTTTACTCACAGGGGAAAAAAACAGTTACATTTGGGAATGTTTTTGATGAAACAGTAAAAAGTAATCATTTTATTAAACCTTGACCTTGAGTACATATCTTTCTATTATTTGGGGTCACAAATTGGGAAGTCCACATACAGCATTTTTGCTGCTTACCAAAATACAATACTTGAAGAAAAGCACTTATGCAATGGAGTTGCGAGTTCAGTTAGATACTTTATTCATGGAATATAATTTTTACTTGAAGAATGACTGACAAACTATAGTATTCTGAACTGGGTGTTTGACAGACATTTTCTTGGAGGAAATTGTAGTGAGCCTGTCACTTTACGGGAAACCACTGATGGTATTTGTAGGCAATGACAAAATTAGAGATTTCAAGTGAAAATTAGAATATTAGAAAATTTGTATTCATTACTATGAGCTTGATAGTCTCCCAATGCTTAAGACTTTTTTGATGAGATCAGTACTCATATTAACCAATGTAATGTTTTAAAAATTGTATAATGAAACATATTATCATTTGAAAGATCACTATAAGTCAGTAAACCAATCATTTCTAAATGGCCAACATATGGCATCAAAAAATAAGATCCCATGGGTTTTATGTAAGAAAATATGAAAAGTTCATTGGTATCGTTTCAGATTCCACATCACAACTAACCTTTAACAAATGATCACTTTTTGAGTTTTGGTGTAGTATTTTCATTGACACTATACCAAACTCAACATGTGGTCAAGTGTATCCTTTCCTCTTCCTTTACAAGGTGAATTAGATCACTCTTTGATTTTGCTGAGAAGAGAAACCAGATTGTAGGATGATGAGTAAGGGGCGGGGGGGAGGATGAGAGAAAGAATTGATCGAGGAGCTGTGGGGTGCTTGTAATGAATGTTCTTTATGGCATGCAATGCCTAGCTCCTAGGCAATCCCAGAGAGAATACTGAACATGTAGGCACAGTTTCTTTCCATGAAGTGTCTTGTAATTATTTACCTCAGATTTTCCTCCCTTCTTCTCCTTTACCATTTAGTCTTCTTCAATTCAATTTATCATTTCATGAAGTATTTCTGTCCCTATACATTCCAAATGTTATCATAATATATATTTTAAACTTCTTTTAAGCAATCTCCTTTTTATTAATTTAGCATACAAAGAGCATACAAAGAGTCTGAAACATTAACAGCTCTCTCTTTCGGTGCTGTTCTGTCAACAACTTCATTATGTTTGTTCAAATTCTGGAAGTTAATTAACTTGGTCATAGCATATATGATCATCTGATGAAATCAATATTCTCTGTTTATGTATGTTATTGAAAGTTCAAACACACATGTGTGATCTCAACCGGCAATTGGTCATTTTAAATACTTCTGTTACTCATTCTTCCACAAGGATAAAATTATATTAGCCTCATCTTCATTCAATAGTAAAGTTAGGATTTCTCAAATTTTGAGAGTCATAAAATTAATTAAGTACAGTAGCAAAAAATAAAGAGATGTAAAATTAATTGGTGTAAAATCAATGCATATTATCTAACAACAAATGACATTTTAAAATATTTTAAATCATAAAATCAGTATATGTTTATAGTAAAATCTAGAAAATATAGCATCTTAAAAATGCCTTCGGCTTCATTAAATTATTTTTTTCTAACTATTGTTCTGATTGGAAATTTTTAAAGAATAGAAGCTTGGATAGTTACTGCATTAGAGAAAAATGTGAACAGTGATGTATGGAAGAAAACAGGAATTAGAAGTAAGACATTTGATCATCAATCCACCATTTGTTCACCACATCGACATCTATTATGTTGAGTTATGCCAAAAAAATATAAGTAAGTATTGATATACATCTATATGACTTTGGACAAGTTACTTTGGTGAGGCTTACTTTGTTCTTCCATGAAAAAAGAACTACTAATTTTATTCTTAAAGATGTTTGCGTGTGTATGTGTTTAAACCAAAAGATTAAAAGAGATATGTTTTTTACCTGGTATAGGCTCAATGAATATTATTTCACTGTAGTTCCATTAGTCCCCCAAATTAATGGGAAGTTTAATATGTATGCACTGGCCACAATTATCATGAAGTTTAAAGTGCAGTTTTGTTTTGTTTGTATGTCAATTACTCATATGATTAGAAGCCACTCTATAGTTTTGGACCAGATTGCTGGATAATTTGTGAGCACAGTTGTGTGCATGTGTGTATGTGTGTGTGTAAGGAGTGCATGAATCCAAATTTACATGAACACAGTCAACTAATTCCCTGTGTTTTTTACTGAAACAATCAGGCAATTGTGTCTTTTCTTCCATGCTGCTGTTCAGTAATGTGTTTACTCATGTCTTCCCAAGATTATAGCTTTGCACTGCAGTGTCGAAGGGAAACTGCCACTCTCCTGTGTTTTTACTGGAAGGCAAGTATAGGAGAAGGAGCCAGAACTCCACTGGGGGTTACAGTTGTTTTGAGAGAGTAAGTAGATTTTCACAGCTTCCAGGTACTGACGAGTATTTGCTAAACATCTTTTTAGGTATAATGATTGAAAATTTTTCAATAAGTTTTCAGTTGAAGGAGAAAAAAAATAAAAATGAGATAGAACGAAAATCCCTTTTATATCTGAAGATTTTGTTCAGTGTTCTTTTTTCTTTATGGTATATTGAGCACTTAGATAGCTGGGGAACGTTTTTTTCCCCTGAGGTACCGGGACCTCTAAAGTAGGAAGTCATAGTCAACCACTGGGCCACATCCGCTACCCTGAGTTGGTCTTTTCGTTTGTTTGCTTGTTGTTTGTTTTTGTTTTTAGGAGGCACGGGGAACCAAACCCGAGACCTCCCATGTGGGAAGCAGGTGCTCAACCACTTGAGCCACATCTGCTCCCAGGAGGACCTTTTAATTATGCTCAGGTGGCTTTTATCATGGGAGGATGTAGGCCACTTAGCAACTTTGTTCCTTACTTAAGGATATTAACATCTGTTTCTCAAAGTCTATATTTCTGATCTTCACTGAAGATAAAAATTATGTTTTATTTGCAGTTATCGTACTTAAAATCTATAGGCTCATCTATTTTCTGTGGTCCCAGCTAAATGGCAAGTCCCAAAGAACTGCCCCATCAACCTAAGGAGAATTTGGTAAGAAATAGATTAAATCTTTGAAAAAATGTTTAAAACACTGAGGCAGATCTGAGATGGGGCAGAATTTCTAGGGGGCAACTGATGAAAGCCTGTGGTGGAAGGGACCTAGGCCATGTCTGTACTCAAACAGACTGTCTTTGTTCTCAAAACATTAAAATGCTCAGACAGTGCTGTCAGTATGTGTCAAATTAGCAAGTGTGGGTAGTCGAGGGAAGAAAAAAGACATATTAGTTATAATATTGGTATTGTAATATTTGTGGAAATAGAACTGAAAGACGACAAGTGATTAGGTGTTATGCAGGAGGCTGTCAATAGCAGAGTGTTCTGTGGAGATTTTCCAGTCAAATCTCGCTTAACTAAGGAGAAGTGAGAACAACTGCAGAATGCCCTTTTCATCCGATTACTATTAGCTTGTGAATCAGTGGGCATCTGAACAAAGGACACTTCAGAGAGTCTTCTTGGAACAATAAGTTTCCATGTGTTCAGATGAAATCACCCTCAGCGAGCTTGAAGGAAAAGGAGTGAACCAGTGGGTAGCAAGGCCAAAAGATTTGTTTGATTTCCAGCAGGAGCCTCCAAACTGGGCAGTTTTCTCAAGGCTTTAAAAAGCAGCGCATCAGAATAATAAGCATGAGGTAGAGTTGCACTTTTGGAGAACACTATGCCATTTTTTTTTTTTAAATAGCTGTACGGGTGCTTGTCCTTGTGTTTTTCTTGGCTGCTGATATTAGCACAGGAAGTAAATAGAAATTGAGGGTGAATCTTGCTGTGAATACAGAAACTTGAAACAGGACTTGAGGTAGGAAAAAATGGTTATGCCCAGAAAAAGGGGTTTAAAATGTAGAAGAAATTTGTCTTTGGTGACTTCCCACTGTTCCTTTAAAATGCTCTCCTCACTTCAGAGAGTCAGAGAAGGTTCTCAGGTGTGTGACTATGATGGCTCCTCATCTGGGCCTTTTTATTTAAAGAAACTTTTTTTTTTCCCCAAAGCCAAATCTTTCCCTGGCTCATTTCAAAGATTTCCTACTTTGTACATGAAATCCTCAAAGCCCTAGCAGTCACCATTCAACATAACACAAAGCCAATTAATATTTTTTTCAATACAAATATCAATTAATTTAAAATTTTCATTGAGGTATAATGTACACACTGAAAGGTACCATATTATAAGTTATAGTTTGATGATGATGATGATGATGATTTTGCAAAGGAAGCACACAATGAAACTAACACCCACTTCAAGAAAGAAAATATTAGCACTACCTGGGTCACCTCTTAGTCCTCTCCTCCAGACACTAACTCCAAAGCCTCTATCCTGACTTAAACAATCATAGATGAATTCTTCTTGCTTTTGAACTTCATATAAATGGAATCGCATACTATGCACTCTTTTGTCCCTGGCTTCCTTTTCTCAAGAGGATGTTTATGAGATTTCTAATATTGGTTTGAGTTTATTCCTTCTCATGGTTATGACTATAACACATTGGGGCCCTTTCCAGTTTTTGATTATTAAGAATAGTGCTGCTCTGGCCATACTTTGGTTGGTATATATATCTAGTAGTAGAATGTTAAGGTCACTGAGTATGTTTAGTTCGATTATGGTAGAAACTACTTTCTATAGTCCCACCATGAGTATATGAGAGTTCCAGTTAATTTATATCATTGCCAACACTTGATCTTGTCTATCTGTTTCATTTTAGCCATTCTTGTTAGTCAGTAATATCTTATATTCGAATGTCTTATCTAAACTAAATCAATCTCTAATGGTAAAATATTAAGCTCAATATTGGGTCTATCCTAGAGATTTTGTTTGAAGTGAAAAAAATGGGATTGCCTCAAGAAATACCATAAAACAGAGAACAGGAAGAGATAAAGCATAAATATTTCACAGTTCCAAAGTAGTAAATATAATATTGTAGAGAGTTCACTAAATTCTACCTTAGTGCACGCTTTAGAGAAAATCATTAACTATGATCTATATGTCAAAGAAATGTATAGCTTCCTCAAACCAGCCCAAAATGTTCTTCTGAATGACCTCCATCAAGTTTCTCATCCTTGGTATATTCATTAAGATCCAATCTGGCAACCATTAGCAGTGTGCTGGAACTGATTGCTATGGTGTAATTCTGATTTTGTATTCAAGTCATTCAAGAAATGTAATTGAATAATAAGAGCAGTTGGTCGCTGAAAAGGAAATTATTAGATATCTGTGTACAAAACTGATCATCTATATGTGCATTTAAATAATGAAAATAAGTTGCCTTCTTGTTTACTATCAATAAACTTCTCTCACCACATTATTTATTGTTCTCAAGTTTCAAAATTTAGGATTAAAAAAAGTGAAGAACTAAATTTCCAGCTATTGTCAGGAAGATCACAACTAAGTATAATATTTTACTCTGTGACCCAATGTTCTCCTTTAACCTGTGCAAGGAGAGGGAAAAAAGCACCTATTAAATAAGGAAGGGGAAGACATGAATGCCTGAGTCCCCGTATATGTTAAGAAATTTGCCAAAAGACAGAAAGAAAGTGCGGTAAAATTTGTGCTTTTTTGCTTCCTGTATTGCAAATGTCTTTTCTATAAGAAACATCAACCAAAAGCCTTAGAATATCAGAATCTTTGAAAGGACATTGTTCACAAAAGGGTTTTCTCTCCTGCTTATAAAAAACAACTTAACAATTTCTCTGTACTTTACATTTTTCTCCAGCACATTATAATTTTTCCTGATGAATGTGAACGACGTTTTACTACTGTAAAAAATCCTTGAACCCACTCCAATTATAGATTTTCCCCATTTGCTTATCTTAATTATTAATGCAACTAACATTATTTGCTTGACCTAAAATTTGCCTAAAATATAGAATTATGTTTTGAGGAGATTGGAAGTTTTTAGATACCATTTGAGAATTCATTCTACTCTTAAGGTAATAAGGGATGTTTTTGAAGAGAAAAAAATTGAGTTAAATTAAGAGACATGTGTTCTAATCCCATGTTTAATTGCATGTTTGCTAAGATATAAAATGTAACATATCCCTAGAGAAATTTTTGAGCTTAGATGAAAAAAGGATATTTCATGTTATGAGCATTTTTGGGAGGTAAATTTCATGAAAGTGTAGCTTCACCCTCATATTTGCTAGCATTTCTGTTTAGAATAGTAAATCACTTCTTTCAACAAGTTGAATTTGGGAGAAATTATAATTTAAAAAATAGGCCTGAGAGTCCTGCTTAAGAGCACAAACCAATCCGGATATACTGAGTTTTCTTCTGAAAGAATACAAATTTCCCTTAAAGCCATGAAAGAAATCCACAAACACTCTTCATTAAACATTTCAGATAAATAACTATCCAAGTTCCATTGAAAAGTAGATGGTTTAACCACAGAATGAGCTGTTTATATAATTAGCAATATATTATAGTATACCTTGCACAAATTATTGCATACTGTCTAGGTTTGAATTGTGCACTCCCAAAAGATATGTTGAAGTCCTAACCCCACTCCCCACCCTGATTCTGTGAACATGAACTTATTTGAAAACAAAATCATTGTAACTGGAATTAGTTAAATGAGGTCATACTTGAGTAAGGTGGGCCCTTTATAAAATTTAGACACAAACACAGACAGACAGACATGCAGAGAGAAGACAGCCATGTAATGACAGCAGTATATTGAGTTATGCCACAAGTCAAGGAATGCCAAGAGTTGTTGGTCATTGCTAGAAGCCAGGAAAGAGGTATGGAACAAATTCTTTCTTACAGACTTCAAGGGGAAAATAGCCCTCCGACATCATGGTTTTAGACTTGTGGATGCCAGAACTGTGAGACAATAGATTTTGGTTGTTTTAAGTAACCCAGTTTGTGGTACTTTGTTACAGCAGCTCTAGGAAACTAAGGTATATCCTCTGCAAAATATATCAAAATAGTTAAGGTGGATAATACATATTTTTTTCTACCAAGAACCATTAGCTAATTAAACAAGCAAATTAGTTGAGTTACAAACACTAGTAATTAACAAAAATGCTCTTAACTAATTATTATGTTAAGGGATGACTTAACTAATTATTATGTTATTATATCTTAACTAATTATTATGTTTAGGATGAAAAAATAAAATGGTTCAACTCTATGCAAATAAAGGTTGAACTCTCTGTGAATAAGGGCAGAGAATATAGCTCTGAACAACATTTTTAATATCATGTTAAGCCTAATCAAGAGGTCAATGTATTAAAAGAGCTGAAAGCATGTGAGAAGGAAGATATCCAGAAGATAAAAGAAGGATATGATAATAACCAAGAAAGAAGGAAAGATATTTTGGGGGAAAAAATGAAGGTCAGTGCTTTCTGTCCTCACTGACACTGAAAGCTCAGCACACCACACTTAACCCAGGTCTCTATATATTTCCTTTCTAGAACATCAGAGTTGTAACAACCACAGTAGAAGCCTGAAAACAAATTAAAGGAGTAAACCTCCCATATCAAGAATCTATTAAAAAAAAAATTATGGGCAATTGGCAGAGTGGGGAGCTCCAGGACTCAGTCCTTTCACCAGAACAAGTATCAAATAGGCAGACACTGTCTGAAACAACTATTTTGACATGCTGGAGGCCAGAAGAACACTGTACAGCTTTCAGGGAAGAGTGGGAGGAAGAAACTAATAAATTATGGTAAAGAACAATTAATTGTTCTCTCTGCATGGCAGTGGCTTCTGGCACTCATTCCCCATTCTTGCAACAGGCCACTGTGAGGTCCAGCCCATGGTTAGCTCACTGGTGACAGAAAGGGATGTAAAAAATCATCTTCTCCAAGACCAGTGTTAGGCACAGCCAATCACTGATCACGGTTTTTGATTAGCAACTTTGGATCACTGAGGTACTGCTTTGAAGGCAGTCAGTGTTTCAACCCACCCTGATAAAAGCAACAATGGCCACTGTTTCAGCCTTCCACAGACAAAGGCTGTGGTAGAGGAGACTTAGAGATGTTATGCTTCCTTAGGGTTAAGGGGGAACAGTTAATTGAAAAGCTGCCTTTGCTGGGCAGGCAAAGAAAGCTCAGATTTGGGGAGCAATAGAAATTCTTGGCACACTTCCTGGTTTCTCCCCAGAGCACACTGGAACTGGTCTGTGCCCTCTTCTTGGGTCCCTGACTCTGTTTCAGCTGGGAAAGACTGACTTGGGAAAGACCTCTCTGGCATGCCCTCTTCCCAGAATTTTCCCTCCAGTAAAAATAATTTGAGACAACAAAAGGGGTTAAAAAATCTACAGAGGTGAACAGTCTGGGGTAAAGGATTGCTGGTTTCAAACACCCAGGAGAAGGAGTTCTGTCTCCTGGTATACAGAGGGGACAAAAAAATCTCCTGTAAACAGGGGAACTCTAAAACCACTAACAAGCAAAACCCCAGAACAAGACACAGCTTCTAGAAAGACAGAGAAAACCTTGCATACTATATTCATCTTAGGCAGAACTTGCTGATTGCAGGACTGAAGCTGAAAAAAAAAATCTTTGTCTTATCACCAGCTGGTTACAAAATCAAGAAATAGACATCACAGGGAATACATTTCAAAGCTAACATTTAAAAATATTAAAATGTACAGTGTGCAAAAAAAAAGTACAAAGCAAACAAAGAAACAGGAAATGATGGCCCATGCAAAGGAAGGGGATAAAAATCCAGAAAACACCAATGAAGAACAGAACGTGGACATACCAAACAAAGTCTTTAAAAGAAGTGATCTTAAAAATTCTAAGAAAGATGGAAGAAAATACAGAGTAATAACTGAAGCATTTTAGGAAAATAATGAATGAGGAATATGAGAATATTAGTAAAGAAATAGAAATTTTATAAGAGAACCAAACAGAACTATAGGAATTGAAGATCACAGTAACTGAAATGAAAAAAATACCATACCCAGGAGGGTTTCAAAAGCAGATTGGGGAAGGCAGAAGAAAAAATCAGGAAACTCGAAGACAATACACTTGAAATGAGTCAGGTTGAAGAAAAGAAGGGGAAAAAAAGTAATTATAAAAAATAAAATAGCCTCAGACACTTCTGGGACACCATCAAGCATACCAGCATACTCACTATGGGAGTCCCAGAAAGAGAAAAGGGCAGAAGGAATATCCAAAGAAATAATGGCAGAGAATTTCCTCAAACTTAGCAAAAGACATGAATATGCACAACCAAACCAGGAAGCCCAGAGAACACCAAACAGGGAAAACATGAAGAAACATAAAGCTTATTATATATAAATCACAGTATTTTTTTAAAAACAATTTATTGAAGTATATCATTCATACATGAACATACATAAACTATAAGGGTTCAGTAAACATCATGAACTTACAAAACAAACATGCATAACATCATACAAGGCTCCCATACATCACCCCCCCCCCAAACACCCTGCATTGTTGGGAAACATTTGTTAACAAATCATGAAAGAACATCATCAAAGTATTACTACTAACTATAGTCCGTATCTTCCTGCACTATACATTTTTTAAGGATTTATTTATTTATTTACTTTTATCCATTTTTACACACACACACACCCAACGTTTTTGCTGTTGTAGTGTATGGTTTGATCTGTAACTCCATTTCTTACTTCCTAAAGGTGCTAAAATGCAATTGCATAAAAAGTAACAATAAATCTATGGTTTTGGATATAAATATACAAAGATATAAGTGGTAACAAGTACAAAAGAAATAGGGGCACAGAGGAGTATAGGAAAAGTATATGTGTATGCTATTGAAGTTAAGTAGGTATCAAACCAAATATGATTGCTATATACTTAGGATGTTAAATGTTTAACCCCATGGTAGCCAAAAGAAAACAGATGAAAAATATATCCAGACAGAAAAGGGAAGACACTCAATATATTACAACATGAAAAACCAAATAAATATAAAAAGCATTAACAGAAAAACTGAGGGCCAAAAAACATATAAAACTTACAAACACTAAAGCCTTGCATTATCAGTAGTGGCTTTACATGTAAATGAAATAAACTCTCCAGTCAAAAGACAGAGCTTAGCAGAATGGATAATAGCATATAATAGCATGACCCACCTATATGCTGTCAGTAAGAGACTCACCGTAAAGGCAAATATACAAGTAGGCTGAAGATGAAAGGATGGAAAAAATACATCATGCAAATAGTAGCCAAAACATAGGGTGGCTATGCTAATATTGGGTAAAATAGACTTTAAGTAAAAACAAGTTATGAGGTGCAAGATGGTCACTTCTGATAAAGGAGTCACTACATACTGATAAAAGAGTTGCTACATACTGATAAAGAGGACACTTCAACAGGAATATGTAATAATTATAAATATATATGCACCTAACAGCAGAGCCCCAAAATATATGAAGTAAATTCTAACAGATTTGAAGGGAGAAATTGAGAGTTCTACATTCATAGGAGATGTTAAGACACCACTCTCAATAATGGTTAGAACAGCTAGTCAGAAGATCAATAAGGAAATATAGGAATTGAATGACACACTAAACCAACTAGACCTCACAGATATATATCGAATACTGCACCCAACAAAAAACACAGAACAAAAACATTCTTCTCAAGTGATATGGATGATTATCCAGGATAGACCACAGATTGGGTCACAAAACTAGTCTCAATACATTAAAAAAATGAAATCACACAATGTATATACTTCAACCACAACAGAAAGTAGCTAGAAATAAATAACAGGGAGAAATAGAAAATTTGAAAATATTTGGAATATGTGGAAAATATGTGGAAATTAACAACACACTCTTAAACAGCCAATGGGTTAAAGAGAAAATGACAAGTGAAATTAGGAAATATCTTGAGGTGAATGAAAATGAAAATACAACATAGCAAAACTTGTGGGATGAAACAAAGGAAGTGCTGATAAGGAAATTTATAACTTTAAATTCCTACACTGAAAAAGAAGAAAGTCTTCAAGTCAGAGACCTAACCTCAAAACTGGAAGAACTAGAAAAAGAAGAGCAAATTAAACCCAAAGCAAGAAGAAATAAGGAAATAAGAAAGATTAGAGCAGACATAAATGAAATAGAAAACAAAAAATGTTTGAGAATTTTTTTTTAAGAAAATGAAAGTTGGTTCTTTGAAAAGAACAATAAAATTAATAAACCTCTGGCTAGACTGACAAATAAAATAGAGAGGGGATACAAATAATGAAAATCAGAAATGAAAAAGGGGACATTACTACTGACCCCACTGAAATAAAAAGGACTATAAAGGGATACTATGAACAACTGTATGCCAATAACTTATCCATTAATAAATGGATAAATTCTTAGAAATACAAACTTACCTGCATTGATTCAAAAATAAATATAAGATCTCAACAAACCAAAAACTAGTAAAGAGATTGAATCAGTATTCAATAACCCCTGAACAAAGAATAATCCAGGAACAGATGACTTCACAGGAGAATTCTACTACATAGTCAAAGAAGATTGAACTCCATTTCTACTCAAACTCTTCTAAAAAATTGAAGAGGAGGGAAACTCTCTAATTTATTTTACAAGGCCAACAATATTTTACAATATTCTCATTCCAAAGTAAGACAAATATATTATAAGAAAAAAAATGCAGACCAATATCTCTTATGAATATAGATGCTAAATTATTCAACAAAATACTAGCCAACTAAATCCAACAGCATTTTAAAGAACTATATACCGTGATCAAGTGGGATTTATGCCTGGTGTGCAAGTTTGGTTTAACATAAGAAAATCAATTAATGTAATATACCATATTAACACAATGAAGGGAAAAAACAAAAGATTATTTCAATTGAAGTAGAAAAGGCATCTGAAAAAATCCAGCACCACTTCTTGATAAAAACACTTAGAACACTAATAATAGAAGGAAACATCCTCAACATGATAATTCCACAACTAACATCTACTTAATGGTGAAAGACTTAAAACTTGCCCTCTAAGATCAAGAACAAGACAAAGATGTTCATTGTCACCACAGTTACTCAACATTTTTCTGGAAGTTCTTGCCAGAGCAATCAAGAAAGAAAAATAAATGAATGGCATCCAAATTAGAAAGGAAGAAGTAAAACTTTCTCCATTTGCAGATGACATGATCCTATATACAGAAAATCTTGAAAAATGCACAAAAAAACTCATAGAGCTAATAAATGAATTCAGTAAAGAGGCAGGGTATAAGCTCAACACCCAAAAATCAATAAACACAAGCAATGAACAATCAGAAGAAGAAATCAAGGAAAAAGTACCTTAATTTTAACAACTAAAAGAATGAAATATCTAGGAAAGAAATCTAACCAAGGATGTAAAGGACGTGTATAAAACAAACAAACAAACAAAAAAACTATTACTAAACAATTAAAGAAGACCTAAATAATAAAAGGACATGCCATGTTCATGGACTGGAAATCTAAATATCATTATGATGTTGATCCTACCCAAAGCAATTTATATATTCAATGCAATCCCATTCAAAATTCCAACAACCTTCTTTGCAAAAATGTGGAAAAATCAATCAACAAAATTTATTTATATGGAAAGGCTAATGCTTAAGCCATTTTTGAAAAGGAAGAATGAAGTTCACATTCTTTCGTGCCTCCAGATCCTAAAACTTATTACAAATCCACAGTAATCAAAACATCAGGGTTCTGGCATACCAGATATATAGACAAATGGAATCAAACTGAGAGCTCAGAAAGCCAACCTCACATTTATGGCCAATTGCTTTTTGATGACTGGGCAAAGACCATAGAATTGGGAAAGAGAATCTCCTTAACAAATCATGCTGAGAGAACTGGATATCCATATGCAAAAAAAAAAGAAAAGAAAAGAAACTCTTTTCTCTTACCTTATCCAAAAATCAACTCAAAATGAATCAAAGGCCTAATTATAAGAGCCAGAACTATGAAACTCCTAGAAGAAAACTTAGGAAATATCTTCAGGACCTTGTGTTAAGCTATGGTTTCTTAGACATTATACCCAAAGTACAAACAACAAAAGGAAAAAATAAATAAATATAACCAAATCAAAATTAAAAACTTTTGTGCCACAAAAGAGTTCATCATGAAAGTAAAATGGCAACCTACACAATGGATAAAAATATTTAGAAGCCTCATATCTGATAAAGGATTAAGTATTAATATCCAGAATTTATAAAGGAATCCTTCAATCTAACAAAATCACAAGCAACCCAAACTACAAATGTGCAAAAGTCTTTAATGGACAGCTCTCCAAGAAGAAATACAAATGGACAGAAAGGATATGAAAAGATGCTCAACATCATTCGCCATCAGGGAAATGCAAATCAAAAGTACAATGAGGTAGCTTTTCACAACCACAAGAATGGCTACTATTAAAAATTGTAACATTACTAGTGTTGGAGAGGACGTGGAAAATAAGAACACTCATTCTTTGCTGGTGGCAATGTAAAATGCTGCAGTCCCTGTGGAAGACAGATTGGCAGTACCTCAGAAAGATAAGAAATATCATAGACCTGGCAATCCCATACACCCCAAAGAATTGAAAATAGGGACTCCAACAGATCTTTGTACACTGATGTTCATAGCAGTATTATTCACAATTGCCCAAAGATGGAAGTAACCCAACTGTCCATCAACTGATGAATGGATAAATAAAATATGCTATATACATAAATGGAATATTGTTCAGCCATAAAAAGGAATGAAGTCCTGATACATGTGGCAAGATACATGATACAAGATATCATGTTGAGTGAAATAAGCCAGACACAAAAGGACAAATGTTGTATGATCTCACTGATTTGAAATAATTAGAATAAGGAAATTCATAGAGTAGGAATATGGAATGGATAGTTAAGGCTTTAAATGTACAGGGTTCGATTTGGAATGATGGGAATGTATTGGTAATGTATGGTGGTGATGGTAGCACAATATTATGAATATGAATGTAATTAACAGTACAGAATGTAATACATATCTGAATGTGATTAAAAAGGGAAATGTTAGATTATATATATGGTAACAGAATAAAAAGTCCATGGAACTACACTGCAGAAATGTCAACCTTAAGTTACTAGTAAAATTATTAAAATGTGCTATTATCTATATTAGCAAATATATCACACTAATGCAAGGTTTTAATAACAGGATAGCATATGGGAATCCTGTATTTTATGCATGATTGTTCTGTAAATCCACAACTTCTCTAAAAAAGGGAAAAAAAAATTTTTAAGAAAAAAAAATGCTCTACTTCATCAAGATAAATAAAAAAATATAAAACAAACAAGTCAATAATATAGTTTAAAGTCATTAAAATAAATAAAATGGAATTCTGTAATGATGGATGTAGGTTCCCAGGATTAGGCCTGGGCTTGCATATCCTGCACCTCTGATAGCTGAGGCCCTACAAAGCACACCATGGCTCTCAAATAATCCCACTGCAGATCAGCAAGCCTGCAGTTCTCCAAGAAGAGAATGCAGTTTTCCAGGAAGAGGATGAGATGCCAGTTGTTTTTCCTCTCTTGAAGTATCTAGGAGCCCTACCCACCACCCCACCCTCACGCACATACACTTAATTCGGTGAAGTAAAAGAAGCATTCCCTTTGCCTTAACTCTTGGCAAAAGACGTGTTGCAAAGGCTTTTGTAAGTCCCTCCCTCCCTCTGGTTTATATTCTTGTTTTGTAGAATGGAAAGGAAGACGGGAACTTGGGGTGGTGGTTGGAAATAGCAGGGCTCATTCTTGAGAGAGGTTTGTGGCCCCATTTATGGATGGCTCTCTTTATAATGTGAGATTCTTAATGCCTCTTTGTCCCCCAGCTTCGGGGGCCTAGCCATCAATTCTGAGGAACAAGAAAAGTTCCACTCAATATCCTATGACAAAAACTTTCCTCAAATTCGTATTGGTGCTCCTGAAACACAGTGCAGTCTTCTGTGTTCTCCACAAAAACACTGGCTTCTCTTATTAAAATGAAATATACAACCCTCTGAAATTTTGTGATAGAAGAAGTTGGGAAGAACTTTTTCTCTTTCAAATTAATCTTTCTTTTGGGAACCAATGTGGTGGCAGCAGTGGGAGCGATGACCAGAAAACTGCTTGGGACAAAGTGACAGTCAGAGGGAGAAAGCTCTCTATTGCTAAGAGAAAAGATATGTCCAGATTTCATTTCTTTTACGATTTTGGAGGCATTTAGATTTTTATACTTGAGTAATTTTTCCATTCTTTGAAAATTTCCTGTTCATCTTAACTTTGATTTGGACTTCATTGGTAAGAAATATTTACTGAGCATTTTTGAAACACAACATTTACTTTTTCTCATTTACTAATAAGATGTTTTGAAACAGTCAGAGTTACTATTAACAGAATTTTTGTGTGCTTTTGTCTAGTTGAAAATGTAGCAATCCAGGCTCTTTCTAAAAATTGATAAAGGTTTTCCCACTCTTAGTACATTCTGCATAGTCAAATAATTTTCAGAAACAATTGTATGTTCTACCCCCATATCACAGATTCTCAACACGCATAGTCATGGCATTGAAAAATATTATAGTTAAGAATCTAAAATATGTTAGGCAGAAAGGCAATTTTTTCTGTGAAATAATTTTTTAACATTCAAAAACTATTTTGAATATCTTATTAAAACCACTTTTAGCAGAGCTGGTGTACCTGAGTGGTTGAGCACCTGCTTCACATGTATGAGGTCCTGGGTTCAATCCACAGTACCCCAAAAAGAAACAAAAGCAAAAAGCAAAAACAAAAACAAAAACCACTTTTAACAGCTTACTAACATGAAACAGCTTAGGAAACACTGCCACAATCTGTGCTCGGTCTATAGAATGAATTCAAGCTATTTCATATTTGAAAAGATAGAAAAGCCAATGTTTACTGAATATACTCGCATAGTTTTCTAGAAAAAAAAACTGGCATCTAAGATTTTATGTTCCTGTTTTCATTGAGGTAATTACATAAGTCTGTATAAACACATTGTTTTATATATTATATCTTCTAACTTTTGTAGGCTACAGCTATTCTTTTAAAACTTTTGGTTTTGCTTAGCTGTCATGTAATAGGAAAAATCTGTTCTTCAAAATATCGGCCGCTTTTTGGGAGAGAAGGGTTGATCAGTAACACAAAAAACAGTCTTTTCTATAATATATATTTCCATGGTGACTGTATCTATTATAGTAGGAGTTGTTAAAATGATTTAAACCATCTTTTAAAAAGACTGACTACTTCTTTAGAAGAGTTACTTGACCATAGTTTACCATTGAAAAATGTACTCATGCTTCAAAAAATGTTGAGTATAATTATAATATTGAAATCAGCTGCAGTTGATTCTCATTATCTATGACAGTCCTATTCTATAAAGTCACTGCAAATGCTGAATTAGTGAAGACTGAACATGTCTCCTAGAGGAAATACAGGGTTAGGTTCAAGCAGACATCTGGTCACAACATTTTCATCAATACATACATACATTTTATGTGTGTTTTGGTTTAAAGACACCTTATTCAATATGTATTGTTAATTCCATAACACTGATCTCATGGTCAACAGTGTTATAACTCATACCCAATGAAGTGTATCTAGCACAAGTCTGTTTCCTATAAGGCACAACAGTGCCTTCATTTGCTTAGAAATACTAGATGTGATTCCAGCACTACAGTTGGGAATCATTTTAAACAATGATATTATCTGCAAATAGCATAAAAATATTAAAAAATGTACATTAAATAAACTGAGGAAAGACTCTTGCTTTTAGTATGAGAACTGAAAGAAGGTGGCAGAACGTCACCTTGTTTTACCTCAGTTAGAAATGTGCATGTTGAATGACACAAATTTTTGCTATTCTGTGGGCTTGTCCCCAAATACAAAAGCACAAGTACTGATTTTGAAGTTATAAATAAATTTGCAAATATAGAATCTGTGAATAATGATGATCATTTGCTTATGTATTTTATCCATATATAACCTAGATTATAACAAAGATAATAATTTATAAAAATACTATAGCATGTTGAAAATTGTCCACATGTAGCAATTAAATATTTTTAAATAAAATTGTGACAGCCTTTGACTGAATAACAAGTTGAGAAAAAAAAAAATATATATATATATATGGTATTTGTTCATCAAGCTGTTTGCTATCATATTATAAAATAGAGTCCTTATCTCTATAGGCTCCATAGCATGAGTGTATGGTGACGCATGTCTATGGATTTATTAGAGTATAGTGATGATTCATGTTGATCAAGCGCCCATAACTTACCCATAACTTGACTTAGCTTGACCAAACTTTAGTTGGCTTTTCTCCTCCACACAGACACCTTAATTTTGGCTCACCTCCCAACTTAAGCAAGCACTAAGAGGTAGAACATCACCACCCCAACCTTAACAGCTTATTCTGAGAATCCAAAATTGGCAGACCACAGAGAGAAACATTTCCTGTGACACTAACCCAATCATACTGTCTGCTCACCCCCACCACTTGCCAGCCTTTCTCACAGAGTTCCCGTCAGCCCTGCTTACTCCTACCTATAAAAGAAAAGCCTTTTTCGGTTAGATTTTCAGATGCCTCCAGACCCTGAGTTTGGAGTATTCTCCCTATTGCAATAGTCTTTTCAAATGAAGTCTCTTCTTAAGTCTTGATTTGTTTTTATTTCACAAGTCATATATACATATATAATGCAAGTACGACTATATTTGACACGGGTTTATTAAGTGATTTGTACATGTCTCATGCTGTTAAATGAACTGTGATACAAGAATGTCACCAAGTAATTTATAAAGTATACTCTCAAGATTTGCTTCAATGGTAGTAAAAATGGAATATAATTATGTGAGAAAATAAGGAACCCAGAATATTAAGGAAGAGAGTAGTTGTTCTTGTCCAGAGTGGTTCATAGTGGAAGAGTTTGGTCTTGTGGTCTGCCTTCAGGGAATGGGAGAATTTGGCTAGACTGAAGGAGAAATGGGATAGTGAGTTGAATCAGGGACAACAACCTGAAATAAAGTCTGAGAAGAAAAGTAAACAATATAGAGATCTTTATGAGAGAAATAAAGGAAAATAGCATCCACCATATTTAGTAGTAGATTTATGCCTCCCCTTGCTTCTTATATATTTAACATTTATTATATACTTGGCACTTGAACGGATTCAAGACCAGATGATATTTATTTTGGATTTGACCTAAAACATTCTCTCGTCTCATGTTATTTCACTGAACTGGTTAAGATTACAATCTCAAAATGGGCAATTTTTATTTGTAACCCTAACTTCAATAAACATCTCAAAAATTGTTAAAAGGTTTTAATATGGAAAAGGAGAAAGGGAGATATGAAACTGGGAAAATGTGAGACTAAAGAGTAAACCTATTGCCTTGGTAGGAGCATATAATATATTCCAAGTATTTCACCATCATTTGATGTCTCTGCAGACATATTCAATAGATAAAGAAGATCAACCAAGATGCCATCCCCCCAGTACTGACTCAATTTCTTGTTAGATTCTGGCTTATATTCCTGAAAGTAGGAACTGGTGATAAGATAAAGATAGATGGAAATGACTGTGAAGTGTGAGGAAGTGTGAGACGGAGACAATCAGAAATAGGTGGAGATGGCTTGGGAGAGGGAGTGAGGAGGCAAGGGTTTTTTTCTAATTGCCTCTATTCCTATAAGTTTTGAGTTCCTTTTTATTATAATTATTAATAATTGGTCTTTCTCTTAATGGTGTCTTTTTTTTTTTTTTTTTACATGCATGGTTAGTGTTTTATTTTTTAAAGAATGGTTCTAACACATCACACTAAGTCAGGCTGAAAGGTAAAGTTTAGTTTTATAAGGATAAGTTATAACACATGTAGTAACTGCTCATGATACAAAATTTTTATCTTAGAGTTTATACACCTAGTTGGCAGTAGCACCGGGTTTTTCAAATAGACAAGTCATCATTTTTCTCTTGTCTGCATAGATTTCTTCTCATTAGCTGCCTTCTGCTTTTGTTGCATGATCTCAGAATCCCTCTGCTTTCTCTGAGAGGTAGTCAAGCTATCTTCTTTTCTTTTTCCCTTGCTAATTTCCTGGGTTTTCTTCATGTTTTTCTGGCGGGCAAGTTCTCTCTGATTTCCACGGGCCATGCCAATCACCGGACAGAGCCTGCAAGAGAGCGACTCGGGAAAGCAACGGCTCGGTCGCACGCACAGCCGCAGTCCTCAAGCGTCGATCTGCAAGACAGAGCCCGCGCGGGCCCTTTGCCGGGCTTAATGGTGTCTTAAATGAATTCGTGTTCCTTGAAATTAAAAAAAAGTCTCATTACACACTTAGATGACTTAGTCCAACCTATTAGAGTGTTGCAATTAAAAAATATATATATATATGTATGTATATGTATATATATGAAGCCGAGCAAGAAAAGAAAAAATAGAAACATTAACTTTTTTTTTTGCATCAAATAAGTTCAACATGAAAACAAAAAGAATCTATAGGATGGGAGAAAATATTTGGAAACCACATGTCCAATAAGGATTGACTAACCCAAATATATATATTAAGAACTACAAGTCAACAACAACAACAAAAAAACAAACACTGAATTTTAAAAATGGGCAAAAGAATTGTATAGACTTTTCTCCAAAAAAGATATACAATGGTCAAAAAAACACATGAAAACATGCTCAAGATCATCAGCCATTAGGGAAAACAAAACCACAATGAGATTCCATGCACATCCACTATAATGGTTAGTATTTAAAAAAAGAAAAAAAGAAAAAAAAGAATAAGTGTTGGGTGGATGTAGAAAAATAAATGTAACCTCTGCTGGTGGCAATGTAAAATGATGTAACCTCTGTGGAAAACATTCTGGTGGTTCCTCAGAAAGTTAAGTATAGAATTACCATATGACCTGGTAACCCTACCTCTAGGTATATACCCAAAAGAATTGAAAGCAGGGACTCGAACAGATAGTTCCCCAGGGATGTTCACAGTTGCCAAAAGATGGAATCAACTCAAATGTCTAGCAACCAAATAATGGATCCACAAAGTGTGATATATCCAGACAATGGAATATTATTAGACCATAAAAAGGAATGATGTCCTAATACATGGACAACATAGACAAACCCTGAAGACATCACGTTGACTGAAATTAGCCAGACACAAAAGAATAAATATTGTATGAACTCACTGATATGAATTCATTAGTATAAGCAAATCCTTAGAGTCAGATATTAGAATATAAGTTATCAGGGGCTGGGTGTGGGATGGGATAGTAGGGAATGGGAAGTGAAGACTTAAAATGTACAGAGTTCCTATTTGAAATGATGGATATATTTTGATAATGGATGATGGTGATGGTAGCACAAAATTGCGATTGTAATTAACAACATTGAACTGTATATTTGAATGTGGTTAAAAGGGGGAGTTTTAGGTTGTATGTATCTTAACAGAATAAAATTTTTAAAAAATAGCATAGGACTCTAAAACATGAATAGTGAACCATAATGTAAACTATAGACTATAGTTAATAGCATAATTGTAATAATATTGTTTCATCAATTATTGCAAATTTACTGCACTATTGAAAATGTTAATAAGGAAAACTGCTTTCATGGGAGAGTATATGGGAACCCAGTGTTTTCGGCATGAGTTTTTTGTAAACCTACAACTTCTCTAAAAAAAAAAAAAATTAAAAGTCAGATAGATATGTTTAGTGTTGATATAGAAATGGGGATCCAATAAAAGTTGTTTAATATTAAAAACAATAGGTGAGGTATTCTTCGACCTTTGTTATTATGGGCACCCTAGGTTATTTATAGATCAAAGAAAATGTAAGGAGAAGGGAACATTTCTATCCTAAGTAAATATAAGCAGCTTTTTATCCACCTGATTCCTAGGATGACTTCTAGATTCTCTGTAAGAGGTAAAGGTCACTGTCCCACTCTCTTACTTTAGCTCTATTTTTTAAAGTGGTAAATTCCAGTACATGATCAACCAATGCACATGACATCACCCATTCAGTGAATCAGGGTCCTTTGTGGTCACTCACAAGCTTAACTGGATTTGACTCTTTTCCAGAATGGATGAAGGGATGTGATTTACAAAGGCAAAATAATTAAATTAGATAGTAAAAGAGGAAAAGTTGAAATACATTTGTTAGATTTTGTGTTTGGTATCTCTTCTGTCATACCTGTTGACACCAGTTGTACAAAAATAGTTTCGCTTGTCTAGTTGTTTATAAATCTGAATCACAGAAATCAATCAGTCAGTCCCTTGAGACAATGACTAAGGAAATAATGAGTGATCCACGCAAACTGCATTTTGGGAACTCCTCAGTCCTGATAAATTGGAGTGTAAACTCTGGTTGGCTTCATTTGTAAATAGTGATAAAAAAAACGCAGGACTCTTTAAAGTGATTATTGTTCTATACCTAATATTTTATGCATTGTACACATTGGTGTAGGAAATTAGAGTCTTTGGGATTCTGGTTTTGAAATAAAATCTGCTTAGGTGTCATTTCTGTAACCATTCTCATTGGGACGCTAATTGAGTGTTTCTGAGCAGTCACCTCAATAATGAACTAGGATTTAAATCTGGGCTCATCTATTATTACAAATATTGTTGAGTAGGCCTATTCTATTGGCTCTTCAGACACAAAGTCATTATTTAAAACAACTAAATCAAGCTGTGACAACATGTTACACTGATTTCCTAAAAATCAAATTCTGATGTAAACTTAATTATATATGCATAGGATCTATTTTTAATTTTTTTCTCTCAGCTCTTCTTTTAAGGATGACTAACATTTCTCTAAACCAGCCTCTATCTATTTTTCTTGTTCACTTCTGCATGTGTTTAAATAAACATTCCTTGAAGAGGGCAACAATCGCTTTGGTCGTAATGGGAAACTTGTATGAGCAGGGCGGCAGGGTTAACACACTCAATCCATTTGTTGACCTAGTGTTTCTTCCTAGTATGCCAGGATTTTCCATCTTAAATTGGAATCATACAAGGTTGATGCTTTGTTTTCTCTCTCTCTCTCTCTCTTTCTTTCTTTGATTTTTTTTGTTGTTTGTTTGTTTTGTTTTGTTTTGTTTTGTTTTCATCACATTAAAAAGACTTTCATGAGCTGGAATCAATCCATTCCTCTACTTCTCCCCAAAAAGGGAGAGTTTATTTATTGGACTCTTGAAGATGCTTAAAATTCTTAATGGGAAGCTCTTGTTCAGTGATTATCAACCCTAGCTGCTTATTAGCAGCACTTGGAAGGCTTTTTTAAAATTAAAAAAAAAAAAAAAAAAAACACGCCAAACTCCATACCAACTAAATTAGAATCGGTAGGGGCTGGTACGCTTTAAGAGCCTCCCGAGCAGTTATGAAGTGCAGTCCAGTAAGAAGCACTGGTGAGTTTGCAGGGATGTGATCTGTAGGATCCCCTAACCAGGAAAACAAATGGACTCTAATTTACTTCCTCCTTTTACTTCAAAACAGTTGTAACTATGCTATGGGATCAAAAGGATTGTGAGCCACAGGGGCTTCTGAGGTCTGATGATCCCACAACTCTTTGAAGTCAGGGAATCCCTAAGGCAGAGAAGTAGTCCAGTAGGGAATCAAGGCCAGGATTTGCCAGAAAAGAATCGCCTTCCATCTCCCTACACAAGTGTTTCTGAGGTGAAAAGATAAACCCCTCCACTCAAATCTCGCTATTGGTTCTATTGAAATTTGTCCTGTTAGATAAATGAATACTTTCTCCATGGAAATTTAACATAATTGTTGTTAACATAATTTTATGACTATGTCATTGAAGATTTCTCTAAGGTAGTGTGACAAAATTTTTTTAAAATTAAGTGCTTGATAACAGAAAATAGGGAAAGATAAAGTCATTGTTAAAATTATTCCATAGGTATCCTCCTCTGAGTTCTTTAGGGCATATTTTAATTTTAATATTGATTAAAAATAGAAAAAATGCAAATTCTACTTTCTAATCTCCTATTGCATTGTGTGTCCAAGAAAGAAAAAGCAATTACTGTGGGGTTTAGAGATTCCAAATTTCCCAGGATTAAATGTCAGAATTGACCCCAGTTGTTCTGCTCTTTCTTTTATGTACCTTTCTAGGAACATGCAACCCCACAGTTTGGCTTTAACGCATTTTCATGACTCTAATAAGTCAGATTCTAAATATTAATATGTCAGAACTACTAGATGAAAGGGGAACTGATCATATTGCATTTCCAGGAAGTGGCAAACAATTTTTTACCATACAATTAAATAAATAAATATATATGTGCAAATTTGCTGATTAGGCTAATTCTAATACTTACATATATCTTAGCAATTTCTATCAGCAGCCATTCCTCAGCAATAATTAACTGTCTTCATAATAACATGCGAGAAGTTAAATAGTTATCAGAATTTGGGAAAATTTTGCCAAGTTGATTTGGATTAGAAATGAAGTCTTGACACAGTTTTGAGTATTACACAAGCCAAATTTGAGTATTACAATTTATTCTATGTCTATACATTATCGCTGTGTGCTTTTTTTCAGGGCCAGGGATTGAACCCAGGACCTTGTGTGTGGGAAGCCAGCGCTCAACCACTGAGCCACATTGGCTCCCCTGAGTTGCTTTTTTCATTTGTTTTTGTTTTTAGGAGGTACCAGGACCCGACCCCGGTGGGAAGCAGGCACTCAACCACTTGAGCACATCCACTCCCTTGTATGCTTTTTAAAAAGCCACCATTTTTAAAGACTGAAATAACATTTTAAATATTAACAGACTGTAATGGTTTTTCCTGGATATATGGAGCTTCATATGTGCCCAAAAGCTGTTTATTAGATATATACATTCTGACATAAGAAGGATGTCTCCTGGAGACCAGGAGGGAAAGCACATGTTCACAAAACAAGTAAATATAAAGTGTATATAAATAAAAACATGATTTTGATATGCAATAATAAAATAGAAAGTTATTTGTATTCTGCATACTTACCATAATGATCTATTCTAGCAAAATAATGTATTGTTTGTTTATTTTTTGCTGTTTCTGCCGTACCAAGTTTAATGGGTTAATTGTACCCTCAAAAGTTCTTATGCTGAAAAGAAGTTGTTAAAATGAATGTTTTTATGCCTATTCAGCTATTAGAACCATGTCTGAAGTAGAGTTGTACTTTTATAAACTTTTAGCAAACTTGAAAACTTATTTGAGATTTTGGTTGAATAGCTATATTTGATGAATACTTAGAAATTAGAGCAGGCACATGATTTGCTCAATGCGTTAAACAGAAAAGTTCTGCTTGGCAGGTAGGATTAAAGATATGCCTTTTTCTGGCACGAGTCCCCTTATGCAAACTGGATGATTTTACCTGTGATCTCCTGGATATTTGAGAAAACACCCATGGAGATCATTATCTGGTGACACGAAAGTACATACGGCAGACCATTTCAAACTTGAATCGTGTTATATGCAGATGCTGAGTAGGAAGTTGGTGTTGGGACCTAATATTGAGCATTTTAACAAGTTCCCAGGTGATGTTACACTGCTTGTTCATGGACCACACATCAAGTAGTGAAAGTATAGAGTCTTTACAGAGTTAAAGAGCACTGCTGCCTCCCCGGTAAACCTGCGTTCAAATACTAGCTCCACACATTACTATCTATGGAATCTTGGGTAAGCTGTTTGCTCTCTCTGAACCTAGATTCTTTACTTCAGATAAGAGTGGTAATTTGTACAGCTCAGGTATTGATTTGATACTCAATTGAGATGATAATTGAAATAAAAAACACAGAGACTGAAATACAGGTGGTTTTTAATAAATGCTAAAATTCTTCCATTGCTTTGAAAACAATTTTTCTATCAAGAGAAGATATCAGAAAAAATTACCATCTTATAATTTCCCCTTTTTTTCTTGGAGAATTTACTTATATATGTGTTTATTTTTTCCCATAATAATATATGGGAAGGAATTACATTTTCTAAGTGCTAGCCAAGTTCTATTTAAGTTTATTAACATACTATTAACATAAATCATCAACAGACAGGGGGCCTTCCTCAGATTTTATTGGTGTCAGTCAGAGTGTATTACCAAGATAACTTTCTTTTTCACTAAATTTTGTGGCAATTTGCCCAATACTTGTTATGGTGCTTGATTACTTTTCACATGCCTTAATGACAAAATTTTATTTTTTCCTTTCAGATGTGTTTTTCTCATGATAAAATGTCCCTCTAAAATTGAAGGCAAATTTTGTTTTAATGTGGAAATATATTCCAGCCTGAGAATGAATCAATGCCACATTATTTTCCACGGAATAGAAAACACAATGTCATTAAGCTTTTGTATGTTTTCACAGATGTTATTCTCCTTTTGGCTGGAAGTGAACTATGAAGACCATATTTTCCAGCTATATGTACAGCTTGAAACTAGAAATCAGTGAGAATATTGAGGCTACTGAAATTTTCACCTGCCTAGATTTTTATTTTAAGTAAAATAAAGCAAATATTTGGAACTTATCTATGTTTCATGGCCCTTCCTATTGACTTACTGACTGAACATTTATGGCAAAATGAATCTACTCTTTCTGCTCCCTGTCCCCAGAGGGTGGGACAAGGCAGAGGGGGAGAAATATTTCCCATCTTTTCCATCACTACTCTCTTTAGATAGTCAAAAGTTTTATCACTCACCTTCCTGTCCTTTCCTGATAATTCATACCCCTAACATCATCTTTTGAGCACCTAGCAAGTTCAACTCTTAATAAGCTAAGCTTTAAAAATATGTTTTACTACTTAGAATTTTTCCCTCAATAAAAAAAAGTATGGAAGTAAGTTTCTGTTTTCCTCCAATTATTTAAATGTAAGCACATGATATTGGTCTCCTGGAGAAAAATACAAAATAAACAAAACAGCGAGAATGTGTAGTCCTGCGAAGGTAACCTTGCCTTAGACCATCTTTTCTAAATTTGTACATTAGTCTGTAAGAAGCTTGGATGTTTCACATTTTAATATAACTTTGTCTCAGAGCATTTCTGTATCTTTTCTATCTTTGGGTGGTATCTATGGCCAATGATAGAAATGAAAAAAAAAAAAAAAAGGAGAGACTCTAAAAATAGGAGTGTGATACGGTGAAGTATGGTGCAGTGGGAAGCAAAAAGACTGAGCCAGAACAAGGGCGACCGACTGCCTTATTCTCCCTGTACCTGAGACCATGGTACTCTCTGTACTCTCTGTACTCACCCCAGGACAGTCCTGGGTAAGCTGGGACAGTTGGTCACCCTAACTACTAGACAACCCTGGGTTCAAACACTACTCCACCTTTTACTAGCCCAGAGGCCTTTTGGCAAATCATCTGGGAAACTTAGCTGTCTCAACTATAAGGAGGATAATAATAACCACCACTGATGATTGCAAAGATTAGAGATAATAAACGCAGAGAGTATGTCATAGGCTCAGGGGTTCAGGAACCACTTGATAATAGCTAAAATGTACTGAGCTCTCAGGATGTATCAGAGGCCACATAAAGCATTTCCTTTGTATTCTTCATTAATCCTCCCAAAAATCCAGTGGTGTGCGTAGTCTTATTATCATCTCCCCTTTACAGGAGATGAAACCCTGACATGAAAAGGTAGGGATTTTGCAGAGTGATTGGCAGAGTTCTGCTTTAAGCGATCTGCCTCCATGCCCTTAACCATTGTGCCGCCTGGCACAATACACGACACTTGTTCTCATCATTACCTTCAGACAAAAATTACAAGGTTGGTCTTGTTCTCCTCATCTCCTCACTTTCTCCTCATGCATAACAGTGACCCCAAAACACTGAAAGAATGAAGGTGTGCTGTTAATTTGACCTCTGAGAACTTGGAACAGCTGTCCCTTGGGGTCATGTTGAAAGCTACACAGATTCTTTCATATCTTCCACAACTGGAGCTGAAGTTTGGGTTAACAGATTCCCAATGAGAATGCAAATATGTGCCCTTTGACATACAAAGGGCAATTATCCCATTTACCTACTTTTATTTTTAAAATAGACTATTGCTTTCACTTGTTTAGACTGCCTTGTACTGTGCAGAGTATGGGTTGCTCGGTAGTGATTTATTTTTGGATTTCAAGAAACTAGACTTTCATTTCTATAACTATTTAAAAATAAAGCCATTGCAATGTTTTCAGTCATGTTACTTTAAAGCAGTAAGCTTGGGAGTTAGGGACTAGATGCTTTTTCAAAACCTTCATAATCCTTTTCAGTGACTCTTTCATCTGGGCCCTTGCTCATATTAGTTGCATCTTCAATTTATTTTGTGGTCTGAACACAAACCACTGAAGACAGCCTGTGGCCATTTTCTGCCGAACTACACAGGACAATCTATTAAATAGTATTCTGTTATTTTTAAAAGTCCAAGACTCATAATTTTCTTGGCATTTTTTCACACAGTTAATATTGCCAGGACTCCAGGCATTGTTGGGTGTAAGTTGCTGTGATACTTTACACCAAACTCTTTGCCTTTTCCATCAGTGGCCAACTTTTAATCTACTCCCTTATGCTGATGTAGATATTCTCTTTGTTTCCCTACTGACAGAAGTGGGAAGCTTTCAGAGCCCAAAATAAGAATCCAAGCAAATAACTTGCATCGCATATTTCAGTTGAATTACCCTATGAATATTTTAAAAAAGCATTACTTTTAACACACCACCTTAATTTAGGGAGGTCATCTCACTTAAAAACAAAAAGTTGGAGAAACCCATATGACCTTTCAATGAGGAATGTCTTTTTTCCCTGATTCCACAGTCGCCACATCTTTCACCATCTTTTCAGGACCCATTATAACCCCTGGTCATTATCACAGTACCTTCATTCTTCCTCTGTCCATGGCTCCCTCCTCTGATTGCTCATAGTTTTGCTTGTTGTTTGCACTCATTGTATGCTCATTGCCCTTGTTCATTCCCTGCTCATTGTTCCCCACTCACTGTCTGCTCATTGTCTGTTTGTACTTCCTGTCTTTAGGAGGCACTGGGAACTGAACCTGGGACCTCCCATGTGGGAGGCGGGCACTCAATTGCTAGAGCACATTCCCTCCCTGTTCATTTCTTTTTTTACTTGTTGTCTGCTTCTTGTTTTGCTCCTTGTCTGCTCACTGTTTTGCTTGTTGTCTGCTCATTGTTGGTTTGTTTTTTATTTTCTCGGTGTCTGCTTGTTGTTTGTCTTCTTTGGGAGGCACTGGGAACCAAACCTGAGACCTCTGCTGTGGTAGGTGAACACTCAACTGCTTGAGCCACATCTGCTCCCAGTATATTCATTTTTAAAAAGTTTAATTCTATCAATAGAGATAGGCTTGAACTCCAAATATCTGCCAGATGCCCCCTATTGATTTTGCAATTTCTCCTAGGTTAATACAAAATTAAAGAGATTAGTTTGGCTTTTTAGAGTAATATGTTTGGTTGACACAAACTTTCTTCTCTCTTGTAGTCAATGACAAGGGGAATGCCGGATGTTGTTGAATTCATATTTTAGACAATCACTTGTCCTTTATTGTGTATATATTCAATGATAATGATAAAGAAACAAAACTAAACACAAAAAACCAAGGCGAACAAGCCACACAACAAAAAACTCACATTATTTTTCATAGACCTTGAAAAATATGCTCTAATGACTCACTATCTCTAAGCCACATGTTTGATTATTTTCCTATTTGGACAGGAGCAAAAAAAGGGATCCAAGGAACCAATACTGGTATATTAAATTATGTCCTCTAAAGTATATATACTTTAATTTTAGACAATTCTTTCATGCACTAATTCATACACTACTGATGATTAATTATTATGATAATATAATTTCCCCCTAACATATTATTATGAAAATTTCTGACATATCAAAAGTTGGAAGAATTGCACAGTGAACATTCATGTACATACCACTTAGATTTCACAATTAACATTTTGCTATCTCTGTTTTATCCCATAGCTATCTCTCTGTTTTATCTCATACCTATCCATCTATTCCTTCCTCTCTCCATAAATCCATCCTTTATAAGCACAATTTTAACAAGTTCAATTATCTAATTTTCTATGCATAGACATTTGGAAGCAATGAACTAAGATGGATTTGTGCAAGTATAAAGTAAATAGAGGCTTGATAAATCCTGGTACACTGACAAACTTAAGATTTGATGTGGATTGCAGATGGTCACTCATTGAAGCGATAGGTGCAAAGTAGAAGCAAGAGTGCATCATCTTAATAGTTGCGGGCCATTAGGTAAAAGCTAGGGATAGTAAATCCATGTTATATTTGCTACAAATCTCCATCCTGTTCACATAGAAGGCATTGCTAACAAGTCTCTGATATCTTTCTGAAGCCTAGATATGGTTGCAGAATCCTTCTCAACACACTACTCCAGGCACGAACTACCAACAGATCACAGTGGACAGCAGGTTGAAATTTATTTGCTATCCCTAGAAGAGCAGAAACCCTCTCTGCATACTTCAAGATGTTTATTATTATAGCACCACATAATAGCTAACATAGATAACAGTAAGCCTGAACTATTAATAAAATATGAAATGAATAAGGATAGGATCCCTGGAAATCTCAGTCCCACCACTTCCCATTCAATTGTAGAAACAAACTCAGGTATTCTCTACTATCTGTGCTTAAAAAAAGAAAAGTGAAGCTTTGCATTAGAATTCCAATTATTGTGAGAAGTTTTCTACTGTCCCGATTAACTGTGAACAAGAGTAAGGAAGTTCTCAGGAGGAGGCCTTAGTCTAACACAGAGGACAAAGAGAAGAATCCAAGTTAATATGCAATTTTCAGAGGATTTTTGATTTTGTGATAGAAACTCTGGTGCATTGGATGTCTAGTGGCATGGTTAGGGTGTCAGAGATAGAAATGGTCTAGGGGCAAAGGTTCCTGTAAGAGTCTTGGACACGATATGAATAAGGAGAAGGATAGTTATAAATATGCACCACTTTTCTGAACCTTTGCTAGCATCAACATGATTTGACTTTTATCATATGATATATAATTCTGAAAGATCTTCATAAACAACACATTTCAATGAGCTTGAGTTTACATTTTTATAATTTCTTACTCTATTGACTTCACTCTACTAATGGTAGGGTGGTAGTTATGGAATAATCTGAGTAATAAATAATCTATTAAGACAGAAGATAGGGATTTTAATATAAAATTTTAAAGGGTTCCTGGGAAAATAAAAGTTAACTTTTCTTTTTAATAAAAGGAAACTCTAGAATATTAGTCGGAAACTTCATTTATCTGGAAGATTCCTGTAAGTGAACCAGGTCATTCTCCAGCCAAAAATTAAATGGGCAATACTTAATATATACACAGAGCAATACATTTTGTGAACACATTGACTCTTTGGATGAAGTGAAAATATTGCTTTCATTTCATCTTAATTTTAATGAAATAAATTGGTTTGCCTTTTGAGGCCTGCTGACAGCATTACAAGCACAATGCTAACAGGAGAAGGAAAAGGCAGCAGGCCAGCCCAGCCTGGTGGGTGTCTGACATTGTTTGTTTAGCTGGGCCACTGAAAATAAAGTTTTCCCTTTCTTCTCATTCTAAGACCTCTGAGGTCAGTAAGGAATATCCTGTTACCAAGTAGTATGCTATAATGAGAAGTTTACCTAGTGGGGTTCAGAAGGTCCATATGTTCTCAACTGTGCCCACAAATATTACTTGTTGTTCCCGTTTTGTTTATGGGGAAACAAAAAGCTTCACATCTTCAAGTTGACCCCTAGTCAGTAGGGGGTTTTTCGAGATAGTGTCACCCCTATGCATCCTGGGTGGTTTGTGAACCAGGAGTGGGGAGCACGAGTGCAAGGTAATATTCTGATGAAGCAGAAACACATCTCAGTATCAGCCAGAGAGGGACAGAGAACGGGCCCAGGTACTTTTAACCTCAACTGGAAGCAGAGATGCATGTGGTCTAGTGAAAATCAAGTCTCAAAGAATGGAGACATTTGCTGAGGTCTAAAATACAAGGTGGTTATTTCCCTTAGTGCTCCAAAACCCCAGCCTTTAAACTTCCTCAGATTTCCTGCCTGGCATAAATGGCTCTGATTGTCAGCAATATTTTAGATGAAATCCTTTTCAGCAGGCTGCTTTAGAAACTATTAATTGCATGTTCCCAGAACTATATTTTGGTTTTGGGAAAGTTTGAGGAGAGCTGACATGTGCTTTGCAGAATGGCAGAAATGAAACAGTTGTGAAGATATTAGCTTTATAATCTATTCATTAAATTAATTAAGGATATGGGGCCTGAAGTCTCTCTTCAGACCCCTGCCATGCCAGCAGGGATGCTGAAGTCTATTCTTCAGATGCCCTCCATTGGGAGAGCTTCCCAATATACTTTCTGCCTACAAAAAAAATAATAATAATTAAGGGTATGTATTTAGTAGATGTGATATATATATTTATATGTCTATATATAATGTTTATTTGTGATATGTGCCAGCATTTGTTAACCTGATATCAGATAGTTATTGTAAAGATTTTGTTAAGAGAAGTATGACTGTTTTTTTCCTGGTATCTAAAGCCAATTTGGTCAAGAAATTAGTGTTCTGTCCTTTCTAATTAGCTGATTCAGGGTGGAATAAAAGCTTAATTTTAATTTCAATGCAGCCATGCTAGAGTTTAAAAGTAGATACCACAAGGACAGTGCTACATAATGTCCTCAGTCTTCTGAGAAACTGTCCCAATAAAGTACACTGTGATGCCTATGAAGCATTCTGGAAACAGTTATCCACGGTACTCAATATGCTGACGATTGTGCTTAGGAAGCCCACATTTCAGAAAATTGGCAAAGCATTAGAGACTATTTGGCTGAGATGTTGTACAAAATTGCACTTGATGGAGAGGTTTAGTTTTAAAACTATAATTAGTTTCTTGACAGAAGAAATGACAGCATACATGCTTTGTCCTAATGATTTGCTCATCATTCATGCGTTCAATAATGAGTGAGGAGGCACATATATTTTTTCCTACACCTACAGAGATTTATACACATGTACACAAATACGTATACACACATATCTTACGGAACCCTGAAGGCCCATCCTTCCACCTCCCCACTCCCTCATCCCCCCCACACAAAAAGCATACAAAACTCATATTCTCCCAACAAAAGGTGCTTTATCTCTGCCAACAAAGAAGATGATTCATGCCATCTGGTGGGATCCTGCTCTCCTAGGCATCATGGCTTTGATTTCTACATTTGTATGCATCCCTGTGCAATGTTTCTCAAGCCATGTATCCTAATTCAGATATTAATTGCAGAGAGTTTTATGTTATGTTCTATTTTAATATGGTGTTGCTTTTATAGAAATCAGCGAGTTCTGGGAAATTTTAGCTGATCTGAGAATTTGGTATTTCAGGGATTCTCAGCTGTTTTTCTAGAACCTCATTGGCTTTGTGTCCATGCTCTGACCTTTGACAATGTCATCATGCAGGTGACTTTACCCTCTTGGGCTATTCCCCTTCTCTCCCTCCATGTACTTCTCCTCCCTTTCACACTTTGCCTCCTTCTCTGCATACTGCATATACAAAAGGAGAGCCATATACTTAGTTTCTAAATTATAAATTTGGCTTTCTTTAAACAATAAAATCAATATTATACAAAAATAATACCCACGAGCTCAAAACATAGTTGACTCATATACAACAGAACACCCTATTCTTGCAAAGTCTTATAATAAGAAAACATATTTGGGGTGTGTGTATGGGGGTGCGGATAGAGGAATGATTATGGCAGCAAAACCTTCTAATCTTTAAGTCTTTGTCTTTTTACTGATCTGCCAGTTCCCATGAGGACAGTGGCCATGTCTGCCTTGCTCACTTATGTCCCCAGCCCCTAGCAGAGAATGGCTTGTAGTCTATACTCAAAAACTGTGTTTTGAATGAATGTACAGGTGAACATATAACTGGAGGGTAGAGGTGAGAGAGAGACCAAGGCAGATGCACTGAGAATTTAATGCAACTGGCATGAGCCCAAGTGAGAGGCAGGTGTTGCTAGGAGTTAGAGAGTGTTTTGGTGGAGGAAAAAACAGAGGAAATTAAGAGAGTCTTTTCATATGAGCATTTCTGGTATATCGCCTACTTAGAAAGCCTCAGAATAGGTCCTGAATCTCCAAATTTGCAGTAATTTGTTAGGATAGCACTTCTCATTCTAAACAAATGTTTATTCTTGTACCGTTTTTTTTTTTTTTCCTATTCATAATTTAGATCCTATTTTGTAAAGGACTCTAGGATTTTGTAAAATTTAGGTTTTATAACAATATTTTTCTGGAGTCTCATTATTTTCTTTCCCTCCTTGCTTTCCCACCTTTGAAATTTTCTAACTCTATGCCAATTTAGTTTCCTCCATCTCCGTTTCCTGCTTTCCACCATCCCCTTTGAGCAAAAACTATGAGAAACTATCCTAACCATTCTTCTGTAGGCCTAATAATTTAGATTTTTAACACAGTCACAGCAATGTAAGTTGGAAAGTCTCTTTTACTATCACTATCAGACTTATGATGTAGTGAATATCATTTTTTTCTCTGTGTCATGAAAATCTTTACAAGTTATTGTTATTTCTCCCTTAGTGGGTCTTTGTGGACCTCGGGGTCCATTTCTCTTTCTGCTTAAAAGTCTAAAGGTCTAGATATTTTTAATCCCTTCCTCCTAGTTACTCCGATAGGAACATCTGACCTATGTGTGGCAAGTTGATGCTTGAAACAGAATTTTATTTTTTATTTTAAAGAAATGCCATAAATACATGGAGATAGTTGAGAAATTATTCCCAAGGACAAGTGCAGTGTCAAAGTCCAACATCATCAAAGGGGAGTATCCAGAGAGTACTTTGTCAGACTTGGAGTCCTAAACACACTGGCCCTTGGTGTAGCCTCTGCCACACCAACCCAAAGTCTATTCTCTCCTGGTTCTTCACAGTTATTCTCTCCTGGTTCTTCATGGTTTCCCCAGCCTCATTCTCCAAACATCCTATCATTTATGTAAACTACAAGATGTCCTCCTAACAAATTCATTTTCTACTTAAGTTTATAGGATTTCACTTCTTTGCATGCATCCAAGAATTGGACTAATAACTTTATTTTTTGACATCTTCTAGAACTTTTATCACAATCCCTTTCATTTTGTTTAAGAACAAAGTGAAGCTGTAAGAGGTTAAGTGAACTGACCCATTTTGCAGAACTTTCTCTGGAACTGATGATCAGTATTCCTCTTTCATTTAGACACACTTAAGAGCTAAATGAGTCTCTAACCATTGATGGTTTCTGTAACAAACAAGCTATTTTTTTACAACAGAATCAAGTTTATTGTGAATTTGGTATGAAGAGTCTTGCTTTTCTCATATTAGACAAATATTTTTAGTCATTCCTATAGTACTCAATGATACTCAATAGAGAATTTCATCACTGGAAACACTGAGGAGTAGCAACAATTAAATTTTGTTTCTAAAATCTGCTTTTGCAACATGTCTATATTTCTTACCCTCAGCACTTGATTGTCCTCCACTTTTTTGGACTTGAGAGACATTTTCTAAAATAGAATTGGCAAATTTGGGGAACTGATTAGATTTGGGATATGGAAACAAAGGAGTAGAAGACAACACTGGGTTCTCAAAATCGGGAGGATAGATGGATTATGAATCACACATACCTGCACACCTGCACACAAACACATACACACACACCACACCACACCACCACTGGCACCTTCACCAAAGCAAGGAGTGTGGAAGATCATTTAAGGATATTGTGTGTTAAGAGGGACAACTATCCCAACACTTAAATGATGGCGAGAGAAGAACAGTAAAAGAGATAGCTGCTAAAAGGTGAGGGTGGTCAATAAAAATCAGAATTTTAAAAAAGAAAAGAATCAGAAGAAAGGGATGCCACGAATGCTGAGAAGGGGTTATCACCAGCACCAACACCTGGAAAAGCCAAGGAACAGGACTAAAATGAGAGGACAAATTTGGAAACCAATATGTTACTGATGACCTTAGCAAGCAACTTTTCTTTGGCATAGAAAATTTAGAAGAAAATTTAGAAGATTGTCATTAATTGAGAAATATGTAGGAGATGGGAAGGTGGAGGGTAAAGATGCATATATTACTCTTCCAAGAAATCAGCCACTGAAGGGGTGGTGGAAGATGGTGCCTTTACCTGGAAAACATATGTAGGTATGATTCTAGGTCCACACAATGCCAGCCAGTTCTGCAAAGAGCCAAGAGGCAGCCCACTGTGTTAAAGTAGGCCTAAATATTCTTATGAGGCAAAAACAAACACAAATAAAAAAACAAAAGAAAACAAAAACAGAAAATAAAGAAAATAAAGATAATGTATCTGTAGACCATGTTATGCTCAATGCACAATAATTTCAGTGCTGTTTAAAGTGCATTTTTAAAATGTGTCATTAGTTGCTTTTAAAACACTATTTGGACCATTTATATCTTGTGATCACCGATTACTGGTGAGGACTTCTTTTTTAAATTAAGAGTTAAAAAAACCTACATATTCTTAAACATGAATAAAACTGTTTTTAGATAATTTTCTAACCTCTTTTTAGCCTAAGAGATGTTAATAAGCCAAATTTCCAAATCCTACACACGATTTGCTTTTTAAATCATGGTAGAGTGGGTAAGCTCTTATTTGGAAACAAAAGAATGAGGATCTTTAAAAAAATGAAAGATGAGATTACAGAGACATGCTTTGTGAGAATCAGAGGCTAAAACAATTCTATTAGAGGAACAATTGGCCAATGTGCCTCTAAATATTGTATTTCCAAATTAAAAGTATGTGATTTAATTATTCAAGCTAATGAGCAGAACCAGCTGTTATTTATTTTCCTTATTTTTAATTTTTGTCTGTTGGGGATTGACTCATGTCCCTCACAAAAGTCCTGCTTAAGCCCTAACTCCTGGTCCTTGAGTGGGTGTGGACCCATTTGTAAATGAACGTTTGAAAATGTTACTGGTTATGTGGAAGATTCTACTTAGATGAGCCCAATTTCAATCAGGGTGGGCCTTAATTGGAGTGACTGGAAGTCTTATAAGGAGAAGTAATTCAGGCACAGAGGTCAGGAGAAGCCAGAGGCCAGAGGAGAAGCCAGAGAAGAGAGAGAGCCATGTGAGGGAGGGCTGCCATCCCCAGAACGCTCCCAGCCAGGGGTAAACATGGCCTTGCCGACATCTTGATTTTATACTTCTTCAGGATTTGTGCTCCTCGCAGGCGTGGATTGGGGTATCTGGATTTCAGTGCCCTCTCAATTTCATTTTTTTAGCAGCTGAAATAGGTAGCTTGATTATTTCTCTCTCATATCCCTCCAACATTCCCGTGCTCACCTTGGGGAAAATTTCTTTAACTTTCAGTGCTAGAGTCTGAAAGGAGGCAGCTTTAAGGACAGATTTCGTTTCTAAAGCCAAGGCTACAATGTTTGTTTCTGACTTTTGTTTTCCCTCCTCTCTCTCAGGTCTTGAGTGGCCTGCACTTTGTATTCTCTGATATACCTTTACTTTGGCACAGTTACATTTTGTTTCGGGAACCCACGTGGGAGGAATAATTGAAATGTCTGCAAAGGTTTGTGTTTCAACAAATCATTCAAGCTACCCAAGTTCAGCGCCAGGGATATGGAAGATATAACATAGCATGCAGCTGACGCAAGTTAATCACCTGACTCACTGAAGAGAACTTGGCACGTCCCTGTGCCTTGTGCCTTACTGTTTCTGTGGAAAACATTCTCCAGAGCTCTTTTGAAGAGGATGACTCATGTCAGGGGTTATTTTTAAGAATCCGTTAACTTGCATTTAGCTTAGTGATCTAGGATCCAATTTGGGAGGAGCTCTGAGTCGTTACACATAAGCTGTTTTGAATGTTATAATTGTACCACAGTTTCTTGGTCGGCCGATTGAGTCATCCTCTAGTTAAGCAGAATAGGAAAACAGAAAAAGACTGTTGCTACAACAGGGAATTTGATAAGATGCTAAAGAAATCAATGCCAGTAACAGGATTATATTTATCTTTACAGGATTATACTTGCTTGTTTCAAGCTCAACTTTTAATACATGGTTAAATTTTGCAAAGTCATTCCTGGACATTTTTAGGATTACATTAAAATATCAGCACTGGTATTACTGGCAGATATAGTCCAATATGTTAAAATGTCTTTTTAAACAAGATTCATTCCAGGTTTTGTTCATATAATTTTGCTCTGCATTTCAAATCATTTGAAAGGACCAAGAATGGAACAGCAGGTGCTAGCTATGGGAGGTGTTTATGGCAGTCTGGGATCATTTCCCCTGGAAATGTCGGGAATCTTCCAAACTAGTGTGTGTGTGTGATTAAGTTATTGCTTATCAATCCCTGTTAAGTCCAAATTAGTCCACCCACCAGCCACTTAGTGAGTGGCTTGCACAGTTTTCAAAGTTTGCCCAGATTCAAAATAGAATCTTTGTTTCAGCATCAGGAAAGGAATATTGGGCTATCACATGCCCAGAGAGGAATGGTGTAGTAGGGTTTGGGCTTGATGGCAAGACTTTCTCATCTTCCTGTAGTGATCAAATACCAAACAAAACAAGCAACAAACAAGTGCAAAAACAAAACACAACAAAAAAACATTAAAATTTCAGTAGACCTGAATATCATAGTTCTTTCACTGCTGTCACTTTTCACCTAAATGTGGACATTTATTTTTTTTATTTTTTTGCTGTCTGATATTTAGATTATTTCTCAGTGTTGATTTGCATGTGTGCCCATGTTCTCTACCTATTCCTTGCCAGGCCATGTGAGTCCATATTGGCAACTGTACCACCTCTTTTTGGCAGGGGTTAACCTACATTCATGACCTTAAAAGGTGATTCTTTTCCAAGTGGAACTGTGATTACTCAGAGTTTTCCCAGTTGTACTTCACCATCAGTATTATTAAAACAGATGGTGCTTTCCCAATCCAGCAGGGAGCTGCAACAACCAATTTTAACAAGTAAATTGGAAAGCTGATGTTTCCTTTTAAGTAACAAAGGATAGCTGGATCTAGCTCAGCTGAGAAAGAAAACCAGATCTCAAATTTCACCCTAAATTTAAAACAGTATCAAGCACAGACTTTTGATAAAAATGAAAGGAAAAAATGCTACATAGGATTCTTACATTGAAAATTTGACCACGGTTTTCTCCATGTTTCAGTCAGGGTGAAAAGCACCAGAAAAAGCACATGCATTATTTTGGCAGCATTTTTGACCTGACCAAAAATAAGGAAGTGTTTGATGTAGACACCACATAAATTATCTCTGAACATACATTTGTATGTCAATTTGTTTGAATAAATTTACGTAAGCATATCTGCTTAGTTCAGTATTCAGAAAGCTGTCTTTGGCCTATGTTTTAGAGACAGATTTGGAGTTTTGATTTACCCCTTCCTATTTCATTGACTACCAGAGTCATATGTAGAAGAAAAAATTTAACTCTAGAATGGGAGGTCCTTTCATGGTTAGAAGACTAAGACTGAGAGTAACTTAAAAAATGCCATACCAAGGTACACCTATTTAATTTTCTGGAACTGTTCATGTTTCTTATTTGCAGAATGTATTATGGAATTTCTAATTTAAAAGGGCCTGGGGAAGGGAGATGCTTTAATACTGGTGTTCAGACAGCCAAGTGGATTTTCAGATTACCTACTACATGGTATTATTACAAAGATGACAAGCAATAGTGGCTACAGAAAGTCAGAACTTTTCTTCTCTACTACAGATAAGGAAATCTGTTCTTCATTACTATATTTATGTTTCTCCATATTTTTCCTCAATAAACCATTGCTTTCTAATTTAGCCCAATGGACTTTATATAATACCTTGAAGAGTTTGTGCCTTGATCCTTGAAATTTCTATAGTATATGCTTTCCTAGGGAAATAAGAAATTGTCTAGATGTCCATGTCTCTTTAGTGGACTAAGTGTCTTTTAAGATTGAAATATATAGTACGGAAGAGAGAACAGCTAACTAAGAATTCTTTGAGATGAGATCTCGGCTTTGCTTTGCCCTTAGCTACCTTGCAAACCCCTGTATGTCACTGCCTCATTCTAGCCTTGTTTTCCTCCTCTACAGATTGAGTGCTTTGAAACATATGCATTCTGAGGCTCTTACCAGGGCACCAGTTATTATCATCCAAAGGGTATTTTTTAAGAAAAAGAATTTTTATTCTAAGAGGTAGTAAAATGGCTCATAGTTCTAGCTTCTATTGTTGATCTTGGTCATCTGAAATAAAATTTACTTTAAAACAAGGACTTACTATGCTCTTTGAAATTTTATTTGGTTGAATTGGATTATTTAGCTCAAAAGACTGACTGAATAATTCAACGTGATCAAGTACTTCATTGATTAGGCAACTCAGATACCCTGTTGCCCACCCTGCACCCTGGTCCATATAGAAAGCATATGCAGAAAGAAAACTGTTCTGAGAAATAGAAGATACCCAATTTATCTGAGCATAGAAGATTTTAAACTACTAGAATTTTTTTTATTATTAAAATTACATAATTCCTTTTATGAAAAGTAGATAGTTCTTGAACAGCATAAACGAATTACCAGTGGGGAAGAAAAGTGTCTTAAGTAGAAGGAAAGAAATGACTAGACAGGAAATGGAAGTTATAAAAATGTCATGTTACACAATTTTTCAAAAGGTCCACTCTGAACACAAGGACAATAGATGGTTTTCCTATTGCTACCATAAAAAAGAACCACAACCTTAGTTGCTTAAAACAACACACATTTATTATTTTGCATTTCTGGAGGTCAGAAGTACAATATGGGTCTCCCTGGGCTCAAGTCCATGTCAGCAGGGCTGCATTCCTTCTGAACACTGTAGAGGAAAATTCATTTCCTTGCTTTTCCAGTTTCTCCAGTCCACCTGCATTTCTTGGCTTGTAGCTCCTTCCTCCATCTTCCAAGTGAGAAGTGTAGCATCTTCCAATCTCCCTCTCTGAGTTTGACCCGTCTGCCTCCAATCTCCCATGTATAAAGACACTTGTGATTACATTGGGCCCACCTGGATGATTTTAAAGCCAGCTGACAAGCAACCTTAATTCCATCTGCTATTGTAGTTCCCCCTTGCATGTCACTTAGCATATTCCCAAAGTTCTGGTTAGATTAGAGGTCCCGGCATTCATGGAGCCCCCACTGGGATCCAGAAACAAGGGGGAAAACAAGAAGAAACAAAGCCAAAATGACCTCAGCAATTCCAGTGGCCATCTGGAGAGGACTTTGATATAGCTCATGCCTGCCTCATTAGCCACTGGGATATGTACCTGGTTCAGTTCAACAGGGTGGGATCAGCGTCCACAGGGAAAGGAAAAAAACGAGTTTCTTCCTTCTCACAGAACCTGAGGAGTAGCTTCACTAAAAATCAAGAAATGATTCTGAAGACCAAATTAATATGTAGGAGTGTCATCTTCAGAGCAGTGATGGGCTGGTTTCTTTATCTATGATACTGAATTCAAAAAGGGAGATTAGTGATCGGTCTTCCAGGATTTTGACAAATGTTTTACAGATGGTGGATTATGAAATTACCATGCTCTTATTTCATAGAACTGTGTTCCTGCCAAATGCATTACATCCCTTTGCATGCAGACTTGACCCTTCTACCGGGTCAGTGTAGCACCACGCCCTCCTTTGATGGGCATCAGTGTCTTGGACGGTTTCAGGTCTGCCTCCTTTGTGATGGAGGTAAAATACTGCTATATACCAACTATACATAGTGCTCACGAGGAGAAACGGGGAGAAAGGGAAGAGGGAAAAGAAAAGCAGAGGGAAGGATAGGATTCAAGAGTCGCATTTCTTCTGTGTTCCTATGCCAGATCCCTACTCACCTTTCACCACAAATTCTCAGTCCCCCTGCTGCCCTTTTCCTTCCTCTTCTAGTCTTTACTACCACTGGCTAATTTGAGGGAGAAAAACATCTGGAAGAGAAAGATAAAACCTTTTTTTCAAAAATGACCAAATTCCACTCTGATAGGAGGACTTTCCTGGCAGCTTCTGAGTTCAATATTGCAGGTCCACAAAGGGCCTAGCAATCATTTGTTGCATCTTCTCGGTTGTCTTTGTACAACCATGAAGCAATGATCTTTCATTTCATGAGCACTTCATACCTGCTGCAGTGATTCTACATCATCACTAACACTACCAAAGAGGAAGAATTCTAACTATTGTCCATGACTGAAATTTCTAGGTGGAGGTGGGGAAGTCGTGGGAAAGAGGTGAATTCTCTCTAAATGAAGAGCAGCTGATAGAGAAATATGAAAGTTATGCTTATCATGCCTAGTAACTTAGGTTATCACAACCATCAAATTGTATTTGTTAAGTATCCCATCAACCATAATGATGTTTTTAGATGTGTGTTGTGCTCTCCATGGAAAATATTTAACGTATGGACAAATTTAGAAGCCACTGTTGGAAACAAAAAATGTCTAATCTATTAGGTAGTGGCTGCAGATTTCTTGGAAGATATTCATAGTAAGCACTCCACTTTTCAAACGGTCTGCTTCTATATATGGACCACATTTCCTTTATGTCTAATAAAAACTCTTTATAGTTATCTTCCTAATATATATTTTAATATTAGTTTTCACTTTAAAGTGTCCTTTACTTTATCTACATAGTGGCTCTTAATCAAATTTAGTCACAGGGATTTTAAAGAGAATAAGGGAAAATAAAACTGTCAATGTGCTGACATAGCTCTGGTTTACTAGCTATTTAATATAAATAAAACATAATACAACATATGCCATCAATTCTCTTTCTCTTTTCCTTCTCCTCCTCCTCTTCCTCCTCCTTCTTCTTCTGCATCTGCTTCTGTTCCTGTGTCATTTTATAGAATTTCAATTTTGTCCCTGAATAGTCACAGTTACACACAGTTCATTCAAAAAATATTTACTTTCAAACATAGTGCTTTCACTAGCACCAGCCTGAGAAAATGATTTGGGACCTGGACAGCATAACATACCCACTGCTGATTCATTTCCTCCTGAAAAGGCTAGAACCTAATATAAACACAATAACCAATAAAAGAATGATTCACGGATTCTGTGGGCAATGTGAACCCTTACTGTATAAATGCCAGTCAAAACAACCTTCTGCCAAAGCATTATGTTTAAAAGTAATTCCCCAAATTATTCAGAATAGAACAATGTGGGAACAAAGCAAATCTGGATTACTTTAAACACTTAGTGTTCAGGATAATGAAACAGGCTTGAAACTGGAAAGCTAATTTCAAATAAAAAACTGATTACTGATTTAGAACTCAAAAGACATTTTCTCTTATTTGAATGAATTTAGAATTTACAGCTAACCCTAGTTCATATTGACAAAATATGGTGTTACAAAACTATAGGCTGCCAGGTGACTGTCAGCTTTGTAGAGAAGATAAACATTTAATGACCTCAACTTTCATTTCAGTCACTAGAAATATGAGTGACGGTGTACTGCTGGGAATGAGATACTCTGAGCTATGAAAAATCAGTCTGCGCATATCTCTATTCCATTGTATATGTGCAGATACTGTGTAACACACTGGCGAAGGGATAAGTGAGGCACGGGGTCTCTGACTTCACTGAGCTAATTGCTAGAGGGGAATAGCATACAAATATTTAATTGGTAGACAAGATTTCTCTTCAATTCTCAATGTTTAATTCCTATGTCATCCAAGATTTTGCAGTATCAATGCTATCAACATAAATAATCAAAATTTATTGTATTAACTTGACTTACATTTCACACTGGAATAATTGGCCACAGCTATTTGTGTGACTGTGTGTGTGTGCTGCAATGTTCACCAAAATCTAGATGGCTAAATGCACAGCCAAAGGAATTTGCATATATTAAACTAGGACTGCACGTTTGACCAAGCCAACCACTTAGTAAAAACAAGTTTCTATTCTATATTTTTTGTAACTCTTCAAGTATGATTTGCATACATATTTGAGTATACCCAATTTTCTTTTTCATTGGATTAGACTATGGTAAGCTTTGCTTTGGGGACAGGAGAGGAGATTAAATGCCTTGAAAAGGAAATTAAATGGGACAGAGATGCTCTAACTTGGAAACCGAGGAAACACTCTTGCTTCAATGAAAAATAAACTGCAGCTGAAAATGTCTAAATGAAGAGATTATGAGTAAATTATATTGATCTGTCTTAAAACAAAAGGAAATAAAAACTCAGCTTTTCTCCATGTAGGTTCTTAACAATTTTTAAGAATTATATTTTAATTTGTTTTCAGTATTGACTGTCATGAGGCAGTTTGTTTTGAACTGATGTCTGAAAACAAGAATGGTTTCAACTCTATTTTCCCCAAGAACTGGCCTTTAAATCAGGCAGATTCTCTTCTGTATATTGTTCCTTTTGGCCTAAAATTAATTGAGGCAAATGCTCAGGATTTTATTCCCTTTCTCCAGCAACTTGTCATTCTAACAACAACCTCACTTCTCATTGGTCTCATCTTGTTGGCTCCAAATTCCTATTTCCATGGCTTATATTCAAACTCTAACTTTGACTCATTAGGTTTTGCATTATTTTTGTAGCATATGCTATTTTCAGAGTACACACATTCAGTACTGGCCCTGTTCCCACCTTGGTGAATCCCTTTCATGTGTCCCCATAGTTAGGTATCAGGAAGAGAGCATTCTGACATATTTTAATGATAAGTGCTCACTGGAGTTAGCAAGTGGGACAAGTTTGAGTAATATTTTAGGCTGAAGAACTGACAAATCATTGACCCAGAAACAAATTATTTATTTATTTTTTATTATCAATTTTTTATTATTAATTGTTTAATTTTTTATGGTGAGAGAGAAAGTATAATTTTAGAAGTTTAGAGTACTTGGGGGTTTGCTCATGGGAGACATATAATGGTGGTTTTGGGAGAGTAAGGAGCGCTCAAGGGAAAATAGGGAAGTAGGTTACTGAAGAAGTAGAAAAGCACACTAAGAAGATGTGGAAGGGAGGGTGCTAAAGAAAACCCCCATATCTCTCTGGGTTTGTTTTACCTATGCATTCTTTTCCTAGAGACTAAAATGTTCAGCAATTTAGTCAAGTCTTAACCAATTTACTGGCCTTCTTGATCCTAAAAGAGTAAAGTATGAAAGAAGGAAAGGATAAACCAGCAAATATAAGGGCTTCTACAGGCAGTTGGCAGCAAAGTGAATCCGTCCACGTGGATACTTTACATGTTGTATAGTTCCCCAGTTTTGGAGCTTAGCCCCACTTCCTTGAGCACTGTGTGGTCTTTCTCACATGCTGCTTAATTCATCTTTCCATCAACATATTCTGCTTTAAGATTTAATCCGATGTATAAGCCAGGGTTTCACCAGCTCCGAGGCATGTTTCCTAGCATGGTTTCGGTGCTTAGAAAGATTTGAAGGTGAAATTATTAGGGCTCTTTTGACCAAAGGCAAGAAATAATGTCTTGGGGTGATGAAAGAAAATATTTATTTAGAAAATTATCCATTTCATAATGAGTAGTACTTCATCACTTTCCAAAATAAATGTATTTCAGGGGAGGAAAAAACAACTATTTCATACATTCTCAGGCATGGGAACTGGCACACTATTTTATATATTGCTGCATTATCATAAAGTGAACGTGAAAATACAACTGGTTGTAAGGGAGGGCTGAGTGATTTTCTATGCAGTCTTTGTGCTATTTCATAGTTGATGTCCTGACTTTCTTATATAACATATATAATAATTAAAATATATGACAATACATTAATGCTATTCTAATTTATACTAATAAAGTTTTTGGGAATCCTAGTATTGTGTGAATAGCAAAATATAAAGTGATCCTTTGTACATTTAAACTAGTTAATTATTTCACTAGGTCTTATAGCTTCTCTTAAGCATAGAGTTTTACAGATGCTGAGGCACTCCAAATAGTCCACTATGGTTAGGACAAAAAAAAGAAAACAGAGAAAGCCAAATTTGCTGACATAAATTGAATAAGAGTGAAATACCATAAAAAAACGAAAATTTCATTAGTCATTACATGAATGGCAGAGATGAGCAAAGCATTAACATTTCAGATTGTCTAGTGGTTCTGAGAAGCTTGGCTTCTAATTTGGGTTGGATGCATATGTAGACTTCAAGGTCCAGAAATATGGGTAGAATAGTCAGCACTATGAAATTATGGATAAATGTATCAGAGCATACTCGTTTATTTAAAATAATATGAAATGAATGAAGACAATACAGAAGCTTGCCTCAGGGTTAAATTTTTTTTTTTTTAATATTTCAGTAGAATTTAAAAACATAAGCATGCACCTGAAGTATGTTCTGAGAACTTTCAGAACATGTATTTATACTATGTCCATGTCCTAGAATCACAAACTGTGACATTAACTAAAGAACTAAGCCCAGGACAGGTAGCTGCCTGGGGTTCTTGGCAAAAATAAACAAAAATCCACTGTAGGAGATGGTTGCAATCCAGGCCACAGTCTCACTAAGGAAAAAAAATTTGTTTTGCTTTCTATAATTATACAACACAATGCAAGTTAAAGTCAATACCTATAACTAAAAGCAAGTTTTAGATACAATGATTTGAAATAATGAAATGAAAATCCGAAAGAGTATTTTCAAAATAATATTATTATAATGCTTAAGGAACAAATATGATCAAGCCCTAAGAAAAGAATATGACACAATGAAAAAGAATAAACAAGATTCAGTTGAACTTATAGATATAAAAAGTAAATCTTTAAAAAGTAGGGGATGAATTTAACAGCAGGTATAACATTGATAAAGAGAGAATTAGAGGAAGATTGTCATGGAAAAATGAAAAAAATTATGCAAAGAAATTCTAGGAAGAGGATAAATGAAAGAGACCAACAGATATGTGAAATGGGATTAAAATATTCAACATACATATCAATATAAGTTCTTGAAACCAGAAAAGAAAAAATTTCAAAGAGCTAATTTTTGATAATTTTCCACAATTGATGAGATCTATGTGTTTTCAGACTCAAGATTCTTAGTAAGTCCTAAGTAAGATAAATAAAATAAATCCATATCTAAGCATATCAGGACACTATAGAACAAACATCAAAAACATTAAAACAAAAGTTCAAAAATGACTGTAAATAAACTAAAACCCCAAAGTCTTAAAATAATAAATATGAGAGCAAAATTAATGAAATTGAAAACAGAGTATCAATAGAGAGGATCAGAAAACTGACCTTGCTCTTTGTAAAGACAAGAAATAGACAAATCTTTGACTAGCTTGAAGAATAAAAATCGAAAACAGGTGTATGTGAATAGCAAGATACATGAAAATGTCACATAACATTTACTAACAGATAAAAATACATGTTTTATATGAAAAAAAAATGTTGAAAAATTTAAAAATTTGCATAAAATGGACTATTTCTAAAATACATAAATTTCATTTACAGAAACTATGAGAGAAGAAATAGAGCATCAAAATGGGATTCTAATCAATGTAATTAAATGAGTAGTTAAAATTTACCAATAAATAAAAAAACAATAACCAGGTAGGTCATAGGCAATAGATAATCCCTTTTTTTGTACAAAGTGTACAAGTGAGAAGCCAAAACAAACAAACAAAGGAAAGTGGAAAGCCTCCCTAACTCATAAAATGAAAGGTTAAAATGTCTTTGATTTCAAACCAGGAAGGGTAGCAAGGAAATTTCTAAAGGTATACTAATTTCAGCAGTGCTTAAAAAATAATACAACATGGGTCAATTCTGGGTATAATATCAAACTAAATATGGGTTAATAACAGAAATTCTATCAAGTAAATTTTCCACACTCATAGGATAACCTTAGTAATGTGACAGCAAATCAAAGCCAGGGGATACATCCCACATTTAATAAATACTGATTATTTATATGTAACAATTATGGTCCTAATAGCCAGAAATCATGTGGAAATCATGTGGAAAACAGTACAATTTTTTAAAAAAATTATACATATTTCTTTTTATTTTTAAAATATGCTATTAAAGTCTCAGAGCTATTGGTCTGGTCCTTGGGTGGTCTCCAGAACTGAACCCCCAGAAGTGTAATAGCGTCATTGTTTAGTTAGTAGCAATCACAGTGCCAAGTTTGAAGCCCACATCAAATCATGACCAGATCCACTGACATGTGGAAGGAAATGAGGGCTCAACAAGAGTGAAGATAACCGATTCAAATAGAACCTGCCACCAAAAGGATCTGGTAGGAGAAGTGGGGAAGGTAAAGTACAGGGATCCTCCTTTCCTCTCTGCTACTACATAAGGGCAGAGGCAGGTGGCCTGAACAAGGTAGCAGTAACTTGGATCCTATAATGGAGAGGCTGGCCAGACCACTCCGAGGCAGGTCAAATGGCATTACCAGAGGGTGGAATGCTAATCATAAGAATGGAGACAAACTGTTCCAATTTCCATGCAGCTTGTTCCCCAACCTCTAGTACTTCGTGATTAGCCTTCTCTAAACTTTCATAATTCATGATAACTTTGTTAGTGATGAGGGAAAAGCCAAAAACTCAGTCCATAGGACCTTGCAACTCTAACTTCTGGTGGTGTGCTCATACCAAAAGCATCAGCTGCCAGCTTCTGCAGCAGTCAACACTGTAGTGGTTGCAAAGTTGGGGCCACCGAGCATCACACTGATCCCTTCCTGTAGCTCTTGCTGTGCCCCTATTTGTTTCTAGTCACAGTGAGCCTTCTGCCTCAGATTGCAGTCATAGTCATCAGACATGGAAAGCAAACAATCACCAAACCTTTCATCACTGGGGCCTCCGAGAAGGTTCTGGCCAGAGAAACCAGGTGTGTTGATGTGATCATGGATCAGCTTGATACCTCCAAACTTGAACTTGGGCTTGAGCTCTCCAGCTGCGTTGGTGACCACTAGGGTGTCCACACCAGTAAGCCAGAAAACCCTCACTGAGAACATTACCTTCCGAGTGGGTGGCCTTCATAAAAGTGGAATCTGCCCTACATCACCACACAGGCTTGGTCATTTAGGAACCCAAACAGGAATCATCAAGCATGACTTGGCGTTGTACTTTGAGGAAGGTTGGGTATCTCACTGTAGTCAACGGTCTGGGCCTGAGTTACTTTACCAGCCAGACCTCCTAACCCAGAGCCACAGATCGCTGCCACTTGAGATCAGTGTTTGGCGTGGGACAGAAGCCGTTCTGCAGTGTTCTGATAATCTTCATATGTGAATTCTTTCTCCCCGGTCCTGGTGGTGCCTTCTCGATGAGTCTGCCTTACTCTGCTCCACTGAGCTATGGTCGGTGGGTGTGGCTGGCACAATTTCCACATTCATAGAGATGACCTTAGTAATTATGACAGTAAGTAAGAGCCAAGCGATGCATCCCATATTTAATAAATATCGATTATTTATATGTAATAATTATTGTCCTGGTAGCCAGAAATCATGTGAAAAACTTAGAAGCAATAATCCAATTAATTGGTAACTTAAAATTTTGAAATGTTGTAACTCGAATTTGGGGATAGGCTAAATAACTCCTGTGTAAAGTTTAAACACATAACATTGTAATGCTGAAAAGGGCTAAATATCAGTGTTTTGGTGGTGAGAAGAATAACCCTGGAGATCTTTTGCTCCAGATATAATAACGAATACCCCAAATCTCTGATGATAACCCACATTTCCTTGACAGAGTTATCCAAAAATTCCTCATGATGAAACAAGTTTTTCTTAATTGTTTGTGTTTTAGTTTACTAAAGGCTGCCAAGGCAATATACCAGAAATAGGTTGACTTTCATAATGGGAAAATGGAGATTCATTAACTTATAAGCTTACAGTTCTGAGGCCATGCAAGTGTGATAGTGTCCAAATCAAGGCATCATCAGGAGATGCCTTCTCCCAGAGCTGCAGCTGTGGGCAATCTGGCACATAGCAAGGCACAGTGGCAGTGTCTGCTGGTCTCTGCTTCCATGGGTTTCATTGATATCAGCCTGCTCTCTTAGCTTCTGAGCATTTTTCATCTATTTCTGCTGCTGTCTCTCTCCCATTTATAAAGTACTCCTGAAGCAATCCAATCAAATGGCGTTAAACCGAATCAAATCCAATCAAAGGGTCCCATACTCACAGGAATGGACTAGTTTAAGAAATTAATTTTCTGGGGTCCACAAATGACTCGGACTACCACAGTTAACTAACTTACTTATTTACTCTGAGTAATTTTGGAATGAAATTATAAAGACAAAATGAATCAAGCTTATAGAACTAATATTGTTGATAAACAAAAATGTGTATATTTAGTATTTAATTTCATATACTACCTGTTAACATATTAGAATGTATAACAGACTGCCATTTTAATTCCAATTTAAAACGATGTAATTGAAAAATTTTGCCCTTTTGATATATTTTTAAGGATGTAAATGATGTGAAAACAGATAAGAGAAATTAAAAATCACCAGCTTTAAAAAGTTTATTACATTTGTAATAATCACTTGTGAACTCAGGAACGAAAGTCTACTAGATAATTGAGGTGATTAAAATGCATTTGAATGTATTAAATTTATAAAAATAGTTTGAAATACTTAACTGTATTTAATAATATTTTTAAAATCCTCTTAGATTATGGTTAAATTTTTTATTTTATTTTTTTTTATTTCAGTAATTGGTGGATAAACTGAATTAAAACAGAAATAGTCTTTACCTTGGGCCAAAAGCCACTCTTGAAGACACTACCCTCCCCCATCAAAAAAAGAAAAATCTCTCACATCAACAAGCACATTAACAGATTCTGGAAATAAAAAATATGGCAATCTTCTATGAGTAAGGAATAAAATGTACATGGGGATATTGGAGTCTTTAAGGATGGAAGAATAGAAAGGATTTTTTTTCCTTAAGTTACAAATGGTATATTTCAAAAGTCTGCAATAACCATACCTCTTAATGGTGAAATCTTAGAATGATTTCCATTAAAAGTCAGACAAAATACAAATCCTCTGCAAGCCCACTATCCAGACTTCAATTTAACATCATATGGAGGGTCTAGCCAATGAAATTATACATGGAAATGAAATGAGTTATAAGGATTGAAAAAGAATAATAAAGCTGCCATGTATTAAAACATATGATTTTCTACACAGAAAAAGAAAATATTTACTGAAAAATGTTAGAAATAATAAGATAATTTTACCCATGTGGTAGTATGCAACCTCAATATACATAAGTTAATATTATTCACAAATGCTAGCAAAAATTGGAAAATATAGTTTTAAAAGATAATTTAATAGCACAGAAACTCTAAGGTACATAAGAATACATATAACATGTGCGAGACTTTTATATAGAATAAAAATATTGTAAGGTACAAAACAAGATCTAAATGAGTAGAGAATAAATTATGTACGTTTCTTAGAACAATTCTGTAAGGATATTAATTTAACTCTACTTTTACTGCTATTCCAATTAGGATCCTAACAGGCTTCATAATGTATATTTTATAACCAGGTACTAATATAAACCTGAAAAATACATGGCAAAAATGATTTTTAAAAATTTAACCTTTGCAGAGCACTGACTAAATGGCTGCATTTTGCTAACTACTTTAGATGTAATACATCCTTTCATTCTCATAAAAACCATGGGCGATATCATCTGCATTTAGAGGAACTGATTCGTTAAGCAACTTGGCCAAAATCATAGCGCTTGTGTCTGAGCCAACAGTAAATGCTCTTAACCACTGGGCTTCTCTAACACACAAACAAACAAAATACAGTGCTAAGAACACTTTAAAAAGACAATTCAAAACGTCTCAACACTCAGTGTAAAGCTGTAGAAAAGAAACACTGTGAGTCGGGAGGTCATTCCGAAGGTCATTTTTATGCAGGTCCCAGGTAGATTTCACTACGGTCACAGAAAACAAAGCCTCAAACAAGAGTGCCCCCAAGGGCGCTAGGGACGCCTGGACACCTGAGGCGAGGCACACAGCCTCATGAAATCAACACCCCTTTGGCCGGCCCTATTTGGGAATATATGATCACCTGTTTTCCCAGTATAATATAGTTGTACTCATTTATAATCGCCCTACTCATGATTCTTCTACTTCTTTCATTACTCCTTTTATTTGAACATATAATTCTCAATATACCCGTTAAATACATCTCACGGAGACTTAAATATTCAGATTGTACATACACCAGTTAAGCTCTGAATCCCAGTGGGATTGCGGCCAACTCCTACTCTCCAGTTCTTCGGGCTTGCCCTGGACAACCAACAAAAGGATGATGATGGACAAGTCCCATCCCCCAAAACAAGGAGTATCTACAACTGCAACCAAAACAGTTCCTTCCATCTGTCCCATAATATCTAAGTCCCCTCTCAGCCTGAAGCAGTCAAAGTGGACATCATCCCAAATCCATCAAGAGTGAGGAATGAACAAACATAAGGGGTGAGTGTAACCACTGATCAAAGTAGATTTTTGTTATTGTAGTTATTATCTTGTGTTAACGGAAGAACCTGTAACATTGATATAAAGACAGTGGTTACCAATGGGGTTCAGAAGGTGGGGGGGGGCATGAATAGGTAGAACACAGGGCATTTTTACGGTAGTGGAATTGTTCTGTATGATACTACAATGACAGACACATGGCATTATACATTTGTCAAAGCCTATAAAACTGTACAAGCACGAAGTGTAAACCATAATGTAAACTGTAGACTTTGGTTAATAGCAATGCTTCAAATAGGTTCATCAATTGTAACAAATGTACTACACTAATGTAAGATGTTAATAATAGGGGAAACTATGTGTGGGTGTGGGAGAGAGGGTGTTATATGGGAATCCCATATACTTTCAGTGTAACTATTCTGTACATATAAATCTGTCCTCCACACTAGACTCTGAGTTTCTTGAGGACAGGGTCAATGCTATGCCCCTTTATTGTCCTCTTCCCTGGCAAAGTACCTGCTATATATGTTTAGAAGGATTGGGTGGATTGACACATTTTTTAAGGGACAGTGGATGCTCATTCTTTTAAAAGAGGGATTTCCAAAAAGAAATGAAATTCTGATACATACTACAATATGACAAACCTTGAAAATATTATGCTAACTGAAATGAGCCAATCACAAGAGAAAGATATGATACACTAATATTAAATATCTAGAAAAGGCAAATTGATAGAGACAGAAAATAGATTAGAAGTTAACAGGGGAGAGGAAATGGGGAATTATTGCTTAATAAATACACAATTTCTTTTTGGGGTAGTGAAAAATGTTTTAGAAATAGTGGTTATCGTTGCACAACATTGTGAAAATAATTAATGCCACTGGATTGTACACTTAAAAATGGTTAAAATGGCAAGTTTTTGTTATATATATATATATGTTTTACCACAATAAAAATTTGAAATTGCAAAAAAAGAAAAGAAACACCTTAGTGGAGGGATAGAAAAATAGACCAGTGGAGTACAAAAATGAGGATGATGAACTTGACTCACTTATGCACAGGAATTTGGTAAGTGATAGAAACTTCAAACAGCACATGTTTGGAGGTATTTAGTTAAAGGTTGTCATGGGGAAATTGGCTATTCATTATTAACACACTTTCGATGATATCCTTCCCTCACAACTCACACAAAAATAACATCCAAATAGATTAAAGGTCTCAATGTAAAAATAAAAATTAGAATATTTTTGAGGTGAATATAGGAAATCAATTTTGTGCTATTTGGAGAAGGGGAAGTTTTCTTTAGGTAGGTCTTAAAATACAAACACTATGAAGAACAAAAAGATTTTTAACTTTGATTTTATTAAAATGCAAAACTTCTCTATGAAGATAATATCATAAACCAAGTGAATAAAATAAACCACAGACTAGAAAATATCTACAGTCTGTAGAACTATGAAAAGATTATTAGACAGATAATAAAGAACTCTTACAAATACATAGGAAAAAACAACTATGGAAATATAGGTAAGTAGATGAAGAAGAGAGTTGTGGAATAGAAAAGAATAGTATTGGTGATAAGTCAATAAAAATTAATTGCCTTAATTAGTGATCAGAAACACAAATAAGCCCAACTGAAATACAATTCAATGACCAACATAAACACAAAGATGAATAAGTCTAAAAAAAGATTTTGTTACAAAGGGTAGAACTAAAGCCCTATGCATTGTTTGAGGAAGTACAATGTACGATTACTTTGGATAGCAATTCTGTAATACCTGGTCAGCTGAAATACACATATTCTCAGTCAGCTCTTGTTTAGGTTAAGGGTGGACCCTAGAGAATAATCAGATATATATTCACTAGGTAACAGGTACAAAGACATGCTTTGCAGCAGTGTTTCACACTGTGGATAAGTGGACACCTCTGTCATTTAGACGGTGGATATATCATCACGTGGTTATTCATAAAGGGGCACATCATACATCAGTTAAACTGAACGATCTGAAAATATAGTTACACAGGTAAATCACACGCATAAAGCACAATGGAGAAATGAAAGTTATGAAATGATATCAGCAGGAGAAAAAGTGCATAGAAAAGTTTAAAAATCTAGTGTATATGGTTTATGGATGCTTCTCTATGTGGTAGAAGTACAGAAACACATAGAAGGAAGGTAAAGATGTAATTCAGAATAGTGACTAATTTCAGGGTGTAATGGGGAATGCAAGAACAAGGTGAAGTTTTAGCTGTATCTTTCTGGTTTCATTTTTAAAAAGAGATATACAGACAGAGAAACCCAGAAGGAATAGGAGAAAGCAAGAGGTTATAAGTATGTGTGTGTGTGTGTGTGTATAGAAACAGGTGTAATAGAAAATAAAGTACAGTACTGATTATACAATGTATCTCTAGTGGTAAGAACATTATTACTAGAACATTTTGGTCTCAATTTAATATAAAATAATCTGATGTGATAGTCATTGCAAAGATCCTGAATTGCTATTGCAATAATTTGAACACATACTATTGCTGCTGTTATTTTAATGGCATGCCTGGGAAAGAATTTTGAAAAATGGATAAAGAAAGAAATAGGAAGTCCAGATATGTGTAATGAGCACACAGTTTAAAAAATAAGACTTGCAAAATTCATATTTAAGATATGTTTTAAATGCCAGTGGGTTTTATTGAAATGGACTGAATTTATCATGATTTGAGATTCACTGAAACATTCAAAGAAAGTACTTACTTAAGATACTGAGTTTATAGATGTGTATATGTATAGATAGATGAGAGGCAGCTGAGAAGAAAAGAAATTATTCAGAATACTAAATGTGCTGGGTTGTATTTTTTAAAAATCTATTTTAATGCATCAAAGAGTTGGCAGGAAAGTAAGGACAATACTCTGAGGCCCCCAATATAATGGGAGAAAGTGAATTCCAAGGTCCTGAAGCCAAGAGCTGCTATAGTATCAACCATTCCTGGTGCAAGCATCGGGGCAGAAGACAAAATTTAGGGCCTGTGTGAAGTGAGAACTGAGTTCAGCACCTCTCTTTCCCCCTCATCCCTGCCCAAGTAATGGAATCTGGAATTCTGAAAAATGATACTTTTAGTGGGTGTATTAGTCAGCCAAAGGGGTGCTGATGCAAAACACCAGAAATAGGTTGACCTTTTTAAAGGGTATTTATTTGTGGTAGAAGCTTATAGTTACCAGGCCATAAAGCAGAAAGTTTCTTCCTTCACCAAAGTCTGTTGTCACGTGTTGGAGCAAGACAGCTGCCGACGTTTGCCCAGGTTCAGACTTCTTGGGTTCCTCTCTTCCCGGGGCTCTGTTTCTTTCTGGGCTTAGCTCCTCTGTTTCCTCCACAAGGTCAGCTGTAGACTATGAGGCTCCCTAGACTCTGCCTCTCTCCACAAGGCCAGCTGTGAACTGTCAGGCGAATGGCTCGTCTCTTTTCCAGGAGCCTTCTCTCATTCCTCACAATCAAGCTCCTCTGTGTGCTTACTCCCCTGGGCTCTAGCATTAAAACTCTGCATCAGAACTCCAACTCAAAACTCCAATTCTGTCCTTTACCATGTCTTTTATCTTTGAGACCCCACCCACCAAGGGGCAGGGCTAAACGCCCTACTGACATGGCCCAATCAAATCCCTAATCATAACTTAATCATGCCCAGATGAACAGACCAGTTTGCAAGAATAATCTAATATCTATTTTTGGAATTCATAACTATATTAAATTGCCACAGTGGGCAAACAAAACAAAAATGAAAATGGAGACTTGTTTCTCTGGCTCTGGGCTCTAGTTAGAGGGGAGGAAAATCCCCCCTATCCGTTTATAACCTCAAGATGGCCCTTCCTGAATAGTGTTAGGAGATAGAATTCACATCATGCAGAAGGCTGAGAAAAAATAGTGATCTTAAGGTAAAGTAGTCCCAGGTTGGAAATGTGTGTAGGCATCTGGAAGAAAGAACCACAGATTCTTTCTTGAGGAAAGTACCTTAAGGCTACATGAAGAGGTAAGTGTCAGTCCTCCAAGGACTTTAGATATAAATATACAAAAGAAATACTTTAGAATCTATGAAAATAGGTAGGTTTAAAATATAAGCAGAATATAAGAGGTTACTGAAGTGATCAAACAGACTTAAAAAACAACCTAGAGAAATAAAAAAAAAACAGAAATTAAAAACAAAATATAATAATTGACATTAAAATATTATTCTAGTAATGGAAGAACTTGTAACACTAATATAAAGACAGTGGCCACCAGAAGTTCTGAGGAGGTGGAGAGGGAAGGAAAGGTGTAACATGGGACATTTTTGAGACATTAGAATTGTTCTGCATGATATTGCAATGACAGATACAAGGCATTATACATCTTGTCAAAACCTATAAAATTTTGCTGTGCAAATAAAACATAATATAAACTGTAGACCATGCTTAGGAGCAGTGCTTCAATGTGTTCATCAATTGTAAAAATGTACCACACTGATGAAAGACATTGTTGGATGGGTGGGGTGTGTGAGAGTCCCCTCTATTTTTGATGTAATGTTCATGTGATCTAAAGCTCCTTTAAAAATAAAGAAAAAATTTAAAAAGCAAGTATTGTGTGAATCTAAACAAATTTAGTTAACTCCTAAATGTATCTGGAAAAGAGTGCCAACATTATATCTGAAAGTAAAAGAAGAGAAAGAAGTTATAAAAGAAAACTGTAGAAACTGGGAAGAGAGACTGAGAATGTCTAACATAATAAATTGGACTTCAGAAAGAGAGAATTAAGAACATGGGGAAGAGATAATGGCTGAACCATTTTTTTTTTTTAATGAAAATTCAACTAGCTCAGTGAATTTCCTATCTATAAACATTGTAGTGTAGAGCACCAAAGAGAGTGAAGGCATTTTATATTGCAGAATAAAAAAATAAAAGGACAAATTGCCCACAGAGGAATGACAAGTAAACTGATAGAAAACAACTCAACAATAACAGCTAAGCCAGAATGCAGGGGAATAATCTCTTTAAAATGCTGAGGAAAAAAATAACTGTCATCCTAGAATTTTATGCTCAAGTACTCAAGAAAGAAGACAAAATAAATACATTTTCTTTCAAACAAAAACAGTTTACCGCTAACAGAACCTCACTAAAGGAGTTTCTAGAGGACATACTTCATTAAAAAGAAAAATGATTCCAGATGGACAATGTGAAATACAGGAGGAGTAGAAAGCAAAGAAAAAGGTAAGAATGTATATAAATATTTTAAAAATATATTGAAATATGAAACAATATAACAATGTAGAATTTGCGACATAAAAATTATGACTAAAATAGTTTGACAAATAGCATATAAATTGCAAGAGGGGATTATAGTTAATTTATGGTCCTTGGATTATTTGAGGTGATAGTAATAATATTGGTTACATTTTTATTTCATTAAGTAAGATGCACATGCTAAAATTACTGTGGTATCCATTACAAATTAAAATAACATGTATAACATAAAATAAGAGAAAAAATGGAATGATGGGATAAATACGCTCCTCAATCAAGTCATAAAATGGCTGGATAAAGAGTAGTAAAAAATAGGAAAAGTAAGAATGAGTTGGTAGGAATAAATCTAAATACACAGTACCGACAGTAATTGGGAAGTGCTGAATCATCTGGTTAAAAATAAAGGCACAATTAAAAATGCCCAGCTATATGCTCTTTATAAGAGACACATCTAAAATGAATTTGAACCCAAACTGAATCCAGGCAAGAAGTGATAAAAAGACAAACAAGCAAACAAAAAGTTGGAAATTTAAAAATTATTCTGACAAAATTACTTATGTCAAGGAATATATCTTAAATGAAGTAAGAGTATAGCTTACAACTGAATGATAGTGATATAATTCATATAAGAAAACTTGTAGGAATCAGATAATGCAATGACCTTGAGGGAAATTAATGACCTTAAATGCTTATTAAAAACAAAAAATGCCGAAAATGAATGAAGCAGCCATCCAACATAAGAAGTTAGGAAAATGACAGTGATGTAAGCCCAAGCAAAGTAAAAAGAATATAACAATCAACATAGGGGCAAAAGTAACAAAAATAAGAAACAATTAGCACTTAGAAGGATAAACCCAGTAAAAGAAATTTCTTTGAAGGGAATTACAAAATTGAATTACGTCTGGTGGAAACTGTCAAGTAAAACCAAAGGGAGAAGCACGAGTTGCTGTATCGGTAATTTAAATGGGACAGCACTACAGACGCAGATGAAATTTATAAGAAAATAGGAACAGCAACGTATTGGTTTCCTATAGTTGCTGTAACAAATTACCGCAGACTTGTGTGGTGACTTAAAACCACACAAATGATTATTTTATAATTCTGGAGGCCAGAAGTCCAAAATCGGTTTCACTGAACTAAATAGAGTCAAGGTGTTAGAAGTGCTAGTTCCTTCACAAGTCAGTGAGTAGTACCTTTAAGTTCTCTTTGCTTGTGTCATAATTTCCCTCCACCTTCCTCTTTCAAGGATTTATGACTACATTTAAGGCTCCACTGGTTTATCCAGGATAATTTCCCTATCTCAGGTTACTTAATTTAATCACAATTTCAAAATCCCTTTTGCCATATTAAGTAATACAGATTGCATGGATATCTTTGGAGGCTAATATTCAGCTTACCACATATGTGTGCCTATAGATGTGAAATTACAGTAGACAAAATAACATAGACAAATCCTTATAAAAGTATAAATTGTAAAGACAAGACTCTCAAGAAGAAATAAAAGCATGAGTAATTCTGTCGTTAAAGAAATTAATTTAGTGATTCACAATATTTCCACTAAGAAAACAAATATCTTAAAGAGTTTAAGAGCTCTGCTAAACATACAAAAAACATACTAATTCTTGCAGAAATATTTTGAGATCTAAAAGAGAAAGCATTTTTATAATATTTTATGAAACAAATGATATTTTACAATCACAACCTGAATAACAGATTACAAGAAAGGAAAATTGCCCAAGCTCACAAGTATATCAAGAACAAGGCAATATAACTTTTTCAGCATAAGAAAAATACCTACTATAATTTACCACATCAATAAATTGAGAGAAATAAGCCAAATGATCATTAAATGATCGTTGTAATGAATGCGGTGAAAAGTACATGCTGAAATTAAACTATGACTCGTGATTAAAATCTTAACAAATTTAAAATATAAGAAATCTTCTCTCTAATCCAATAAACATTTTCTGGTGCCCCCCCCTCAAAAAAAAAAAAAAAAAAAAACAAACCCTCTAGCAGACTTTGTACTTGATGGTGAATTTATAAATATTCTCTTTACAATCAGGAGCAAGACAAAAGTGTTTGCTTTCCTATTCACCATGGACCTGTGGATCTTGGCCAGTATAATATGATTAGAAAAATAAAAATTATAATGATTATAAAGGAGATTGGAAATCTGCCATTATTTGTGAATAATATGACAGTTTTAGAAAAACTGTACACCTCACATTACATACACATAATTAGATTTTTTAAAAATTAGCAACATTTTAAGACAAAAGAATAAATAATAAAAAAGTCAACAATTAATAAAAAAATTAAATATCTCTTTTTAGAGAAACAAATATGTATCTAGAAGTAAATTATTTTAAATGATGTGTAAAAAATTGGGGAAATATTATATATTTTAATGCAAAAGCTTCTTGAAAACACCTAATATTATAAGAGTTTGGTCATGCTCTTGGGTAAAGGCAATACTGGAAAAAATTCAATTATTTCTAAATTGCCTAAGAAGTCAATGCTATTTTTATAGAAATTCTAGTGATTTTGTCATGAATCAACAATCTGTTTCATCCATTTATATGGAAAAACAAAGGGACCAAACAACCAATACATTCCTGAAGAGGAACCAGGTTGAACGGTATCCTTTCACTAGGTACCAAATATTATTTGAAAGCTGTAATTAAGAAAGTGCAGGGATAAAAAAATACATCAAAGAACGGAACAGCCCAGAAAGAGACCAAAACATATAAAGAATCCAAGGATAGGAGTGGCATAGCAGGTGACTGGAGAAAACACGAGCTGTTCAAACACTGAGGTTGATAATTGGTTATCCAAATGGGAAAAATATTAAATATTTATTTGATATCATGCCAACAAATCAATTCTAGACATATTAAGGGCATGACTACAAGAACAAAATTTTAAATCTTTTAGAATAATATATGACGGGAAAAAAGGAAAATAAATCAGTAGAAAAATATGCAAAAGGGCAGAAGAGGAAGTTTACAGAAAAAAGTATGTATATATATATATGTATATATATACATATATATACACAAAAATAATGAACATCTGCAAAGAGGCTAAAGATCATTGCTAATTAGTGAAATGGAATTAAAAGTCCAATGAAATAAAATTTTATAACCACCAGAATGGGAATTTTAAAAAATATTTGGCAATATCAAGTTTTTTTCATTGATAGAAGTATAAGTTAGTACAACTTTAGGAAAAAAAATTGGATTTCCTGGTGAATTTAAAGATGTGCTTAGAGAAATGAGATATATGGTTTGATAAATATATATATATACACATATATGCACAACTTACACATATACACCAAAAGGCATCAAAGATTTGTGTCAAAAATTTTTGAATATCCACTGATAGGAAAAGTGGATAAATTAAAATTCCAGTGTAACATAAACTGGACTACTACAGAACAATAAATATGAATGAAAGAATAGGGCACAGGTATTCATATGATGATTGCCTCAAATACATTATGGGTTTCTAAAACAGCAAGTAAAAGAATGGACACTACTGCATGAGTCCATTTTTACCATTAGAAATACAGGTAAAATTAACCAATATATTATGTGGGAATACAAATGAGGTAAAACTTTAATGAAAGGCAAATTAATAAAACACACAAAATTCAGATTATATTTGTTACTTCTAAAAAGGAGGTAGAGTTATATGATCAGGGCTCCACAGATATTGATAATATTCCATTTCTAAAGCTGGGTAGTGATATATGGGCATTTTTCTTCTATAATCTATAATTACTTATGATGTATTTCTTTTACGGTATGATATATGTCAGAATGAGTGGATTATAATAATTAAATATTAAATTTGGGGATTTTATTTCTACGAAATATTGAAAACCACCTTGTAAGCATTTCAATGTTTAGGGCTTTTAAACTATGTATTAAACACTGATGAGTTTAAGATGTGGGCTAATTGGAAGAAGCATTTTGGTGCTATGATATAGCCTGAGAACTGCAGAATAGTAGCAGGCATATTGAATAGTATAATATGTGCAGTTATCTCAATCATATATGTCCTTTAGTATCTCATGAATGGATGCTATTCAAAAACACAACCCACATCTCCTAACTCTGCTGGTCTATTAAGGAATCAAGTCTAGATCTTATGTTTTGATAACTATTTGTAATTTAGAAATGACGTGGTGGTTTAAAGCTGTATGTACCCCAGAAAAATTTAACCCATTCCTGTGGGTATGAACTCATTGTAAGTAGGACATTTTGAAGAGACTACTTCATTTCAGAAGATGTGGCCCACCTCAATCAGGATGGGTCTTAATCCTATCACTACAGTCCTTTATAAGTGGGGTGAAATTCATACAGAGAGAGAGAAAGCCAAAGAGGGAGCAGCCTGAAGCTGAAACTAATGGAACCCAGAAGAGAAGGGAGAAGCCATGAGACACTGCCATGTGCTTTGCCATGTGACAGAAGAACCAAGTATCACTGATTCCAGCCAGTCCCAGAACACCAGTCTTAGGGAAAAAAGTATCACCTTGATGATGCCTTGATTTGGACTTTTCCCGTTTCAAACCGTGAGCAAATAAATTGCCATTGTTTAACCCAGTCCATTCCATGGTATTTATTTGAGCAGCCTAGGAAACTAGAACAAATGAGTAGATATAATGCTTCTTATGAAGCTTACTTGTTACGCCACTAATTTGCAAAATCAAACGGTGCAAGCATGTGCAAGATTTTGTCTTCTGATCATTCCCATCAGAATTGAAATTGGAAAAAAGTCAGTAATTGGTTGATCTTCAGACACCAGATGTGGTCTGGTAAGGATTGCTGCTTTTGCAACAACAATCATCTGTGGCACAATAGATCTGAAGATAATAAGCAATTTAGATTCTATGAATCTATTATCAATTTAGATTCATCATTAGAAGGGATCTAAAATTAGTGAAGCCCTACATGTGTTGCTGAGTCATCCCTCAATATCTTTTTAGTATGAAAAATCAGGTCATTTTTAAGTCACAAAGACCAACTAGGAGAACAATCTTACGTTTACAATGGCACGACATCTCAGACATTAAAAAAAAAAAAAAAAGGTACATGCCAACTTTGCGTGGTTGTGTATATGCCAAAACGTGGAAATGCATCTTATGGAAATATTCTCTTTTTCTTCAAATATCTTATTAACCAAATGCATACGAATATTAGTATGCCATTGAGTGCTGTGCAATTAAGACATCACAAAAGAGAGCTACATGTGCAAATCTGTAGCTCTTTTCTGGAAATACTTCCAATATAGGTCCTTAGGCTTTTTCTTTTCTGCATAAATTGAAGTCTCCAGCCTCCCACAGCTGGTGACTCTAGTCCTTTTCCCTGCAGCTTCCAAAAAAAGCACCAGAGCTTCATGTGTTATTATCAGCTCACAGAATTATACGTGATTAGAAATAATAATCATTGAAGAATTAAAAAAAGAAAATCATGTGCATGAAATTTCACAATTTGCTTGTGTGTTTGTCCTTAACCTTAAGTATGAATCCCAAACAGCCATTATCACTAAGGAGAATCGTACTTTGACGTCATGTGGAAAATAGTCTTAGGAGATTATACTGATTGGGGCCTTGAAAGCTAGTGGAGTGTTTTGAAAACAAATCAAATATGGTTGTAGGATATAGAACACAAAGTAGATAAAATGCTTTAATAACTTGGGAACAAAATTATTTACATATACTTTAAAATATTTAATCAATTTTATTTTTAAGTGTGCAATGGGAAATATGACTTCAAGGAAGGCCAATAATTCATGGATAAATTCTTTGTTAGTAATAAGCCAAAAAAAGAGAACAGAATTTCTTATACAGTAGTTTAATAACAGTGAGGATTTTTTTTTATATAACTTGTGCCATTTTTAAAAACCCTTACAGAGATGTTTGTGTGTAATGTGGTGGGAGGTGTGGGGGGTGGGCAACATGGGAATCCCAGGGGGATCTGTGTAATATTTTCAGTAATCTAAGCACTTCTTAAAATATATTTATATATATATATAAATTTAAAAAAATTAAAAATATATATATATATTTAAAAAAAGACTGATATTTTTCTTGTGTATCCTAAGCATATATTAAAAAATAATGGATTGATTTCATCAAATTAATAAGAGTTTGAATTTAATAAATAAATAAATAAACAAACAAACAAACAAATAAATAAATAAATAATAAAAACCCTTACATGATGCTGAAATGTTCTGGCTCCATTTCTACCAACAATAATTATTTCCCACTTCATTGGAAGTAATAGATAAAAAAGTAATTTTATAACACTTGCTGTTCTCAGGCTCTAATAAAGGATGTACTAAAATCACAAAATTAATTGTAGCTTTTTAAAATGTTTATTGGAAGATAAATTTTTCCACCCATGATGTGTTTGCAAAGGTAAACATGTATGTACCAAAACAACTTTATTTCCGCCTTAAATACTCATGGAAACAATCGTGATCTGCATATTAAAATTCAACACCAAGTTGACCATCCAAGAAAGAAATTAGATACTGTATCAAAAATAGTTTCAAATAAGAGACTAATTTAATTAAAAGAGACTTCATCCAAGCATTATAACACATTACTGTGTTCAAGTGCAAATAGCATTTTAGAAATAATACAATGTAAAAAATCTGGGTAAAAAAAAAAATGTCATTAAAAACACAACAAAAATTATCAACATATCAAAAATTTACTGGTCATATGAAATCGAATAAAAATAGGAGTGGTTATTTGCATAATTTTGATAACAGAAACATCATATTGTTTATACAACTTTGAAGAAACTATCTCATATTTGGGTTTACATCAAGGAAAGAGCTAACTAATGCCACAGAAGATTTCTTATATCATCAGAGGATTTCCAGTATTATAGTCATTCTACATTATAGCTTTCCATATTAAACATAATAATCTAATTTAGGTATAGAATTAGGCAGAACTATGAGACTGTTCAAGGCATGATATTGTCTACTCTCATAGATATCCTGGAGGGAAATACAGAAGTTTTCAAAAGCAGGATTATAGAAGGAGAATTTTTTTTAGTTGTGTATATATATATATAAAATTATGAATATCTACATAAACCTCTCTGAGAGCCTCTGGGATATTGCAGGTAAGTTGCCTTTCTCACAGAATCTGTACAGTTCAGTAGTGTTAATACATATCATATAGTTGTATATCATACCATATTATATCATATCATAGTTGTATGGCCATGGTTTCTTATTTTACTAACTAGTCAGTCAGTTGTTCCTTTAACCAGTCTCATGATTGGATCAAATATGGAAACTCAGTGATCTGGTGCCTTGTGTAAATTGGGGCAGGTTCAAACAATCTAGTTAGTCTTTTGGTTAAATTGGTTTCTCTACCCTTCTTCATTTTCACAAGCTCAGTCCTGCTCAAAAAGCACAGGGAGAGAAGAGTACATGATCAGAAATGTGTGAGAAAAAGGGACTGTTTTTATGATCAGTCTGCATCTCTCTTGGCGGGTAGACCATTGAGATATCAAATCAAAATATCAACTATTGACAAAATGGAAATATGGTGACCTAAGATATTTTAAAATTTCAGAGCAGAGGAGTAATGGCTATTCAGCAACAAATGTATCAATACTATTTCCAGATGACAAGTCTGAGAACGATATGTATGATGGGTCGAAGTGGAAGAAAGGCATATGGGTAAAGGTAATTCGATTAATTCTTGAAAAACACAAGCATGACCTGAATTACTGTAGTGACAGTGAAGAGGAAAAGGCAGATACATGAACCATTTAATAAATGAGTCAAAGCTTTGGAAACTTTTAGATATCACTTTTTGGATGAAGAGGGACTCCAAAGTTTAAACTGTGCTGACAAAAAATAGCAAGGCTACTAGTCTCTACCCTTTTCTCATTTTATCTCTAAAAAAACAGGGCAACATGACCCTCTACAAACTAAATTTTGCCTATTCTCAAATTATTTGATGACTATATGAAATAAAAACTTACTTCCATAAACTGGCTGCATTTCTCAAACTATTCTCATAATCCTTAGATGGTTATTTTCCTCTTGATAAAAGTTAGTGGAGATGGTTGACTAAGATGATGGTGGAATATGTTCAAAAGTGCCATTCCCCTACAGAACCTTTGAACAACTAGGATCTTCCTCAAAACTCTGTAAAACAGTCAAAAGTTTGCAGTAACTGGGCAAGTGTCAAATCAAGAAAATGTAGCTCTAAAAATGGTACAAGCTTGTCGCCCCTTGCTGGCCCCTCTCCCACTCTCTTCCTGGTGTAAGTGGAGCCAACCTGTGCTCCACTTGTGAATCCAGGTCACTATCCTGGAAGAGGCAGACTAACCCCTATGTGGGGTTAAAATGAATCAACAAAACTAAATTTTGGTTCTTTAAAAGATCAATAAAATCAATAAACTTTTATCTAGATTGACAAAGAAAAAGGAGAAAGGACAAAAATAACTAAAATAGAATTCTAAGGGGACTATTATTACTATTCCCACAGAGCTAAAAAAGTTTATGAGGATACTATGAACTACTGTACACCAACAAGTTAGATAACTCAGATGAAATGTCAAAATTCCTGGAAATACATAAAATATCTAAATGGAATCAAGAAGTAACACAAGTTCTCAACAGAACAATAACAAGTAAAGAGATTGAATAGTAATCAAAAACTTCCCAACTAAAAAATCCAGGACCATTTGGCTTAGGAAGTGAATTTTGCAAGAAGAATTAACATAAGTTCTGCTCAAACTCTTCCAAAAAACTGAAGAGGAAGCAACACTCATTCTGTGAGGTCAACATAACATAATACTAAAGGCAGATATACTACAAGGAAGAAAATTAAAGACCATTCCCCTTATGATTATAGCTGCAAAACTCCTCCATAAAATATTAGTAAACTGCATCCAATATCACATTAAAAGAACTATATATCATAATCAGGTGGGATTTACCCCAGATATGCAGGTGTGGTTCAACATAAGAAAATCAATTACCATAGTAACCACATTAATAGAAAGAAAAGAAAAACTATATGATCATCTAAATTGAGTTAGAAAAGGCGTTTCACAAAATCTTGCAGCCCTTCTTGTTATAACACTTAGAAAACTAGGTATAGATGGAAATTCCTTCAACATAGTGAAGGGCATATAAGAAAAGCCCATAGCTAACATCATTTTCAATGGTAAAAGACTGCAATCTTTTCTTCTAAGATCAGGAGCAAGACAAGGATATCAACTGTCACCACTGTTACTCAACATTATACTGTTCTAGCCAGAGCAATTAGGGAAGAAAAAGGGACAGAAGGGCCTTCAAATCAGAGAGGAAACAAAACTTTCCCTGTTTCCAGACAACATAGTCCTATGTGTAGAAAGTCCTGAAAAATCTACAACAAAGCTATCAGAGCTAATAAATCAATTCAGCAAAGTGGCCAATTATAATTAAAACATGCAAAAGTCAGTAGTGTTTCTATACATTATTGTGAACAATCTGAAGAGGAAATCATGTAAAAAAAATCAGTTTTCTATAGCAACTAAAATATCTAGTTTAAAATAAATATTTTGAAATAAATTTAACCAATGGTGTAAATGTTTATACATGGAAAATTAAAACATTGCAAAAAGAAATCAAAGAATTCCTAAATGGAAGAATATTTCATGTATATGGATTAGAAGACTACATATTTTTATGATGTCAATTCTACCCAAATTGATGTATAGTTTCAACATAATCCCAACAAAAATTCCAACAGCTTTCTTTGCAGAAATATAAAATCCCATCATCAAATTTATATAGAAGGTCAAGGATCTCTGAATAGCCAAAAACAAAGGAGTACAAAGTTGAAGGACTCACACTCCCCAATCTTAAATTTTTATTATAAAGCTATAGAATTCAAAACAGCATGGTACTGGCACAGGAGCTGACATATGGACTAGTGAAGAAGAATTGAGTGTTAAGAAACAATCCATCACATTTATGACTAACTGATTTTTGACTGGGATGCCAAGTCCACTAAAAAGGGGAAATAATAGTCTCTTCAACAATAGTGCTGGCAAAATATGATTTCCATGTGGAAAAGAATGAAGGTGGCCCCCTACCTCAAACCATATACAAAAATTAATTCAAGATGTATCAAAGATACATTTATAGAGGAACTATAAAAATATAAATATATCAAAGATAAATTTATAGAGGAACTATAAATTTCCTCTAAGAAAATACAGAGAAGTATCTTCAGGAACTTTTGTCAGGCAATGGTTTCTTAGACCTTATGCAAAAAGTACAAGCAACAAAAGAAAAATATCTAAATTTGACTTACCTAAAATTAAAAATTTTTATTTATCAAGGAACTTCATCATAAAAGTAGAAAGGCAACCTACATAATGGGAGAAAGTATTTGAAAACCACAGATCTGATAAGGGTATAATATCAATAATATATATAGAAAAACACAACTCAACAACAAAATGATGTGCAATACAATTAACAAAAGATTTGAGCAGTCATTTCTCCAAAGGAGAGACACAAATGGCCAAAAAGCACTTGAAAAGATGCACAACAGCATTATCCATTTGGGAAATACCAGTAAAAATCACAATGAGTTTCCATTTCACACCCACTAGAATGGATACTATTTTAAAAAATGGAAATAAGTCTTAAAGAGGCTATAGAGAAATATGATCACTTGCTTTTTATTGGTAGGAATGTAAAAATGTGTCCCCGTGGAAAACAGTTTGGTAGATTCCTCAGAAAGCTAAGTATAAAATTACCATATGACTCAGCCATTACACTTAAAGGTATAAACTCAAAAGAATAGGAAGCAGGGACTTGAAAAGATATTTGCACACCAATGTTCATAGCAGCATTTTTTACAATTGCTAAAAGATGGATGCAACCCAAATGTTCATCAACAGATGAATGGATAAACAAAGTATGTGACATATCCATACAATGGAATATTATTTTGCTCTGAAAGGGAGAATGAAGTTCTGATGCATGTGACAACATGTATGAACCTTGAAGACATTATGTTGAGTGAAATAAGCCAAACATAAAATGACAAATATTGTATGCTCTTACTGTTATGAAATAGAATAAGCAAATTCATAGACTCAGAAACTAGAATAGAGTTGAGCAAGAGTCACCATAGGGGTAGGGAATGGGGAATAAATGCTTAAAATGGGCACAGTATTTATTTTGGGGGTGATGGAAAATTTTTTATAATGGCCGGTGGTGATGGGAACACAACATTGTAAATGTAATTATGTATGTATTCACAATGGTGGATTTTAGGTTGTATATATGTTACTAGAATAAATATTTTTAAAAGACCTATAGGACTGTGCAATACAAACAGTAAACCATTATGTAAACTATGGATTATAGCTAATAGTATAATTAAAACAACATTGTTTCATCAATTTTAACAAAGTTAGCACACTAGTGCAAAGTGGTAAAAAAAAAAAATAGGGAACACTATGTGAGGGGGTTATATGGGAACTCTATTTTCTGCATGATTTTTATGTAAACCTACATCTCAAATTAAAAAAAAAAATAGTAGAGCAAATAAATTTATCTATAAAAGAAATTTATGAAATTAAATTTGTAAAAAATATAAAATAATAGAAAACTCTGACAATCTATAACATTCCTACTCTCTGAAGCATTGTGCCCAATCAATACCAACACCTCTCTATTGTTTTCAATCTACATACTCCTAACTCTATTCTCTTTTTTTTTCTTTCTAGTTCCTTTATCTTCATTAAACTTAGGATACTGAACATCCTCAAAGTGCATAATCCTTCCTATATTATCTAATGTGAAATCTTTATGATATATGGTTTTATAGTCTCACATCCAAGCATTGAGGACCAATCTTTATAGATAAGTTATTCATCCCTATTGGATTTCTTATCTAGTATCTTTTCAGGCTTAGACTGATAAATGGGCTTCTGCTTCATTCTAGATATTCACTTTCCATCTTGTATTCCATCTGAAGCTGTCTAGCTTCCTGAGTGAAAGTTCTTGTCCTGAAAACTTGCTTCATATTCCAGGATCTCTAAGACTATGACTGTAACAATTTTGTTATTCTTCCCTTTAGGAAAAAAAGCCTGACAAATGGTCAGGCATCCAGCCATGGTGAGGCTTGGAGAAAGACATCACTGATGCTGGGTTCTGTTCTCCTGGCTCCAGTTAGTCTGCAGCTTGCCTGGCCCACTGGTTTTGTTTTTTCAGCACAATCTCCGGACATAGTATTCCTCATGGACAGATGCCCTCAGCTTTCTGTTAGCCTCTAAATTCCTACAACCATGGCACAATGGCAGGGGTTGATGACCTTGAAGCTCTTGATCGGGGATTCTCACTTCAGGATGGCTGGAGAAACCTTGGCCATATCACAATCTAGGTCTAGTGATTCAAGCTTTATCAACAGAAATAGGAATAATCCAAAAGAAAACTGGTTTGGAGAGAAGATAACTCATTAAGTAGTAAGAATTTTGAGTTTGATATTATTTTGGCTATTCATCTTTAACAGCTAGGAAAATATACTCTTAGCCAGGTACCCATAAGCCCACAGTTTTTTCCACTGTAGCACCATATGCCTGAGAGGAATTGATCTAATTTTGTTTATTTTTCCTGTTTCAGTATCCTTGGAGGTTGCTTTTGTGGAAACACACAGAGAATGTTTTCCACACTTTAAAATATTATTTTTAAGATTTGTTCTGGGTGTTTTTAGACAAAATGAATTTATTTCCTTCAGACAAAAATATCTTATTTGTTCCAATAGATATCAAACAACTGAACTTTAAAAAAAGTCCACTTATAAAATCTCCATGAGGTAATATGGTTCCCTGAATTTTAATATTTTAAAATCTTCGGTTTGTTTTCTTTTTCAGGATTCTCTATTGGTGAGGGAATAATGGAAGGTGGGGGGCATCCAGAGGAGAAGTAGAGAAGTGACTGTTGAAATAAGTCAAAAGTTTTTCCATAAAGCACAAAAACAGTAGAGAAATTTAACCTATGTAAAAGATTAATAACCTCAGTAATCTTCTGAAATGAAATACATTGGTGACTTTCGCAATATCAACAGATGAGTGAAAATTTAGATTTGGCTTAATCTCTAAAGCCAGCGAATACCAAAGGTAAATCAGACAACTGTACCTAATTCTGGAACATCCAGTAATGGGAATAGAATCCAAGATATAACTCATTCAGCCACAACTACAGAGAAGGGATGAAATGAAATACACACTCTGGAGTAGCAAGGTCCCAGAGCACTGAAGACTTTAAAGATGATTACCTGCACTTTTTTTATGAGTACAATCACAGTATAAACTAGCAAACTTTTGGTATCTATTGCTCACAGTCACTCTCCTGCTTAGATTATATAATTGAATCAGACAGTTTTGAAATTTGCAAGTTAATAAAAATGTGTTCATATCTAAACTTTTCCCCAAGAGAAAGATCTGAAGAAATTTAGCCTTATAGATTAGAGCCATTTTTTATATCTCACTTGTATAGTCTCTTCAATATTTATTATTCTACTATAGCCTTGTTATTATTCTAGCAATGGAAGAACTCTTATTATTAATGTAAAGGAAGTGGCCACCAGAGGTTCTAAGGGATGGTAGAGGGAAGAATAGGTGCAATATGGGGGCATTTTCGGGACATTGGATTTGTCCTGCATGACATTGCAGTGATGGATACAAGCTATTGTATGTTTTGTCTTAACTTACAAAAATGTGTGGGACAAAGTGCAAACTATAATATAAACTGTATATACATGATTAGTAGCAATGCTTCAAAATGTGTTCATCAATTGTAACAAATGTACCACACTAATGAAGGATGTTGTTAATGTGGGGAAGTGTGGGAGGGGGAGGAAGTGGGGCATATGGGAAACCCTTATATTTTATATGTATCATTTATGTAATGTAAAGCTTCTTTAAAAATAAAAAATTAATTATAAAAAAGAGCTATTTAGCAGCAGAAAAAATGTTACATGCGTACAAAAGCAAAAACACAAGCAAAACAGAAAAAGAAGTAGAAATTTCTATGCTATTAAAAAAAATAAAGGTAGAAAGTGGGTATTAAAACAATGGCATATAATGCTGTGTATATAATAAAATGATATAAATATAGTTCTCAATATAGTATATTGGTGATTAAAGTTTTATTTCTAGCAAGCTTTACATGAAGAGACTTTTAAATGATTTTTATTAGTTGCATTATAGAATATTAATTTTTCTCTCAATCCCAAATGTTCACATAGTACTAGAGCTAAAAGTAAAATAACAGTAAAACAAACAAAAACCATGATCAAAATACATTTTTCTAGAGGCAGTTTGTTTATATTCTTATAAACTCATTCATTGGCTTTTCATATTCTAATACAAAGGACAATACTGGCATTATCTGGAACACTCTATTCAATAAGTTAGGGCCCACCAAACCATGGTAATTGTATTGATAAAATATAGTTCCTTACAGAATATACAGGTTATTGTATATGCGCACGCACATATACTTGCTTGTGGTATTAAGCAGAAAAAAAGACCTTTAAAATTCCACAAATATGTGATTGCTTTAGACATTTTTGCAAGCCTTTTCTAGACTTTTCTTGTATTTCTACAACTAATCAAGCTAGCTATAATTATAATGATCAAAGGATTTCATGAAGATAAAGAATAAATCAAAGTTAATGATCATGATGTAATATTAAATGTAAAGCACAAGAAGCCCAATTCTTAAACATGTTCTTATTTTCAATTAATATTACGTTACCATCTGTTAAAACACATACCATCCAATAAGTAGGTTATCCACGTGAATTTATTGGTTTCTGAGGTTAAAAGGCTTGCTTCCTCCTGGGGTGGGTGTCATCTGGATGTCCACCCGTCTTCCGGGTTCGTTAGCTTTCCTGTCACGTGGCAATGTATTTGGTGATGTTCTCTCTTTCTTCCCTGAGTTCCATTGACTTCTGGATTCTGGCTGCTCCCTGAAGTTTCTCCCTCTAACTTCATTCTGCTTAAAAAGGACTCCAGTAACCCAGTTTAAATCCCAGTCTGATTTAGTTGAGCCACACCGTGACTGAAGTAATGTCTTGAAGAGATCATTGACAATGGGATTTAGAATGCAGACCAAGACCAACCACATGTCCAAACAAAACAATCCACTACACCACCAGACCGACTAAAATGAAAAAGGCACACAATACCAGTGTTGGTAAGGAGGTCAAGCAACGGGAACTCTCATATATTGGCCTCATCTACTAAGGCTCAACACATATATACCAGTAATCTTATTTCTTGATATGTACCCAACAGATGTGAGTGTTTATGTCTGCCCAAAGATAGGAACACAACACTGAAAGCTGTATTATGCATAATATCCCCACAGTAGAAACAACCAAAACATCTATCACCAGCAGAATAGATAAATAAGCCATTGCATATTAACACAGTGAAATATCCTACCATAGTGGGAAAAGAACAAACTTGTTACAATCAATGTGATAATGTTGGGAAAATATAGTCAGATATAAAGGCATACATATTGTATAATTCTAATTTATAAAATTCCAAAAGAGGAAACCTTTACTGTTACGGAGCCCAGGATAGCAGTAACCTTGAGGTGAGGTGGGGATTATTGATTAGGAGGTAGCATGTGGAAGGCTTTTGGATGCCAGAAATGTCCTGTGTCATGATGTGTCGTTATGGGACGCTTGCATGTAAAAATATATCAAGTTCCACCATAAGATTAGCACATTGTATGTAAGTTATAATTCAGTTAAACACACACACATATGAATAAAATAAATGATGGAAGGGATTAAAATAAAATAATCACAGAGTTTAGTTTTGTGTAGTAGAACTATGATTGGGGCTCATTTATTTATGTACTTTTATTGCCTCTCTAAATTTCTAAACTGAGCATGCATTATTTTTATAATCAGAAACAAGAAATAGACATTTTTATAACAGGGAAATTGCCATCATAAAATGAAGGCAAGAATAAAAGTTGTATTTTATATATTTTATAAAATTGATCAAACCAGGCCAAAGTTTAGTTCAACATGCTTTTGTTCATTTTGGACATGTTGTTCTAGATGTTTATTTTATGGCAAGTTTATTTATAATGAATGTCTTACTAGTTAATATGCGGAATAAAAATGTATTCTAGTGCAATGTATCAATTTTGTTGGATGTGTTTTATATTTTGGAATATAATCATGAAAACTGTCCAGAGGTTTAACTCTGATGACTTAAGGAAAGATGTAGTCATTGAAGATGAGAATGGATGTTTTGTCACTCTGCAAGTCACTTTGGTTTGTTAAAATTGAAAACAGCTGTGCAAAGGAAATGGCTCTCTAATTAGAACAATGTGTGTAGCATAGTAAATGAGGTTGGAAAGGTGATTGAATAGCACTTGAATGATGTTCTAAGTCTTTCAACTTAAGTTTCACGTTTATAGGCAGATGTTCTGCCTACCCTATGTTCTTTGGAGATCGCACAATTGATTTCCCACTTCTGATATGAAAAATTATTTTGGTTTGGTCTGTAATGTTGTTTGTATTAATATTTTAATTGAAGTTTTTATTGAGGTAATTGTAGATACACAGGCAGTTGTATGAAATAATACAGAAAGATCCTAGGTACCATTTACCCACTTTACCCATGAATAACATTTTGCAAAATTATTACTACTATATCACAACCAAGGTATTGATATGGTCCACCAATCTTATTCAGATTATTCAAGGTTTACTTGTGCTCTCATTGTGTGTGTGTATATTTAGTTCTATACAATTTTATTACACATGTAGGTTTGTGTTTCCCCCACCACAGCAAAATACTCAACAGTTCCATCACCCCAAGGATCCCTCATACAGCCTTTTCTAACCAAGCCCACTGCCCTCCTGCATGATTAACCCTTGGCAACCACTAATCTGTTCTTCATTTCTAACATTTTTTCATTTCAAAACTGTTAAATAAATGGAATTTTATGGTATATAAGATTCGGTATAGAGCTTATTCAATCATAGCGTAATTCCCTGGAGAAATTCCAAGTTGTTGCTTGTATCCATATGGATATGGCAAAATCAAACTATTGTCTATACATTTATTCATTCAAGAAATATTTATTGAAGGACCATTCATGGGCCAAGTGTGTCTCTAGGGTCAGTATTTTGTGTTAAACTTGGTAATGTAATTTCTGCCTTCATCAAGTTTTTATGTGAAAAAAAATTAATTCACTAGTCATAATTAGCTTAAAACAAAACAGCCTCTAATTAATTAAGAGTTAGAGCCAACAGACTTTGTTGAATGATTAGATATGAGTATTGAAGAAAAAGAAGTAATGATGAGGTCCAGATTTGGAGCTTGAGCAATTTAGTGAATGGGCCAAGATTTAATGGTATGGGGAACATGGGAGAGGACAAATTTGGTGGGTATTTTCATAAATTCAGTATTGATTCATTGATTGTGTTACTTTTAAGACAACCTTGCAACATCCAAGTGGAGATGTCAAGTAAACATCTTTATATATACTATGGTCCTTGGAAGAGCAGTCAGGGCAGGGAGCATTAACATGCTGAGGATAATTGAAAACAGTTGCTATTAAGAAATATATGAGGGAGAGAATGTAGACAAACAAGGGAGAAGGGCTTGTACAGTCTTGAAGAGCTGAGGAGGAGGGTGTGAAAGAAATTAGAACAAAATGGAGTATTAGGCCAAGAGATTTAAAATGGACTCAGAGAGCTGTATGTACAGAAAGGCCTTTATCTCACTCCTGAAATCCCTAAACTGGCTATTAGAAGAGAAACTTAAGCAACTGACAAGACTATTCCCTTTCTGAAAAAAACGAAATCTATTTCTGAGACTCTTGCCTTAACCAACTGGTCCTTTTTTTCCTTCCTCTTTTTCTTTTTAAAAACTGTTGCCTGACAGCCCCAACTTGAGAAACAAATAAAATTTCCTACCTGAATCTATGCAACCCAAATTGCAATTCTAAGACTCCAATAAATGCTTTTGTTGCTTCACGGCTCAGTTTGTTATTTCTCAGTTGACAAGGGGAAGGAGCCAGAAGGGGCTATAAACAGGTACCAGCAGTAGGATGGAACTCAGAAGAATGTGATATTACAGATGCCAAGCGAGGGTACTGTTTCAAGGAGGGTATAAAACAAGACACTGTCTTGAATACTGCCAAAAGAGCTAGTTGAAAGAGAACCTTACTCCCCGGACATATTTTTTAATACTCGAGAGGAGTCAAATTAGATTAGATTAAAGGGTGACTGGAAAGAGGAAATTAAGACAGTGAGTGCAGACAAAGTTTTCAAGGAATTTGACTTGACAGGAGAGAAGACAGAAAATGCTACCTGGAAAAGGTGTAGCATGGAAAATTGGATTGAGGGGAATTTCTCTTTTTTAAAAATATAGGGCTGCTTCTTTAGTATGTTTATTAATGGGGAAAAAAAAAAACAGCAGAAAAGGAGAACTTGGAAATTTAGGAAGCAATAGATGGGGCATAAAAGACAGTGGAGGAAAATGGGATTCAGGCAGAGGACGCTAATTTAGACATTGACGTATTCACCAGCTTCATGTAAAAGAAGGGCAAGAGGTGAGTGATATAGGCAGTTTGTAGACTTCATACAAAGCAGGGAGATTTACTGACTCCAGAGAAACAGGACTGACATGATACATAAATAAGAATTGGCTCACACAATCATGGGGATTGGAACTCCAGTGAAGGTATTGCTAAATTCTCCACGAGAAGCTGACTGGCTGAAGGAGAAACAGAATTTCTTTCTGACTGCTGAAATCATCCTTTCTCCCTTTAAGGCCTTCAACCGATTGGATGAGACTTCTCTCATTCCTGAAGGCAATTGATTGGATGTAATCAGCCAGAGATGCAATCAACTGACTGCTGATTTAAATTGAGGAAATACCCTCACAGTAACAGTCAGGCCAGTGCTTGTTTGATCAAAAAAATGGACACCGTAACCAAGTCAGGTTAACTTGTGAACTTAACCATAACACTGACATATGCATTTTATTTCTTCTTTTTCTGTGAAATGGAGATAGGATCGTCTGTTGAGTTTGTGTGCATATGTAAGATTGTTGGGGAAAAGTGTAGAATATATTTAGCAAGTAATTTTGGAGTTGGAGAGAGTAATTTGTCTAGAGAAAGAGTAGGATTGCTTAGCAGTGCCATGGGCCCAGCTGAATTTTTTTATAAAAGAGTATTTTGCAAACCCATATGTATAACATCATGTATATTTGTTTATATACACACATACTTAATACATGGGTTATCTATAAACATGATATTGCCTAAATGTTAAATATCTACATATATCTCTGTTTAAATATGCAGAGAAATGTCTAGAAGAATTTTCATGTGAAGAGTAGGTCAATGACATCATGTTTTTATATATCTGATATGAATGCATATAGAACCACCTTAAATTATATACATCAACATATTCACATATGTGATGAAATTTAGATGTTTTCATTCTTTTCCTTACAATTTTATGCATTTTTGGATATTATGAATGAGCATATACTATCTTTTCTTTAGTGAAAAGTAAACTGAAGAAAAATATTCTCATGAGTAATCAGGTCTTGTAAATTAAATTCACTATGTTTTCTGCAAATTAATTGAGTGTAATAACTAACTACATATTTTTACCTTATAGGACTCATTCAAATCAAAATAATCCAGTGGGCCAATATTTCAAAGGACTCTAACCTCTTTTAGGAGCTACAATATCAGGTATTGCTCTGAACTCAGTAACAATTACTCAGTAATCAAATTTTCCAATGTGAAATAAATTTGGGAAACTAAATGGAGTGCAGTTGAATATTACCTTTGGTTTATCTGACTTTTTAATTTTAACTGTAGTAGATTTTAGAGACCCTGGAGTTTCTATAAGCTGTAGCGTTTTCAATATTTCCCAGGCTTACTTGATCTCAGAACGTGTGTATGTGCATGTGTGCGTGTGTGAGAGAGAGATGCACCTGCAGAGGTAGTGCTTAGTGGAATATATTTTGCAAACTGGCAAATGCTGTTTACTGACATGTTTAGTTTATGCTTTTCCCTAAGTTTTTCATTTTTTCTACCTCAGATATTTTCAATTTACATTTTATCTTACTTTTCTGTAAGACTGCTCATCTTTTGTTTTTGACAAAGGAAAGAAAAGAAATAAATAAACTCTTAATACATCATGATCTGGTGGTGCAAAAGTTTTCTTTCTTACCATTCATCAGGATTATCATAAATGCAATGCTTCCAAAAAGGGAATTCTCTTTTAAATGATTTTCAATCTCCAGCTAAAATTAAATAATAATGTCTTAATTGCTAGATATGTCAAAAGGCAGAATCCTCAAATTAATAAGAAAATGCTTATCACTTGACTTTACAGAGATGTACAATTCAGGAATTTTCCATCACTTTTAATTTGTGATTACCCTGATCATTTAAGAAAATAATTAATAAGCACTAAGATAATGTAAGTTACAGTCCATTGTTTAATCCATTTAAATTAATTTAAGCATGCAATATAAAGTAGTCAAATTACTTGCATTTCATTAATAAGAGGGAATCAAAGCATTAAAATAATCAGGAAGGCCTGGATCCATGATATTTACAATGAGTGAGAACTAATGACATTCTTCTTAATTAGCCATTGATACATACATATGTACATACATATATATAATATATACCATGTATATAATCTATTTTTAATTTAATATTAAAATTTATATTTTAATAAAAATATATTAAGGTATATGTCTACATCTATATCTATCTATCTATCCTTCATCTGTCAACATATACAAATTCTTTAACATTTGCTTAATATCTTCTTGTATAGATATATCAAATTGTTTAACTGCTTCTTTTAAAAAATAGATACTACTTAAAAAATTTTTTTCACAATTTCAGGAAGCATATCACTCATACATAAACATACATAAATAATAAGTGTATAGTACTAGTTGTGAACTTACAAAACAAACATACATAACATCATACAGGGCTCTCATACCTCACTCTACCACCAATACCTTGCATTGTTGTGAAACATTTTTATCTAATGATTAAAGAGCATCCTCAAAATATTAGACTAACTAAAGTATCTTACATTTGATGTGTTTCTCCCCCACCCCAGCCTATTATTAGTACTATTACTATATCATTTATCCATGAATATATAAAAACAATAAGTGTATAGTAAAACTTGTGAACTTACAAAGCAAACATGCATAACTTCATACACCATACCTCAACCCACCACCAATACCTTGCATTGTTGTGAGACATCAGTTATAAATTATGAAAGACTATTGTCAAAATATTACTATTATTTATAGTCCTTATCTTACAGTTGGTGTATTTTCCCCCCAACCCACCCTATTTTTATTTTTTAATATATTTTTATGACAGAAGTTGTAAACTTAAAAAACAATCATGCACATGTGCAGAATTCCCAAACAACACTCCTCTATCAACACATCACACTGTGGTAGAACATTTTTTACAGATTATGAGATAATATCATCAGACTATTACCTGGTACACAGTGTACACTTGGCACACTTTTTTCACGCTCCCCCATTATCAACACAGTACATCTTTGGCATAGAAGCATGAATATTACACTATCACTGTTAACCACAGTCCATAGATCACTCCAGTTGTATTTTTCCCATGCTTCTCCACAGTCCCACCACCCTGCAATAGTGATGGGAATAGCTCACAAAGGGCACTCTTGCGTTTGTACCATCAAGCACAATTCTAATCCACCACTGGGTTTACTGTGTTAGTCAGTTCCTAGAGTACTCTCTAGCTTTCTTTCAATTGGAATTTACATCCTTAGACCCTTTTCAGTCACATTCCCATTTATAAGCCAGCTTTTAATCACTATAATGTGTTACCATCAACTCTATACATTTCCACACTTTTATAGTAAAGTTCATTAAAACTTCTACATACATTAAACATCAGTAGTCCATCTAAATCCTCCTCTTATCTCCTTTAAGAATCCACCATCTATCAACAGGTCTTGAAGATATTTTCCTACGTTTTCTTCTGGAAGTTTTATGGTTCTTGCTTTTATATTTAGGTTTTTGTTCCATGTTGACTTAATTTTTGTGTAAGGTGTGAAATATGAGTCCTTTTTCTTTCTTTTAGCTATGTATATCCAGTTCTCTCAGCACCATTTGTTGAATGGACTGTTCTACCCCAGCTAGATGCACTTAATGGGCTTGTCAAAAATCACTTGAGCAAAGATGTAAGAGTCTGTTTCTGAACCATCAATTAGGTTCCATTGGTCTATGTGTCTGTCTTTATGTCAGTACCACACTGTTTTTACCACTTGTAGCTAGGTAATATGATTTAAAGTCCAGAAGTGAGAGTCCTCCATCTTTGCTTTTTCCTTTTATAAGATGTTTCTGTCTATTTGGAGCCCCTTACTCTTCTAAATAAATTTGATAATCATGTTTTCCATTCATTTAAAAAATGTTGGTGGAATTTTTTATGGGGATTGCATTGAATCTTTATATCAACTTGAGTAGAATTGACATCTAAATGACAGTCTTCCAATCCATGAACATGGAGTGTTATTCCAATTATTTAGGTCTTTTTAAATTTCTTTTTACAATGAGTTGTAGTTTTCTAAATACAAGTGCTTTACATCGTTGGTTAAGTTTATTCCAAAATATTTGGTTTTATCTGTCATATTTTATTTTCACCTCTCTTTTGACACTTTAGTTACTTTTACTGATATAATCTTCATTTCTAGACTCTCTTCCAAGCCTCTCCTGTCTTTTCTTTTCAGACTGTAGCATACCCTTTAGTATTTCCTGCAAAGCTTGTCTCTTGGTTTCAAATTCTCTCAGTTTCTTTTTATCTGTGAATATTCTAAACTTGCCCTCCTTTTTTTTTTTTTTTTAAAGATTTTATTTATTTATTCGTTTATCCCCCCCTTGCTGCCCGTGCTCGCTGGGTCAGCCAACCACGCCGTGCGGGCAGGCTTGCCTTCACCAGGAGGCCCCGGGAACCGAACCCGGGGCCTCCCACATGGCAAACGGGAGCCCCACTGATTGAGCCACAGCCGCTTCCCTTGCCCTCCTTTTTAAAAGACAATCTTGCTGGATATAAGATTCTTGGCTGGAAGTTTTTCTCCTGCGGTATCTTAAATATATCATACCACTGTCTTCTTGCCTCCATGGTTTCTGATGAGAAATCAGCACTTAATCTTATTGAGTATCCCTTATATGTTATGCATTGCTGTTTTCTTGCTGCTTTCAGAATTCTCTCTGTATTTGGCATTTGATGTTCTGATTAGTATGTTTCTCAGAGTTGGTCTATTTGGATTTATTGGGATGGGAGTACATTGTGCTTCTTGGACATGAATATCCATGTCCTTTAATAGGGTTGGGAAATCTTCTATCATTATTTCTTCAAATATTCCTTCTGCCCCTTTTCCCTTCTCTTCTCCTTATGGGATACCCATGACACATATGTTTGTATGTCTCTTGCTCTCATTTAGTTCCCTGAGACCTTGCTCAATTTTTTCCATTCTTTTCTTCATCTGTTTTTTTGTATGTTTGCTTTCAGAGGCCATTTCTTCAAGCTCACCAATCCTTTCTTCTGCCTCCTCAAATCTGCTATTATATGATTCCAGTGTATTTTTAATTTCATTTATTGTACCTTTAATTCCCATAAGATCTGCTATTTTTCTATGTATGCTCTCAAATTCTTCCTTGTACTCATCCAGTGTCTTCTTAATATTCTAAATATATTTAGCCATCTCATTGAATTTATTAAGGACATTTGGTTAATAATCTATGCTTAGTTTTCTCAACTGCTTTATGTCATCTGGAGGCTTATCTTGTTCCTTTAACTTGGCCATATCTTCCCGTTTCTTGGTGTGGATTCTAATTTTTTGTTGGTGTCATGGCATCTGGCTTACTAGATGTATTTATTCTGGGTGCAGTTACTCTCTTTAATTTAGGACTTTCTTGCCCTTTCTCCCTGCTGGTTGTATAGTTGCAAGCTGTGGAGACTCAACCTGCCCTCATTGCCCAGGGACCGAAGAAGCTTCTTCCACCTTTCTCCTTTGCCAAGGGTAGGGACAGAGCCACAGCTGTGTGTAATAATCCAATTTGTGCAGGCCTAGACTGTAGTTGCCCAGAGAGACTGATGAAGCTTCATGCCCCTTTCTCCCCTGCCTGGTGCAGAGATGGACCTGCAGGTATGGGCAGCAATATATGCCATGTGGGTCCAAAATGACTGCAGTTGCCCCAGTAGACTTCTGAATATTCAGTCTTTGCCAGCTGAATGTACCTGCAGTTACCCGGAGAGGCTGATGCAGGGTCACCAGCTTGCTCCCTGCTAGAGGTGGAGGCTAGGCTAGGGCTGCAAGCCGATCTATGTGAAAGTAGCTGGTCCCTACCATCACTGTGATTTTCAATCAGCTAGGCTTTCCTTCATGCCAGGGGTGAAGTTAAAATGGTGGCTACTGACCTCTTTCTGACTTGGATGGGTTCTTTTGAAGTCGGTAGTCAACCATCTCTTCCTCCCCTGTTTTTGGGAGATGGAGTTTCCAACTCCAGCCATAGAACAGCTCTTGAGGTGGCTTGTGACACTAGAGCAGGATGATCACCAGTCTCTGTGGCATGACCTATATTTTCCTGAAGAGGCAGGCGCAGGTCCCCCCAGCTTCCTCCCTGCCGGAGGTGGGGCTGGGGCTTCTGCTACAGCTGCAATCTGATCTGGATGGAAAGAAGCAGGTCCCTACCAGCACTGTGATTTTTAGTCCATCCCGCTTATCCTGGTGCCAGGGGCAGAGTTAAAATGGCATCTCCAGGCCTTTTTCTGACTTGGACAGGTTCAAACTTTAGCCTGTTCTTAGGCTTATACTTTAGCCCGCCGAATTTACTAATTGGTAGCTGAAGTTAGTGCCCAACCATCTCTTCCTCTACCGTTTTTGGGAAATGGAGCTTCCAATTCCACCCGTGGAATAGCTCCCAAGGCAGCTTGTACTGTCATTGGAGGATGGGCACTGGCTCTGGTGTGTGGAGTGCTCTACTTATGAATCTTCTCTGCAGATGTGCAGTCTCCTCCTTCCATTCTTTCAAGGATGTTGCAGGAGGCTCTTCTGGTCTACCGGAGCCCCAAATAGGTGCTTTAGGTAGCTCTGGGTGATTAGTAACTGCCTTGTAGCACGAACTAATTCTAGGAGCTCCTTACTCTGCCACCATCTTGCTGGTTGTCTATATACCACTTTTTAATACACTATCCTATTGAAAGGATTTTCAGAAATTTTGCTATTTTCAACTATGGATATCCCTGTATATATTCTGTTCTTTTCACGTGTAGGGTTTCCCCTGAGTATATTACTAGGAGTATAATTGCTGTTCCTTATGGAATTTGAATATTCTACTTGAGTATAAATGATATCTTTTGTTCCACTTTGCATATAAAAATTTATTTCCAATAATATATAAAATATGTTTACCCAATGTCCTCTTTAGTACTTATTTTCATATTAAAATAATTTTAAATGGAATCTCATTGTGTTGTTGATTTGTATTCTCTTGAAAACCATTGATATTAGAAAAGTTCTTTATATTTTTATGGCCTATATGTGTTTCATTTTCTGTGGAAGGTCACTATGTATCATTTGCCCACTATCCTATTGAATTTTTGTGCTTTTTGTACTATTTGGAGTATTTCTTTGTATATATTCTTAATGCTAATATTTTGTCATTATGTGTATTGTGTGTATGTCACATATCTTCTCCCATTTTTTAAATAAATGAAAAAAAATTAAGCTTCTTTTGATAAATAAAAGCTCTGAATTCTAATTCAAAGCAGACTATTTTTTTTAATTCTTAATGCTTATTGTTTATTGTTTAAGAGATTTTTCCCTACCTCAAGATTAATTCATAGACATTAAGAGTTTTAAATTTTTTGACATAAAGCCTTTAGTGTGGGTGTGTGTATGTGTGTGTGTGGTTTGAAATTGGTGCCCACTTTTGTCTTAATGTACAGAATTACCAAGCAGAATTTTAAACGGACCAAATTGAATGCTAAGAATTGAAAGTATAATGATTGAAATTAACAACATAATGAATAAAACGATTAGAAGATTAGACAAAATTTTTGAGGGTACAAGAAGGTGAATCTGAGGAAATTAAACTAAATGAGACAGAAAGATAGAAAGAGGTAGCATATTTGAAAGAAGATTTAAGAGAATTAAAAAAAAAAAAGAGCAAAAAGCTAACTTGAATCTTGTTGGAATTCCAGAAAGAAGAAAGAATGAACAGGGGCAATATTTGAAGATATCACATATGAGAAATTTCCACAATTGATGAAAGAAATCACATGTTCAAGAAATCCAATCCAAGTAAGATAAGAACTAACAAATCCACATTAGACCCATTATAATGAAACTGTAGGATACCAAAGAAACAAAACTTTTAAATGTACCCAGTGTGGAAAGACAGTTAACTTTTTAAAAATATGACAAGTAGCAGATGACTTATCAACAACATTTGAAATAAAAATACTGTAAAATGATATGTTCAAGAACATTAAAGATAATAATTATCAAATTTGTCCAAAACAGATCTGAGATAAAGATATTCTCAGACTATCCCAAACTGAGGTCTCTCATAAGCAGGCTGTCACTAAAGAAAATTCCAGAAAACCTCTTCTTAATGTACTTCATAATCATGAAAATTTTAGCAATTTTAAACTTATATGCATCTAAAAATATTTTCTTAAAATATATAACCAAAGTAGTTCTACTTCCACCTATGGCAGAGTAGCTTGCATTGGGCCAAGTCTCCTACAGATAACAAGTATAAACTGGGCAAAATATAAAATTAAAAGTCTCTGAAGGCACTGGAGAATGAAGAAAAGCAGGCAGAATATGGACAGGAGTCGACTTTTGGAAGAAGGAAAAGCAGAAGGTAGGTTTCCTAATTTTATGTCTTTTTACCTATGGGCAAATCCTGGCAGCACCATGCCACAGAACAGTTAGAAACCAGACATACATTGACAATCATCCTACCCTAAGGAAGCAGAGGACAGAGTTTAGGCTATCCCAGCAGCTAGTATATGATGGGGAATTACAAGAAAGGAGAGAGCAACAGAAGTTCAGGTCCAAATTATGAAGATGAACTCTCTCAAATCTCTCCGCAGTTCATGAATTACACATGTAATTCCAAACAAAAAAGTTATGGATAAAAGCACTGAAGAGATGATTTGGTTGCTGCACAGGTGGCAGTGTTTGGTATTTGAATTCAGTCTAGTTTACTGGCTGACAAAAGAAAAGTAATATTATTCAGAGACACATCACAGAATCGATAGTTTCTATAAAATAGGTCTAAAAAATGTTTTTTAAATTACTAAACTTATAAGGAAACAGGAAAATGCGACACATATTAAGAAAAAAAGAAATCTATAGAGACTGGCCCATAGTGATCCAGATGTTGAAATGAGCAAATCAGGATTTTAGAAGTGGTTATAATATTTATATTAAGGATGTAAAGGAAACTATGCTCACAATGAATATACAAATACAAAATCTTAGCAGAGACAGAAAATAAATCATTGCAGGTTCTAGGTAAAAAGCATGATACCTGAAAAAATCTGACTGGATGGGTTTAAGAGCAGACTGGATATGACAGAAGAAAAATCAATTAACTTGGATATGAATTAAATGGTATTGCCCAACTTTAAGAAAAATGAATACATAAAGAAAATATTGGCAAAAGTACAAGAGAAATAGATAAATTCACAATCTCAAAAGTTTTAACAAAGAAATCAGAGAAAATGTCTACAGATGAATAATAAATTTGACCTTTTGAATATTTATGAAACTCTGCATCCAGTTACTGCAGAATATCAGCATATATGGTCCATTCTTTAAAAATGAGCATTTGTAAATGCATAAATGAAATTTCAACAAATTTAAGAATATTGAAATCTCACAGGATATGTTTACTGATCACAGTGAACTCAAGCTAGATCTCAGTAACAAAATGAAAAATATAAAAATACCATAGGATTGGAGTTTAAGAAGCATACTTATAAATAATCTATAATTCAATAAAGCAGTTATTAAAATGTATAACATATTTTCATATAGGATAATAGCTAAAATACATAGAAAACTTGAGTGATGCAATGAAAGCAGAAACCAAAAAAGAAAAGAAAAAAAAGAAAGACTTGATCTCTGGATAGTTCTAGTAGAGTTTTTAAAAGGACTTGACTAGTCAATAATATATAAGCACTTAACTCTATGGGCTTAAAAACTCTAAATCCCACTGTACAGCGGCTTTACCTCATTGAAAAAATGTTTGCCAAGTGTCTGCAATGATAAGATGTATGTTAGGTCCCGGAGTCGCAACGGTGAGTGCAAACGGCAATCGTGCCTGTTCTTACGGAGCATACAGTAGAAAAGGCACGTTTTATATATTTTTTAAAAATGCTAATGCTAATAAGAAAAACACAATGTTATGCTTTTGAAGGATTCAGAGAGGTCAGGAATGGTTTTGTTGGCTGAGGTCTGGAGGTAAGTAGGGGTTATCATTAGAAAAGGGGAAAAAAGAACGATTTAGGTAGAAGGAGCAGCATCTGCACATGCTTGTGGTCGTTGCAAGCAAATTGAGTTGCAGAAAAGAAAGCCTGTGGGGATGGACCAAAAAGAGCTGCATGGGTATGCTATGAAATAAGCCTAGAGTAATTAAAAGGAGAATTTAGATGAAAATCTTTTTATTAAATGATTACTTTCTATTATAATGAAGCTGATGATAAATGAAAGTATTTCGTGTTTACAACTTCAGGCACTGGTTTAGGCATGTCTTAGTTTGATCCCAGGTACACCACTTACCTGTAACAAGTCAGTAATGGAACCTCTTTTAAACCTCCACTGTGCGTATAAGAGGGAGCTACCAACATCATGTGACTGTTTCAAGAATTAATTAAAATGGATGAAAAGAATGCTTAATATGACACTTGGCACAAACCAATGAGCTAAATACATGCTAGTTATTATAGCTGTTATTTTATTGTCATTATTAACTGGGAACAGTATTTTGAGAAGAGCTCATTTTAAAATTTCAAAGAGAGTTAAGGAATGCCATTTATATTGATTCAAATGTTATTACTAGGGTTGAAAATTCTCTTTCTAAAAATGAGCATTCAGTGTGAAAAGAGGATTTTGAGGACTTTTTAGGGAAATCTGTTTATCTATCACATTCCTTTGGGTGCTTGGGCAGCACTGAACATCTCATCCAGGTATTTGTTTGTCTTTGGCTTACTCGGGGGAACAGGGAAATCACAAAGAAATGCTGGATTGATGGCCTTGGATTAATACCATAGCATTAGTTGTATAATTATTATAGAAATAATCAGATTTATTTCTAGGGTGACTAAAAGAGCAGGTGTTCCATATTAAATGATGAAAATTACTGTAGAGGACAGGAACTGATATTTACTTTAGATTTAGTCCTAATATTTCATTAATCTAGAAAACAGTTTGTTTTTTTTTTAAAACAGTCTTAAACTCTCAGCTTAGTCATTCTACTAATTTTAAATTTTACAGTCTCACTACATGTAGTATAATCAGTTGCTACAGGGTAGAGATCATTATTTGAACATGCAATGTGAAAGCTATACCAAATACTAAATGCTAACCGTATGTGCCAAGTCTTAATTCATGGTTTTATTTTAGAATGAAAGGAAATCAGGAGAAATGTGTTTGCCAAGAAATTTTAATATATTTCTCCCTAGAGCAATGGTTATAAGATCAAATTGCTGAGAAATATACCAGGACATACACTAAGCAATTCAAAATATGTCAGTCCCTACTAATTTGGTCAAAGCCAGGGAAAAAAAAAAAAGAAAATATCAGTTGTTTTCTGTTGAATTTCATTTTATTCTTTATGTTAGAAATTTGTAAAACTGTCTCTTGCTGGCTCTCAGAGAGTGAAATAACAATGAATTCAGCTCCAGGCAAACTGCTTTTCAGGCAGACCTGTCAAGAGAGAGACAGACAGTTTAGGGTAATTCATTCTTGCCAGTGGGTCTCAAGTGACTTGTGAAGGAATCTGGCATTTCTGAAATATAAATAGCATTAACTTACAGCAAGAAATATGAAGTGTTCTTCGTGTTTATTGAGAGGTAAAAGATGAGTAGTAAGTAAAGGAAAGCTGTGATGGGATTTAATGACAGGTTAAAAGAGGCAGATTTTGTCAGTAAAGGTTTTTAAAGGACACACTTTACCAAGTCAATGGATTACAGAGGTAATTTGCTTCCATTCCTTTAGGAGTTTTTTGTTCCTCAAAATGATCTTAGGGTGCAAATAAATCAAATGCAAGTCAACTTTGGATCAGAATATGAACATAAATGAAAATAAAATGAGTGTAAAGAACTAGAAAACACAAAATAGGTGCAAAACTCTGGTCTCATTAATTCAGCATGCAACCCACGTTCCAATATGGCAGAAAAGGTTGAGCCCACAATCAAACTGTCACTGAATTCTAAACCAAAACTGAAGTCTGGACATCTTCTCATTAGGGTCATGCTTGCAGAACCATACAATGAAATAACTCACTGTTAGAGTAACAGCATTTTTCTTTGCTCTCAGAGTTCCTGTGTGAAAAAGAAATCTGAGAACTTTATGGTCCTAAATATTATTCCTTCACGTATTTATCACAAGAGATTCATAAATTGTTTACATTTCTAACACTAGTATACTGAAGCACTAAGGAAAAAATATGAGGAGTTATAAATGAAAGCAAGCATCCTGGAAATTTTATTCCTTTTTCTTTTTTTATTTTCTTCTATTTTTTTTTCTTTCTACTATTAATTCACATGAGAATATATCACACAACTGTCTGTTCTGATATATCTTAGAACTGCTTCTCATTTGGGTTTTATTTGGCAAAGTCTATTGAGGGAAACGTTAAAACATTCTTTAAATGGGTATTTGTCATCTGGATGGATCAAACAGGATGAGAAAAAATCCTCACAGAGAGATGATACCAAGTTCCCACATCACTTGCCCTTGGGTTGAGGTAGGAGTGGTCTCTGCCATGTCTCTGGGATGTCTGTTTGACATTTCACTGCACTCTCTTTCCTGCTGATGTCATAGGAAGAATTTTTGAGTGCAATCTGACTGGCACTTTCAGTGGGGGCTAAGATGCAGGCTATTTGATCAGCACGTATACAATAATCCAAGCCTGAATTACTTTTAGAGTATAGCTTGCCAGGTTGGGAAACTGATAAAAATTTCCTTCTCTCAGATGTTATCAACCTTGAGGAACTTAAAAATATGTGTAAACCAAGCTACTCAAAATTCCTTTCTCTATTAATCCTTTAAGAGGACAATATAGATTTGCTATTTGATAATACATACTATGATCTCAATTTTCAGTATTGAGTCAATATATTCTATAGCCATATAAGAGCAAGGAAACATTGTTACAACATGTTCTATTCGGATATAAAAGGGATCAAATTAGGACCTTTTTTTTTTTATTAGAGAAGCTGTAGTTTGGAGGAAAACCATGCAGAAAATACAAAGTTCGCATATAACCCCCTCACAGTTTTCCCTATTATTTACATTTTGCATTAATATGGTACCTTTGTTACAATTGATGAAACAATATTATTATGGTTATAATATCAATTATAGTCCATGCTTTACATTACAGTTCACTGTTTGTGTTGTACAGGCCTGTATTTTACCTTGAAATTTTTATTCTAGTAACATATATAAAACCTAAAATTTCCCCTTTAACCACATTCAAATAGATAACTCATTGCTGTTAATTACATTCACAATGTGCTATCATCACCACCATCCATTAACTAAACATTTTCATCACCCTAAACAGAAACTCTGTTCTAATTAAGCATTAACTCCCCATTCCCTACCCCCACCCTGGCTTCTGGTACCTATATTCTGGTTTCTGATTCTAAGAATGTGCCTATTCTAATTATTTCATATTAGTGAGATCATACAATAATTGTCATTTTGTGTCTGGCTTATTTTACTCAAAATGGTATCTTCAAAGTTCATCCATGTTGTAACATGTATCAGAACTTCATCCCATTTGACTGCCAAATAATATTCCATTGTCTGTATATACCACATTTTGCTTATCCATTTATGAGTTGATGTATACGTGAGTTGCATCTATCTTTTGGCAATTGTAAATAATGCCACTATGAACATCAGTGTGCAAATATCTGTTGGAGTCCCTGCTTTCCATTCTTTTGGGTATATAACTACAAGTTGGATAGTCAGGCCACATGGTAATTTTACACTTAGTTTTCTGAGGAACTGCCAACTGTTTTCCACAGGGGCTGCACCATTTTACATTCCCACCAATAATAAATGAGTGATCTTATTTGCCACATACTCCCCAACACTTCTTATTTTCTATTTTTTTAAAATAATAGCCATTCTCCTGGGTGAGAAATGGTATCTCATTGTGGTTTTCATTTGCATTTCCTTAATGGCTAATGGTGTTGAACATCTTTTCATGTGCTTTTTGGCCATTGGGCCATTCCTGTATCTCCTTTGGAGGAATTGACTATTTAAGACTTTTGCCCACTCTTAACTTTGGCTGTTTGCCTTTTTGTTTTTAAGTTGTAGATTTTCTTTATATATGGTAGACATTAAACCCTTATCAGATGTGTGGATTCCAAATAATTTTTTCACATTCTGTAGGTTTCCTTTTTACTTACATGATGAAGTTCTTTGATGTACATTTTTAATTTTGATGAAGTCCCATTTAGCTATTTTTCTTCTGTTGCTTGTGCTTTTGATATAAAGTCTAAAAAACCATTGCCTAAGACAAGACCCTGAGATATTTCTCTTTGTATTCTTCAAGGAGTTGTATAGTTTTGGGTCTTTTTTGAAAGGATTTGAATTACTAATGAAATATTTTGAATTTTTACATACCATGCTAGCAATAATTTTATCAACTTTAGGTAGAAAGCAGCTACTTCTTAATATTCAAAATATTAATTTTGATGTATTTTCCATAAAATATGAAACTGTGAGTAGAAATATGTATAAAACAATAGTGTATATACAAATCAAAAAGTATAGCAGTAATCCAATAGGAACCAAAACCACAGACAGTAGAGTCTATTTCTTTTATTATTTGATGAATCTAAGTATTTGAAAATTCAGATGAAACAATAGTATATAGCTATTTACATTTTCCCTGTGCAAACCACGCCTGTGCAGTTGTATATAATTATCTCTGAGAAAAGGAAACGTTTGTCTTGAAACTTAATGATTTTACATGCTGTAATTAGAAATGATGTTCTTATTACAAAAATATTTTTAAGTGATTAGAAGAAAACAATAATACCGATGCACGTAGAAATTCACAAGCTTCTCTTGACTTTCTGATTAGTGTAATTGGCTAAATTTTGCTTATTGTTCTTGTTCTATATTTCTGCAGTGAATGGGTATAATATAGTTTAACTCAGGTATTCACATATGACTCATTCCCAATGCAGACTATTTGCAACTTTCTTAATAACAACAGGGCTCACCAACTGCAAGATTGTCCTGTCTTATTTAACACAGATTTCTGTTACTTCATGACTTCCTTTTAATTCTGTTAGGTAAAAATCATGTAAGAATATGCTAGTGTTAACTAGACAAGAGTTGAGTTTCTGCTGGGTTATTGGTTAACTGGTTAGTAATTTAACCATTAGAATAGCAATACCACACTGTCTTGATTATAGTAGTTTTATAATAAGTTTCACAATCAGGAAGTATAAGTCATTCAGCTGTGTTCTTCTTTAGTACTGTATTAGCTATACTAGGTCATTTGCCTTTCCATATAAACTTTAGAATGAATTTATCAAAATCTGGAAAATAGCTTGTGGGTTTTTTATTGGAATTAAATTGAATCTATAGATCAAGTTGAGAAGATCTGACGTATTAACAATATTGTATCTTTGAATCCATGAATACCTCTCCATTTATTTAGATCTGTAATTCTTTCATCAGTGTTTGTAATTTTCCACTCAAAGAGCCTGCAAAGATTTTATTAGATTTATATCTAAGACTTTCGCTTTTTAAATTCCATTGTTTCTTTTTTTTAAATTCTATTTTCAAGTTCCAATTGTCCCTTGCCTTTTCCATTTCAGCTTCTGATGATGGCTGGTGTTCGCTGGCTTGGGACCACATCATTCAATCTCTGCATCCATGGTTATGTAGCCTCTTCTTCTTTTCTGTATGTTTCTCAAGTCTCACTCTGCCTTTATGGTATAAGGACACTTGAAATAGCATTTAGAGCCCACCAGCTAATCCATGATAATTTTCTTATCTCAAACTCATTAACTTAATTATATCTGCAAAGACTCTTTTTCCAAATAAGGACATTCCTAGGTTCCAAGAATTTGATGTGGATACATTTGTGTGTGTGTGTGTGAGTGTCATTTTTTGGCTTACACAGAGTGGATTTGTCTATTTCTCCTTTCAGTTTTATCAATTTTTGTTTCACAGATTTTGAGAAAGTGTCATATATATTTTGGATTATTATTTCTACTTCAAGAATTGAATCCTTTAACATTATATCTTCCAAGGTCTTAACTCTGCCCTGTTGGAAATTAATATAGCTACTCCAGCTTTGTTTTGTTTTGTATTAGCATAGTTTGTCTTTCTCTATCCTTTTACTTTTTGCCTGTGTCTTTATATTTGAAGTGGGCTTGACTATTGACAATATGTAGATTTTAATTTTAATTTTTAGTTTTTTTTATGAAAGAAGCTGTGATATTACAAAACAATCATGTGCAATGTGCAGAATTCTCACATATCTCCCCTCCACCAACACCCCACATTGCTCTGGAACATCTATTACAAACTATGGAAAAATGTGATCAGACTATTACCACTAACTATGGTTCATAGCAACACTTGGTATATTTTTCCTGTATCCCCCTATTATTAACACTATATACTAGTGGTTGTGCATTTGCTACAGTTCATGAGTGAACACTCTCATATTTGTACTGTTAACCACAGTCCATCCTCCACCACGTGGCTCACTGTGTTATACAGTCCCATGCCTTATACATTCCATCCAAAATGCACTCAGTGGCTCTCACTTTTCATCACAGAGTTCTGCAGTCATTGCCCCAGTAAAGCCTTCAACATTTCCCTTAGTCCAAAAGAAAAAATTCCTATACACCCCTATTCTTAACCCCCTGCATTGATATAGTGCCTTCATTGAAATTGATGCAAGAATATTATAATATTGCTGTTAACTATTATCCATAAGTTACATTATTTGTATTTTCCCCATGCAACACTATATACTTACCACCTGGTAATAGTGAAACACATTTGCTCTAGTTCATAGAAGAACATTTTTCTATTTCTATTATTAACCGCAGTCCTCATCCAGATGCAGCTCCACTATTTTATTCAATATATAATTTTTAAAAAATATTTTATTCTTCTGAAAGTCTCTTTTAATTTGTGTATTTTGATCATAAACATTTAACATGATTATTGAATAGTTGGATTAATATCTACCAGTTTTGTAACTCTTTTTTATTACTCAAGTGTGTTCGCTCTTTCTTTTTACTCCATTTTTCTGCCTTGTCTGGATAACTTGAGCATATTTATATGATTGCATTTTATCTCTTCTCTTAGAATATCCATTTTACTTGTTTTTAAAAATTTTCATAATTGCCTTAGATTTTGTAACATACATTTTAACTAATCTATGTCCACCTTCAAATAACACTGCACCATTTCCTACGTAGTCAAATATCTTACAACAGAATATTCACAATTCCTCCCTCCCATCTGTTGTGACTTTACTCATTCATTTCATTTAATCATATGTTAGAATCATCAATACTTTGTTACAATTGTTGCTTTAAATAAAGTTATCTTTTAGCTCAATTAAGAATAAGAATGACAAAATATATTATTTTCCTTTCATTTATTCTTTCAATGATGTTCTTCTTTTCTTTCTGTAAAATCAATTTTTAAACCTGAAAAATTTTCCTTATGCCTGAAAAAGTTTCATCATTTCTTGCAGGGCAGGTCCCCTGGCAATGAATTCACTCAATTTTTGCTTGTCTGAGAAAATTTCTTTTACTTTTGAATAATAATTTTGCTATAGAATTTTAGGTTGATGATTTTTTTTCTCTTAACAGTGTAAACATTTCACTCTACCCTCTTTTTTTCCCTTTTATTAGAAAAGTTGTGGCCTTACAAAACAATCATGCATAAAATACAGAATTCCCATAAACCACCCAACTACCAACAGCTTGCTTCGGTGTGAAATATTTGTTATAGTTGATGATAGCACATTTTTATAATTGTACTAGTACCTAAAGTCCATGGTTTAACTTAGGGTTCACTGTTTGTGTAGTGTAGATCCATGGAGCTGCAAGGTTTCGAATGAGAAGTTGTTTGTCTTTCTTATTACTTACACCTCTGTAGGGCAGGTGTTTTTTCCTCTTGCTTCTTACAATATTTTTTGGTTGTTTTTTTTTGTTGTTGTTTTTATTATGCAGTTTGAGTATGTTATGGTTAGATATGTGGGATTTCTTTTTTCTTTTTTCTTTTTTTTCTTTTCTTTCCATTGTTTATTCTGCTTGACTTCTCAGAGCTTCGGATTTGTGATTTGATGCCACTCATTAATTTTGCATAATTACTATCAAATATTTCTTCTCTTCCCTTCTTTCTTTCTCAGCCTTCTGTTGTTCCAATTACTATCTTAAAGTTATTAGATTTATACTATGTATTTCTTCATTCTTTTTCACTTTGCATTTCAGTTTGGGAAGTTTCCATTAACCTATCTTCAAGCTTACTGATTTTTTCCTTGGCCATTCTGAGTCAACTGATGACTCTATCAAAGTCATTCTTCATTTCTTTTACAGTGTTTTTGATTTCTGGCATTCCCTTTCAAAATTTTTTTAGAGTTTTAATTATTCTTCTTATAGCACCCATTTGTTCTTTCATGGTATCTATTTATTTTTTCAGTTAGAGCTCTTAACATATTAATCAGTCATTATAAGTTCCCTGTCTGCTAATTCCAAAATCTGTGGCATATCTGATTCTGGTTATTTTGCTTGCTGTGTCTCTTCAGACTATTTTTTCTTGCCTTTTGGCATGTTTTCACACTTTTGTTGATAGCTGGACATATATCAGATAATCAATTGAGGTAAATGTGCCTTTAGTGTGAGATGTATGGTGATTTGGCTAAGAGTTGGTCTGTGGTTCAATGTTTTCGGTAGCTGGAGTAGCCAGAGGCTGCACATTCATCTAGTGGCCTTGTTTTTGTCTTTCCTGTTGACTCTGGATTCCTGTAAGTACTCCTTTTCAGGAAGAATCTGTGTCTTGCAGCCCTTTCAGCCATAATCCACTCTTACTATTCTAGAGTACTGTTAGTATGGAAATATGTTTGGGGGGGGATGGTATTCTATAATCTTCCAATTAGATGTAAGTGTTTAAGTAGATATTTGTTTTGGAGACATGAACTTCAGAATTGTTTCTCCAGGGGTATATCTTTATTTATTTATTTTTAAAGATTTATTTTATTTATTTATTCCCCCAATTGTTGTTTGAGATCACTGTCTGCTCTCTGGGTCCATTTGCTGTGTGCTTTCTGTGTCTGCTTGTCTTCTCTTTAGGAGGTACTGGGGACTGAACCTGGGACCTCTCATGTGGAAGAGAGGTGCTCAATCACCTGAGCCACCTCAGCTCCCTGCTTTTTTGTGCCTCTCATTGTCTTTCCTCTTTGTGTCTCTTTTGTTGCATCATCTTGTTGCATCAGCTTGCCATGTCTGCTTGCCGCACCAGCTCACCTTCTCCAGGAGGCACCGGGAACCGAATTCAGGACTTCCCATGTGGTAGGCAGAAGCCCAATTGCTTGAGCCACATCTGCTTCCCAGGATAGCTTTATTTTTTTACTCCCTTGTGCACTTCTCCCTTCCCTAGGTTCAGTATTCCCAAACTGTTTTCCTGAAGCCCTGACATTTGTTGGTTATGTTTTTTTCCTCTTTTAGGTTAGATAGAGAATGTTACAGGTTGCTGGAGTGGGAGGAATGCACTTGCCTCAATTGGGATAAGGTTCTGGCAAAGTCTTTTCTTTTGCACTATATGCCTTTGTTATGGAGAAGGTTCTGAGAGTATTTCAGAACTTACTTATTCCCTTTCCTGCTAGAACCAAGAGGGGATTTTTCCTGGAACAGTTGGTGTTCCTGGAGGTAAGGTGCATGAAAATGTGGAGGCTTCCCTAGGAATTTGGCCTTCTCAAGCTAGTCCATACAGCCTCCAGCAATTCATCATAATGCCCATTCAAGTGTTCTTATGAGTTTATGACTCCACTAAGTAGGCAGATATTGGCTACAACAATCTGTATGAACCAGTCTCTTCAGATTTTGGAGTTGTGGTTTGCCCTGCAACCTCAGTTCTCTGATGGGTCCATGAAAAGTCATTGATTTTCAGTTTGTCCAGTTTGTTTTTGTTGTTGTTATAAGGACAGAGTGATGATTTTCACACTTTTTACATATCAGAGCTCTAACCAGCAATCCCCTACAAAGTGTATTTTCATAGTAATAGACATATGATTAAACTTGCACATTTTAAGATACCAATGAAATATTTTCCTTTATTATGTTTCCTTAGCCAATGAGTTCATTTGCCAATATAAACTAATTAAATGGTGTAGATGAAAGAAAAAAAAAATAGGTTAAATAATTATGCCCAAATTTTACCTTAGAAGATAGTGAATCAGAGCAATGGAGATTTTACAGGTCAACAGTCAAAATAGAGGTTGGAAGATAGAAACAGAAAACCTAATCTTATTACCAAGTTAGAAAGAACCTGACATAGGTATTGGGGAAATGAAATATAAATCCAAGGAATGTAAATAATTATAAGAGTAAGGAACATTGAGACAGTAAGCAGCCAGAAGGCAAGATGATCTGGGTTATCATCTCCATCAAGCCTTTTAGATGTTCCTCCTTGGAGGGAAATGGAGAACAAATGGGGGAGGGGTATGGTACCAGCATTAAGTAGGGGGAAAGAAGCCTTCATAAAAGTGCACAGCTGACTTTACTTAACTAGGCCTTATAATATGTCAAAGCATACATGGAAAAGTATTAAATGTACCAACTAGATACATTCTAGATAATAGGGTTTAAGCCAAGCATTCTCACAGCTACTGACCCTACAAATCATTAAAAAGTAGACTTTTTCTAAGCCGACTTTTAGCAAAGTAATTGTAAAAATATCCATAGTGCCACACTGCTGCAGTGAGAGAAGTTAAGTCTTATGAAACAGACTTGAATTCCAATCCACCTCTAATTCTTACTAGTCAAGCTCATTAAATAACTTTACTTCCATGTACTTTGTGCCTTCCTTTGTAAAAAAGTTCCTATCAGTTCTTCATGAGGGTGTTATAAGGATTATCCTACACATATTAGAAATTAAAAGAAAATGAATATTTTTTAACTCATGAGATTAAACTGTCTTTAATGTGAAGAAGAATTTTTTAATCATTTTTGTACCAGTAATACATAGCCTATTGTGTAGCATTAGATAGCACCCAAAGAATATTTGATGAACCAAATTTCCTCCCTTCTCTGAATATTTTCAACATTGCCTATCAATGTTCTCAAACATATTTTTCTTTATGTATGAAAAAAAATATATCATAAAAGATATCACAACAGGTACCAAGGAGTTTAGAGTAAGTTTTTATCCTTCCACGAAGCTTTCACTTTAGATGGGGAGATAAAAGTAATGTACGTAAGCATTTATTAGCAGCCTAAAGTAAGATGTAAAAAAGTGCCAAATGAGTATGGCAGATTATGTAACAGGTGTGTTTTATTCCAGATAACAAAAAAATAAAGAGATTCAAAACATATTAAGCAGAAAAAAAAGGAAAATTATTGGCTCATAAAACTGAAAAGTTAGAAGAGTTGGTTCCAGGCAAATGTGTATTTAGAGGTATATATATCTTTAGGCTTGGCTTTACCTATTTAGCTCCATTCTCTTCTCCACATAGTGGACACTGGCACCATTTTTCTCATATCACCTGGCACCCATTCAAAAGGAAGACAGAACCTCTCTCCTTCAAAACCTCAAATAAAATAGTAGGTCTTGAGTTTCATTTGTCTTATTGCCTCACCTTGCATTATGTTCTTATTGCAAACTCATCACTGTGGCTAGAAGGATTGACTATTTATTTATTTATTTATAACAAGTCAAGTTTATTGATACATATTAATAAAGTATGCATTCCATTGAAAGTGTACAATTAATGGAATTGGTATAATCACATAGTTGTGAATTCATCACTTCACTCATTATTAGAATATTTTCATTATTCCAATAATGATAATAATAAAAAAAAAACATTAAAACAAACAAAAACCTTATCACCTCTCAATCTTTTTGTGCTTCCCCTGCCATATATAGCTGCTATTCTGTTTCTATCTCTCTAGTTTATTTGTATTTATAGTTTGTAAAATCAGTCTTATATGTACATTACCCATATTCATATATAACATGATGTTTCACTATGTTAAACAGTTCCATGTTACATTTTGTAGCTTACCTTCTAGTAAAATACATGTTCTTATACTTTCCCTTTCAACCACTGTCATACCCATATAATAGTTCTGCTGTATCATGATGTGCTTTCACCATTTCTAATTATTTCCAAAGATTTACAAACAACCGTTTTACCAATTCTTCACAGATTAACACTCAGCATTCCTTTCTCTAATGTCATTCTAGTTTCTGGTGACCTATATTCTACTTATTAACTCAATGATATTACACAATATATTTAGTTCACAATAGCACAATCATACAGTATTGGTCCATTTGTGCCTGGCTTGCTTCACTCAACATAATGTCCTCCATGTTCATCCATGTTGTCATATGCTTCACCACTTCATTTCTTCTTAATGCTGCATAATCTTCCATTGTGTGTATACACCACAATTTGTTTTTCCATTCTTCAGTTGATGGACACCTGGGTTGTTTCCAACACTTGGCAATCGTGAATAACACCACTATGAACATCAGTGTGTAGATGTCTGTTCGTGGCACTGCCCTCAGTTCTTCCTGGAATATACCTAGTAATGATATTGCTGGGTCACATGGCATGTCTACATCCAACTTCCTTTCGAACTGCCAAACAGTCCTTCACAATGGCTGTACCATTCTACATTCCCACCAAAAGTGAATAAGCGCTACTATTTCTCCACATCCTCTCCAATACTTGTGATTTTCTGACTTTTTAATAGTGGCCATTCTAATAGGTGTGAAATGATATCTCATTGTAGTTTTCATTTGCATTTCCCTAATCGCTAGAGATGTTGAACATTTTTTCATGTTTTTTTTTTTCTTTTAACCATTTATATTTCTTTTTTGGACAAATATCTATTCAAGTCTTTTGCCCATTTTTCAGTTGTTTGACTTTTTATTGTTGAGTTGTAGTATCTCTTTATATATCATGGATATTAAAATCTTATCGGATATGTGATCACCAAATATTTTCTCCCATTTTGTAGGCTACCTTTTCACCCTTTTGCCAAAGTCCATTGAGGTGCAAAAGTGTTTAATTTTGACAAGGTCCCATTTATCTAATTTTTCCTTTTGTTGCTTGTGTTTTGGGTATAGCGTTTAAGAAACTACCACCTACCACAAGATCTTGAAGATGTTTTTCTACATTTTCTTCTAAGAGTTTTATGGTTGTCACTTTTATATTTAGGTCTTTGATCCATTTTGATTTAATTTTTGTATAAAGTGTGAGCTAGGAATCCTCTTTCTTTCTTTTGGTATGGATATCCAGTTTTCCCAGCACCATTTCTTGAATAGCTGGTTACCACTGTAGCGAAGTTATATGCTTTAAAGTCAGAAAGTGAAAGTCCTTCAACTTTGTTCTTCTTTTTTTAAGACATTTTTGGCTATTCAGGGCCCCTTATCCTTACAAATAAATTTGATAATTGGCTTTTCCATTTCTGCAAAAAAGGCTGTTGGGATTTTTATTGGGATTATGCTGAATCTATAAATCAGTTTGTGTAGAATTGACATCTTGATTATATTTAGTCTTCCAGTCCATGAACACAGAATGTAATTCCATTTTTTAAAAGTCTTCTTTGGTTTCTTTTAGCAATGTTTTGTAGTTTTCTGAATACAGGTTCTTTATGTCCTTGGTTAAGTTTATTCTTAAATTTTGATTCTTTTAGTTGCTATTATAAAAGCAATTTTTTTTTTCTGATTTCCTCCTCAGATTGTTCATCAGTAGTGTATAGAAATGCTACTGATTTTTGTATGTTAATCTTGTATCCCTCCACTTTGGTGAACTCGTCTGTTAGTTCTAATAGCTTTGTTGTGGAGTTTTGAGGATTTTCTAGATATTTGGACCATATCATCAGTGAGTAGCAAAAGTGTTACATCTTCCTTTCCTATTTGGTACCTTTTATTTCTTTATATAGCCAAATTGCTCTAGCTAGAACTTCTAGCACAATATTGAATAATGATGACCGTGGGCATCCTTGTCTTATTCCTGAGCTCAGAAGGAAAACTTTCAGTCTTTCACTGTTGAATTCAATGAGAGCTGTAGGTTTTTCATATGTGCATTTTACCATATTGAGAAGCTTCTTTCCTATCTCTTGTTGGAGTGTTTTCATCACGAAAGGATGCTGTTTTTTGTTAAAGGCCTTTTTGGCATCAACTGAGAGAATCACATGATTCTTCTTCAGTTTATTAATGTGGTCTATTACACTAATTGATTTTCTTACGTTGAACCACCCTTGCATACCTGGAATAAAACCCACTTGATTGTGATATATAATTCCTTTAATGTATTTTTGGATTTGGTTTGCAAGTATTTTGTTGAGGATTTTTGCATCTATATTCATTAGAAATGTTGGTCTGTAATTTTCTTTTTTTGGGGTATCTTTATATGGTTTTGGTATTAGGATGATGTTGGCTTTATAGAATGAGTTTGATAGTGTTCTTTTCTGTTCAATTTTTTTTGGAAGCGCTTGATCAAGATTGGTCTTAGATTATCTTTGAATGATTGGTATAATTCACCTGTGAAGCCATCTGGTCCTGGGCTTTTCATCTTTGGGAGGTTTTTGATGACTGTTTCAATCTCTTTACTTGTCATTGGTTTGTTTATGTCTTCTATTACTTTTAAGGTCAGTGTAGATTGTTCATGTGTTTCTAGGAATTTCTCCATCTCATCTTCATTGTCTAGTTTTTTTGGTGTACAGTTGTTCATAGTGTCCTCTTATCTCTCTTATTTCTACAGGGTCAGTGGTAATATCCCCTCTCTCATTTCTAATTTTATTTATTTTTATCTTCTTTTTTTCTTTGTCAGTCTAGCTAAGGGTTTATTAATTTTGTTGATCTTCTGAATGAACCAACTTTTCGTTTTGTTGATTTTCTCAGTGTTTTTTTTTTTTTTTTCTCAATTTCATTTATTTCTGCCCTGATCTTTACTGTTTCTTTTGGGATTAGTTTGCTGTTCTTTTTCTAGTTCCTCCAATGTGCAATTATATCTTCAGTTTTAGCTCTTTCTTCCTTTTTTATGCAAGCATTGACATCTATAAATTTCCCTCTCATCACTGCCTTTGCAGTGTCCCATAGGTTTTGATATGGTGTGCTCTCATTTTCACTGGTCTCAAGATATATACTGAATTATCTTGCAATTTCTTTTTGGCCATTGATTATTTAAGTGTATGCTGTTTAATCTCCATGTATTTATGAATGTTCCCTTTTTCAATCCATTATTGATTCTAGCTTCATTCCATTTTGATCAGAGAAAGTGTTCTGTATAATTTCAATCTTTTAAAAATTTCTGAGACCTGTCTTGTGACCCAACATATGGTCTATCTTGGAGAAGGATCCATGAGCTCTCGAAAAGAATGTATAATCCTCCGTAAATGTCTGTTAGGTCTAATTCTTTGATCATATTATTCAAGCTCTCTGGTTCTTTATTTATCCTTTGTCCAGTTCTATTTAATACTGAAATTGGTGTATTGAAGTCCCCAAATATTACTGTAGAGACATCTATTTCTCCCTTAAGTTTTGCCACTGTGTGCCTCATATATCTTGGGGCAGCCTGGTTAGGTACATAAATATTTATTTTAGTTACTTCATCTTGATAAATTGCCCCTTTTTATTAATATATAATTACTGTCTTCATCCCTTGTAAGAGTTTTGCATTTAAAATCTATTTTGTCCTATACTAGTATCACTACTCTAGATCATATTTAGTTACTGTTTGCATTGAATGTCTTTTTCTAACCTTACACTTTAAACGTGGTTGTTTCCTTATGTCTGAGGCGATTTTCTTGTACACAACATATATATGGCTCATATTTTTTTCCTATCCATTATATGTCTTATGATTGGGTAGTTTGAGCCATTAACATTCAATGTTATTACTGTAAAGACATTGCTTATTTCATCCATTTTATCTTTTGTCTTTCTGTTGTCATATCTGAGTACTGTCTTTTTACCTTATAATTTACCCTCCTTAATAATCTTCATTTCTACATTCTTCTCTAAGGCTTTTGCCCATGTTTATTTCTCCTTCAGGCTACAACACTCCCTTTAATATCTCTTATAATTTTGGTCTTTTGATAACATACTCTCTGAGTTTTTGTTTGTATGTGAAGACTTTAAACTCACCCTCATTTTTAAAAGCCAGTTTTGCCGGATACAGAATTCTTATATGGCAGTTTTTCTCTTTCATTATATCCTTTATCTCTTTAGTCATACTTTCTTTCAATACTTTGAATTGATATAGAAGAATTGTGTGAGTATCTTTGGCTAATTGCCTTAAATCTTGTATCTCTTCAGGATATTTGGCTTGTTCCTTTGGCTGGGCCATCTCTTCCTGTTTCTTAGTATAGTATGATGTTTAGGCATCTGAATATGCTGGTGAATTTACACTGATGATCAATTTCTCTCTCTTGCTTAGGGTTTTATTTTATATTTTTTAAACTTTTTATAGCTTTTCTTTGATTTTTGGTTCATCTTTTTCTGAGTCTCTAAAATTGCCCAGCTTAAGTTATCAAAATTGGGCCCAGGAGTCACTAATGGGGTGCAGATTTTCTTAAAAGAGTTCAGACTAAAGCAAGACCTAAAAGCAGTTTTTCTCCTTGCAGTTTCCTGGCGGGCCAGAAGATGGCGCTCATTGGTATACATTCCCATGGAGGTGTTTCTTTCAATTGTCACTTGCCAGTGCTTCTGGTCTGGCCAAACCAAAGTTCTAAGTGGAGTCTGCTGGTCAAATTCATTGAAGAGAAACTACTCTCCACCCTGCAATGTACCCTCATCTTCTCAGGGAGGAAAACATTTGTTCTTCTCTCAGTTGACTGTAGTGCGGCAGGCCTTTTATCCAGGCTTCACATCTTGAGGGTGGGGCATGGGTGCCCTTCCCAGCTGCCACAGGGGTTTATTAACTCCAGTTGTTATTTCAGGTTCTTTATCTCTCTGTCCCTCAACCTCCTGAAGGTTGCATAGTACAGTTTTGGTCTGCTGATCCCCAAAGCAGATCCCTTCAACAGCTTTTGGTCCTTTTTCTGTTGTTTTTGTGAGAGAGTTAAACCCTGCTTGCCTACTCCAAGAATTTGCCATCTTCCCAGAATTTGAGGGATTGACTATTGTTGATTGGTTTTTCCTAAGTCATCACTGATAACGGCTCATGAAGATGGACTTAAATCACCTGAAGAATATTAAATGGGAATGTGATTGGGCAGTGTTTTGGGAACTTTAACATATATTTAAATCACTTCGAGATTTTGTTAAAATGCAGATTGAGTGGGAGTGAAATGAGGAGAAAAAGATGTATGCTATTTTGAAGGAAACATTATCAGGACTTGGAAACAGACTGGATACATAAAGTGAAGAAGATCTTAAATGTTAAATGATGATATAGTTTAAAGTCTGAGGAAATTATACTTGGAATAATTTTTATTCCTCCAATTTACCAGTGTTATTCATATGTTTACCTCTGTGTAATGGTGGTGTAGGGCAACATGACAAGGAGACAGAACTGCCTTATTTGTAGTATATACATTTGAATCAGATTTTCAGATTTTAACCTTAACAAATAGAACTCCTTACCTATTCTTTATAAAAGCCTAATAATTTAATATTTTTTCATCCTTCTAATCTTTGTAATATAAGTTCTCCAATTCATCTCTGTTAAGATAAGGTAGGCACACTATTGAATAGGATTTAGGAGACCACTATTCTATTCAAATATTTGTCTCCAGTGCTTAGCCTTGGTTATGCCATTCAACTCTACAGCCTCAGTTTTAACATCTTTCAAATGAGGAGGCATATTAAATAATCTCTATACCAGACACCTCTTTAGAAGGCCTCTAAGACACAATAGTTTCCCTTTCTCTAGGAATGGTTCTGTTTTGTCTTCCTTGTCTGCTCAAGCAAATATCATGAAACAGGTCGGGCTAAAAAATGGGAATTTGATGACTCATGGTTTTGAGATTAGGAAGAAAGATCAAATTAAATCATCATCAGGGTGATGCTTCCTCCTCGAAGACTGGTATGCTGGGGATGGCTGCTGTCAATCCTTAAGTCCTTAGCTTGTCACATGGCAAGGCACGCATTGGTGTCTTCTATTCTCTCCCTTATATTCCATGTTCTGTTGATGTTCAGCTTCTGGCTACTCCTTCTGTGCCTTTTCCCCTCCCTTAGAATTTCATCCTGCTTAAAAAAGACTTTAGTAATAGCATCGAGGACAATACTGATTGGTGTGGCCCACACTTGACTGAAGTAATTTCATCAAAAGGTCCTGTTCACACACACAAGAATGGATTAGGTTTAAGAACATGTTTTTCTAGCGTACATAGAGCTTCAAACTACCATAGCCTCCAAATATACAAAGGGAACATTGAGAAGCCTATTCTAGTCTACTTGGCCTAGTAATAGAATAGGAAAAGACTTTCCAGTTATAGAACTTTTGCTCCAATTTGTACCATTCATATTCCTCCCAGGAATCTAGAATTTGGCACTGAAAAAAATATGTATATAAGTTTTGGCAGCAGGATGATATTTATGACTCCATTCTGAAGGGAAGATTTATATATTTTTGCTGCTGATGTTCTTAAAGTGCCCTGTTTCCTCTATATATTAAAGATTGGCTTTTTGAATTACTAAAATCTTTCCAAAAATCCTTTCCCTACACTTAAAAAAAAACTTTGCTCGTGTTGATTATAGTTAGATTCTGTTAAATGCAATGAAAACAGCAGAATACATTATTTCTAAATCTACTTTATTCTCTGGAATATTTTTATATTCTTTGAATATGGATTGATTGCATTGGCTGGCTAATATATGTAAATATACTCAATAAAAAGAATTATAAGTCCACTTCTCTAGAGCAACCTCATCCTTCCCAACTTCCCCAAGAATCCTTGGAATTATGGGGGGATGTTAGATTTTTCACTGAACATGAGATAGAGATTTGAGGAATTTTATAAAAATCTCAATGAACAGAAAGTCCCAACAGACCAAAGGTTTTGGAGTCATCTAGTGCAGTAGCATCTCAATTACATAATAAACTAGACCAACTCCTAAAATCACCTGCATATTTAAAATATGCTTTTTTGAGTAATAGTTCTGATCCCAGTAGTTTATAAGTAGTCCATCTTCCATTAGAATTGGCTGTATATTTTGTTTTCTAAGACAGCTCCCTCTGTAACTCTGGAAACAAGAACATGTCCTTTAACCTATCTAAAACAGACTCGAGGAAAATCTCAGGCATTATATGTATGTTCATATAAATTTAAATAGTCATTAAGATAACCCAGCATAGAGTTTTAGGAAAAAATAACCTCAGACGTGTTAACAACTTCTTTACAAAACTTGAAATCCTAAGCTCTTTATAAGGGAAAGAAGACAAAACAAAACAAATAAGCTATGATAGTCAAACCAAAATCAAAATTATCCTAAATTCAAAATGACTGGTGCCATCAAATATATGTTTTTTTAGAGCATGTTATCCCTTTGTGCTCTATAAAAAATACATGTGTGATATATTTGCACTTCACCCTTATAAACGACTATTTGATGAAGAGACAAGAAAATCTGTTTGAGCAAGAGATACAAACACTAACTGAACACTTGCTAAAAACAAAACAAAATGCGAGTTTTAATGGAAAATAAAATACTGAACAGGACAAGTTTTATGATCAAAGAGCTCATAGTCATGAATAAATATTATGCGAGACAAGAGAGGAAGTATACCATCCTACAAAGGTTATCTGGAACTCCAATAGAAACTGTAGTATTTTAAGGCAGCTATTTTAAAGAAAGACATAGTGACATGTAGACTAACAAGAAGATAAAGTTATTCCAAGTAGATGGGATAAACAAAATTAACTGTATGTAGGCAGGGAAGCTTCAGGGGTTTAACTGAACAAGTGGTTGGGTGATTTGACTTGAGTCTAGAAAATGGTTCTGTGAGGCAGGAAGAGGCATTAGGGAAAGAGAGTCTGGGAACTGATCACTGAGGGCCTAGCAAAGTCAGGCAAAAGAGTTTAACTTTTACTCTGTATATACAGTAAGCCTTTTGAGCATAACATTGAGCCTCAGGACATTTAGTTTTCATTCAACTTGGAGAGTGATAATTTTTCTTAGACAATTCTGAATTACCATGTCCAAGTCTTTCCAATGGTTAAAGAACTTAAATAACCTCACACTTATATGCTATGAATATCAAGTAATATATATATATATATATATATATAATATTTTTTTATTTTTTTATTTTTTTTTTTATTTTACTGGGAGGTCCCGGGGATCGAACCCAGGTCCCTCCATATGGAAGACGGACACCCAACCAGTTGAGCCATATCCGCCCCCCTCAAGTAACATTTTTTAACATGCTTTGTAGATTGATATTGAAATGTCCTTTTTAGGAAATTTATTTCAAGCTGTTCTTTCTCCTCCTCAACTTCCTCCTTTATAGTAACTTTGCTCTATTAAGACACGCCTATTCAGAAATAAAGTCAAAATTTAATACATTTGGAATCCACCTCAATTACCAAAGCCACTAAGATTTTTTTTTCCTTTAAGAAACTTTCTTAACAACAGGAATTCTGTCCAATAACCCATATAGTGTGTGTGAATCACTGCTTAAGTTTATAACAACAAGTACTTTGTATTCTAAACATAACTCTGCTTTAGATTTGTCGCATTACACTGTGAAATGTCTTTGAATTTTTCTTTTCTGATTTCTTCTTTACTAAATGGTATTAATAAAAGTCACCACCCATCTGCCTTTCAGGGATATTGTGAAGATGAGCTTATATTGATAGTAAAGTATGCAACAAATAGAATTCTCAATACTAACAGTGTTAATAACCATAAAACCAAAAGACATTATCTTGCTGCGGTCAACATACTTTATTGACATTGGAACTCAACTTGTGGCCTGAGAGTATAGAAATCTATGAGAAGGTAAAGCTTTCACTGGTACAGTCTTTGGAGATGCCTGTTTCTTTAACTTTTGCACAGAGATTAGAGATATTCGTCTATATTTGGAAAGGTGTACAGAGAATTTGTTTTCTCTTACAGCCTGAAATTTATTAATAGATGGCAATGACATTTTGCTAAGGTCTATACATAGTACTAGTCTAAGACTCAAATACATCTGTCACGTTATTTATGATATTTTCATTATTATTTGTTTTTAAACTGTTGACAGAAAATGGAATGGAATACAAATAGGACTGGGTCATCCAAGACTTGCGGAAGACTAAGATGTTTCCCATTGCCTTTCCTCAACTTGCTTCCTGTTGTTAAATTCTCAAGATTCAGTTCTTAGAGATGGAGCCATTGTTAGCTGAGAACTCACACAGTAGAATTTCATTTACCTGATTAAACTTCATTGCTAAATAAAAAAAAAAAAAATGAGGGTAAGATGGATAGTAGAAGTTGGATGTACTTCACTATCTACTTGGCTTTATATCAGCCTGTGTAAGCCACAAGCTCTAACAAACAACTCTCAAACCCAGCAGCTTCACCCAACAGAAGTGTACCTCCTGCTCATAGAGACTTTGCCATATGTTCTTGTGGACAGCCTTCTATGGAGTCATTTAGGAACTCAGGCCCTTTTAACAGTGTGCCTTTGCTCTCCTTTATGACCCCTATGTCCTTCATTCAGCCTTTGAATAGGAAAAGAAAGAGTGAGAATTTTTGCTAGAAAGATGTTAATGGGCCAGACCATGAAGTGATAACATACCCTTTTGTCAGGAATTCCATTATATGACTTTTATCTGCAAAGGAGAGTAGAAAAAAATCCAGCTGTGTGCTCAGAAGGTTAAGGTAAGTCCAGTCTGCCACAGGACTCTAGGAAGAGTTGGTAAACACAATAGGTTTTAGGTTTTGGTGTAAGACAAACCCTACATTGATTTGGGGCAATGCTACTAGTCATGTGACCTTGGGTAACTCTGCCACTTGAGAGTTATATATTCTTGTGTTTTCTTTCTTTGCATTTCTTTCTTTTTCTTCTATTTTCCTGACTCTCCTCTCTTTCTCTTCTATTTTTAACATATCTCTAAATCATCTTTTCATCATCTATAAAATAAGGATATTTTAATTCTACTCAATATTATTCCAATCTCATGCAAGTAGTGGTAAGGATCAGATTAAGTAATGCAGGTAAAACTCGCCATTCTGTCTAGGACATATGAGTTCAAATATTAATTCAAGGCCATGCAAGCTTTCATGATTCTAAATATATACTCATGGAAGTATCTGGGATGCTGGTAACAAAATTGGCCACACAGACTGGATTTCTTTCTCCCTTCATCACCTGGCTAGACCCTCATTAAAAGATATGGCAATCTGTTAGGAATCAGATAAGGAGGATATTTACTGTATATCCTTACCCTACACATATATTAGTGAAGACAGTAAATGGAGAAAAATGGGGCTGCAAAGTACAAATATCTGTAGTTACAGAATCCATCATATATGTCGTTTCTTTCCAAATATTTCAGAGAAAACAAATTAGTGCATGGGTAGGTATAGAAATGAGGCAACATATTTTGATGGTAAACTACATGGAATCATAGTATCTTTTGCAATTTGGGACTTTTGGTCTAGTCTATCTAGACTAATTTAATACACTTAATTGAGCTACAAATCTAAAAGGATGATTTCTTAAGGGATTTTGTAAACTTCCTGCATGTAAATAAATCAAAATAATTACAAAATAGTCTTTGTCACTGTGCCTGGCTTCAGGAGTCTATAAGATGAAAAATAATATTAGAGGAAATGTGTACATTCTAAAATAGGGAAAAGAGTTGGTTGAGGTTCAGGATTAGTTGTGTGCAGATGTTGCTGCTGGCTCCTTTTCAAAGAAACTTTTCTCCCTACAAATCTGAATGATGATCATATATCCCCTGAAAATAAGACATAGATTGGGATATTTTCCTATCAATTTGCCTTCCTGTTCTATTGCTATAATATTCAAAGTGCCCTAAATGAATAGTAATTAAAGAAGCTATTCTTTGTGAAAAGGAGATAAGTCATAAGTCATGGAACCCTGAAGTTAATGTAATTCCTCAGCACACTTGTATCATCAGTATTCTAGGATCCACCACAGTTAAAATTCATGCAATGCAGCTTTCTGAATTTCAAACTGCTTTTCGTCCTACTCGCACACAAAATGATGTAGTTAAAAACCAAGGGTAAGAGGCCAGCTGAGATCGGAATTTGGCTGTACCTTGGCATTTTAAACACTATGAATAATGTAAATTCTGTTTTCTGACTATGCATCAAGAAAAGAATTTGTAGTCTAATATGATCTTTGCCAGCTGCAGCCATTTGCACTTTCAGCTATTATTGCTGATATAAGAATTGGAAGTTATGTATTTATAATTATAATCTGTCAAACCAAAACATGAAAATAATATAATTAGTCCAATTGTTAGGTTAGTTTCCATTTGCACACCTGAAAAAGTGACTTCTTTATCTGTCCAGCTTTAATATTCTTGGTTGTAGACTTTCTTATATTTTAGCATATAACATAATGGTAAAAGAGAGAATTTTTCATTTCTTAACAATAGAGTATTTGATTTGGAAAAAAAAATAAACTTCAGTATCAAAACAGGCAACATAAGTAATGGATTTATGAAAACAGAAATCCACTTTGTTCCTAAATAATATTGCCAATGAGATAATAAAATAAAGAGGATTTTTTAAAACCAGCTTTCAGATAATTATTGTTACACAGATAATTTTTTAAATTGCCTTTAAAACTAGGTTAGGAAACTAATCCCTGGCTCAGAGGCAGTACCCATGATGTCTAAAATGTTCCAACGAAAAATAAGCCCCTGATACATTCATATTAAATTTTATAAAGTTCATCTAATGGTTTCTTGGTCTTTACTTCCAAATCTGTCTCATCATATGCACAATAAATTGAAACGTAACAAGAGAAGTTATGTTGAGCAGCTGTCCTGTTATTATAAAAATTCTGGGAATGAAATTACGGTGGTTTAGGATTCCATTTAAGTGCCAATGACAAAGGGAGCTACATGACAAAGGAGATTTCCTTCACTGACTTTACAGATATTCAGGAGGACAGATGCATTTATTTTGTAAAACATTTTCTCTACATATCTATGTGAAGGCAGAATACCCCATATAGATTCTAAAGACTAACTCTGAAGGGCACTAAAAGCCCGGTGATCTAAAAAAAAAAACAAAACAAAACAGTCCTCTACCATAATTTATGTAATTCCTTAAAAGTGGCCGTATTATTTATTCCTTTGGCCCATATCATTTTATGTCCTAACATATCTTTAGTCAAAAATATAATTCCTTGTGTTAATGGGGTAGATTGCATATAATTAAGCAGTTTCACACACATTATTTCGTATCATCCTCATATCCTAGTTTTATAGAAAAGAAAGTGAGTTTACTAGAGACTAAGGGACTTTGATGAAGCTATGTTACTGAACCTATGAATTTTGAATTTGGTCAATTTCTCTTTATATGATGATACTATATCTTCACTTACCATTTAATTGTTGAAATCAATTTATCATATCTGCACATGTTAGTTAAGGTTTATTTTGATGGAAGACAAAAGGAAAGATTCTGAAGTATTGATTCATGCCTAGAAGGGCAGGATAAAAAGCTCTGGATAAAGAGGGAAGAACGTGCTAAAAATATTTGTGAAAAAGACAGGTTTGAGATATCTCAAATATAAACCATTACACTGAAAACAACTATAAATCCTAAAAGAAAATCTTTTTTTAAAAGTAATTTTATCGAGACATTCACATACCATGCAATCCATCTAAAGTGTGTATTTAATGGCTTTTGGTATAATCAGAGTTGTACATTCTTAAATTCATACACACACACTGTATTACTTTTCTAGACAGTGAGGCATTCTGAGAAAGTGAAAACAAACACTAGCTTGCTTGTTGATGTAAGGGTATTTTGAGATAGAATTTGCATCTACAATTGAGATCATTGCACCTACAATCAACAAAGGATATTGCCCTCAGCAATGTGGTGAGTCTTTTCATCCAAATAGTCAGAGGTCTTACAAGCCAACAGTGACAATTTCACAACTCAGAAGAGGAATTCTGTATCAATCTTGGCATTGGTTCTTGCAGGAATTTCTACCTAGTCAGTTTCCCCTGGGGAATTTGGTGTACTTGCCAAGCCCCACAATCATGTGAGTCATGATTATTATCTTATAATAAATCTATATATCTCTCTAGATAGAGAGATATATCTATGTCTACGTCTACGTCTACGTCTACGTCTACGTCTACGTCTACGTCTACGTCTATGTCTACGTCTATGTCTGTCTATGTCTATGTCTATGTCTATGTCTATATCTATATTTATACCCTGTTGGTCTGTTGGTTCTTTCATTAGAGAACCTTAACTAACACAGATTTTGGGACCAGGAGTGGTGATTGAGAAACAGAATTTTAAGGATGTGATTTCAAAATTGGCTTCGTGTTTTTGGAAGTGGTTCTTTAATTAGATTAGATTTACAGGCACTAATAACTCTATTTACAATGATAGAGTGGACATAATTTGGCAATAAAGACACACAAAACATCACCATTGAATATTCCTACTCAAATGCCTATAAGAGGCAGGTTTCCAGATGACCATGTATTTGATACCTTAGTGTATATTTGTCAAGTGGAGTATATTGAGATTGGCTAGTTGTTCCTAAATACTCTGCATAAAATTCTTCACCTTTTTTTTTGGTATTAGACATAATCAGCCATAAATGCAATCAATTGATTGATTATTTAAATCCATGAAATACCTTCATAGTAACAATCAGGCCAATGCTTGATTGACCAAACAGCTGGACACCATAACCTAGCCAAGTTGACACTTGAACTTTATCATCACACAAAGCAATACCACATTACTGGAGGAATTGCAGAGATTAGTGCCACCATCAAGAACTTGAAGGATGCAGGGGTGGTAATTTCCACCACATCTCCATTCAACTCCTGGGCAGAAAACAGATGGGTCTTGGAGGATTACAGTGGGTTATCATAAATTTAACCATGTGGTGACTAAAATTTCAACTGCTATTCCAGATGTGTCACCATTGTCTGAACAAATCAACACATCCCCTGGCACCTGTTATGTATCTATTGATTTAGCAAATGCTTTTCTCTTGATACTTGTTAATAAGGGCTACCAGAAAGAGTTTGCTTTCAGCTGGCAAGGCCAGCAATACACGTTTTCACTCCTACCTCAAGGGTGTAGCAACTCTCCACCCCTATATCATAATCTAGGCCCCATTTGCTAACAGCAGAGACCAACACTCAGTCCCTGATATGGCACCATTCCCTGATGTGATGAGCCTGCTGCCTGGTGACAGGTTGATTACATTGGCTCATTTCCATCATGTAATGGACAGTGTTTTCTTCTTACTGGAATAGAAACTTACTCTGGATAATGATTTGACTTTCCTGCATACAATGCTTCTGCCAAAGCTACCATTTGTGGACTTACAGAATACCTTATCTATCACCATGATTTTCCACATAGCATTCTTCTGATCCAGGACCTCTCTTCACAGCAAATGAAGTGCAGGAATGGGCACATGCTCATGGAATTCAATGGTCTTATCATGTTCTCCATTATTCTGAAATAGCTAATATGACAGAATGGTAGAAAACCTTCTGAAGACTCAGTTATGGTGTAAGTGATGTGGCAATACCTTGCAGATCTGAAGCAATGTTCTCTGGACATCCACTTTATAGTACTGTTTCTTTCATAGCCAGGATTCTTGAGTTTAGGAATTAAAGGGTTGAAATTGGGAGTGGCACCACCCACCTTCACCCCTAGTGATCCACTAGAAAAATTGCTGCTTCTTTTCCCTTTGACCTTATCTTCTTGTGGTCTAGAAGTCTTAGATACAATGGGAGTGGTATTTCCACCAAGAGATGCGACAATGATTCCTTTGAACAGGAAGTTAAGACTGCCATCTGGGCATTTTGGATCCCTCATTTCTCTGAATCAAGAGGCAGAGAAGGAAGTTACTGTACTGGCCAAGAAGATTGATCCTGATTATCAGTTAGAAGTTTAAATGCTACTACACAATGAAGATATGGAAGAGTATCTGAAAGACAGGATATATGTTTGTGTGTCCTTTGGATGCCCTGTGATTAAAATAAATGGGAAGATACAACAACCCAGTCCAGGCAGGACAACCGATGGCCCAGACCCTTCAGAAATGAAGATTTGAGTCACCCCACCAGACACAAAACCTAAACCAGCTGAAGTGTTTCCTGAGGATAAAGGAACTAGGTGAACAAATTCATGCAAAGCAGTTAGGAACAACCAACCAATCACACTATACTCCCTCACTTGACAAAAATGCACTAAGGTATCAAATATGGGGACATCCAGAAACTTGTCTCTTATAAGCATTTGAGTAGGAATATTCAATAGTGATATTTTCTGAGTGTCTATTGACAAATCATGCCCACTTTATCATTGTAAATTGATAAATATGAGCCACGTTCATGGGACCAGTTGCAGAAATCAGGACTAATTTTTATGAGCATATATCCCCTATTTTGAATACATAGTTATCTATTTGATTAATTGAGGATAAGAGAAATAAAATATTTTATTATACCTTCATTTATTCCTTTTCTAGTGCTGTTTCTTACTTTATGTTGAATTGAGTTTTCTACAATACTGTTTTCTTTTTCTCTAAAGAAACTCTTTTACTATTTCTTGCAAAGTATGTTGACTGGACACAAACCCCTTTAGTTTTTGTTTGCATCATAAAGTCTTCATTTTTCCTTAACTTTTGAAGGATAATTTCAATCAATATAGAATTCTGCATGTATATTTTTTATTATTTCAGCATTTAAAATATTTTATTTTATACTCTGCTTGCTTTCATTGTTTGTAAAGAGAAGTTTAATATAATTCTAATCCTTGTTCCTCTTTAGGTAAAATCTTTATCACCTGTGGCTTCTTTCAAGATTTTCTCTGTCTTTGGTTTTCTTCAGTTTTAATATGATAAACCCTGATTTAGACTTTTTTGTTTATTTATCCTGCTGTGTTCTCTGAGCTACCTGGATCTTTGTCTAGTGTCTGCCACTAATATTGGAAAATTCTCAGCCATTATTCCTCTAAATATTTCTACCATTCCTCCCTGTCATTTTTCTCCTTCTGGCGGTCTTATCATGCATATGTTGCACCTTTTATGATTGTCCCACATTTCTGGGGTATTCTGTCCTATTTTCTCCATCTTATTTCTCTTTATATATCAGTCTGAGAGGTTTCTTTTGACGTATCATCAAGCTCATTAATTCTTTCCTCAGCTATGTCCAATCTGCTGGTGAGACCATCCAAAATAGTCTTCATTTGTGTTGCAGTGTTTTGTTTTCTCTACCTACCATATCTATATGTTCTTTCATGTTGTTCCTTTTTTTATCCACTTTTTCTATTAGAACCTTTTATATATTCACATAACTTTAAAAGTTCTTGGTCTGATAATTCCAAAATCTCTGCCATATCTGGTTCTGGTACTATTGCTTGCTTTGTCTTTTCAGTTTGTGTTTTTTTTTTTTTTTTTTGCCTTTTACCATGCCTTATAATTTTTGTTGAAAGCCAAATGTGATGTATTGGAGGTAATAAGAACCAAGGTAAATAGGCCTTTATTATGAATTTTGTCTAGCTAGGATTTATGCTGTGTTACACTTTACTGTGGCTGCAGATGTCTGTGTTTTCTACTTCCTCTAGTGTCCTTGTTTCTCTCCCATATTGTCTTTCATTTTTCCTTTCTTAAATAGAGTTTGTGCTTTGCAGTTCTTTCAGCCGCAATCCTCTGTTCTTAAACAGGAGCTTTGTGGAGGAGAAGGGGTAGTGGAGGAGCACAGAGGTTGCTTCACTATAACTGTAATGTTCTTTTTCTTAAACTGAATGCTATGCACATGAGTCTCGTAACACTGTGATTTATAACTTCACCTAGAGTATAAACATTCTGTTGCATTTTTCATTATTTAATTTATAAACATTTTTAAAAAGAAGTCATAAAGAGCTTTTCTATGTTGAACAAAAAGTTTGGTAGTTGGCTTAGCATTTTTGCATCTTTTAATCAATTCACTTACATTATAACAATCAGATTAATGCTAGCATCTCCCTCATATATTTTTAACATTTCTGTCTCAATTAGGAGGCCGCTATAAATTTCCAGAATATTTAATGTGTACGTGATAGAATTCTTGCTAACACAGTTAATATAGAAGGTTGTAGTTTAAGTAACAGTTTCATCCAAAGAAACACTGTGAAATATGGTGCTATTAGAATATTTTTCAGTTAATGTTTCTGTTAGGAAATCCAATCCTTTCCAACACATCACCTCTGTGACACAGAGTGGAAAAGCTTACAATGGTGTTATTTTATATATACAAATGTTCTGGATAATTGAAATTAGAATATCCTTTTCAAAGATATTGCATTAAAATAAGTCTACATCATGAGTTTGTTCAGATTTTTCTTCATTTAAGGACTTGACTTTTAGGATACTTTTAAGTTTTCTTTCATGAATTATATTCTAATTGTAAAAGATATTATAAGTTTTGTATAAGAAATTAGCAATATGTACTGCACACTTTTTCTCACATTTATTCTGCTTAAACCTCTTAAATAATACATGTAAATATATTAAATAATATTTTTAAAATATATGTAAGGTATTATGTTTTTTATTTTTAATTATTGGGTAAGAAAAAAATGATCATATTTCCCTTTTTCTCCTCCCAAATGTTAAAATCATAGGTGGTACCAAAAAATCACTCATTTACTATGGTTTGTGCCATGTACATAAGTAATTATTCTCCTTCCTTCTTGTACCATTTCATAACTGATGCATTCCCATCTTTTTCTTAGCTGAATTTGAAGAAGAAATACAGATGTGAGAGTAAAAGGGAAATTGTATATCAAGTCCAATATAAAATAGGGTTTCAGTAATGGCATCTTACTTATTTCTTACCTATATTTTGAGGTATTCGACTATATTTAACCACATTTTATATTTTTAAAATCTGACCTGCAATATTATTTAATGATAAAAGATAATGTACAGGCACTGTGGACCATGGTTGGTGGTAATAGTCTGCTATTATCTCATAATCTTAAACAAATGTTCCACCACGGTGTGGTGTGTTGGTGAAGGCATGTTGTATGGGAATTGTACACTTGTGTATGATTGTTTTGCAAGTTCACAACCTCTGTAATAAAAATATATTGTTAAAAAATAGGGTGGGTTGGGGGAAAAATACACCAAATGTAAGATAGGGACTATAGATAGTAGTAATATTTTGATGATGCTCTTGCTTAGTTTGTAACAAATGTTTCATAACAATGCAAAGTGTTGTGAAGGCTTATGTATGGGACCCCTGTATGATGTTATATATGTGTATTTTATAAGTTCACAATCTTTACTACATACTTATTGTTTATGCATGTTCATGTATGAATGATATATGTCAATAAAAAATACATTAAAAAAGACAATGTACAGCTATCAACACATATTAAAACTGGTAATTCTATTTGGAGTGTTGAAACAGCTACTCTGAATTGGTTGTTTTTCCTATTCAAAATTAAGTGTTGAGATAATGTTCAAAAGATAAAATGGACACGTGTAAACTACCCAGTTAATTTTTCAAAATACCTTATATCTGGATTAAGCTATTAAGTTCTCCTCAGATGCTTTCCTTATTCTGACTTTCTGTGAGACTATTTTTTTTTTACAATACAATTAATGTCATTAATCATGCTTGGAAAAATATTGCAGTTGTATATAAAGAGAGGAGTAAGATAGAAAACCTATCTTTAAGAAGCTTAAATTTATCTAGGGGTGATGCTAAGAATGCCACTATACATTTCAGGAACACATTAAATGCTATGGAAAAGATCATTTTCAAAGTTCAGGATTTTGTTGTAAATATTAATACATATTAAGTTGGACTTTTACTTGTGAAATCACGTGTGTTTCTTTATTCTTTCTAGGATATAATCCATTATACTCTCTTTTTAACTTTCTGATGATTAGTTCAATTTCTCAGTTGTTAATTTTCACCCTTTTCTGTTTTCATGTTAAACAGCAATATATATCTAAAAGGTAATGAAACAGACAATACAGACTATAAGGTGTTTTTTAATCTCTGGATTGTGGACTTAATATATTTTTACTTACTTCATGATACAGTGAATGAAAGTGTGTAGATTTGCTGGCCAAATTTTGATATTGTCAGAGTTTCATTCATAAACAGAGGGAACTAAAGATTACTTTTCTATTTTAATTCATAAAATAGAAGCTATTTCAAGCATATTTAATGTGTAAAGTATATATATCAGAGAGGAAAGGAGTCTAATTACATACTTGGTTTGAGAAACTTAATTCACTTGCCTGAGGAAAGTTAATTTGATCAAAACATTTTTGGTGATGTCACTTTAACAGTCCAATGTAGCTTGTACTTTAATTTAGAGACTGATTAATTAATTGATGACAACTGATTCTTTATTCTTGCATCTAATGTAAAGATATTGAGTTAGTTCAAACCATAAATTAAATTTAAAAATTGAATCTGTATCAAGTGTTATTTAGACATTTTTCTATGTAAATACTGAACACATTATATTAAAAAAAGATTTTTAAATGGATCACAAAGTGTTTTTCCTAAAACAAAAAATTCCTGATCAATAACTCACATTGCATTCAAAAATCAATTCTGGATGAATTGTAGCTCTAAATGAGAAAGTTAAAATACAAAATCTTCTTGAAGACAGTAATCTATTACCTGAATTAGGTAAATAGAACACATTAAGAACTGACTATAATGGGAAAAATGAGACTTTGGTCTCCATTCCAATTAAGAAATTCTATTAATCAAAATGATGTCACAAGAGAATAAAAATATAAGCTATAACATAGATGAATGTCTGTTTCTATGTATGGCAGACTTTGAAGTAAGTCCCTACTAGATAATCCTCAGCAGAAAGCAACTCTAAATCTTGGACATAGGACAAAAAGCAACTATCTCAAAGTTCTGGACAGTGAATAGAAGCAGAAAGGTTCTGCTGGTCAGTGCACACTTGCTGGGAGGACTGGAGACTGGGAGCTATAAAACTAACTTCCCAGTTCTTTCTCTTCTAATCTAGGGCTAAATGCCATCTTTGTGGCATGCACAGTGGTTGTGGGCAAACATGGAAAGCACCTCATTGTCTTTCTGCTCAAGAGAACCTGAAAAGTGAAGTTTGGAAACAATGATTACTGCAGTGAGTGTGATATTCCCAAAAGAGAGAGACAGAGAAGGAATCACCCAAATCTCTCTCCACCAATCTCTGACTGACCCCTGAAACACATATGTGTAAGATTGACTAAAAACATCTTAGTTAAAGATAAAAGATCTGAACTGAAACCAGCAGCCTCTCTAGGAACAGTTAGCAGATCAAACTCAAGCAAGAAAATCACCTACTAAAACATATGAAATGGTACTTATCAGGGAAATATAACAGAATCCAGAATCTCAAGTTAAACATTCATAATATAAAGGGAAAAATCCAAGATTACCAGACACATGAAGATTCAAGAAAGTGGAGCATATTCTCAAGAGAAAAGAGGATCAATTGAGTCTGACCTTAAGATGAAACAGATGTCACAAATAATGACAAAATTTTGAAGTGGACATTATATCTATTCTTAATAAATAAAATAAAACATGTTTTCAACAAATGAAACAAAAACAATTTTCAATGAATGAGAAACAGATAAGTATTAACAGAGAATTTGAAAAAGTAAATTAGAATCAAATGGAAATTCTAAAATAAAAAAATAGAAAATCTGAAATAAAATACTTGCATGCAGTAGAGAGACTAAAATTAAAGAGACAATACTAAGTACCAGCGAAGATATGGAATAATTACAAATCTCAAAAGTTGCTGGTCAAAATGAAAAATACTTTGGCAGTTTCTCACAAAGTTGTATATATATTGAATACATGATTCAACAAATTCTACCCCCTGATATTTAGCAAAAAGAAATGAAAACATGTCAATAAAGACTTGTAAATGAATATTCATATACATTTTATACTTACTAGTCCAAAACTGAAATCAACCCAAATGCCTATGAGCAGGAAAATGGATCAACAAATTATATTCTATTTGAACAACAGAGTTGTACTCAGCAAGTAAAATTAGTATCTTATTGATCTCAATAACAGGTATCTCCAAAACATTTTCCTGAGCAAATGAAATTGCAAAAGTGAACATTATATTATTCCATTAGCAAACAATTCTTTATGTGCAAAACTAATCTATATTTACAGAAAGCAGAACAGTGGTTACTTGGATGTGGGGATGGGTGGGGGAGAATATTGGCATAGGGACACAAAGGGGATAAAAGTGGGGTGAAAGAAATAATATATCTTTATTGGGTGATTGGTGAAATACTTTAATAGACACTCAAATAAGATCTATGTTAGGACTTGTCTAACTTTTGAAGAGTCATAAGATATTAGTTTTCTAAAGTTTGTTCCTTTTAAAACCTAACTCTAAGGAACATACTTAGCAAAATGCTGCTGTAAGGGGGCTAGAAATATAATAAAACAAGGATACTCACTATAAAGTCCCCTTACACCACTGTAGAGGAAATGACAAGAATACGAATATCTCTGTCATAAGGCATTTAGTTCTAAGTGCTATGAAAAATATCCAAAAATGTGCTAGAAATTTTACCAGTTTGTCTTATGCCACTTCTTAAATGCAGTTGCAAGTCATGAGACAGACCTTTTGAACTAAAATTCCCCCTAGAAGTCTCTGTTGTTAATATAACTCACAGATGCTAGAAATATTAACACATTCTAAATGAATTTAGATTTGGGGAGAAGTCTCTGAAGAAACAAGTGGAATTGTTTTGACGTGTCTAGTAGTAGGAATTCCAGAGGAACATAAAAATGTTGCTAAGTAACTACAAACTTCTATGGGTATTTAGAGGAAATGACATATGTACCCAATATATATGGTTCTATAAAACATCTGGGGAACTCTTACATTCTACTTCACTAATATAATAGAAGCTAAAAGGTCAAACAGCTTTATGTATTTTCATGTTCACCTTTCTAAAATAAAACCAAAGGAAAGGATTGATTTTTGCTTTATGCTTTTTACTTGCATTTTTCAAGGTTTCTAACTGAACTGATTTATTTGCGCACCTAGTTTTTAAATTAACAGTTTCTAGCAAAGTAAATGCCTGCAGTAACCTTCAGCAGCCTGTCATTTAAGAGGCACTGTGACCCTTGACCAATGTCTTTTTACAACTGTTTCTCATTCTTTGAAGTTTGCACACATTGAACTCAATTTACTCAGTAGGTGTGTTTTTCCTTGCCCATAATATGGCACATTTGGAGGCTGTTTTACCAAATATGGTATAATAAATGTTACCACCTTGCTGATGTTAAAATAGTATAGTTTCCCCAAACACCTATATTACTTTGAGTACATAGTTTACGTAGTGGTATCCCAAGTCCCCCTACCCATCCTGGTTTATCACTCCCCAGGGAGTCGTGGATCTTGGGGTTGAGCTGAACAGCTGAATCAGCCTTAGACAGATTGGACATCTAACACCAAAGCACCTGGAGTCGAGGTCATGGGCTGACTGTGGAATTCCTCTGATCTGTACCCCACAGTAAGAGCAAGACCCTGGGAGGTCCAGAAACTAAATTAAGATGTCCCTTCCAAGTGTGTGATAATGTTTAGAAACATCAGTGCACTGCTCAAATTCTGAACTTTCTGAAAAAGCTTAATGAGGAATGAAAAATCTCCATACCCAAAAGCTATGGTTAGTTTGGAAAGAGAGAACATCCTAGAACTACTTGACCCACTTACTGGAGACAGCTACAACTCTCCATGGAAGTATTACTCCTTTCCCTTGTGCCCATCTCTCCAACTCCTAATCCTGAGCTATCTGTGGCTTTGGTTGTGGAGTTGGAGAGATTGCCATACTGTAAACTCATCGCAGGTATTTGAGGCAGAATTTACTACCTCTTGGGTGAGCCCTCTCTTACTAAAATATAGTCTATTCTCTTATCCTATAACATACATAAAATGAAGTGGGGCTGGGTATCTGTTTTCACATTTTATGCATAACAAAGAATGATGAGTTGACAAGATGTTTAAGTTCACATAATAGTTATCAGCCATCATAGCTATATACCTTGATTATTTTTAATTCTTCATTATATAATATCGTTAAAAGATTGTATCATATGACCTATAGATGGTCTTTCAAATGAATAAAATCAAGATAAATTTAATATCCAAATAATATATTTAGAATTGTAGACAGAAAATTCAGCTGGTTTCAAAATTTTAATAGTTAAATGCATATTTTAGCCTGATATGAATAAAAATTAGGTACAAATAAAGTCTTTGATATTGGTGAAATATCTAATTTAAGACTGGGTTTCTTGAACTAATGTGTTGCATTTTTAAATTTTGTATTTTGAAGTTGGTATTAATAAGAATGTTGGAATATAAGGGTCTTCCTAATTGGATTAACTGAGTTGGAATATCTGAGTATTTTTTAAAATGTGAAAAATTACTTCCAGTTCCATTAGGTTCAAAAAGATTTATTGGGATCCTTAAATATCATGCCTGTCAAAAGGAGAACTGTCTTCCAAACTCATCTTTCTTTTCAAAATTTGGTTGTCCACAATCACTACATTCATTGCAATTAATAAAAATCTCTAGCAAGGCATGAGTATTCCTACTGAAAGCTGAAAGCACTCTTCCCTCAAGACTTGAAAGGACACTAAATTAATATGAGGGAGGAAAGGAAGAATTAATTAATATTTGATAGCAGAGCATTTAGATGTTGATTTATTAGTCAGGACCAACATTAGCTGAGTTTGCTTTATAAACCTCAAACCATATCCTTTCCAGATTCATTTGCATCACCATCATAAATTGTATACATATTCACTGATAAGTGAAAACAAACGTAAAGAGCTCTTGGTAAGACTGTGACACAAGAATGGATATTTAAATTTCGTCCTGTTAAAATGACCAGATGATTTTAGACCTATGGGAAAAATTGGGTCAGCATAGAAAATAAAGAAGAATGCCACCTACAAACAAATGTCATTAGAATTCAAGCAGGAGTCATAATATTTTTGCCTAACAAGGAAGTGTTCAAAACAGTAAACTAAAGAATGAGCACTGCTTTCTTCTTTTGGTATACCTTAATTATATTTTTCTTATGTTACAGATTTTACAATTCTGACTAAGGCTGACTTGAATGAATCAGTTTATGTGTAATATTTAGTGCCCTAATGCTTGCTTTCCTGAGGGATGGATAGTATTCTTATCAGATACAGAAGGAGCTGTTAGTGAGTCAAAACAAATACATTTGAAATAGAGGAACTGGATTTCAACACATTTACAACAACTCACTGTACTTTTTATGACACATTGAAAATCTATTTATGGATACAGAACAATAGGTTTTATTCAACTGTATCTTGCAGAAATTTATTTTAATGTTATAAGTAGAAATTTTATTTTATTGGTTAAATAAAATTGGCAAAATTTGCTCCTGGAATAAAGAGTTTTTGGACAATTGACAAAATTGAAACAAGGTCTGTAGATTGAGTTGATAGCATTTTATCAATGTGCCTCAGCACATTCCTACTTCTTCCCTTCCATCACCCAGACCTTGTAAGAGACACTGAAGACAATTCCTAAAGGACTTGAGGACATCAAAAGGAATAGAACACATTCTGTATAACAAAGGATCAATTTTTCCCCCAAAGCAGAAATTTCACAAGCCACGTTTTCCTAAACACCATGCAATAAAATATTAATGAACACTCATAAAACAAACAAAACTCTAGCAATGTTGCAAGATATTAATTCAATTAATGATTGGATAAATGGTGTCTTCCTTTGCCAGGACTGCTGTGACAAATGCCACAGACTGGTGGATTTAAACCACTGCAATTTACAGTCTCATGGTTTCTTAGGCTAAAAGTCAAAAATTAAGGTCGTAATAGGCCATGCCTTCCCTGGAGGCTGTAGAGTTCTGGTGCCACCATGGGTTTCCTTGGCTTGCACTCTTGTCTCTGCCAAATAGTGCTCTGTCTCCTTGATCTCTTCTTATTGCTTTCTCTGACCGTATCAAATTTCCTCTGCCTTATAAATACTCTAATCATATGGATTAAGGCCTGCCCTAATTCAATTTGGCACCAACTATGTAAGATCTTCAAAGATCTTACTCATAGATGAGTCTACACCTTAACTAATAATAACATCTGCAAAGGTCATATTTACAAATGGGTTCACATCCACAGAAACATGACAAAACTTGTGTACATCTTTTCCGAGATAACTGATTCAATCCCCAACAAATGGGAAACCAAATTGCCAAACTTCAGCAATTAGAACTCTCTATAAAAATATATTGTGTGTGGTCCAAGCTATGTTCTAAGGAAACCTTGCTTCCTTAAACCCTGTATTACTGAATAAAGATGGATAAAATCAGTTAAACTAAGGAGCCAATGGAAAGATAAAATTAATTAAACTAAGGTGCCAGACAAAAGAACACAAATAGGAAAAAACATGAAATGTATTTATAAAAATAAATTATAATTAGTGAATTATAGCATAAAAATTGGGGTACATAAACACATCCAAGAATTGGTGCTTTAAATAGTGGTATTATATGCACATATACCAAACTGGAAGGAAAGTTAGTAAAAATGTTATATGTGGTTTCTCTGAGCACAGAGATTATGGACAGTTTTAAATTTTGCCTTATTTTCCAATTTCTTTTTGCTTTGGACATGAACTTAGTTTACTAATCAGAATAATGTTAATTTCTTAAAATATTAACAACTCAAAATTTAGGGTCACATGTCTTGAACAGCTAAAGAAATCATAAAAATTGATTCCTTAAAAATGCTTTGAGAAGACAGAGCAGAGTATGTAATCTTTAGTAAGAGCCTTTTTACTGTGCAGTAATGGAAGTACTAATACGGGTATAAGGAGCTCGTCTTCTTGTTTTATTATATTGGACACTGCAGTTGATTCTCCAATATCCATTGCTTCTTCTCTGTTGGGTTCCCGCCCCACCACCAAGTCCCCAAACAGCCCATGTGCTTTTGGGAACTTGGTTTCAATATTGCTTCTAAGAGCGGGACATAGAAGTCAAATTTCAGCTATCTTCCATTCATGGTTCCGGGAAATATATGTGATACAATTTGGGTCAATTGAACAGGGACAGAGGTTTGCATGGGGCTTTTTCTAGAGAAAAAGAAACATTTCTTAGTGAATCTGGGAATAAAATAATATGAAAGCCTCTCTGTCTCTCCTTCTGTCCACCTGCTTCTCTGTCTCCTTTTTCCCTTAATTTACAGATGAAGACCTGGAAGCTACTGTGAACTATTGATTGCTGTTGACCATTTTGCAACCACATTGTGGAAAACTGGGCCTTAATGTATTCCTTCTGCCTGTGAATCCAACTGACCCTGTCTGAACATTACCATGGAATGGAAATCCATTTTTTAGTTGAAGACAGCTTGATTTCGGTTTTTTATTACTCATAATTAAATCTTCCTAATGCATTTATGCCATTATTTTTATAACAGAATTATACCATACTCTTATGATAACATTAGAAGTAATTTAAAGCCAATAACTAAAACCAACAGGTTTAAAAACCTTACTCTGCCAAGTTCTATCTATGTTCCTATGTTCTCAGACAAGCTGTTTAAATTGTCTGGTCTGTTTCACTGCCTCAATATGGGTCAATAACATGCATTTCTTGATTTTAGTTCAAATAAATAACCAGAAATGTAATAAAAAATATAAGTCTTTCATTTTTCTCCTATTATACCATATACCCTATGATACTTCCATTTTAACTATAATCACTTATGAAATCTTTTTGAGAGTTAATTATTACTGAAAGACTGAATATACAAACAGACAATAGTCAGACCACATATGACAACAGAATTCTCTCCCACAGTGTCTGCAGCTACCAGCCCAGAATGCTCAAAACTTGGTCAATGACTGTGTGCTTCCCTATTTTTACCCGTTTCCAATTCAAGACCAACCAAAGAAGCCAATACTTTCCTCAAGCAATCACATATTTCCCTTTCTTTATTTTTATTTTAAAATTTTTCCTACAATTTAAAAATAAGATACTCTACTGGCAACTATATTTATAACATCAAACAATGTAGGCAATTTCATAATTATCTTATATTAACAATTTTGATCATTCATTTGCCCATGGTTGGTTTTCCCCCTCGGGTTCAGCAGACAGATTTGTTGCATAAAACTGCACCTATGAGAAATTCAAGGATGCTGGCATCATTTTCTGGAATCTTGCTGTGGTATTACTGCCAGCTACTTTATTAAAAAATGTAGAAGCTCTCATGCAGCAAGTGTGACAGTAAGGATGATAAAATGGCAAGATATCTTCTAACATAGGTTTTATGAGACATATATGGAATTAAATTAAGGCCAAATATTATGGAAATTACTGTGATATACTGAGCATGGCATATATTGACTTGGCACTAGTCATATCACTCTCTTGGCTAAACAATAGCAGCTTGTGTGTGTGAAATTAGATGCAGAGTCTGTGGTCCATGGAATATGATATGCCACACCTTCCCCACCATAAGATGCTTTATCTGGAAAGGTCTGCGGGGCAGCAGATGGGTAATCATTGGATATAAATCATCGAAGACTCTTTGAGCATTTCTGCAACCTTCTAACTCTTCTTCCCCAGCATGCATAATCTCCTCACCCCTGAGAGCAGGACAAATAGTAAGTACCTAATAGGACACATCTTTAAAATTGCGTTTTGTTAGATAGGATTAACCTAGATGTAAAGTTAAATTCCTGTTGCTCATTTGTATTTTTGTATCTAAACTTCAAAAAAAATTTTAACGGGTTATTTAAGCAGAGAAATTGGATTATCAATTAGGTCTAGACCGACATAGCAACTGTCCTCAAATCATACAGTTCCTTTCCATCCGGTCTCACTGATCTGCCCTCTACTTCATGGAGAATCAAGTCTTTGAATTTGTTTTCTCTCTCATTGTCTGTATCTATTTCCTTTGTACATATTGCTTTCTACCTCCTACTCCAACCACCGGACTCTAAACACATGCATGCCTTGGGGACTAAAATTTACCAAGCATGGTCCAGACTGCAGGAAGTACAAAGATGCCCAATCCCTGCCATCAGGGAGATTATAGTTCACTCAAGAAGGCAGACAAGTAACCAGAGCTGACGGTGAAGTAAGAAGGGTTAGAATTAAGGGCTGCATAGAAGAGTGGGGAGCAGAGAGGAAAGATGTTGACTCAAACTGGTGGGGATAGATTGCCAGGCAGGGTTCCTTGAGATGAGTTTTAGAGGATGAGTAGCAGATGAGGCAGGGTCAACTCTGTGGGTGCGTGCGATGTGCAGTTGCAGGGCCTGGGCTTAGAAAGGTCCTAAGCTTGACTTCTTAGTAATTTTTTTAACAAGGGGCACCATTTTCATTTTGCATTGAATCCCGCAAGTTATGTAGCTGGTCCTAGGTAGAGGAAATATATTGAAGAAAGGCAAAGAGACTTAAAAGTGCAAAGTATGGGGACGGATGTGGCTCAACTGGTTGGACGTCCGTCTCCCTTATGGAGGGACCCAGGTTTGATCCCCGGGAACTTCCGGTAAAAAAAAAAAAAAAAAAAAAGTGTAAAGTAGGTAGAGACATGGCGATAGGTTCAGAGTGGCTGCAAGTAAGGCTGTGGTTGGGACCAGGACTAGAGATAAGGCTTGTCAGTAAGAGAAAAACCTAATGAAGGACTTGGCTATGTTATAGAGACAGAAGAGGGCTGCCACTGAGACCATAAAGGAAACTGATATTTAAAGAACTGGCAGAGGAAGAGAAGCCTACACAGAATGCAAAAATAAAATACTGGTCACAGAGAAGAAATAGGAAATGGAGGCAGTTTTCTGAGAATTGGGTAAGGTAATGGCAGAGAGAAGGGTTTGGAATTTTGTTATATAGAGAATACAGAATAAGAGTAAACATAGTGTTAGAGACGTAAAGAAGCCAGATTCCAGTGGGTTGAAAATAAAGGCAAGGTGAAGAAATAGAGATGACAGTATAAATTATCAAGAAACTGATCCATGAAAGGAAAGAAAGAGAGAGGAACGCACAGGAGTAAAGAAAAGTGTTTTTGTTTTATTTTGTAAAATGATAGTGAAAATCTCTTTCATAAGCTTGATGACAAAGTAGTGGAGGTGAGAGTGAAGCTAGTGATGGATGGAACAAAATCCCAAGGAGACAAAAAGAAAATCTTTCCCCAAACTGCCTCCTTTCCTCATTCCTGGTGACAACAGTTTATTTTAATCCTTCATCACATCCTAGATTCCAGGACTAGTTTGTCATTCCTATCCCCCCAACATTAGCGCATTGGACTTCTAATCCAGCTTTTATATCCCTAACAGAGCAATCTTGTTTAAACCTACATTCTATGATCACTGCTTCTAGTCACGTCTCTACTTGGCCCATAAGCTCTTTTTTTTTTTTTTTTTTTTTTTTTTTTTTTTTCCCAGTGTTGTTCTATTTATTTATTTATTTATATATATATACACATATATTTTAAGAGGTGCTTAGATTACCTAAAATATTACACGGAACCCACTGGGATTCCCATGTTGCCCACCTCCCACACCTCCCACCACATCCAACACAAACATCTCCCATAGTGTAGCCCACCAACCTCAATGAACTTACACATCCTGGAGCCTTGCCACCAACCATAGACCACAGTTCACACTGTAGACCACACTCTCTCCCACTCAGTTCTGAGTGGTGTGTGCTGATTTAAAATGGCCTACATCCATTGCCACAACAGTACTCAGGACAACCTCCAACTCCCAAAGAAGCCCCTGTATTTCAACTGCTCAACGGCCCATAAGCTCTTTAAATATCTACTTCTCTCATCTCAACATAAGATTTTTTACCTAAGCTTTCAGACTGAACTTTTCCACAGAATGCTCCTTACCAAAATCAGATTAGTTTTTCTCACAAACTTTTATTGTAATTCTTACCTGTATTTCACAATTAACTCTGTCTAAGTATCCCTAATGTTAATATCCATGAATTTCTTCTGAGGAAAAAAAAGTCCAACGTAGGCATTCCCTCACATATAAATGATTGTGCTGTGTGCCAGGCAACCTTGTCATCTCTGCCTTAATAGCCTGGTTCTGAAATGGCACCAAAGTGCCCTCAGGGGCCACAGAAAAATCATAGGGGCACCCAAGATATTTTAAATTTTTAAAGAAACATAGAGATACATAGACATCTGTCAAGCATTGCCAAAATAATTGCTCAACGCGATTAAAGATTTCAACATTAAATCACACTCTATCCCTTTCAGTGGCATCATATCTTTGCAAAACAGGGTTTTGGTGGTTACTGTGATAAAAAATCAAGGGCAATGAAAATCAATGTAGATCCAGAAATGAGGGTCATGGAAACCAATCTGATTTCAACCTTGAAGAAATTACATAGCACCCAATAGGTGCGCCTTTCCCATTACTAAATAATTGCAATTAAATAGCTATAAAATAAAATACAATTTTCTTTTAGTTTATGTGTATTATTTCATCAAACAGGCACTAAGTTGTTAGGACATAAACACTTGTTAAGTTTCTTGGACCTAACTACTTAATAAATGGAGCAGTTAAGTATTTATTTTGGAATAGAGACACTGTGGAACTATCTCTGAGAAATTCAAGGCCCTGTAAAAATGGAGGAAGTTTGGGAATCTTTGCCTAATTTATTATAATAGAGACCGGCGCTGAAGCCAAAGGCAGAACTCTGGCCAGCAGTCTATAGCGGTAGGACTGGTATGAGTTCCATGCCCCAAATCAATGCTCCCTCCCTCCATCAGGTCTTTCCTTTAAGGGAGAGTCAATAGGAAACAGAGAAACACATCAGGATAGCAGAATGCTCTGGAGTGGGGAGTGGTCAGAAACCACGGTGGAGAAGGAAGCCTGTAAAGCTTGTTTGGATTTAAGTTCTGCCTGTACCTGATAAACCTTCAGGATTGAGTGCCACTGAAAGACAGAACTGACAGCTCCACATTGGGGCAGAAACAGTAAGGGAGAGAAACAGAAACTGAGAAAGACTGAATCCCAAGTGTGGCATACTTAGGCTACGTCATAAGAATTGCCTTTTAATCCAGAATGCAGATGAGGCACTGCCCCTGTTCCAGCTGATGGCAATGTTTTTCTAGTGCTTCTTTATAAGTGTTTACATTCTTATACAAACTTCCTGTCCCTCATGCCGACTGAAGCTAATGTGATTTTGACCTTTGCAATCTGAAAGAGCCCAATGTACATAGAAGCACCTACTATATGCTCTGTCCTTTAAGTGTTCCATTTCCTAAATAGAAGCTTTTGTTGTCAAGTAGCCCTGTTTCATGTAAAACCCAGTGTCATGCATGTCAAAATATTTTTTCATTATATGATGACCAAATGAAACTTACTGATTCTTTTTCTTTTAATCCTAAGAAAACTATATCCATTAAAACTACAATTATTGGAGGCCCCAAACAAGATGGAAGAGAAAGATGCTTCAGGGCTCTGTCCCTCCAGAGAACTTTTGAAAAACCAGCAATAATTGGCAGAAATATCTTTATGAAAACCCCAGAAAACAGTTAAACGACTACAGTAAAAGGTCAAATGCCTAATCCAGCAAAAGGCTACTTAAAAACAGTAGGACCCACATGTATGTAGACTATTTAATAAGGTTGATTGTAAATATGTTGAAATGGATGAGTTGATGGTAGCGCATTATAATGAGTATAACTAACACTGCGATTTATAAATGTGTCTGTAGCTGAAAGGGAGGTTAAATGAAAGGCAGCTGCAGGATAATCTAAGGACTGTTTAACATAGTGATTTTGGTGGTAGATGAGGATTGTGGTTAAAAATACAAATACAAAAAGGTTCCTATGGTACAAAGGGTTAAGAATATGATGATATATGGAAAAAATGCAACTAATGCAACTTATGATTGTAGTTAACAACAATATTGTATGATTTTGTAGCAAAGTCAAAGAAGGTAATATATCAATGCTAAAGGAAAAAAAAAGAATACGCCGCTTAGTTTTATGAACTATGAATATGATCAAGTATTTTTTCCTCTTCATTTTCTTCATCAACAAGGAAACTTTGATGTCATTCAGCCAATTTGTGCTCATTTATTTATCCTTCTGAACACTGGAGAAACTATTGAGTTTGTTTTGATGATTAAATAAGATAAATGTGCATGGACAGAATTTTTTTTTTAAGTAATGCTTGCTTAATTTGCTAAGCTGCCCTTTCTGTTATTTTTGAAGTTGAAATAAAGTTTACTAATTAATAATAAAGAAATAGTAAAAACAGTAGGCGATCTCATGGTGCCCTGACCTGCCCCTCCTCCAGGCCTTCACTGGCTCAGGGCATAACTGGCCTGTGCTGCCGGTGTGGACCATGGTCCTGGTTCTGGAGGGAGCAGAGAACCCTCATGCACATCCTGGGAGAGTAAATGCACAATGGTGCAGGGTTTCTGTTTGAGGAGATGGGAAGATTTTAGTAATGAAAGGTGGTTAGAGTATTGTAAGAGTGAAAATATGAATTATCCCATTGAATGTTATGCTTGGGAGTGGTTGAGATGAGGACATTTGTTGTCTATATGTTTCCACCATTAGAGAGAGAGACAGAGAGAGACAGAGAGAGAGAGAGAGAGAGCGCGCAACTAAAGAGACAATGACAATGAAATGTAATATGTGCTCCTGGATGGGATCTAACAATGGAGGACAAAAGGCCCAAAAGTACATTTTGGGGACTTATGAAAGCATTGGAATATAAAGTATAAGCTTTGTATCAATGTTAAATTTCTTGAACTTGATAACTGCACTTAAGCTGGTTACATGAGTAAATATCCTTGTTCTTAGGAAATGTGTGTGGCAGTGTTAAGTATCCAAGGAGCAATATGTATATGATTTACACATACGTGTTCAGAAAATGGATTGATAAATAGACATACAGACAGATGGATCGATAGATTGATGGACATATAGAAAGAATGAGGTGGCAAATGTGGCAACGTGTTAAAAACGGTGGATAGGGTATCTGGAGGGTAGGGGTAGGTTGGAGTTCTCTGTATGGGGTTTGTGTTATTTTTATAACTGTCCTGTAAGTTTGAAAGTATTTCTAAATAAAAAAGTTAAAAAAATTAATATGAGCTAAGATCATAGATAGAGACTACTTCAGTTAAGGTGTGATCCACCTCATTCAGGATGGGTCTTAATCCTTTTACGGGAGTCTTTTACCATAGAATGAAATTCAGACAGAGAGAGAAAACACCACAGAAGAAAGAAGCTGAAACAATGAAACCCAGAAGAATAGGGAGAGACCACTAGATGCTACCATGTGCTTTGGCATGTGACAGAGAAGTCCAGGATTGCTGGTATCCGTCTTCAGAAAGAAAGCACTGCCTTGATGATGCCTCAATTTGGACATTTTCTGGGCCTCAAAACTGTAAGCTAATAAATTCCCATTGTTTAAGGCAACCCATTTGCTGGTACAGCCCAGGAAACTTAAACAATGATTTAGGCTTAAGCTTTCTGACTGCAAAACACTGATATTACACTGTCTGATAATGGTGTATATGCTTACTAAGTTGTCTCTATTTGAGCCTTAACCTCCATCACTGCATCAAATACAATCTCTTGTCTGAATGCAACCATTGTGTAAGTTAGTGTACCATTTTTGTAATGTGTCATACAGCCAAATAAGAAGCCATTCTAGACCTATCATTTTAATTTTAACAAAAATTAGGATATTAATCTTAAGATATATTTGCCCTGTATGGTATCTAAAGAGTTAACTGCTAAACTATGTATTGAAATCTACCAAGAAAAGATTCCAGTTAAGCACCAGTTCTTTCATCAGTTTATCATATTTTTTCTATGCTTCTTTGTCATTTAAAATATCAATTTTATACATACATTTTTCATTTATGTAAATGGTAATAGATCTCATCATGCAGTTCTGTTGCTAATTTAGTGACCAATCTGCTCTATTCTGTCTTTTCATAATCTCTGTATTCTTGAGGAAGGTTATTTTTCTTTCAAGAATTCATTGTCTCTTGGTGAAATATATTATCTCTTGCATTATTATTATTCAATGACCCAGGATCACTAATGATTAAGGATGGTTCAGACCTGAAGAATGTTGGTTTTGTTTATTTGACTCATAACATTTTTGTAATTCAGATTGGGTGTCCTGGGGCAGAGGAAAGCAAAGGCTATTTGAATATTTATGAACACCAGTAAAAATAAATATACATTCCTGCAAAACTATTCCATTTATGTAGAATGGTAATCATATTAGATATCCATGTGGTATCTTATCTAATCATTGAAATATACTGTGATATATTTTTCTTATATAGGTAGTTAAGGTAGTTAAATATATTTGTTTTCATTCTGTGAATATATTGCTTAATTCTTTAAAATGTCTCAGGGTTGCATTGTCAGAATATTAAATGACTCATGTAATTTAAGTCACATGCCAGGAACACATTTTCCAACATGAACTCAAGATGAATTTGCAGTTCAGCATGTGAAAATATCGACATAATTTTTCTTCCTCCATGCTATCTAGCTGAAATTTTTCTCTCAGGATGTTAAAATTAAAAAATTCCCTAAGGCTCTCTTTAAAAATTCAGATTAGTTCTGCAAAAGGATATAAACACTATTTATATTATGCTACCATGGATTAGTCACATTTTCTATTTTATTGATTTATTGATTTAATTTTTCTAATTTCTAAGCAGTCTGGCCTGGAAATTGAAATGTGCTAATAATTTAAATGTAGTACATGCTGGGTGTTCACTTAGGAGGATAGTAGGTTTTCAATAAATCTTTCCGTATTAATATATAGTTTCAATGACAAATAATTTATTTGTTTAACCAATATTTATTGAGTGCCTGTTTTATGCAAGGCACTGCAAAAATGTGGCTTTAGAAAATGAATAAAACTTAAAGCTTTCTCTTAAGAGAGATTATAATTTCATTGGGAGAAATTGATAGATAAATAAAAATATACAGAGGATTAAGTAATGGCATGGAGATTGGGACACAAAAGGAAATTTTATATATGGCATGAAAGTGGAATTGCCACTCCACAATGTTGGAAATTATAACATTATTTGAGTATAAGTAGCACTTTTTATAACATAGCTACACCATACACAGACACATACATACATGTTCACCTACACACACACACACACACACACACGTCCTTTTGGTTTGGATAAAATTAAATTAAAAATCACCACAATTCTAGCATTTTAACCAAAAACAGATTAATAATTTTGTATATTTCCTTATCGCGTCTTACATTTGAGTTTACTTTTTACATAGTTATAAGTAAAGGCAAATCTAATTCTGTATTCTTTTTAAAAATATCATTTTTACAGCATAAGAACTTTGCAAAATACAATATTTTTTCATAGCCATCAATTTGAATAAGAACAGAACATTTCTTTCAGAGGATATACTATAATCTTTGTCTCCTATAGCCTACTCCACCATTTTGTTATTTAGGGCATTTCACTTCATTCTTTTACATAGCTTGAAGAACACAGTCGTGCTTCCCCCACCCTCCCCAAGTTTAAAATAGTTCCTTAGGTGAGTGTGTGAGGGTTAAAACTCAGGCAGTGACCATGTAAGGGTTAAAGATCTGGGCAGCAGCCCAACTGCTGGATTAGCTATTGACCTTGGCTCAGTTTCTTGCGTTCCCCTGATTCAGCATGCCTTGTATCCAACTCATAAGCTACTCGGCCCAATACATATTCCTTGAGCACAGCAGAAATGATTCTGGAGAATTGCATTTTGTGTTCCTTCTGTGTAACATTTGAGTGATGACAATGGTGGATGAATAGCCCTGCAAATAAAGAATAGCTATGCTTGCTTGCCTGTTTGTCTGGAGCAGACTGCAGCTCTACTGGTACGAGCAAATGTCCTTCTCCACCTAAGTTTTACTTCGGCCTACCTCCCTCGCGAACTCCTGAGATGAATGCAGCAGACAGCGAGATTCCAAGAAGTAGGACAAAGCTTACGCACATTTTGTGTGGAATAAATATGTCGCTTGTAAGCTCCATTTCAATATTGAGAACAATGCTACGGCATCCTCTCACATCTGTGATGAAGTCTGGTGTATAAGGTAGAGAGAACATTCAAAGTCATGTGCCCACCTTGTGGCAATCGATATTGCAACAGTGATACTTAAATATCAGTGTGGAATTAGACCATTGACAAAAAAACATTGACCAGAGTGAACATTTACTGAGATTTCAACATATAATTGGAAAGAATATGCAACAAAATAAACTAATTACAAAGTTCTTGGGAAAGAAATAAATTTTTAGGAGAAAAACAATTATATACTTATGCTTATAAAATTATATTTTGTTGATTTTCTGCCCAATACTTAAGTTTAACATCATTTAAAATCCTGATTCTTATACTGCCATGTTGATGTATAAATATTCTTGGCCAGGAGTAGATTATTCACACATATCATAGGTCAGTCATCTATGTCTTTTTCCATGCTTTTGAAAAATAGAAAGCTCTCAGGATAAAGATGTTTATCGTGTCAAAAGAGACTTCCATTTGGGTTAACGTTAATCTACCATCATCTCAAATGCCAGTACTTAATCCACGTTTTTTCCCATCTTGTCAACAAGATTATGATGAGGGATTTCATCAAATTATTTTTGAACACCTAAATAAACTCTAGCTCAATAATTAATTTCCTACACCTAAACCTTTACTCTTTCCCAGTGTATTTCTATTAGATGCAAGTTTCATCATTATATTACTCAACCAAAATACAAAGCCAAACTAAACCAAACCAAACAAAAAAGAAAAACCTCCTCATCTCCATAATGGCAGGATATAAACTACCTAATATTATTAGCCCGGCTAAGGAAAAAGAAGCCACTCTAAATATTTTCAATAGATAGGATATTAACAAAAGGAATTAAAGTCTCACAGGACCTTTGAAATCTTTGGAGGAATCATGATCAGAACATATCTGGTGGCTTCTAGGAAGTCTGGAAGTGCAGATATCACAGGAAAGCTGCTACAAAAGATCTGTTACCTTCTCCCAGGGTGTGTTATCCATAGCACTAGACCTGGGACTGGCCCAACTCCATGTCAATATCCTAAAATGCCCAGCATCTTGCTCTTAGCTGGCAGAAAAGAGAAAAGCGTGGCTTTTCCTTCTGCCTTTCACGTATCTTTGGAATATTATTCATTGGAGGTTTCTAACTAATTCTGATGACAAGGAATTCTGGAAAATATGGTACAAAGGTGAGTTCAGAAGGGTGGGATTGATTTTGAGTATGAACAACAGCAGCAAAATCCTGACTCAATGCTATTGCTATATTGAGTCATCTTTTACAGCCTCATTTTTGGATATCATTGTTTATCTGATTTATAAGAGTCTCAAATTATGCTCTTATTTGCCCTGATCCTTCTGACTTCTAGTCTTAGTGGCACTACTATCCATACAGTTGTGAGGTGAGAAATTTGGGCTTTATCTTCAACCCTTGCATTTTCCCCATCTCCCTCATCTAGTCTTCAAGTCCTTAGAGCTCTAACTCTTTCTTCCTGCTTCCCCGCCTTATTTTAGGCCATGTTCCTTTATCTCCTGGATCACTGTTTATCTCACACTTAAAAAACATATCTGATGTGGCCTTCTTGTCTCAAAACCTCGTAATGGTTCCTCATTGTTTTTAGAATAAAGCCCAGTCTTGTAACATGTAATCTGATCCCTGCTTACCATTACAGTCTCATCCTTCACCATTTCCTAATTTTCCCTCTATATCCATACCATATAGAGGGTCTTTTATGTCAGGGACATAATTTCATGCTCTCTTTCCTACCCAGCCATTTATATGAACTCTTCCTGTCCATCTTGCCCACCCCCTCTGCACAAAACCTTTTTGCAGGCCAACTCCCACTAATCCTTCAGGTCTTTGAATGTCATTTCTTCTGGGAATTCTTTACTGATCTCTCATGTCTGAAACAACTACAAGCAGTACTATTTAAAAGCCTTGAGTATCAAATTGAGAATGGCAACTACTGCAGAATATTTTGTTCTATACCTTTGTTGTTAATTGGAGTTGTGTAATAGTGATCCTTTGTGTATTATGCTATGTGCTCCGGTAGCACTCAGATTTTCTGGTATATTAGAGACATAATATAACACCATATTTTAATTGATTTTACTTGTCCCTTATATGCATCCCTCTTGAATTGTGGGATTTCAGAAGAAGGAGGATCATTTATCTTGTTCACCATTGTATCTGTAGGCACACAATAGATCCTGGCTGCATGCATGGATAAATGAATTGAGTGAATAGTCTTTCTCTATCTGTCATAATGCCATTCCACTTATAACTTGTCAAAAACCAAACTTGACCAATATTTATCATAAAGCACAGTTCCTATACTACCTGCTTTCATTTACATGTCTTTTGATTGTTTTCCTGCCTAGACTATCCCTTTTTTTCTGGTAATAACATGCATGTTTTCCCTTGGGTCATAACCCCTCTCCTATTCAATGTTATCCAGCTAGAGCATCAGGCATGATATCTTTTGCCTCTGGCTACAAGGATGGAAAAGTGATCCAGAAAGGAAGATCAAAGGCTTAAACCTGGCACTATTATTGATTCAGGTGTTTGTATGTGACACAAGTAAGAGAAATCAAAGTCTACCCTGAGATGTATAAGCAATTATTGAGTAGAGAAGTTTTCATTCTCCTACAGTTGCTAAAATTGGGTAATTTGAAATTGGACCATGAGAAATTGGGGCTTTTAGTGTCCCTATCACATGAAGAAGGCCCGTGCTTGGGAGAGAGGAAGGTCAAGACAAGAGGATGGAGGGAAAGAGTGTGTGCACATGTATGCACATGTGTGTGTGCACGTGTGTGCATGTTCATATTTGTTCATTGACAAAAAGAATATTTTAACCAATTTTTGACTTCCTGTATCCATCTGTACCTGGGTTTTTCACAATAAAGTCCCCTTTCCGCTTAGGCTAGGACATTAGTGCCTTGAGAGAAGCAAGCGTGACTTCCAGGACCCAATCACCAGAAAAAACACTCAAGAAATATTTCATTGTGTGTGTGCATGTGTATTTTAATGGTATCCCATTTTCAAAAGAAAACTAAATATAGTGGGCTTTGTAATTAAGATCCTCTAGGGTCTTGCCTGCCAGGCTTCTCTTCTGGGTAGAACCTGGGATTTTGCCACTTAAGGGATAGAAGGGGTGGTTCAGACCTCTAGGCTTCTGGGCTCAAACACCAGGATGTCCAAGACCTTGGAGTAACAGAAGTTGAGGTGAGGGATAAAAGAGGCTCTTATGGGCTTTCCAGATTAGAACAGGCCAGGTGTCAAGGAAAAAGCCAAGGTGAACGGGCAAGACAAGCAAAGACCTGGAATCTTCCAAGATCCCTAAGTTGACCTTAAATATTCAGAAAGTTTGAGCATTTTATGGAGCGTTTTGAAACAAGACTCAGATCTGGAAGAAATCTGTTACTGGTACTCCTCTAACTGGGACAAAAGCTCTCTGTCCCATCATATATGATGATGGAGTCATTTATACTGGCTTTTGCTTCAGCCCTACCTGAGCCTCAGATTAATCTCATCTCCAATCTGGAGAAGTTTAAGGTACCCCAGTATTATTTTGGTTCTGTTTCCTCTTGTATTTTGTGCCCATTTCCAGTTTTGGAGTCCTTACCTTGTCTCCTCTTGGATCTCTGACTATTCTCTATCTCTTTTGGGACTGCAATTTTGCCTTGGTCTTCCTTCTCTCTCCCAGTATCAATCCCAAGTGCCTACCCATGGGGTTCTTGTTACTGGGGTTCTCCTGCTTCTGTATTGCTGACTAGGTTTTCCTGGACCACTACTTATTGCTCTCTACCAAATCTTCTTGGTGCTGTGCTGCCCCTCTAACGAGAAATGTAGGTATTAATTCTCTCCAGACTTCTCACCTGACAGCAACTGCTGGCCTTATTTCACTTTCACCTCTCCTGCCCTGCTGGGATCATTCCCAGATGCCTGCCCAGCCCTTGCCTGTGTACAAACTTAAATGTACCTCACATTTGACAAGTATGGAGCATTCTTCATGAAGGCATGCAGTCATCTCAGGATTTTCTGCCTACTTGGAGCCCTTGATCAGTATTTTCTCATGTTCTCTACTATTGCTGCATTAAGAGTAAAACTGGTGGAAGCAGGCTGAGAAGCAGTGCCGCCTTCGGCACTTGCACCTCCGCTAAAGGGCGGAGCATTCCAGGTGCTGAACTTTCAGCAACGTTTTTAAAGTCATGATCTTCTTCAGAAAGATTTTCTTAGTGTGAAAAAATGAACTTTTGCCCAGTCATCCTCTCGAATTATCAAAAAAGAATTTCCAGCTCAACCAAGATAAAATGAGTTTTCCCACGCTGAGAACTATCCAGGGTCTGTTTACTCTACTGAAATTAGAGGTAGGATTCAAGGCAGTGCAGCAGGCTCAGTGGCTGCCATTTCTTCCAAGCTCAATCCTTTCACTGGATATTTTGAGGGGTAATGATGAGATTTTTGGATTTGAAGATAGTCTAAATGGTCTATCACAAAGTGAAATAATGGGAGAACCACACTTGATAATTGAATATAAACTTGGTTTACTGTAATACAGTTGTGCTGTTAATGGAAATAGACTGACTGCATCTTGTTTATAGTTGTCTTCTTACTATAATTTGATGTACACAGTATTAAAAGTACTGATACATAAGAATTTTTTTAATAAATTGTACCAATGATCATTTGAAATTATTTGGTTCTTTGGTTTATGACCATGTGACAATTGAAAACACTAAAGGGAGATAATTTTTAAACTAATTTATGTTAAACCAGTGGCCTTCTAAGTCTTTAAAAAATCATTGTTAATGAATACTCTAAGCTTGGCTGCAGATTCCAGTTAAACCAATTTTCTAGGTATACCATAAATTTAATTACTAATAGTCATTAGTAATATTTGAATGTGCAGTCTTCATAGTAGCATCTTTCAGAATAAATATTTGTAATTTAATTTACTGGCAACTTCAAATTAAGAACAAAATAAGATGTTTAAACTGTATCCTGTTTCAGTATCATCCATTAATATTCATAATAATATTATTCTTTTTTGATATTATTTTAAATCACAACCATTTGATTCTCTCAGGTTGAAAATTATAAGCTCAGAGGTTTTCATTCTGATCTTGTCTTTAAAGTGAAAAAATTAAATAAAACAGCCAGCTGATGTATATTTACTGTGGTTCTTCATAGATTTGATACATATTAATGTATATTTAATATGTTACTAAGAAACACTATTAAAGAAAAGTAAAACTCATATTTTCTTGTTCTTCCTTTATATATCACAAGATGCATAAATTTTAAAAATTACAACATTTGTACATACACTCATACAATAATTTCTTTAATAGTTTCACCATGATTATTCTTTTTTTATATAAGGTTTGAACTTGGTACACAAAAATTAAAGATTTTTAAAATATTAGTAAATGGGTCATCTCTCACCAAAACAAAACTAACTGTACTACATTTTAATTAACTGTTGTGAAGTCTCAATAATTAAAAACATGTTTTGATTATCAAACAAAAAAATAGTAAACTGGTAGCTCCCTTATTGGAAGAAAATTAGACCTGTAAAGTCAGCTTGCCTTGTAATCAAATGACAAGTTTTACTTTACACCTAAAATGCGAACAGCGAAAACAAAATAGAAAACTGGGACCTCCTCAAAACTAAAAAGTTTTGTGCTTCAAAGGAGTTTGTCAAGAAAGTGAAAAGGCATCCTAATTAATGGAAAAAAATATTTGGGAGCCACTTATCTTATATATAAGTATCCAGCATATATAAATAAATCTTACATCTCAAAAATAAAAAGACAGACAACCCATTTTAAAAATTGGCAAAATATTTGAATAGACACTTCTCCAAGGAGAAAATACAAATGGCTAAAAATCACATGAAAAGATGCTCATCATTAGCTGTTAGGGAAATGCAAATCAAAATTATAAGATATATCATCTTATATTTATTAGACTGGCTGGTATTTAAAAAAAAACAAAACACAGTAAACTACAAGTGTTGGAGAGATTGTGGAGGAGAGGGAACCCTCATCCACTGCTGGTGGGAATGTAGAATGGTGCAGCCATTGTGAAGGACAGTTTAGCGGTTCCTCAGGAAGCTAAACATAAAACTGACATATGATCCAGCAATCCCACTACTAGGTATATACATGGAAGAATTGAAGGCAGTGACACAAATAGATATATGCACATGAGTGTTCATAGCAGCATTATTCTCCTGTTGCCAAAAGTTGGAAGCAACCAAAGTGTCCATCAAATGATGAATGGATAAACAAAATGTGGTATATACATACAATGGAATATTACTCAGCTGTAAGAAGGAATGAAGTATTGACACACATGACAACATGTATGAATCTCGAAGACCTTATGTTGAGTGAAGTAAGCCAGTCACTAAAGGACAAGTATTGCATGACCTCATTGAAATGACCTAAGGATATTGAGCAGACTCATGGAGATATAGTCTGGAATATAGGTTACTAAAAGATAGAAAGAGAACTGTGAGTGGTGAGTCGATGCTCAATCTGGGCAGAACCTGCAATACGGTTGAAGGGGGTGGTTTGGCAGCAGATTGGGGTGATAGTGGTACAAGAATGTGAGTAGGGTCAATGGTGCTAGAGTGTGAGAGTGAGCAGGGTTGGGGGGGTGGTTTGAGCCATCCATGAAACAGGAAGGAGGGCTGGAGGAAGGAACAGGTGAACTCTGGAGAGGTAGAGGTCTGTGGTTGAAAATACAATTGTGAGAATGTTCTTTTGGCAAATATGGCAGGGGAGGGTCACTGGTGCAGGGTGCCAGTGCTGGGGGGATGTATGGGAAAGGGCGCACCTGGGGCATGCTTCTATGGGATATGAATGTGTTCACTTTGTCATAGGGTGTTATCTCAGTGGGTGGAGACCCACACAATAAGCAACGAAATATTAAACCCCCATCCTGGGGATTCCTTCTACATTGTCAATTATAGGGGAAAGATTCTCTTGATTACATAGGCCATGCCTGATAAAAGAAAACAGATCAATATGCCAAGCCCTCAATATTTTTAAAATAAAGTTTTATTGAAGTATATCATTCATACATAAAAGATGTATAGTAAAATTGGTGAATTTCAAAACAAACATGCATATCATACAAGGCTCCCACACATCTCCTCACCATACCACCACCACCTTGTATTGTTGCAAAACATTTGTTACAAACTATGAAAGAGCATCATCGAAATATTACTACTATCACCCATTTCTTACATTTTGTATATTTTTCCCCAATTTACCCAATTATTAATATGCTGTATTAGTGCTAAATATTTCTTATCATTCAGGAGTAAATGTTCTTATATTTTTTCTGTTAACCACAGTCCATCACCCACCACTGGTTCCCTTGTGTTATACAGTCTCATGCTTTCTACAAATCCATTCAAAGTTTACACTCAGTGGCTCTCATTTTTATCACAGAGTTGTGTGATCATCACCTTTATCAATTTTAGAACACTTTTATTACTCCAAAAGGAAAAATCCCATACCTCTTTATAATCCCCTATTGTCCCTTATTATTGGAAAAATATCTTCTTGCCATTCCTGCAAAATATTACAATATTACTGTTAACTGTCATCCATAAGTTAAATTGGTTGTAATCTTCCTGTGTATCACATGGGAAGTGTGTGGTTATTAGTATGAATATAGGAATGCTCTTCTTTTACTAAGTGATACAAATCCTCAATATTAGTGCATGTAACTATGAACCTTCTTCTTGTAAAATTGAAATTTATCCTAATAATAATTATTGCCTAAGAGTTACCTCCTGGAAACCTCCTTGTTGCTCCAATGTGGCCTCTGTCTAAGCCAAACTCAGGTAATAAATGCACTATCTCCCCCCTACCTCCACTCCCAGTGTGGGGCATGACTCCCAGAGATGAACCTCCCTGGCACTGAAGGATTAATACCAAGCACCAACCATTTGGAAAAATAACTTGACCAAAAGGGGGAAACATTAAATACAAAAGAGATTTTACGGCTAAGAGATTTCAAAATGAATTGGGAGGTTATTCCAGAGACTTATGCATGCCTCAGGTAGATCTCACTAACTGCCACTGTGAACAAAGGCTCAATTATGGGTGCTCCTGAGGGCTCTAGAGCCATACAGACCTTATAGGCAAGGCACACAACCCCTTGTGTTGGTTCATTTTTTTTTTCTGGTTTTATTTTATTTTATTTTATTTTATTTTATTTTATTTTGCTGGTAGAATTTCAAAAACAATGGCTCAGGGGCTATTGGACTTTTACAGTGGTATCAATTTACTCCTCATATAGGTCCTTGTTAATGAAGATTATAATTTTATGAATGGATTCATCTCATCATGGACTTTTTCTTATATTTTAATACATATAATGTTATTTCTTTCTTTGGATTTTGGCATTTTACATGAATTTAAAAGTTTTGTCCTTTGAATTTTTAGAGGGAATATTTTAATTCAGGTATTAATCTCTCTCTCTTTTTTAAGTAAAGATCTTTTTCCAAGCTTTACTACAGCTGAAAATAATTAAATTCTCTCATAAAAATGAAGTGCACAAGCTCTCTGGTAATACAAATAATTATTCTGCAGATAATGTGTAGAATCTTGTCTTCTTAAATTCCAGGTGTTTCTGAAGTAAGAGTTCCTTTAATTAGGTCAAACTCTTCATGATTTAGATTTAAGTTTCCTAGATAAAATGACTACTATAAAATTACTCTTGGACAATTCTTGAAAAACAAGTATGTAACAGATCTATATTTCAAGTTTATATAAAGCTTCTGGGTACCAGATGACCTTCAGGAACAGTTATATCAACATGAGTTATTTTCATTCTCTCTACTTTTGTCCCTAACACTTTGGCATAGGAAAACCTCCTTATCTTCAGATGGCTCCATTCAGGTAGCTGAGCAGAGGTGCCTTCAGATTATCCTTCAAGTAATATCTTAGAGAGTCTTGGAGCAAGAGAATTTTCAGAATGCTCAAAGAATATACTTTATTTCTCTCATAAAATATATGATTAATTCTTTGCTTCCATTTTCATCAGAGTTGCTTTTAATCATTAAATGTATAAGTAAAATTGTCCTTTTAAAAGTCATTTAAATTTTCAACAATCTGTCAATGTTTACCTTCAGTTTCAAATATTAACATTTAACGTGAATAACCTGAAGATAATTAGCATTTTCTTTGTAAGGGAAATAGTCACACTACCAATGCAGATTAACTTTATAAAGTATATACTTTACCTAATTACTGGTTCATTAGTAATTATTAAGATGTCTCCAAATTTATATAAACAAAACACTAATAGCAAATGCAGTTATTTCAGCTAAAAACAAGCCCACAGTCCTGATATTGTTTCCCTGGCCATTTTCTTGGTTCTGAAGTGGCTCTCAATTTCTTTTTGTTTTTCTCTTTGAATATTTATTACGTGCGTATTACCAATGACCAAGCCAATCTGAGCAATATTATTTTTACTTTACATCTTTTTGGTGGAAAATTAGAGTAAGTCATAATATGGAGGTTCCCTGATGGTGTGACTTGGCCCTGCTTCTCTTGCTTCTCTTATTCCTTACATAAGTGTGCCCACAGTTCCCAGGCAGCTCTCAGCTTTTAATTTTATCCTTTTAAAGACTTGGGAGCAGGGAGGTCTGCAGGCTTCATGTCAATTCCTGAGCATATATATTATAACCATTTAAGCTATGCAATTGAGGACATGTGATTTCTTTCTTTGCCAATCTAATCGTATGACCTGTCCCCAACATTTTAAACCTAGCTCTTGTTTCAATCTTGCTGCCCTACCCACCCTGCAACTAGCATGCAATGCAGGTCTGCCATGACCTATGGCAGGGGCTGTGAGCCCAGGATGAAAGTATTTCAATGAATGTGTGAACCAATGAATGAACATATAAATGGGTAAATGAATAACCTTTTGACCAATTCTGTATAGCACTTCTTTCATATAGATGTTTCCTTATAATAACAGGATCTTTTGATGAGGAGAAAGGGAACATGGAAAGCTTTAACTAGATTAAAAGAAAACTAGAGTAAGGATGACTAGGAACCATACAATCTTTAAGGGGGCTGGATTCCATTCCCATACAGCAATCTACTAAGAGGGTGACCTTTGAAAGGTTATTCAATATCTCTAAGACTCAGTTTCTCATCCATACAAGAGCAGTATGGTAGGTAGCTCAATCCTAGGGATATTGTAAAGATTAAATGAGATATTCTATATAAAATATTTAATACAATCCTGATCTGTAGTTTAAAAAGTCAATGAAAATGTAATATTGTTAGTAATATATTATCATAATATTCCTTATTAATATATCCCCTGAGGTTTCATGGGAAGAAAGAATCAATATTTCTAGAAAGAATAATTAGCAAAATTTTAGGAAATGATGATGAGCAGTGATTAAAACCAAATTGGTATATTAGGTTTATAAAACTGATTTATTTATGTTGTCTTCTATTTGAACTTTACTTGCATGATTTTAAACGATAATTACTTTATCTCAAATTACAGGCATTCATGATTTCTTATGTCTGGTATTAAATGGCATTTTAAACACTATAATATATACTTTTAATTTTTAAAAATTGTCATAATGTTTATATAACATACTTACAGAAAAGTTTAAAGAGCAGCACAAAGAATTTTCAAATTCTTTTCACTTAGAGTCCTCAAATGTTAAAATGTTATTACAGTTATTTGATCCATTTTTCCCTCTCCACACGTCTAAGAGTAAGTTTAAAATTAAGTTGCATATATGACGCTCCTTCTTCCCTAAGTAACTCATTATGTAATGCTTAAAAATAAGGCAACGTCTTACAAAATCATAGCACAATGGTGAGAATTAATATCCATGTACTACTACTCTCTAATCTATAGACATTGTTTAGATTTTACCAGTTGTCCCTATAATGTCATACAGAGGCAAAGAAATCCAAGATGATTGGTGTCATTCTGTTGTCACATCTCTTCTTAAGTCTTACTTAACTTGGAACAATTGTTATTTTTTTAAATATTTCAAAACATTGATATTTTAGAAGAGTATTGGACACTTGTTTTGTAAATTGTTCCCCAGGTTGGTTTGTCAAGTGTTCTCTCCTGATTAGATTCATTTTCCTCAGGGCGTTAGTTAAGCCCATATAGGCAGTGTTACCTTTGACCATGGGGTTAAATTGTATGGACCAAGTTTTATCATGGCAAAGTTACTCTCTGTATTCTGAATATCTCATGCTGAGAGATACGTAAAAACTCTACAAAAATCCTGTTCTATTCAATCTTGCGCCCACTAGTTTTAACATTCATTAATGGTTCTTGCCCAAATCAATTATTATTTATTATATTATTCTTTTATTGAATTTTATCAGTCACTGAAAAATAGTACTCTCATATATTGGCTTAGCCTGAAAGAATGTCATTTCCAAATTAAATAGGAGTAGATAGATAGTGTTCACCCTCATCAAAGTCTTATACTGTTTCATCTGCAAGAAAGTGGAATGATAGGGGCATGGGATTCAACCTGGTTTTAAATGATGGCATTATCATTTGCTAGCTGTTTGACTTTACGCAAAATACATAATCAAACTTTTTCTTCTGTAGATAGTCATTGTGGGAGGTTGAGTCAACCTAGTTAGAAGTTGAGCTGATTCTGTTGAGGGAATTTTTCTAGTTAAAAGGAATAAAAATATACCACATAGGGTTTTCTTTAAATGAGATACTTTTACGCAAAGCACTTGTAAGGCTTTACTTACTTGTTAGCTACTACTTCCCTTTCCAGATTTTATTTTCATCTTTATATAGAAATTTCAGACTTTTCCATATCTACCACAGATACAAACTTATACATTGTAGATTCCATGAGAAATTTACTTTCACATTTTATTTTAATTGTAACGAAAGTATGATTATAGAGAATGAGAAATTTTTGAGTTGCAATACAATTATTCCATTCAACTCTCCATTTTTTCAGTACAAGTTTCTCTACTAAATTGAAGTCACGGATTTTGAATTGACTCCAGAAAGGCTCCCACTGAATTACATAAATTAGCCTTCAGATATCTTGCTGTTCTTGTCTTTTCTCTGGTAGCTCAAGCTGTTTCAATGATATATTTTCAGAGTGAAATGTAGTTAGAAAGCATTTATACCTTGGTTTTTATGTTAATTTCACAATCAGAAAGATAAACACTTATTAAACAAGAAACATGCTCATGTCTCTGTATTAGAAGATGCCCTTTGAATGTTACTATTTGAGGTATGGTGAACTCCTTCATAGGAAGGATGGGTGCGTAAAACATTTAAATATGAATTAGAACAAAATTCTGATTAGGTTTATAGAATTTTATATGTTAATGAAATAAATAATCAAAATGTGTTCACCATTTTTACAGTAGCAGCCTAATTAAGATATTTGGAATTAATTGAAGTATCTGGAACAATGCAAGGCACATTTTCAGTGCTCAATATCTATCTGTCAAGTAAATAAGCAAGTAGGATACATGAGTCCATTGCATTCTTAATCATGTTTAGTTGTAAGTAAGCAATACTTTCTCTTGAACTGTAGCCATAAAAATAAGTCCAGTAAGAGAACTTGGAAGTGGCATACACTTTGTTGACATTAACCAACTCAACAGCTACATTTTGGGGGGGGCAGTTAGTTCAACTTTTATTGTGATTTTTCCATAAGTCTATGTAATCTTCTAACAGCAAGAAAGCCCCCTTATTCTACATAAATAGGGACAAGGGTAAGAGGTATGAACTTCTCATTGCTAATATAATAATTCTAGAAAGCTATTTAATGGCCAGTAACTTCATCAAACTTAAAGTTATGCCATATTTGTTTTGGATATCAAAACTATGGAGATTTTCAGCTTTCTAATTTATTTATTTATTTATTTGTTTGTTTATTTATTTATTTATTTATCAGTTTTGATAATGAGCTTCTAAGATAATTACAACCCTAGAATTTTGGACAAAGCATATTCATGATCCTACTTTAATCTATTTAAATATTAAACTTTAATCAATTTAAATATTTCATGGTATTATCAATAGAAAACAGACATTGTAAGGAAAGTAGATCTTGTTTTTAGAGTTGGAATGACATAGAGATGTGCAAGTTCTTCATTTTCTCAGTGTGAGTTAAAAATATTCATTTTGTTAGAAGACAAAATTTAAATTTCTAAATTCCCCTTTTACTGTATGGAAATCTTATTCCTTGCCTGTTCTTTTTAGCTTCCCTGGAAATAGCTTGCTAGTTCTGGCTCAGAAATGAAACCCTGTGACTCCAATTAAGATCCAATCACTGAGTTATGAGATTACAGGAAAAAAAGGTTCAACGTTTGTTATGTTTCCAATGGAAAAAAAATCTGCCTTTATTGCTATGACTTTTTCTTGACTATTTTCTCAATACTGAAATCATGAGCTATAATTTTAAAATGTAGATTTAGTGTAGTCACTGCAATTTTAGATAGCTTTACAATGAACCAAGTGCAAGTCTTAAAAGTTGGTGTAGTGTGGAGAAAGTCATTACCATGTTTTGAAAAGAAACTAATGAAATAATTTAAGTATTCAAAGTCTGGTTATTCATTGAGAGAATACAAATGCCAGCAAGCTTTCTATAGTCAATTAGATGCCATGACACATAGAGTTATGTGCAGTTTGGACATAATGTCTAATACTCAATTTTTCTATATGTCATCTCCAAATCTATGCCTCTTTTCTCATTTATTAGGAAATAATGAACTCCATAGGCTTCATGAAAGTGGCTTTCTCTTATAAACTCGGTAGGCCATCATGAATCACTAGTTAGTAGTTTTCTTATCACAGCATCAAAGTAGTTGATCATCATAAATATTTGCAGTCACCAGTCCATATATCAGACAAGTGTCATACGACAGAAAGTGTGTCCATCCATCTGCTTTCAAGCAGGTGCAGAATCAAATTAAAACAGAAAGATGGTTATCTATGTTTTCAACTTACCAGAGAAAAAGAAAAGTTTCTGTTACAGAGGTTTGAACTAATAATCATTATACTTTGGTTGAACTTGTTCCTTTGGCCAATGTACTCTCTTGAAAAGTAAATTTTGTCCTTAATTTAGTTCTCAATAAACAAAAGGGAAAAAAAACACAACTTTGTTCTAACATATAGACAATTATTTTTAATAGTAAAAATATTTTTACTATTGACCAAAACCAAATATGGTTCTTAAAGCGTCTTCCCTTTGAATCTGGGCCTGCAACCACATGCTCATTATTCAAATACTTCAATGACTAATTATTTTACATTGTATTACTTCGGGTACTTGCAAATCAAACAAGGTCACAGTTACTCTTGTTTTACTTTATGGGACTTAGAACTGTAATATCAAGGGGAAATTTCTATTAGTCTTACAGAACTTATTTTTCACAGAGCTGTAACAGCAAATATTTGCTGTAAATCTTAGAAGTTAAACTCCACACACCAGATTGATTCTTGAGTTTAACAAAATATGCAGTTATCATACATGTGAGTAAAAACTAACTGGTGTTAATAAAAATCATCCATTTCATATGCCAGGAAATGGGGGATAGGCTATTTTACAAATGAATTACAATTATAATATATTCTTTACCTCATGCTCAAAACTAGTTAATTTGAATTAGTTTTTAAAACTTAAGTGCTTCTTGCTCTTGAATAAATCATTTTGCTTTCAACACATGCTAAATTAGTACTATACACAAAGTAAAAAGTAAGAACAGATTGCAAGCTTGAGCTACACCTTGGGTATTTGCTTCCAGAGGAAAAAAAATTATTTGACTTAGCTCTTTTCTTTACGTTTACCTTTTTTTTTTAAACAGCTCTCCGATTTTTAGTTTTAATATTGTCCCAGCTCTAGCCCCACTAAACTGTAGCCTATTTGAAGAAATTAACCTTTTCCAGTTAATATGTAGCTTCTTAGTCCCTAGCAGCGTGCCTAGCAGCCAGTAACTGTTCAATAAGTACCTGGTGATGTCACCAATAACACAAAACTAAATTCTAAATGGTTTTTAAAGTCTTTGACTTAAAAAGAAATCCTCATCTTTTGTGTAGAATGTTATACGAAAGTTAAGCATGATATGTGCATTCCATTTATTTATAAGCATCAGAATTCTGAAAAGCCTACTTCTAGATTTTTACAAAATCTTCAGCTAGAACTCTTCTGGCACACACCTTTGGCATCTGCATTCAGATGTGGCTGAAAAATTTCTTTACACACCCTCAAAACATCAGTTCCAATCAGCTAATTGCTGCTTCAATCAGCCACCTGTGCCTTCAGAAGCTACGCTTGCACACACAAATGGACATTTGCATATAAAAACCCTAAGTACCAAAAGAACCATGACAACTGTGACATCTTCCTAAATCCAAATTGTGTGTGCTACCAAAACATCTAAAACTGTGAAATAATACTGAAAAGTCTTAGCTACAAAATCTGCATATATTCCATTGTACACCATGTGACCACTTATTTTAAAACATAAGTACTATTGTTAAAACAATCTCAAGCAACAATGAGGTAAAATTAACAGATTAAAATTATATAATTTAACCCTAAATTTTCTTCAAAGTACTGAATTTACATTTGAGCAATGGATGAAAAAAATTCAGAAAAATATTGAGTCTATCATGTGAGCATTTAATTTATACCCTTAACATAGAATGTCTATATTTTCCTTTCCCAATTTCCCAAGATATCATTTCATCCCAAGATATTACTATACTCTCTAATTTAATTCCTTCTATAACTAGCAATTCTTTCATCCTGTATGAAAATTATGTAGAAAATACTGGAATACTGTGTACCCTGTTGGCAAGGAGAAAGGCTTTAAATTTTACATCCTTCCTTAATCATCACTCAAACTCTTATTGTTATCCTAAAGGCAGAATGGTTTAAATTGCCAATTACACAAGTGTAGAATTTCTTTTTCCCCTCTCACTAGCTCAGAGTTTAGTGTTCAAAAGCACACTACACAGTATTGAACACACTAAATGAAATATATTGACTATGGTTTAGGGGCTATTTATGGCTTCGTAAAGGGTAATTTTGCCTCTGAACTCATTTTGCCTTATGTGCTGACCTTGAAATTCAACTTCTTTGTAAAATAGAAAACGACTGTGTTTAAAAGATGGCCCAATAAAATCATCACAGGAGAACATCATAAAGACCAAAGTCAACTATTTCAAGTTGTTTAACTTAAAAAACTTTCAAGAAATACCTATTTTATATAAAGCAAATGTGTCCAACTATAATTTGTACATGGTAGTAAAATGGATGATATAGTAGTAATGCCCTTTTCATTTAATTTTGAGAAGCACACATTAGAATTTAGTTTTTTCTCTGGAATTGCAGAATTATAGCTTGCTTTATACAGTATTTAATTTTAAATAGTATATGGATCATAAATTGTGCCTCATAATTTACATATCTTTAGCTAATTTATGTAAATAATGGGAGTAAAATAACCACATCACAGGGGGATTTGAGACATTAAGAGAAAAAAAAAAGCAAAATGGCAAGTTGCTTACATTCAAAATTTTCCATTTTCCACTCCCTAACCTATTTTAGTTGTGCGATGTATATTGAAAGTTCGTGCCGATTGACTCTTTCTAGAATAGCATATTATGAAACGATGCAAAGAAGCTTCTCTAATGTTAACTGATATCAATGGAGCACATACCCTTCACTGCTCTGTCTGACATTAAATAACTTCTTCGGCCCTCAAACCATCCCCATGAAGTAGGTGCTAATACCACCCCCATTTTACAGACAGGGCAAGCTTGGTATAGGAAGAAGTAACATGCCACAAGTTGCACAGAATGTGAGAAGCAGAACTTGGATTCAAACCAAGCGGTATGGGTCGAGAGCCTAGACTTCTAACCTCTATTCAATACTGCCATGTTAACAAAGACATGAAAATAATCTCTGATTTAAAATGATGAAAAAAACCATGACTATCAAAATCAGTTCACCATTCCATTCTGATTCCTTTCATACCAATGTGTGTAGCATATAGTCTAATGCCAGAGATTATGAAAGATCAAAGCATTTCAGAAATTCTGAAGTACCATAGAAATGTAATCCCCTCTGAGAGGATGGCCATAGCTAGGCAGAAATTTCAAGCAATCCTGCTGTGAAAAAATGAGAAATGATTCCTTTTGGACATGGGGGGAAATTTCTTTAGCTCAGAGTGCTAGGCAAAGATTAAACCTCAGACTAATGCTCTTTCCAAAAGAAGCACTTGCTCAAACACTCAGCTTTTCCACTTAGACAAGATGAAGAGCGAGTGAATGCAGCTGGAAGTTAAGCCATTTGTTCCAGATGGCGAAGATGTTTCAAACCTGGTACCTCCTAAGGCAATGGCAGCACACACTGCAATGCACACACTAATATGTTTGCCAATGCAATGGTGACTTCTTTGGTGCATCTACAAAAGGCATATCAATTTGAAGAAATACCTGTGCTCACAAAACAAAGTACTGAAATGGGGCGATTGCATATTCGAGTCTGAAAATACATGTCCCTTTTTCTCCAAGGTATAATTATTTTTGAGCCTTTTTTTTTTTTTTGGCTTTAATAATCTGTATAATTTTCACTTCTTGATTTCACTTTTCTCTTGCAGAGAAAACTAAGCAAATCCTTGCTTCCTTGAGCTTGCTGGTTTTAAGTTTGCATGTGTCCTGTGTGAAGTATGAGGCTCAGGGGTGAGAACAGGGATGGCGTTTTATTGCTCTGGTCATCAGGGCTATAAATCTCTGGAGATGATGGTCACGTGCCTGAAATGCAACTCCAATGTTTTAAGACATTATTTGGCTGCTGTTCCTGCTGCCACCAAGACAGCTGTCGATTGTGGCAACTGTACCCGTTGTTGAAATCTTACAGGCACTATCCTCCCTTCCTCTTCCTCTCCATCTACCTTCAGGATCTTCTCTCTTCCAGGGCCTGTGCTCTGCTAGACAGTTTGATACCCTATGCTGCCTTATGAGCCAATGCACCCTGCTTCTCCCCTTCACCTCCATTAGAGGTGGAGAAGGATCTGAACAGGCACCTCGCTCTGCTTCTGCACCCCCCAAATGATCCGCGTTCAGTTGCCGTTCTTCAGGCTGAACCAGGAAAGCTCTGGTTGAGTGTAAACCTTCAGTCCTCTCCTTGGGGCGAGGACCAACAGCTCTCTCCTCTCAGAGCCAGCTTGTAGGATGGTGAGAGGGCAAGGAAATGGTTCCATCTCCTTAGAGCAGGTTGTGGTGAGAGAAGCATGGGTGTCCAAGTCCTAAGGTCTGGCTTCTTCACTGACAGACCCTCATAAAGTTGGTAATAATGCTGCTCTATAAGGTCAGATTTTTTTTTTTTTTAAAGTGAAAATAATCACATAATTGATTCAACAGATGCTTTTGATCATTTAATTAAATGGCATAATACTAAGTCATTTATAAACTGCAGCCATAGCATATTGCATATATATGTGTGTATATGTGTGTGTCACCACTAGTGGCTGATATTACTACTATTGGGAAGAAACTCATTTGAAAGAAGAAATGAATGAGCATTATTGTATGACATTACAACACACTTGAATAATCTCATCTTTTAAGTCTCTGGGACTTTATAGATTTGAGGAATGTATAGACATCAAAGTATATCTATTTCAGGTGGGCAATAAGGAGACATAGAGATGCATTCATTCATTCATTCATTTATACAATAAAAAATAATTATTGCATAGATCAACTGCCTGCCAATCACCACTCCAGACCCGTGGATACAGGAAGGAATAAAAAATCTTAACCACCTGAGGAAAAATGACTATAGACAAATAATCAAATGAGTGTCTATTAGGTCGAAAGGTGCTAAATGCTACGGAGAACTGGACTGCTTTACAGAATATTTGGTCAGGGCTGCCATCAGTCTGTTAGGAGTTCTCTAGTGAAATGTATCAAGCTTAATTTATTCTTCACACATTTTCTCAGTCATTTACATGGACATAATGTTAATATTTTGATGGAATAACAAGAACTGGAAAAATTCTCAACCAGAAATAAAATGTTTAATCTAACATGGCACAACACTGTAAGTATAAGTGAAAAGCCATGAAGTTACAGTGCAAACAAACACAAATGAAACACTGCATAGAGAAAGTGTGGATAAAAGGTAGGTTGTGTGAAAAGATTGAGCTCAGAATGATAATATGAACTCTGTTGTATTTACATTAGTCTAATAATCGAAGCACAGGATATAGCACACTGCTCAGTAGGGGTTCCATCATGGCTGAATTGCTTTAACTTCCAAACACTGGCTGCAGGGAGCACAGACTCTGACCAGCCTCTGAGAAAGACCAAGAGGATGAAAAAGCTCCATCAAATTATATGCAGAGTGACTGTGCAAATTGCAGTGAAGACTACAAGATAATACGATATAGCCTTTGGCTATGCCTCAGAGGAAATTTTGTTCCACCAGAAAGGACATGAAAATGAATAGAGGTCCTCAGATATCTCAGAAGAGTGAAAGCCATCATGTCTTCTCAGAGAGACTCACAGGGATTCCCAAGAATGTAACTTATTTAGCCAGCTATGCTTTCTTTCTCTCAAATGTGAGAGTGAGTTCTCAACCCTCTTTTCATGCCCCTCTCTATCAGTTAGGGTTACAGTTGGCTTAATATAACAGAAAAGCTTGAAATAGCAATGTTTTTTGAAAAGAGAGATGCTCCTGTATCTCTTGAGAAGAGTCCCTTAGCAGGCAGTGTAGAGATAGCATAGCAGCTTTCTGCAGCCTCGAAGTTTTCTGCTTTCTGGTGTACAACCTCTACAGTGTGGCCTCATCATCCTGTCATCATCAGACTTCAGTATGGCAGCTGGACCTTCAGTCGTCACATAAGCTTTCCAGGCTGCAGGATGCAAGATGTGGGAGAAGAGACCCCTCCCTTCAAGGTATCTCCTGGAATTACCACACACTTCTGCTTGCACCCTTGCTGTCTAGAACTTAGTCATGAGTTATGCCTAGATGGAAAGGAAATGGAAAATTTAGTCTTTCACTGGATACACTCACTGTACCCCAGAATAAATGTTAGGTTCTAAGGAGGAACAGAATGGATATTGTGGTAGGAAACAGCTATCCTCTGCCACATCAGCTCACCCATGAAAACCACAATATTTCCATTTCCCTCATACAAATACATGAGAGCAGCAGTCATGTCATGGCCCCACATCTCAGTTGCTCTATTGAAACACATATTTTAAAACATACGACATTTACTGTCTCAGTTTGCCTGGGCTGCTATAACAAATAACACAGACTGGTTAGTTTAAACAACAGGAAGTTATTACCTCACACTTTTGTAGGCTAGAAATGTCCAGTTAAGGTATCAGAAGGCCATACTTCTCCGAAGTCTGTAGCATCCTGGTGGTGGCTCGCAGCAATCCATAACTTCCTTCTTCTGTCTCCTCCTCACTTCTGATTCTGCATCCAAATTTCCTGTGCTTCTAACAACTCCAGCCATATTGAATTAAGGCCCATACTCATTCAGTTTTGTCTTATCTTAATAGGATCTTCATACATTCTATTTACAAATGATTTCACATTCACAAGACCACAGGTTAGGACTTGAACATGTCACTGTGGGGGGAATGATTCAATCCATCACATACACAACATTATAAAATGTTATTCTAATTCTTTAATTAATTCTCAACTATGGTCAGCCACCCTCCATCTCTCTTACCTCTTTATTCCAAGCCTACAAATGAAAAAATGGTAATGACTGAACTGAATTTTAGTTGCAATAGCCCTCTAACTTCTTATTGTAGTGAGCTAGACTGGCCCCCATACTTTTGGAATTACCTGCTTTTGCCTCTTTCAACCCATATTTCCTTTGGTCTTTGCCCAGGTACTGCCTAGGCTGAATTTCCAATCTTTCTACTCCCTTTTTCATGGCAGACCCTCTCCTAAACCTTCCCTGAATATCCCAAGTACAAAGGGGATTTATTTTATTATAAAAAAGATTGGTTTTTAAATATATATTTGTTAGAAAATGGAATAGATGAGTCATCTCCTGGTAGAGGTAAATTTCCTGCTGTTATGAATATTTAAGCAATGGCTGTGTGACTAACCTTAAGAATTCCAGTGAGGAGACTCAAACATCAGCTTTAGGGAAGCAGAAAACTGACCTCTGAGGTCCATTCTATCCCTTGGACTCTGTTTCTTTGCTACCTAGCAGTAATGGAGATGTTAATGTTATAGTTTTCATATGCTAAAAACAGTAGTTTGGGATAAACTACAGGTAGGATAAAAAGGAAAAGACCATGGGGACCAGAAAATTCATTTGAAATTTATTGCAGACCTTTTTAATTTGTTAGGTATATAAACAATATAATGTTTCTCATTGTAAATGTTTAGTGTGTATATATACACAAATAATTCTTGCTAATGGTCTTGGGGTTACTGCAGCCAATTCTTAGGGTTTACCAGGCTGTAATTCAAAGGCTATTTAGCGTTTGGAGTGACGTATTCATTGGCTGTGTGAATTTGGACAGTACTTTAATTTCACTTATCACAGTTTCTTTGATTTAGACTGGGGTAATGACAGCTGTCTGAAGCAATTTGTAAGGATTAGAATATTATATATATCTAACATTTCCAAGCATAACACTTTCTGATACATATAGTATATGAGCAATAGATGGAAGCTATCAGTATCTCTCTGAAATAATCATTAGGAATGTTCTTGTGTGGATGTGCCTGTCTTTATTATTTTCTACACATAGTTGATAATTGTAAAAATTGAGGCTATCAGAATATTCTGCTCAGAATTATAAGTCAATATATTAACAGAATGGCACTTCTCAGTTCAAAACAATTTGCTATTTTATTCCCCAGTACATAACTCCATTTACTTTTCAAATTTTGTATCCACAGGCATTTTTTTTGTACTTTTCCATTAATAAGTGGAGTGACATGTCTGTTTTGGGACAATGCTATTTGGAACAAAACATCTAAGCTACTCTTCTTTCCCTATTTGTAAATGAAAATTTCTTCTTAATAGCTATCTGATTGAATACAACTCCAAAATATTTCCTCTGTAATATTTCTGCTCAATTTTGAAGAAAACTTTTTCAGTTAGTATACCTTCCTTATATTTTACTTTCTTCTTGGTCAATTCTCAATTTTTTTAGATTATAAACATTTTGTAATATAATATTAATTGCCAACTATTAAGATGCCTAGGGATGATGAGGGTAAATATTTAATATTTATCCATTTTTTAGTTTCTCTTGTGAAAATTGATATAAATTTCTTCACTATTTTCATTATGCAGGTAGAAATTTACTTAAAAAAATAATCAATCATTTACTTTCCTCTATTTTTTAATAGGTCATAGATATCCTTAGAATATTTTCTCTCATTTTATTTCTCTAAGAAGGCATTTATGTTTATTAGAGAGGACTGCTTCTCAGTATCTACCAGGATCTCAATTTTACAAATTCCTTCTTATTTAGCTAAATAAGAATATTTTCTGTGTGATGACAAATTCAGCAATGATTTTTACACTACTGTTTTATATGTTTATATATACTCACAATTTGCACAATGCTATACATATAATGAAGAAATACAAAAGACAATTTATTCCAAAAGCAAAAGGAAAAAGGAAAAATAAAACGTATTAACCTGAACCAGGAAAATCAATGATGAAAGAACAGCACCTTTTCCTTTTCACAACTGCAGAATGCTTCGGAATCAGACTTCAGGGTCATTGCATGTCTCCTGTCAAGTCTTCTTTACACTGATGCTTTCTTTATAGATGACTATTGAACTGTTCCTTGAACACCACAATTCTAAATTATCCTGAAAAACAACAGATTTCAGGAGTTATATCTTCAGGCCTGAGGAGAATTTGGAAATATCTCTATTTCAAGAAGGCTTATCTTAATTATTTTCTTATCAGTGCAGGCATAACATCTTTAAACAATGCATGATAAGCCTAAGACTTAAATACATAACTACTGCCTCTGTCTGTCTAGACCCTTCCACACAATTCTGAATACTCAACCTATCTCCCTTACCCCTGAGACAGATTTATTTAACCAGGGTATTATGGATCTATGAATATCATTCACTTATTCTACCACCATGAATCTATCATAAAATGATAAACACCACTCTTTTACAATGAAATACTACATAGGCTGGCTAAAGCAATTGTTTGGAAAGCAATGTAATTCAATTCACTGTCTGGCACATCAGTACAATACAAAATGTACAAATAATGCCCGATGGTTGGTACCAAAACAACGAAACAAAACAAAGCAAACAAACAAAAATGAAAATAGCAAAAAAAGTTTTATTCACTCCTTCAGGGAAACTAATGCTATCCCAATACAATGAATTGAATTAGGAAAAGCAGCTAACCAATCATGTCTGGGTAAGAAAAAAAAAGTTAAACAAGTCCTTTAACTGAATTGACTGGCTAGATGAATAAGCTATTTGTTATTTCTGTATTTAGACATACCCATAGATAATGCCTATTATTAGAAATTCCTTACATAATGTGTTGGTTTCAGTCTTTTCTGGAGCCCAGAAAATTATGTTCTTAAATTGCACCTATTGTGAATCTTTGATTATATAAGATCAGTTAAGGGCCATTTGATTAGATTGTGTCAGTAGGGCTTAGGCCAGGGTGAGTCTTAATCCTCTTACTCATGTCTTCAATAAATAGACAAATATAAAGCCCCAGACACAGATAAAAACTTCAGAGACAGAGAAGAACCCAGAAGCTGAGAGAGAAGGTCCCAGGGACCAGAAACCTAATGGCCAGAAACCTGATCGCCCACAACTGCAGCTTGGGAAGAAAGTGAGCCTGGAAGAGAAGAGGGAGCACAGCAGACACTGACATTGTGCATTGCCACATGAGAGGAATCCAGGACCACCAGCAGCCCGTCCTCGGGGAGAAAAGCATAGCCTGATTAAGCCTTGCTTTGGAAACTTTCAGAGCCTCAGAACTGTAAGCCTTTAGCCTAATAAATCCCTACATAAAAGCCAACCCATTTCTGGTATATTGATCCCAGCAGCATTTAACAAACTAAAGCACATTCCATTTAGTCTGAAAGAGACTGAATGCATTTTCTCCTCCTTCCTATGGCTAGTACATTGAAAATGAAGTAAAATATCAAATGGAAAATTCTCTTGAATTCACTACTTTTAGATTATGTTACTCAAGTTAAATGACCGCTTAGATGATCTATTTGCTCAATATTAAACAGGTGACCAAATTCTCATTCTCTTCCATGTCTTTCAGCTAAATAGAAGATAAGCAGGTACAGGTCTCAATGACAGATTCAAGAGAAAAGGGAAGAGTGCCATCAAAATGTTGGATATGAACCGTAGCAGGATGTCATCCCTATTACCTTTTGCTTAAAGGTTACACTAATCGCACGCATGCAGAATACATGAAAAATTTTGAGAAATGCAATTCAGTCTTTAACTCAACGTTCATAGAAGGAGCAAAACACATGCTTGAAAGATTTCAGCAATACCATAAGATAGGGTTAATCTTGGAGATTATGGATCTCTTAATCCAAATGATTATTGAGTTGACTTTATTAAAAATATTAATAACTCCTTAAATACAACTGTACACATTCACAGACACAGACAGCCAGTTAGAGATATAAATTATACATGTAATTTTTATTTAGTATCAATTTCAAATCTTGTGATGAAATATGACTTGAATTATTATTAGAATTAAAATTAATTTAACGTATAAAAAGGATACTTTCTCTACAAGTTGCTTCAATTTTCACAGTTTTGATTTGGAGACAATTCCACATTTGAAGGTACTCTCATCACACTATTGTCTTTTTTCAAGCATTTTTTTTTTATTTGGAATAATTTTAGATTTACAGAGCAGATGCTAATACAGTAGAGAGTGCCCCAGCCCATTCTTCCCACTTCTCAAGTTAACATTCCACAATTACCAAACTAAGAAATTACCTTTGGCACAATGCTAGGAATCAAACTACAGCCCTTATTCAGATTTTGCTAGTCTTTCCAACAAAGCCCTTTTCTCTATCCAGGATCTGGTCCCGGTGCCCACGCTGCATTTCGTTGGCAGGTCACTTTAGCCTCTTCTAAGCTGGGAGGCCATCGGGTTTCCCTTGTGATTCATGGCCTCCACACTTCTGAAGAGCACTAGGTATCTTGTAAAGCATCTCTCAATTAGAACTTACCTGGTTTTCTCGTGAATACACTGGAGTTATGATTTTTTGAAAGAATACTGCAGAGATGGAGCACTCTTCTCAGCACCTCACATCAGGGGATATAAGCAGCAGTGTGCTGCCGGAATGTGCTGGATTCTCTAGGTTCTTGGCTATGTTGCATAAAAGAATTTAAGAACATTTCAGAAGAAGAATTGGAATTCTTCTGCTAGGATGATGTGTCCCTTATTCTCATTTACTGATTTATACAATCATTTCTATACATCTTATTCCTTTATCTGGTTGCTCACAGTGTCCTAGCTCTGCTGCTGTGGCCACTCTCTGAAAGGCTCCTCTTTCCTTTCTGTATGATGCCATCTTTTTTTTTTTTTTCCCCCACTTCCTTACCTTCTGTCACCACAAAATATCTACACTCATGTTGGATATTCCCTGTCCCAGCCCAGCTTCCTTTTAATAGCAAATGGTATTTAGAAAGCAAGATCTGGATACTCACTAGGTGTTCTCATTACTGCAGAGGTGTCACTCTTGTAGTCCCTCTAAGTAGACAATTACGTTATCTCATGTTTACGTGCATATCCATATTTATTTCTGTGCCAATCTGAAAAAATATATATTTCTTTTTTGAATGAGTTCATACTAAAATCTCCAAGTCTATTCCAGCACCCATCACCACCACAAAGTGTACTCTAGTCATTCCCCTTTGTTTATTTGAAACTTTGTTCTTCAACAGTGAAAGACTGGGCTCTCATTTTCTTCAATATATGTACTTATTTTTTAATGTTCATGCAATACAGTTTCAGAATGAGTTTTATGATTCATACTTTTTTAGTCTGATTTAGGATATTTGCCTACCCCAAGGTTTTTTTTCCCCACATGTTGTATAATTTAAGCTTCTACAATTTATTTCAAGTTAATGTTACCTAAGGTATGAAGAAAGGTTGAAGTTTATACTTTTTTCTATATGAATATTCATATGCTCATATAGAACTATTTGTTAAAAAAAAATAATCTTATCATTCCCCATTAAATTACATTGACACTTTGTCAAACATCAAATGACTATGCATATGTGGGTCTATTTCCAGATTTTTTTCCATTAATCTACATATGTATTTATCTTTATACCAAAACTTCCCTTCATGAAGGAACTAAATATAGAATATACAATATAGTAAATATCATAAATGTAGAAATCTGATAGTGTGCCATTTTTCAGCTTTTATATAACAGCTTGTTGAGCTATAATTTACATACTTAAGTATATAATTTAATGTTTTTAGTATAATTTAATGCCATCTAATTTAAAAATATTTCCATCTTCCCCCAAAATCTTCATGTCCATTGTCAGTCAATCCCCATTCCCACTCCTAACCCCAGGTAAATACTAATCTGCTTTATGTCTCTATAGAATATTCTGGACATATCATAAAAATAAAATAATACAATATATAGTCTTTTGCACCTGGCTGCTTTCATTTAGCATAATGTTTTTGATGTTCATCCATGCTGTAACATATATCGGTTCTTCATTCATTTTAATTGTCAAATAATATTACACATATTGTTTATCCATTCATTTGTTGATGAATATTTGGGTATTTTCTCTTCTTGGCTATTATGAATATGCTTCTCTGAACATGTGGGTACAAATCTTTGTGTGGACAACTGTTTTCTTTTCTTTTGTTAGATACCTAGGATTGTAATTGCTGTATCATATGTAAAATTTCTTCATATGCTCAAATCCTTCATCAAATATATGATTTGCAATGATTTCCTCATAGTCTATTTTTCTTCCCATTTTATTAGTTGTGTCTTTTGAAGCACAAAAAAATTAATATTAATGAAGTCCAATTTACAATTTTCTCTTTTATATGTCATGTATTTATTGTTATATCTAAGAATTCTTTATCTAACCTGAGATCCAAAGATATTCTTCTATGTTTCCTTCTAAATGTTTTATAGTTTTAGCTGTTACATTAATATCTATGGTAAATTTTATTTTTGCATAAATGTGAAGTAAGAATCTATGTTCATTTTTGTTTTTAGATATCCAGTATTCCAGCTACATTTGTCAACAATGCAGTTCTTTACGCATTACCTTAGCATTTTGGTGAAACTCATTTAAACATAAATGGGGTTGTTATCATATTGAAAATCTTTTTTATTGATGTGTATGTATACTCTAATGCCAGTACTTTATTGTCTTGATTGGTGTAGCTTTAGAGTAGGTTTTCAAATTAGGAAGTATAAGACTTACAGCTATGCTCTTTTTCAAATTGTCTTCTCTATTCTTGTTCCTTTGTATTTACATATAAATTTTACGATCAGCTGTCAATTTCTACAAAAACATCCCACAGGAATTTAGATGGTGATGGTATTAAACTTGTAGATCAATTTGGGCAGCATTGCCATCTTAATAGTCAGTCTCTCCACTTATTTAAATCTTATTTTCTCTCAGCAATGTTTTGTAGATTTCAATTTTCAGTCTTGCATGTTTTGTTAAATAAATTACTTAGTATATTATTATTTTTAATGCTATTGGAAATGGAATTGCTTCCTTAATTTCATTTTCAAAATTTCAATTGCTATTATGGAGAAAAAAACACATGTTTTTTATTGATCTTATATTCTACAAACTTGCTGAATTTATTTGTTAGGTCTCAGTTTTTTTTTTTTCATATCATCTTTAAGATTTTCTGAATAAAAGATTATGCCATCTGTACCAGTTTGATATAGTTTATGAATTCCAAAAATAGATATTGGATTATGTTTGTTAACTGGTCTGTCCCTTTGGGCATATTAGATTGGATTAGATTCAGAGGCTTCACTTTTACTTAATTAAATAATGATTAAGGCTTTGATTGGGCCACATCAGTAGGACGTTGAGTCCCTGCCCCCTTGGTGGGTGGGGACTCACAGAGAAAATGACATGGCAAAAGAGAAAGTTGGAGTTTTGATCCTAGAGCCCAGGAAATAAACACACAGAGAAACAGATACATGAGGAAGGAGACAAGTCTCCATTGAACACAGGCAGAGAACTTGGGGAGAGAGACAAACCCTGATAATCTTTAGCTGGCTTTGTGGAGAAAGCAGAGCAGTTGAGCCTGAAGAGAAACGAGTTCCGGGAAGAAAGGAACCTAGGAAGCCTGAAGTTGGAGCTATCTTGCTCCAACACGTGGCAATAGACTTTGGTAAGGGAAGTAAATTACGCTTTATGGCCAGGTAACTGTAAGCTTCTACCCCCAAATAAATTCCCTTTATAAATGCCAAAAGATTTATGGTATTTTGCATCAGCATCCCTTTGGCTGACTGATACAGAATTTGGTACTGGAGAGTGGAATCATGATTTTGCAATTACCAAAATGCTGGAACAGTTTTAAAAATGAGTGAGGGGTATTTTTTGGAGGAATTCTGAGATGCTTGGTAGAAAAGACCTACAGTGCTTTGAAGAGACTGTTGATAGTAATATGGACTCTAAAGAGACTTTTTATGAGGCCTTAGAAGTAAATGATGAAACTATTACTGGAAACTAGAGGGAAGGTGATCCATGTTTTAAAGTTGCAGAGAACTTAGCAAGATTAACTCCTGGTGTTTTATGGAAGACAGAATTTGAAAATGGTGAACCTGGGCATTTAACTGAAGAACTTTCCAAAGTAAAATCAGAGAATACAACTTGGCTTCTCCTTGCAGTTTATAGCAAAATGCTAGATGAGAGAGAGAAGCTGAGGACTGAACTGTTGGGCACAAAGAAAACAGAAACCGTTTCTGGAAATTCCAAGCCTCTGGAAATCAAGCTCTCAGACAATAGTGCCCATTTGAAGACTTAATTAAACTTGGAACTTGTAAATCATGATTTAAGATGCAGATATTTTGGAAAGACTTGTGGAAAGTCTGACTGTTTGATGGCTTAGATCCCTGCTTCTTGCATGCTAAACCAACAAGTTTTTTGAGAGAGCTTTATGAACAAAACCACTGTCAGCTTGGACTAAAAAGAAAATGGGAAGGAGAGATCGAAGGAGAAACACCTTAAAGAGGTAAACAGGTGGTGTTCATGCAGGCCCGTAGATAGTGTGAGGCTGGTAGCACCCCCTGGCATGCTGAGCCCGTGTCTTCTCGGAGTCAAGTTGCTTGGGAATACAGCCCAAAGCAGGTGGTAAACTCCATCTAAGGCTAAATACTGGCACCAGACCAATAGTCAACAAATACTCTAAGGGAAAGTTGAAAAGAACTTTGAATAGAGAATTCAAGAGGGTGTGAAATCCTTAAGAGGGTGAGTTTGCTCCAGCAAGTTGAAGAGGGTGGATGTTCCCACCCAATGTTCTGGGATAGTTTTGCCGCCCCAGGATCCAGAAAGGGTAGAGCACATTCCTCAAGAATTAGGGCGGTTAAGGTCAGCACCCCATATGTCTGAGGGGTGCACCTGTCCCCAGTGGATTAAGGAAGGCCAGGTCACCAACTTCTTGTTCTGAGAGGGTTGGATCTGTATGCCAAAAGTTAGGGAGGATTTTGTCTTCACTTCATTGTATTAGGGGGGTTAAGACTTTAACCCAAAGATTAGGTAAAGTGTGGTAATCATCTCAGTGCTCTTGGAGGGTGAGGTCTGGTCAACAGCAAGATGCTTGATGAGAGTGGAACCAAGAAAATGGCTGTTGATCAAGCCTGTGGAAAGGGTGGATCCCTAGAGGCCCCAGGGAGAAGAAACCATCATCTTAAAAATGACTCTCAGAATTTGACACCTAATAAAGTATGCCCTGCAGGTTTATGGAACTGTTGGAGACCCATGACTCATATAGCCTTCCCAATTTCTCATTATGATAATGAAAATATTTATCCTTTTTCTGTCCAATTGTATAGTGGCAGCAGATAAATTGTTTCATAAGTTTCAGAGGTCTACAGCAGACAGAACTTTGCCCGAAGACAAACTGTATTTCTTTAAATTGATTGTGATATGATTTTGTACTTACATTGTTACTCATTTAAGTTTTTTTTAAATATTGTAATGTCTTTTTGGAATTCAAAGGGTGGAGTGTAGCAGTTTGATATAGTTTGTGAATTCCAAAAATAGTTACTGGATTATGTTTGTGAACTGGTCTGTCCCTCTGGGCATATTAGATTGGATTAGATTCAGAGGCTTCACTTTTACTTAATTAAATAATGAGGAGTAAGGCTTTGATTGGGCCACATCAGTAGGATGTTGAGTCCCCACCCCCTTGGTGGGTGGGGGCTCACAGAGAAAACAACATGGCAGAAGAGAAAGTTGGAGTTTTCTTCTGCCATGGAGCAGAAGAAAGTAAACACACAGAGAAGCCCAGGAAGTAAACACACAGAGAAGCAGATTCGTGAGGATGGAGAGAAGTCTCCCTTGAACACAGGCAGAGACCTTGGCAAGAAAGACAGAGCTGTTTGCTTGATATTCTACAGCTAGACTTGTGGAGAGAGCAGGGCAGCTGAGCCCGAAGAGAAATGAGCCCCATGAAGAAAGGAACCCAGGAAGCTTGAACCCTGGCAGAGTTTGGCAGCCATCTTGCTCCAACATGTGGCAATATACTTTGGTGTGGGAAGTAACTTACGCTTTATGGCCTGGTAACTATAAGCTTCTACCCCAAATAAATACTCTTTAAAAAGCCAATTGATTTCTGGTATTTTGCATCAGCATCCCTTTGGTTGGCTAATACACCATCCATGAAACAAAGGCTGTTTACTTCAAACTTTCCAGCTGAATTCCTTGTATTTCATTTTCTTTCCTGACAGCACATAATGGAGGTTCCAATACAATCTTGAATAGAACGGGCAAGAATAAGCATCATTGTCTTTTTTCCAATCTTAGGAAAAATTCATTCAATTTTTACCTTTAAGTTTGATGTTAATGGTAGGTTTTTTATAGATTACCTTTATCAGGTTGAGGAATTTCTCTTCTTTTCCTAATTAGTTGAAGTTTTTCTTTCTTTTTTAAATAAAGAACATATTTGGGATTTTGTGAAACGCTTTTTCTGTCTATTGGGTTGATCATTTGCTTTTTGTCTTTTTTCTACTAATAAGGTATGCTGCATTCATTCATTTTTTTGGATATTAAATCAATCCTACATTCTGAAATAAATACCACTTGATTATTCTCTATAATCCTTTTTCACATGTTGCTAGGTTCAGTTTGCTAATATTTGTTGAGAATTTTTCCATCTATATTCATGAGGGATATTAATCCCTATTTTCTTCTTTTCTGGTATATTTGTGTGGATTTTGTTTCAGGCCAAAACTGTCTTATAGAATGAGTTGGAAATTGTTTTCTCCAATTCTTCATTTTGGAAGAGTTTGTGAGGTGTTGGTGCATTTCTTTTCTAAGTCCTTGGTAGAATTCACCAGTGAAGCCATCTGAGTCTGAGATTTTCTTCATGGGAAGATTTTAAATTACTAATTCAATTTCTTTACTTATTATACACTAAGATTTTCCATTTCATTTTTGGTCAGTTTTTGAAAAATTATGTTTCTAGAAATGTGTCTACTTAATTGAAGTTGTCTAATTTGCTGGCATAAAGATGTTTATAGTATTCTTTCATAATTGTTTTCTAATTTCTGGACAGTTATTAGTGATGTCTCTACTTTCATTACTGATTCTGAGAGTTTGTTTTTTATTTTTCTTTGTAATTCGGGTTAAAGATTTGTCAGTTTTGTTGACCTTTTCAAAGATACAACTTTTGTTTATATAGTTTTTCTCTTTTTGTTGTTTTCTAGTTCATTGATTTTTACTGAAATGACTAATATTTCCTTCCTTCTATTTGTTTTGGGTTTAGTTTGCTCTTCTTTTACTAGTTTCTTATGTTGGATGCTTAGGTTATTGAGTTGAAATCTTTCTTCTTTTCTAATTTAGGTATGCTAAGAAATAAATTTTCGTCTAAGCTCTGCCTTATGTGCATCTCAAATATTTTGATATGCTGTCTTTTCACTTACATTCAGTTCAAAATATTTTCTACTTTCCCTTGTATTTTGGCTTTGGCAGTGGGTTATTTAGGTATATCTTAATAATTTCTAAAATCTAAATATTTTAATTTTTTCTACTTGTATTTCCAATTAATCTAGATGTGATCAAAGAATACTCTTTGTATGATTTTAAACATTTTAAATTTATTGAGGCTTTACTTATGATCTAACAAGTCGTCTTTTCTGGAGAATGTTTCAGTTGCACTTGAAAAGAATGTTTAATATGTTGTTATTTGGTGAAATGTACTACTGATATCAGTTAGGTCAAGTTGGTTGATTGTGTTTTTCAATCACCATATCATTGGTGATTTCTGTCTAGTTTTTCTCTCAATTAATGATGGTGGGGCCTTGACATTTTCAGGTATTATTGTTGATTTGCCTATATCTCCCTTCAATTCTCTTAGTTTTGTTTTATGCATCTGCTCTTTGGTGCATATATTTATATAATTGCTATAAAATTATAATCCTGATTGAGTCTACTATCATTATAAAATGTTTCTCTTTGCTTTCAGTAACATTTTATGCTTTAATATCTATTTTTTATATAAGTATAGCCACCACATCTCTACTCTACTTTGTTATGATTTTTCCATCTTTCTAATTTCACTCTTTGAATCTAAATTTCCTTGTTCAGCATATAGTTGGAAATTACTTTTTAAATCTGATCTGATAATTTTTGCCTTTTAATTGTAATATTTACCCTATTCCCATTTAATGCAATTATTTATATTATTGAATTAACATCTGCCATATTGCATTTTGTTTTCTACACAAAATCTGTCTCATGTCTCTTTGGTTCTCTGTTTCTCCTTTACTATTTTATTTTGTGTTAAATAGATATTTTTTCTAGTACACAATTTTAATTCTTCTGCAGTTTTTCTACTATTTTGTTTATTTTATTAGTGGTTTCTCTAGGTTTTACAATATGCATTTCAATTTACCATAATCCACTTCAGATTAATACTAATTTAATTCCAGTAATATTTAAAAGTTTGCTTCAATTTATCTCCATTTCATTACTTTCTCATTTGTGTTATTTTTTATAATTATTTTATCTTTATATGATCTAAGTCCAACATTACAGTTTTCTTTCATATATATATATATATATATATATTATTTTTTTAAAGATACTTAGATTACACAAATGCTACACAAAAAATATAGGGATTCCCATATGCCCCGCTCCCCACACTTCCCACACCTCCCACATAAACAACATCCTTCATTAGTGTGGCTCATTCCTTGCAATTGATAAATGCATCCTGGGGCATTCCCAATGAGCATGGATCACAGTTCACATTGTGGTTTATACTCTCTCCCACACAATTCTGCAGGTTATGGGAAGATATATTAATGGCATATATGTGTCATTACATTGCCGTTCAGGACGATTCCCAAGTTTCAAAAAAGCCTCGGCATTACCCCTGCCCCCAGAGCCTCCAGTGGCCACTGCCTCCACATCAATGCTATAATTTTTTCCATTGCTAGAATCACAACAAATCTATTGTAGAATACCAGTAAATCCACTCTAGTCCATAGTTCATTCACGAATCCTGAGAATTCTGGGATGGTGATGTCCACTCCACCTCTAATTGAGAGGGGGCTTCGATCCCACACAGCTGATGGATGGGACTCTCTTGCTTGCAGTTGTAGGCTCTCTCATTTCCTTGGTAAAGTGGTTTTCAATCCTCACCTTCTTGTTAGTTGACCTGGGTGAGTCCAATAAGCTGTAGAGCAGGTGTTGCAACTCCACTGAGGCTCTAGGCCCAGTTGGCACATGGGAAGCCCAAAGATTCCAGTCTTTTGGAAAAATACCTACCAACTCATCCAGCACCAAGTATAGGTTCAAATAGAAGGGACAGATGAGCCATATGTAGGGATGTCATAACTGAGTCCAACTCTGTCACTCTCAGGAGCACAAACTCCAAATTAGGCCCATTGGCAAGGCACCAAAATCTGGAGCTATCTGCCCTGACCATAGGACCTAGGTGTCTCCAGAGCCCTCAGGAGCCCCACTATTTGAGGTAGTATCCACTTTGGCAGTCTACGAGATCCTGCTGAGGTGTGATAAGCATTACCTCTGGGATGACCTCCCAAATCACTTTGAAGTCTCTTAGCCATATAAACTCATTTGTCTTTACCTTTTCCCCCTTTTATTCAAGGTCTTTTTCCAGATACACTGTTAGTTGGTGCTTGGTAGTAATCCGACAGTGCCAGGGAGGCTCATCCCTAAGAGTCATGTCCCATGCTGGGGGGAAGGTAATGCATTTATATGTTGAGTTTGGCTTAGAGAGAGGCCACATTTGAACAACAAGGAGGCTCTCAGGAGGCAATTCTTACACACCCCACAACACTGGCTAAGTTTCAACTTCAAGAGCAAAGGCTCACACACATAGTCATCAATATCAAGGGCTCATCAATGGACCATCCTCCTTCGCCAGTCATTGCCCCTGCACTTGAGAGACAGTTGCTGCTACATTAGAGAATATGACAGAGCTCTCCAGGTTAGGAATTCAATATTTTCTTGGTTATTGTGTGAATAATACAGCCACCCACTGTGACAATGCCCCATGAACATTTGAACACATTTATATACCTTACATGTATGTCCAGGTGAACTTCCTCTCATGTATCTCCCATCACTGACACCCCACACCAATGATCCTCCCCTGGTCCAGTTGTAACCCATCTATGATCTAAAGCTTCTTCTAAATGTGGCCAATAAAACAGCCAAATACAATTAATAGGAAAATGAAATAATAAAAGTTGTTTTAAATATAAGAAATAAAATAAATAAAATTTTAAAGAAAACTAAAACTAAAATAAAATTTAAGCATTGGGATATTAAAAAATAATGAAAAACATTAATTTTTTTTTTTTTACCTTTTGCCTTTCATCACTGTATATCTGTTGTCCTGTATGTACAGTGACATTTTTGGCCATGTATTCTCCAGTGTCTTACTTTTTTTCATTTTGTTTTCAAAGAAGTTTTAGATCACAGTAAAGTCACACACAGAATGCAGGGAACTCCCATATACTCAACATTCTCCCCCTTTTCCCCCTTCCCTTATTAATACCTTTTTATGTGTGGATGGTATATTTGTTACAACTGATATACAAATAGTGAAACATAGCTACTAACCATGGTCAATGTTTTACATTATGGTTTACATTTTAGACAGTATACACTTTTATAAATTTTGATGATATTTAACATGGCCTGTGTTCATCATTGCAAGATAATGTAGAACACTTCCATTGCCCACTAAATACCCCCTGCTCCATCTATTCTATTCCTAGCTCCCCCCACCCCCTTCCCACTTCAGGGCCCACGGCACCCACCCAGCTTCCCTCCTTGGATGACAAGATTCATAGTTACTTGCAACAACACTGAGGTCTTGACACACTGATTTGGCCTCCCCTATTAGGAACTGTGCATGCTCTCGAGAGACTTCTGCCCCTCTGTTTGAGAACATATCAGTCTTCCCCAGTTGGATGTCCAGCTCCTTTCCACTCATTATGTGGGTCTCCACCCATTGATACAACACATTATGACAAAATAATCACTTGCACTCTCCCTAGAAGCCTGCCTCAGGTGTGCCTTGTCCCGAATGTCCCCCCATCCAACACCCTAAACCAGTAACCCTTCCTTGTCATATTGCCATAAAAGCGTTCCCAATTTTGTACTTTCATCCACATACCCGCCAATCCCCAGTGTTCACCTGGTCCCTCCTCAAACCCTCCCCTCAGTTCCATGGACCATCCAACCCACCCTTGCTGCTCTATCCACCTGTCAAACCTGCACCACCCAACCCAATATTATCATTACCCTCCTGTCATATCCCTTCAATGCCCAACTACACACTTCCAACTTATCATAGATTATGCCCTTATGGGCAGTGGCTCACAACCTTCTTCTCCCTTTCTATTTCCTGTAAACCTGTCTTCCAGACAATAGCTCTCTGAATTTTCTCAATTTGCTTAATTCATATCAGTGAGGTCATGTAATATTTGTTCTTCGTTGTCTGGCTTACTTCACTCAACATAAGGTCCTCAAGATTCATCCATGTTATCCTGTGTGTTAGCATTATATTCCTTCTTACAGCTGAGGAATATTCCATTTTATGTATGTGCCACATTTTGTTTATCCATTCATCTGTTGATGAGCATTTGGGATGATTCCAACTTTTGGCAACAGTGAATAATGCTGCTATGAACATTGGTGTGCATATATCTGTTTATGTCCTTACTTTCAATTCTTCTGGGTATAAACCCAGCAGAAGAATTGCTGGATCATATGACAGTTCTAAAGTTAGGTTTTTGAGGAACCGCCAAACTGTCCTCCATAATGGCTGGACCATTCTACATTCCCACCAGCAGTGGATGAGGGTTTCCATTCCTCCACATCTTCTCCAACACTTTTAGTCCTCTGTTATTTTGATAGCCACCAGTCTAATGGGTGTAAGATGGTATCTCATTGTAGTTTTGATTTGCATTTCCCTGATAGCTAGTGATGTTGAGCATTTTTTCATGTGCTTTTTAGCCATTTTTATTTCTTACTTGAAGAAGTGTCTTTTCAAGTCACTTGTCCATTTTTTAAATGGGTTGTTATCTTTTTATTTTCAAAATGTAGGATTTCTTTATATATGCTGGATATTAGGCTCCTATCAGATATATGGTTACCAAAATTTTCTCTTATTGGGTAGGTTGATAACCTCCTTTGAGATACAAAAGTTTTTAATTTTGAAGAAATTCCATCTATCTATTTTTTCCTTTCACTTCTCATGCTTTGAGTGTGAATTTCATGAAACCATTTCCTACTACAAGGTCCTGTAGATGCTTCCCTACATTATCTTCCAAAGTCTTTGTGGTCTTGGCTCTTATATTTAGATCTTTGATCCATCTTGAGTTGATTTTTGTATAAGGTGTGAGATGGTGTTCCTCTCTCATTCTTTTGGATATTGATATCCAGTACTCCAAGCACCATTTGTTGAAGAGGACATTCTTTCCCAGGTGAGTGTGCTTGGTGGCCTTGTCAAATATCAGATGACTCTATATGTGAGGATCTATATCAGAACTCTCAATTTGGTTCCATCGGTTGGTATGTCTTGTTCCTGATCTCAGAGGGAAAGCTTTTATGATTTCACCATTGAATATGATGTTAGCTGTGGGTTTTTCATATATACTCTTTATCTTTATCATGTTCAGAAAGTTTCATTCTATTCCTATATTTTGCAGTGTTTTTATCAGGCAAGGGCACTGTTTTTTGTTGAATGCTTTTCTGCATCTATCATGTGACTTTTTTTCTTTTGAACTGTTTATGTGGTGTATTTCATTGATTGATTTTCTTATGTTGAATCATCCTTGCATACCCTGGATGAAACAAACTTGGTCATGGTGTAAAATTCATTTGATGTGTTTTTGAATATGATTAGCAAGCATTTTAGCATCTAGGTTCATTAAAGAGATTGGTCTGTAATTTTCCTTTCTTGTGAAATTTTTGTTTGCATTTGGTATTAGGGTTGGAATCATAGAATGGTTTAAGCAATGTTCCTTCTACTTCTATTTTTTGGAAGAGTTTAAGCAGGATTGGTGTTAGTTTTTTCCTAAATGTTTGGTAGAATTCACCTGTGAAGCCATCTGGTCCTGAATCTTCTAAGTTGGGAGGTTATTGACGACTGATTCTATCTCTTTACTTGTGAACTATCTGTTGAGCTCATCAGTTTCTTTTGTCAGTGTAGGCTGCTTGTGAGTTTCTAGGAATTTGTCCATCTCCTCTATATTATCCTTCTTGTTGGCATATAATTTTTCAAAGTATCCTCTTATGATACTCTTTATTTCTGTGGGGTCAGTGGTGATATCCTCTTCCTCATTTCTTATGTTGTGTATTTGCATTTTCTCTCTTTTTTTCTTTGTTAGTCTAGCTAGGGTTTGTCCATTTTATTGATCTTCTTGAAGAACCAGCTTTTGGTTTTGTTTATTTTTTCTAGTGTTTTCTTATTCTCTATTTTGGTTAGTTCTGCTCTAATCTTTGTTATTTCCTTCTTTCTACTTCCTTTGGGGTTAGTTTGATGTTGTTTTTCTAATTCCTCCAGGTGTGCAGTTACATCTTCGATTTTACCTCTTTCTTCTATTTTTGATATATGTATTTATGGCTATGAATTTCCCTCTCAGTATAGCTTTTGCTGCATCCCATAGGTTTTGATATGTTGTGTTGTCATTTTTATTCATTTCAAGCTAGTTACTGATTTCTTTTGAGATTTCCTCCTTGACCCACTATTTGTCTAAGAGTGTGTGTGGTTTAACTTTCATATCTTTGTGCCTAATCTGGTTCTCTGACCCTTACTGATTTCCAACTTCATTCCATTGTGGTCAGAGAAATTACTTTGTATAATTTCAAGCTTTCTGAATTCATTGAGCATTTTTCTATGGCCTAGCATGTGGTCTACCCTGAAGAATGATCCATGTGCACTCCTGCTGTATTTGGGTGTAGTGTTCTGTAAATGTCTATTAGGTCCAGATCTTCTAATATATTATTCAAAGTCTTTGTTTCTTTATTAATTCTCTGTTGAGATGTCTGTCTAATGGTGATAATGGTGTATTAAAATCCCCCAATATAATTGTAGAAGCATCTATTTTTCCACTTACTTTTTCCAGTGTTTGCCTCGTGTATTTTAAGGCACCTCGATTAGGTGCATAAATGTTTATGATTGTTCTTTCTTCTTGAAAGATTATCCCTTTTACTAATATAGTGTCCATCTTTGTCTCTTACAATGGTTTTGCATTTAAAGTCTATTTTGTCCAATATTAGTACAGCTATTCCTGCCCTTTTTTTGGTTATTGTTTGCTTAAGATTTTTTTCCAGCCATTCACTTTCAGCCTCCTTTTGTCCCCGGGTCTAAGGTGGGTTTCTTGTAGACAACATATAGATGAGTCATATTTCCTTATCCATTCTGCCAATCTGTGTCTCTTGACTGGTGATTTTAATCCATTAACATTCAGTGTTATTACTTTCAAGGAATTATTTACATTAGCCTTATTTTCTTTGAGTTTATGTATGTCATATGTTGTTTTTATTTCTCTTTTTGTCTTTATAGTTGTTCTTACACTCTTTTCCAACCCTCTGTATCCTGTTTTTTCCTTTCAACCTGCAGAACTCCCTTTAGTATTTCTTGAAGGGCAACTTTCTTATTGGCATCTTCTCTTAATTTCTGTTTATCTGTGACTATTTTGAACTCTCCATCATTTTTGAATGCCAGCTTTGCTGGATAGAGAATTCTTAGCTGGAAGGTTGTTTTTCTTTTAGTGCCTTAACTATGTCATACCACTGCCTTCTTGCTTTCATGGTTTCAGATGAGAAATCAGCATTTAATCTCATTGAGCTTCCCTTGTATGTGATGGTTCTTTTTTCTCTTGCTGCTTTCAGTATTTTCTCTTTGTCTTGAGCAGTGGACAGCTTGACAAGTATATGTCTTGGAGTTGGCCTGTTGGGATTTACACTGTTTGGGGTGCACTGCGCTTCTTGGACATGTACATACATCTCCCTCAATAGAGTTGGGAAGTTTTCAGCCTTATTTCCTCCAAAACTCCTTCTGTCCTCTTTCCCCTCTCTTCTTTCTCTGGGATGTGTATAATGCATATGTTTGTGCATTTTGTGTTGTCGTTCATATCCTTAAGCCCCTGCTGGATTTTTTCTATCTTTTAATCCATCTGTTCTACTCTCTGTTTAATTTCAGATATACTGTTTTCCACATTGCTAATTCTTTCCTCTGCCTGTTCAAATCTGCTGTTATGTGCTTCCTGTGTATTTTTGATTTCTTGGATTGTGCCATTCATCACCATCATATCTGTTATCTTTTTACGTATGTTTACAATTTCTTCAGTATATTTTCTCAGTGTCTTCTTAAAATCCTTGATCTCTTCCTTCACTTCCTTAAGTTGGGCCATGATATTTGTTTGGATGGCTTTGATTAGTTGTTTAATGTTCTGCATCTCTTCCTGGTTTTTAGTTTGTTCATTGGACTGGGCCATGTCTTCCTGTTTCTTAGTATGGTTTGTAATTTTCTTTTGCTGTCTGGTCATCTTTTTATCTTGATAGGTTTATTCAATTGATTAGCTTCTCTCTCTACTCTAGGGTTTTATTTAGTTCCTGTTTTTGTGTCTGTGTTAAGTTTTCACTTTGTTCCTCTTATTCTATTTCCTTGCTGTTGTCTATGTTCCCTTGAAGGAAAAAGATTAGGGTCGGAGAAAGCAAAAGAGGTAAGAAAAGAAAAAGAATAATAGTAATAATAATAGTAAAAGTTAGAAAAGGAACTGTATAAGACTTTGGAAAATGAATATTTAACTCATGCAAGCAGTGTAGAATAATAGGAATAAAAAAGTAGAGTACCAACAATGAAATGGGAAATGAAATAGAGAAAAATACATAGAATGAATTAAAAGGCTAGAATCATGAGAGAGGGACAGAGAAAAGAAAAGAGAAAAAGAAGAAAAAAGTTAATAAAAGAAAGAAAACAGGATAGACAAGATAGAAATAAAAACCAAAAAAATTGAAGACTAAACAGAGAGGTGGAATGTAAGAACAACAACAGAAAGTGGAAGATAGAAAGATGAAGGAGTGAAAAAAGATGGCATTGGTAGACAACATAGGTAAACACAGAAAAGGGGAAATCAAGGAAAAGGAAACACAGCAAACAAGAAACAAGCCAGCAGCATGTAAAGAAGAAGAAAAAAAAAGCGTGGGGCAAAGAAAGAGTAAATAAAAACAAGAAAACAAAACAAAACAAAAACAAACACACAAGCAAGCAGTCAAACAAAACCTAAGGGAAAACAGTCTCACCTCTAAGGCAACTGAGGACCTTCTCAGGCTGCCAGTGTTCATCAATCAATTACCCTGCAGCCTGCCCTCTACAGGTTTTAAAGCAGGTTTTAGCGAGTAAACTAAGTTAATATTTTTTTTTTTAAGTAACCTGTTTTTAGTAAAAATAAGAGACCCAAGAGAAGCTAAAACAAAAATAATACCTATGTTCTCCCTGTCCTAAAGTATCAGCTGGGTGTTTGATATCTTGGTGGATCACTGCTCTAAGAAGAGCCAGGAATTGAACTAGGGACCTTGTAAATTCAAAGTGGAGTCTCCACTGAGCTAACCTTTCTTGTTGGGTCTGTTAGCTCTTCAGAAAGCTATCCAGTCACTTGTTTCAGGCAGGTTTGACTCTTTGCAGTTGGGTAGATTCCTGCTGATTAGGAGTCTGTCTCTGCCCCTTTCTATTCTTATTGCTTTCTCTCCCACGAGGGCAGGATGCAATAGCCTGTGTGAGTGGATAACCTTCTTACCTCTCCTGTTCAGGTTGAGTTCCCTTCTGAAATTCAAATGGGACCCAGCAGAGTGAGCTCCCATGGAAAAATGACTCTCAACGCTCTTCCAGACCACCTCCTCCTCCCAGGGAACCCTAAATACACTCTTGGAAGCTTATTAAGCACTTCCTACTGCCCATGTCCTTTAGGGGAGTTGAAATGTTGATAGTTTTCAGCAGGGGTCTAGTCAATTGCCTGATTCCACCCCCTCCCAGGCCATTTCTCTATCCCAAGGCAATTAGGTAAATCAGGATTCCTCAGCAGATTCGCCTCTCCCCTCTTCCTGGTGCCACCTCGAGGCAGCTGGTATGCACCCCAAAGCTCAAATATTTTTTTGTCTTCCCCTCCTCCTCTTAAATGTGGGAATTTAAAAAAAAAATTATCCTCAAGTTCCATAGGATAGTTTACTGGTTATAAATTATTTGGTTGACAGTTTCATTTTTTTCCACATTCTAAATATGTCATCCCACTGCTTTCTAGCCTCCACAGTTTCTGATAAGTTATCTATAACTTGTATTGAAGTTTCCCTGTACCTAATGAGTTGTTTTTGTCTTGTCTTGCTACTTTCAAGGTTTTTTTTTCTTTCAACAGTTTAACTATGTTATGACTTATGCATTTCTTTCAGTTTATCCTACTTGACGTTTCTTGGGCTTATTGAATATGTAAATTAATGTTTTCCATTAAATTTGTGAAGTTTCCAGCTTTTATTTCTTCAAGAAATTTTTCCACCCCTTTCCCTCACTCCTAACTTTTTGGAACATCTATAACAATTATTGTGTTATATATGCTGGTGTTCCACACATTTCTGAGGTTCTATTCTTTTTTCTTCTTTCTTTTTACTCTCTGTTCTTTAGATTGGGTAGTTGCTATTGATCTATCTTTACATTTATTGATTCTTACTTTTTCTAGCTCAAATCAACTATTAAAGTCCTTTCATGGATTTTTCATTTCAATTAATTTTTTTTCAATTCCAGAATTCCTACTTGTTTGTAATTTATATCTCTTTATTTATAGTTTCTTTTTAATGAGCATTGTCTGCATAGTTTCTTTAGTTTATATATGTATTTGGTTTCCATTGGTTCTTTGAATATGTTTATAATGACTGGTTTAAAGTCTTGTTTGGTTAAGTTTAATATCTGAGCCCCTTAAGAGGCAATTTATATTGACACTTTTTTTTTTTTTTTTGCTGTGTATGGGTAACACTTTTCCATTTTTGGCATGTCTCATATATTTGTGTTTCTGTTGTAGAAAACTGCATAATATATGGTAACAAACTCAAACATCACTGAATTTTTTAATACATATGTACATCTTAGTACTCAGCAATATATTCCAAAGGACCCTGGTAAATTTCTGAAATTTATTGTTTCCCCCTTTCCTGTATGCTGCCCTACAAATTCTAGCTAAATAACCTCCTTGAAACTTATTCTTTTTAACTCAGTGAGCTGTTGTGCTCTGCTATGTTCCTCCTTCCTCTGCTATAGTCTAGAAAGTGCCTTCAGAAAGAGGGCCGTGGTGATCTCAGGACTCATGCCATTTGTTTCTGTTCTCTTATGGATTATAGTCTTCTTTTACCTTTAAAATAATATGTGAAAAAAATGTTCTACATATTTTGTCCAGTTTTAATTGTTTGCACAAGGACAGCAAATAAAGTCCAGTTTTGTCATGTTGTGGACTCATAGACCAGATTTTTCTGTAGGAATATCTAAAAATCATCTCTTTCCATAAATACGCTTATCTTTTAATGAGGTTTTCTCTTCTGTAAATGCAGACATAATCACATTAACTTTTTATTTCCAGGTATTCAAATTGGAATTCATTTATGCCATTGACATTTTTAAACTACCCAGTTGAATATAAAGGCTTTTATAATGGCCATATTCCCTTTAATAAATGTCTATATATTTTAAATGGCATGAAGAATAAATTGTGCTAATTATAGAAGTTGAAACCTACAAAGTAATTAAAAATACATTTTTCTACTAAGCCAAGTTTAGGCAATTCTGAGTTTCCTGAACATTTGAAAGAGAGTGAGAATAAGAATTTTCATTTCCCTTTGGTGTTAATTGAAGCAAGTTATACCTCATTGTTTGTGTTTTCATGTCAGAATTGACAAGAGAGATATCAATGCCCAAAGTCCTTTGCACATCAAGGTAATCCAGTGGGTGTTTCTGTCCTGACTTATTTATGACTGAAGCAATATCCTTAAGAATGTTTCTTTCTAAATTGCTACTTTATGAATATGTATGTTTATTATGCTTTTAAGTGTTATTTTTTCTTCATATATATTAGATAATTGAGATAAAATTGACGTGTTTTCATCTAATGTCATATAGTCTATAATCTTTAATTTTGGAAGAGGGAAATGAGAAGTCTACAGTTTCTTTCATGATTCCATGAGAATATTTTATAAATCCAGGAGATTTGTGCAAACATTGGAAACTGTTTTGTTCAGCAAGATTTTTAATTTTAAAAAGGGAAGGTGATTTACTTCATTCCAAGACAACTAAATTAAAGTAATATTATTAAATGCCTTTATTTTACATCTTATATTTCATGTGGTCTGGGGACACCCTGGACGAAAGCTGTGTGATAAAGGAGAGAAAATTATAGGCTTACAATTGATAGGATTTGTTACATGTTGAATGGTGAAGAAAAGATGGAATATTGTATTGCAAGTTATATAACTGAAAACTTGAGATAATATTTGTGTAATTTCTGTTTTTTAAGAATATCTAGTTGTGTGAAAGCTTTAAAATGCAGAACTCAGATTAAAGGTGGAAGAGAAACATTAAAAGGAAAGTTAATCCATATAAGGTTATTCTGAGGTTTGGAGCCATCCTATGTTCTGTCAAAGACCTCCTTACTTGTCGACAAGCAGCAGGGAATAACATATGGCTGCTTAAATAGGTGAATCACAGTATAAAGAGGGAAAATTTTGCAATTGCTTGGAGATACGAAAAAAAGTATTTGATAGCAGTGTTGCCAGGCCATCAGAAACATATCTCTCAGTTCTCTAAAGCTGGTAGGGTGTTTTGAGTAGAGGAGGAAACATTTACTGAATACAAATCCCTTGAGCAGCTTCCATTCTGGTGTTAGTATTTTTAGGCTCATTTTAAATTACTGAGAAGCTGATCAGATGTTTTAGCCCCTTTTATAAATTTCCTTTCCTATACATTTGTTTCTGTTGTTAATTATGAAATAAATTAATTTTCAAGGATAATTTAAAGCATGGTGTTACTTCTAATGGTAATTTGCACTCATGATTCTATGATAATTCTTTATGTCACAAAAACCTTTTGCATCTTACTTACAAGATTTTAAAAGCCTTTTTATGTTTGTTTGTTTGTTTTTTCTGTAAGAAACACTTGGAGAAGACAAAAACAAACTTTAATAGCACATGCTTTGAGTTACTTCAAAGACTCATCTGGAATGAAAGGGCTTGGTAAAATATATCCTCTACATTTTTTTCTTCAGTCTCTTAGCAAATTGGCTTCTTCTGTTATACTTGTCCACATGGCAGAAGTCATGGCCCTCAAAATCTTCAAACATGCTAGGGGCCCAGCTTTTGTAAGTATATTGGATCAGTGTTTTAGTCTTAGTTGTAAAATCTTTGGAAACGAACTGCAATTAGACTAGGCTAAGTCAGGTAAACCCCCTACTCAGTCAATCGTAGCTAAAACACAGCACCATCCTGGTTATTGGGAATCACCAAGTGAAGGTGCAGGCTTGTGAAAGGGTCACTTCTCAGTAGGAGCACTGGGGGAGGGGAGGGGAAAATAATTTAATAATTGTTCACAATAGTTACAAGACAAAACAACAACATTAAAAATAATGAAAATATGTTTGATAAACTAAAACATATCACTATTTAATAGCATCTCCAAATCTTAATTTTTATTAGAAGCAGAGTCCTATGCAGATGGAGTAGATTCAATTCCACATTGCTTCAAAGTCACAGTTAACTTCAATGCTTCTTAAAATGCACAAGTATAACTATCATAAATATCTGCAAAAGACTTGATATTGGTGACAGTGACTTGGAAGTGCACACCATGAAAATCATTCAATTCACTTTCACTCATCTCCATTGCAACAGAAAGCAACATCTTGAATGAAATTTTGTGTATAGAGAAATGATGTTTTGCATGTGTGTGTACGCGTACACATACAGTGGAGAGTGGGATAAGGGACAAAGACAGTCATGTAGTTGCGAGAAATAACAATGATTGCTAGAGACATGGAAAATTTTAAAAATGTCAGAACTGGTCTGATCTGACAAGCAGGGCTAGAGATCTGAGCATCCTAAAATCTCAGCAGGTATCCTCATAAAATTCCCTGTAATTCATTCCAGAGTTCAACAGTCCTCTTGTGAAGTAAGTCTAGCATTTTTTCTTAGAAGAGCTTTGTACAAGGATGACTTGCTCAATTGTTAGCAATGTTTTTTGAAGTGCACATCATGCTTTCCATAAGAAAATACGTTTAGAGTGTTTATAGAAACCACTGTCACCCACTTTATTGGAAAGTGGATTATGTCTAGATATTTGGCATGAAGCATAATGGACCTAATCAAATAGTATCTCAGCAGGGTGCAGCACCTGTGCTAACATAAATACACTTATATATATTAGTCAATGGTCTTTCAGAGCAGAAACACTAAATGCATTTCCTAGGCACACATGCACTCACAGGTGGATATAATTCTTGGCATTAGAACCTAGTTACTTTTCCTCTTGGGCTCTGAAATCTGACTGAATCAGCTGCTAATTTCTTTCTTTCTATTTTCTTTCTTTCTATCTATCTTTCTTTATTTATTTCCCTTTCTTTCTTTTTTCTTTTTTTTTTTTTTTAACACTTGGTGTGTAGGGAAGAAGGATGAGTAAATCCAAGATAGCAAAATGAATTAGAGAAGAACATTTTTCCCTTAAAGCATGCTAGATATTTTCGCTAAAATTACCATTCTACATTTATTATGGCATCTATTTTTTTAAATTTTTAATTGTAGGAAATGTTTCATTACATTGGAATTCAAGTTAAAGTATGTTTCCTTACTAGAGCATTGAGAAGCCATACTGAGTTTCTAAAACTATCAAACTGTTTTCAGTCTTTACTGAAAAGCTCTTAAGTAAGAAGAGTAAATAGAAAAAAATCTTAATACAGAACCTTTTGATACTGAAATGATTTTATGATTCCAAAATTCATAGAGCCACAAAATTACCTTCTGACCTAAGCCACACATTTTGCACTATATCCTCACAGCATGGGCTTTATTGGAAGACTCTCCAAATAAGGCATTTCTGTTATTAAGTTCCTGGGAAAACTGTGCTTCCCAAGCATTAACAGAAGGTACTTCTTTTATAAAGCTGGTGTCATTTCTACACCAAGATAAATATATTTTCCTTATTGTTTCCAGAGTGAAGATAAATAATAGCTTGCTACCATATCCATAGACACACATTCAAAAACGAAGAGGACTCTAGTTAAATATCAATTTCTATTTTTTTTTCTTGCAGTTCCTATATTCCATTTTTATATACTTCTAATTTTATTTATTTAAAATGCATTTTAAGCACCTCAATTGTGGGAACAATTTTTAAAAGTAGTTGACTGAAGTAAAATTAGTTGATGTCATGAGCACATTAGGACTCTCAAGATATTGCCAAATAGTGGGGTAGATTCCAGATTAATATATTTTTTAAATTGCATAATAAGAAATCTGGGGAGGAAGAGTGATTTGGTGAGGGAATTGTGATATGCACCAAAACTTTTTGGCTCTATACTGAAGCATGACTTCTTCAGAGGCAGGACAGGGGTGATTATTTTGGGATAGATAATGGTCCACAGTGTCCTCACAAAGATATGGGAGGTTGTGGTAACTTGTAGTCTAGGGTTATGTCAATGTACAGCTTCTGGGGTCACTTAGTCTGACTCAAATTCCAGCCCCAAACCTTATCCAGCTGGAGAACTTGAGCAAGTTACATGGTCTCTCTGTATCTTTTTCTTCCTCTATAAATTGTAGATAATATTACTGACCTCACAAAGTTATATTTAAGATTAAATGAAATAATATTTAGACTTGCCAATGTCAGACACATAGTGAATGGTAAATAAATGTTAATTATCAGAATTATTCTGAAAGTCCCATTCTCATTTCCTAGATGGGCTCATGAGGAGCTAGTCAGAAATAGGACAACATTAATAGTTCTTATGCTAACATCCCTCATCAAAAATAGAATGCAATCTTCTGTAATATGATCCTAAATTGTCAGAGCATGCCACACCATGAAAAGCATAAGGCATCAGCTTCTACCATATGAATTCAAGGAATCCCCCCATCAGGTATCTTTCCCAAGACATCTACTTGGTCTGACAGAAGTAAAGAAAGGCAAAGGAAAGGGAAATGTATGGGCAATTCTTTCAGACCCAATGAAAAAAAAATCAAGCTCAGATAGCAAGATTAATCACTCCTCTTTGCTTTAGAAAAAGACACATTTCTGACAGGTGTATTTGCTCAAAATAATTTAGACCCCTAGGCTAATGTTTCTTAATCCTTGTACTGACTCTACTTTTTAAAAACATCAGATCATTCTTCTTCTATCTTCCCATAACCTTTCTGAGTTTCTCTTTTAACAAAGAGATTTTGGATTTTAATGGTGAGGTTTTCTTTACCTATCCAGGACATGATAGATAAAGCCTACATATGTCAGAGTCAATTCAATTTACTAAATCTTAATATGAGAGTTGAGGTGGTAAAAGGGGGTTGGTAAGAGAGTGAAGTCTGGGCTTATGTTCACTCCTAGGTGATATGCATGTGGCACTTGACCTGGGAGTGCAGATATTCTGAGACTATGAGACTAAATCATATTCTTAAGTGTGTGACTCCTGGTCATCTTAAATTCCTAGAGCTGGATGAAAGGAACATATGTTTTAAGTCTCAGAGGTGAAATGCATTTCATCTTTTCATCAAGATAATTCAGTTCACTGAAACCCTGCCACCTGCAGAGAGAAAACAGCTAAGCTGGTTCTTCATTCAAACCACAGCACATACTTGCTGGTGTTTCCCTGTTAAAATAAGCAAATTCTTATCAGTCAGCATCTGTTTCCTTTTTTTCCTCAGGCCTGTTTACCAGATTTTTCATTGAGAGACTTCCCTGTGGAGTATAATTCACTTCATTTTTGCTCATTCATAAGATTTTTGACATCTCCCAGCTGCAACTATTTTAGGCAAATTTCTGAGGACTTATAATTGAATGTGACTCATTCGACCAAAGTCGAGCTACAGTACAAAACCTGAGGCAGTCAAAGATCCTTTCAAATTCGGTAAATTTATACAGTACTTTTTTTTTTTTTTTTTTTTGGTATAAGTACATGATTCATTGGTGAAGAGGCTTGTCAATAAAGTCGTTTCCACTTCTATTCCGAAATGAAGTGTTTTGTTTTATAATATGCAAATGTCCACAAAAGACTACTTCTTCTTCTTTTCCCAGAAGTTGCCAGTGAAAGGAAAATAATCTAGACAAAGTAAACTCATCAGTTTCATACAACACAAAATCAAATTGCTATTGCCAGGCGTTCCCATGGCAACTGCCTTCCTAAGCAAACTTCTCTGCAAAATATACAGCTGTTATTCTATCTTGTTGCTAAGTTCCCTTGACAAAGCCACACTACAATAACCACTTACATATAGGTTTTTAAAGGGGATAAAGCTCCCATGTGCCTTGCATGGCTTCTCTTCTAAATGGTAACTTAGGTATTCAACCTTCCATTTTCAGTACTATATGGGTTCTTTTCTCACGTTTGCCTTGAAGCTGTGCTTCATTAAGAAAATACCCCTGCAAGTCTTTAGTGTATGTTACTATTAGTTGTGATTAGAATCTTTTCTTATTTCTTCATATGCTAACAATGAACAATAGTGTTAGATTAACCAACTTTTCATTAAGATGATAAATGATCTAATATTGCATATCTCCATATTAAGTGCCTTCTTTACTATTATTTAATCTATTTTTTGAAAGCATAACTATGAGTGGACTTATCTTTGGGTGTCATTTTTTCTTTATGTTGGAGAAAAACAAATTAGGCTCTACATGTATATAGATAGGAATCAATGGAAAATTTGAACTAATTTTACCAAACTGCTAAGAGCTGGGGAGGGACTGCTTTATGCATTATTTGCACAAACCCTAACATATTTTAGCATGTGAAAACTGTAAATAATCTGGATGAAAAAAGTAGGTCAAATCCCAAAAGGAAAGTCAGAGCCCTATGAAATATTCACAGCAAGGATCTGTTCTCTCCTTAGTGAGGGAAAGGAGAATAGAAAGGGAAGGCAAGTTATGTATCTACAAGAAGAGATAAATGGAAATAATGGACCCCAAAAGGATAAAGTTTGGTTTAATTTCATCATTGGACTACTACATGTTTTTATTGCTCACATTTAAAACAATGATTTTTTTTTTTTTTTTCAGTTTAATTTCACTGTGTTTGAAGAGAAAACTAGCTGTCACTATCCCTTAAAATTGTGCTATTGGTTTTGAAAAGATTCATTTCTGGCAATATTAAAATGTAATATTTTATTTGCAAATGAGTGACAAAAATAGCTTATGCCTACAGTTTTGCACAGAAGTAAAATATGAGGAAAATCCTGACTGTAATGCATTAACCAGGTCAAAAGGAGACTATCAGTGCCAGCCAGTTTATTTCAACTTAGCAATGGCCAGGGCGTGTGATGTTATGGGTGTATCCAAAAGACATTGTCATTCAAAAATTTAAAGGACCGCTATAAACTTAATTTTCCTGAAAAAAACAAACAAACAAGGACTTCATCTACCATTTATTCATCAATAGCTTTGTCAAAGTCACACATGGATTCAAAAAAGTTATAGGTTGTATGGAAAGCAAACCTATCTTCAGCTTCACATTAGCTTCAGTGTTTTTTTCAGGTTCTAATTATTTACTTATATCTAAAATGCTATTATTCCTTATGGCCTGTATTATTTAGAATAGTCTTTATTATACTTCAATAACAAATAATCACCTAAACATTAGTGGATTAAAACAATAAGGTTCTTATTGTGTTTTTTTTTTGCTCATACAAATTCTGCTGCAGGTCCATGTGACAAAAATTTGCACCTGACAGAACTTTGAGCCCCATTCTTCACTCAAACTTTCTTCTCTCTACCCACAATATCCAAATCAATCAAATAGAATCTGGTTGATTCTAAACCTTTTGATAACTCTCGACTCTACTTAAACATTTTTCTGTTGCCCTGCCACTGCCATTAATTCAGGTCACCATCATATCTCAGATTATTGTACCAACTCTGAGAAAAACCTCCTGCTTCTAAACTTTCCACAGTATCTTCTGTAATCCATTCTCTAGTACAATCAAACTGACTTTCCTTAACTGCTACTTGCTGTTGTCCTTTGGATAAAGTCCACAATATTTTACTTACAAATTCTGCCATTATCTAATCCCTACACACTGCTCCAGTTTTCTTTTTCACTCATTTCCATACCACTACTCCAGATACTGAATTAATTTCCATTTGTCCAAATTATTTATATCACTTCCTCAACCTCAGCTACCCCCGTCCCCCCACAAAGACCCTTCCTTTTGTCTGAATATTATTTGTTAGTCATTAATATAACTAACTGCTTCTATTCTTTTAGGTCTCATTGTAAATGCTACTTCTTCCAGAAATTCTGTACTGACTCACTGAATGTTTAACCTTTTTTACAGCATTTAAAAGACTGGCTTGTCATATCCTGTGTCTGCCATTCTGAAAGGCCTGGATAGAGCAGGGCCTCTTCCTTGCCTTCCATCAGATCCCTGGGCCTGGCACAGCACCTCACCCTCAATAGTTATTTAATAAATGTTCATTGACTTCAGAAAAATGGGATATCTCGGCCCTAACTCAGACAAAGTATGGTATAGGGCAAACAACTCATTTTGCCTTTATAAAACTGCTTATCCCAGTGGGCAAAATCATTATAACACCTATCATGCTCCACAGGGAACATATTCAAATAAATATTTTGGAATTATTCCTATCCGTCTCTAGATGTGCAGACTATATCTTGGGAAGCATAGTTCTATATTGTTTTCTTGTACTACAATTTTTTACCATTTCATAACTGTAGAAATTAAGAATTTCCAGACTTGTAATAACTATGATATTTCAGAGTATCTCATTAATCTATTCCCACAATAATTTTATTATCAATTTAATCTAGAATTTTTTATCAATTTAGCATGCAATTTCAACATTGATTTCCCAAATAAGTGAGTCATGCATTTTTAAAAACATAAAGTTGTTCAGGGCTTGCTCAAGTGTTTGTGTCCACACTATTATTGTCAATAACAGTGCAATCTGTTGTTCATTCATTCATTCATATATCCATACAATGTTCAGTAGGAACTGCCAAAAATAAAGTTAAACATGACTGATCCCTAAAATTATATATTAGTTGAAGAGTAGCTGTGTATTAACAAATTATAATGCAGAAAGGAAAATCTTATGAAGTGATAAGCATAGTGCTGGGGAATAATGTGATTAATTCTGGGAAGCCAGAGGACAAGTTATGAAAACATTCATAGAGGAGATCTCACTTGACCTGGACTGTAATGGTTAAGTCGGATTTCAATAGATAAAAGATAACATTTTGACAATGAGGGAATAGCTAAACAAAGGCAAAGGGTAGTAAATGAAGGAAGTAAATTTAGGAAGAAGAGTGGAGTCCAAGGTGGCAGAATTATAGGCTGTTATAATGGAAGATGAAGCAAAATGGAAGATTGGTTCCATATTATGGAGTGACATAAACAACATAAAAATAGTTTGTCTTTATTAGTCATGCAATTGGAATCCATTGAATATTTTTCAGTGTGGAATGACTTGAATTTTAAGAATGTAAGCGCAATATGAAAGATGAATGAGAGAACCTGAATTGGAAACTGAGGCTCTGGAACTCATTGAGTTTAAAGATGATGAAGTGATAAACTGGCATTGGAAATAGTAAGGAGAGTTTCGATTAGAATGGAATCTATCGGAGAAATCATTTGGCTGTTAAATCCACAGAGGCTTGCTACTCATATTTTATGTTGCTGGAACAGAATGAGATAGTGAGAAATATAAAACTATCTCTAATTTTGTTATTTCTGAATTGTCTGCCAAGAAGTATTATATAAACATGATGAAAGTATAGCTAATAAAATAAAAAAGAAATGTTTTACCTTGTACCACCCAACATTTTCTCACTGTCCATCAAGTGATGCATACCACATCTTGCTTGGAAAGCATAGTTCTATATTGTTTTCTTGTATTACAATTTTTTTACATGCTGTGCTTAATAACATTTTATATGTTACTTAATTTTTTATATATGCTTGTTCTAAAAATAAATTATTTATTGCCAAAGGGAATTTAATGTTCTAATTGTAAATGATCAAAACACAATTTAAGGAGAAAATCTATGAGATTGGTATTAGAAACACCGAGCTTTGTCATACAGGCAATAAAAACAAATGGAGATGTTGAGGAGAGAGTTAGATATTTGGGTCTGGAGTTCATGAACATGATTAGAAATACAGGTCCCCTGTTGCAATAACTTTATATATTACCAAACACAATATCTCCTAAACAGGGCATCATTTAATGCTTTGTCTGACAATAACATCAATAGAAAATTTTGGTATTGGTTATCTCCTGGAATCTTTGTGGTTCTCTAAGCCAATTTTAAGCACTGATGTTTTATTGGTTCTAGAAAAACTTCATGTAAAATCACTTTGTTCAGCTTCACAGTCCTCAAGATATGGATGTTTGCAGTCTCAGAATAGTACCCTAGAGAGAAATTGGCCAAGAACTAATAATGGAGCTGTTACACAGTTAGCCCACTGTGATCTTGTTTAGACAGTAGGATCATGAACTATGTTTCTTATTTTAAGACCTACAGTAAAGATTTTTTCATAATTGTAACAGGAAACAATTCCATTAAACTTCATATCATGTTGTGAGAAAAATTATATTTAAAGAATATTTCATGTTGTTTGTTCTTTAAAACACATATAATTTATTTCCAAAGGTATTGTAAATATGTAAGGTCATAAGAATGACAAATTCATATTAGCCATACTGCTAGTTTTTTTCTGAGGGAAAATTCTCTACATATAAAAAATGAAATGGAGAATGACACATGCTGTTCGTATCATCACTTAAATCAGTTGAGAAGAACTGCCACTCTTTTATGTGGTAGATATATTTATATCTGTTTTAAATATTTTTTAATGGGACAAGTACAAGGAATCATTTACATGCAGAGTTAGTTGTGGTTGCAGAGGAAAAATCTTTCTACAGCAGCACTGAAAACACAAAAGTGAGTTGGACATTTGGAATAAAGAGAGGAACGTTTAGATAATCTGGCTTCTAAAAATAAATGTAGTGATGTAGTGATTAGCTCTTCGCTAGAATTTCCATCCAGGTGACTAGATTGTGTACTTAAAGAGATACTTCTAATTATTTCTAGATATTGAATAGAACAGGATGGTTGTGAAAACCCTTACATTGCAAATTGAGCACTGCTTCTCAGGCGAAGTAGAAAGAAAAATCCTAAGTTTTACAGTCAATCTGTTTTGTAGATAATGAACTATCTGAACATCATTCTAATAAATACTTCTTGTAGTAAAACAAAAGACCATTGAAAATTAATCTAATACATTGGAATCTTTAGAAAAACTAAAATTAATACACACTAAAGCAATAATACTAGTTATCAAGTGAAAAATAGATACTGAGTATCTACAAATATTTACACATCTTATATAAATGATGAGGGCTTATAGAAATACATATATGTAAAAGTATGTACACATATGTTAATACATCTTTAACTCTAAACTTAGGTTTAACTTAGATGTTCCTACTAAATTGTAAAGAAAAATTGTAACTCAAAAGTGAGAGAAATACTATTCCGTCCAGCTTTCTCCAATTAAAATGCACCAGTGATGTCTGCCTCTAACTGGAACAGATTATGACATGTGTCTATGCCTCTCTCATTTTAGGTGCTCTGTTCCATTCTACCTTAATTCTTTAATTGGAGGAAACATGGGGAAGAATAAATTCCAAATATGGATGTTGAGCCTGAATGTGATTTACATTTTCCAAATGAGAAGTTCATGTCTTACTAAAGTCATAACAGTCCACAGAATATTCTTACATTTCTGACTTTAAAGAATGATGTGCCATGATGTCGACTGAGCTATTGATTTTCTTGATTAAACTTGTGTTTTTACTCTCCCTAGTCAGATTCCTTGTTTTACTTCTGAAAGAGTCAGAAAATCTAGGTTCAAGTCCCAGCTCTGTCACTAAATCACTAAATCACTTTTAGGTAGTCATTGATCCTTTGGTCTTGGAGTTTTCATTTAGAAAGGAAAAGTGCTGGACAACACGATTCAACCCTAAAAAGTTATGCTTCCTAGAGAATCCTCTTTCACCCAACAAGCAGATCAATTTTCTGATGGGAAAATCTAAAATAGTTGTTAAGTTTCCTGAATAAAATGTGAAATATACTGGGCAAGGAAAAGACAATCATGAGAACCCAGGCAGGCACTGATTTAAAACATTCAGACCTGAGGGCTACCATAAATTCAACACGTGCCAGGGACTATGCTGTGCATTTAATTTTGACTAGCTTCACGTTTTTCAATCTGGAAAGTCAGAATTATCCCCATTATGCATAAAAAGAATCGAGATCCCAAGAAGTCACATAACTGGCTCAAGCACATCTATTTAGGAAGTGCTGGAGCTTAGAGTTTGAAGTCAGACACCAAGAGTAAAATCTATGCTCCTTCCATTTTATAGCCGCTGCTCTCTGAGCATAATTAGAAAAGTCACACCGTTGGAACCCTCGAAGTTAGTATACATCACCCAAGGACATTCAAGACTTTATCTGCCTCCATATTTCCCAATTTACACTATTCACATTTTAAAACTAGAAAAACAGTTGTCTGGATCCCTTGAATTTATTTCCACCTATCATGGTAAGATAGTTTTGCCATGCTTATCAACTACAGGTCAGGTTAAATTCAGCCTCAAGTTCTTGAGAGGTGGAAAACACCTTCAAAATGCTATTAGAATGACTTTCACATGATCAGTTTGGAGGTTGTTTATATTGGAATAGCCTTCATTATATTTCTCCTACCTGCCTTACATCAAGATTTTCTTTGGCCTTACTTCTCAAGGCATATATTTTAAAAAGACTGTTAATTCATTCAGATTTGGTGATGAGGATGCCTAGAGAGTATTGTAGTGACACATTAAAGTAAAAAATAAGGAACAGATCCTCATTAGCCAGGAGGTCCACCATGGGCAAGTATTACAATAATAATAATAATAATAGATTCAACAAATTAAATATATTTGACAAAATAAAGCATTCTCAATTTTAAAATAAATGTCAAAAAAAAAAAAAAAAGGAAAGAAACAGGCAGGAATGTGCACCCAGGAATCAGTGTAGAACGTCAGCACCCCTCAGCCTCCACATCCAGTTCCAAGCCCTCAGAGACCTCAGGGTGCTCCCTCTACCTGCCTCGTCATCCCTGCTCAGATCAGACCCTCACTATTTCTCCTCTGCCTCCTAGCTTGATGCCATTCTAGCATCCTTCTAACTGGATAACATTTGTCTTTTGTCAATCCCTAAAAATGGATCTTCTTCACCTTCAAAATAGAACCCATTCTCTTTTCAAGGCTCGTGAGGCTTTTCATAATCTGATGCTGGAAATTGTTGCCAATCCCTGATTGAGACCATATTCTCCAACCCTACTGAACCAATTACATTTCCTAAAAGCTATCATAGTCTCACATTCTCATTTCCTCTCACTTGATGTTTACTCTGCTTAGAAAATACTCTCCTTTGTTATTTGGCTAACTCTAACATCAAGAATCAGTTCATGAGTCACATCCTCCAGGAAGTCTTCTCTGACCTCACCTCTATCAGGGATCCGCGTTCCTTACATTCTATGCACATTCATCAAAGAGTGCTTGTGTTGTCTGTTCATTTGTATACCTCTCCCAATTGACAGCATATATGTGTATATGGAGCTATCTCCAAATCAATATTGCTGAGTACAGCTGGTGATGACAAGGTTAAAATTAGAAGTTTTAGATTTGGATGTAAAATATAGTTGTATTTCTTTATGATGACTATTTTTTGGACTTTATTCATGGTATGTTTTTTCATGCCTCTGGTTCAAGATCTAAATCAGGGGTTCTTAACCAGGGGTCTATGGTCCCCCCAAGGGGTCTGTGGAAATATTTCAGGGGATCCATGAGCTTGAATTGAAAAAAAATCAACTTACTATCTTTATTTTCTCTGGCCTCTAATTGAAATCTAGCATTTCCTTCACTTATGAATATGTGGAATAAATAAATTACAGTAGTATTCATTTCTCCTGACTGGTAAAGGGGTCCATGCAACAAAAAAGGTTAAGAACCCCTGCTCTAAATTATATGGCAATTTAGAAATACTTTATTGTAATTCTTTTACTTTATAAATGATTATAAATTAGCACACAGGAAGAAATTATTTTTCTTTGAAAAAGTCTATATCTGAATATAGTGAATAAAGTATCTGCTTCAATATAAAAATTCTGAATCGATCTTTATCTTTTTACTTTGATGTGATATCAGTGGAGAATGTGTTTTAAAAATCTTTAAAAAATTAATTCTTAAGATTAATTTGGGAAAATAAACTATATTAAATGTGAAAAAGAAGTATATTTAAGTGATTGATGGCCAAGAAGATGTAAACAAAAGAAAACAAAAAATTGGAAAAATAACCAACAACATATACACGATATATAAGGAAAAGAATAAAATAACTAGAAAATGCAATGATATTAGATACTGGATATGAGAAAAACCTGAAGTAAAAATAAGCTGTATGATGACAAAACATAAAATAGAAAATACTTTTTAATGCAATAAAGGTAAAATCTTGTTTTCTTTTGCAGGATAATATATACAATATTTAATAGAAATTTTCTTACAGAACAAAAGTAAAAAATAGAAAAAAATTTTGTTTGGATAGTTTAGTGAAAGTTTAAATTGTATGTCTTGAATTATCTTCTGTAAATGGCCTTTTAGAATATATAGCATTTCATGTTCAGTGATAAATCTTATTTTGTTTAAGCCATTTTTAGTTTTATGTGTTTTTTAATCACTATTTGTCCATAAATATCTAGAAGTCTTTAAACATTCTTGTATATGAATTGGGTAGGGCCAAATTTAACATCCACAATCATATATTTTTGACAGTGTTATTAATTTGTATATCCTGAGGAACAAGAAGGGCTGTGAGCACAAATTAGGTGTTTAATTAATATTTTTATTAGGTGAATTTTCTTTTATCAACATACTCATTTAATCTTTGACTTTAACAGTAGTAAAGACAAATCCCAGGAAAAAATATAATGAAACGACACATTTTTTATTTCTTTTGTTTAAAAGAAATAAGACAGAAAATGATTTCTATTTGCGTACTGGTAAAACAAAAACAAAACAAAACCACTGCTGTAAGCATGCTTAGCAGATTTTCCTGTTTTTAATAAATTTACTGACTTAGTGTTGACCTTTAAGTCATTGGTTATTATCAATTGCTTCCCCAAACAGGTCATTCTTTATAGCAGCCTGGCCACCTGGATAGTGATTTTTCTTTCTTTTTTTCTTTCTTTGTTTTTTTTTAGGAGGTACTGGGGATTGACCGCAAACCTTCGTACATTGGAAGCACACCCTCAACCACTGAGCTACATCTGCTCCCCTGATTTTTCTATTGTGCTGGGTACCCACACTTGCATCGTGTGCCACCATATATTTTTCTGTTATTTATTAAAGCATATTTCATGTTCTTCTAGAAGAGTGCCCATATTTAATTACCTATCCATCAATTACTTATTATTTTTCCTTATTTGCTCAGTTTACCTTACATAAACTTTAGTTTGTTTATGTAAATGTTATCTCAAGGAAAGTATGTGTTTAATGTAAGAATGCATGAAGATGGAAAAATTCCATCTTCTTTAGGCATCACTAAGCAGAGACAAAGTCAACACCTGAGACACATTCTTTATGTTTTGCTGTTTTTTCTGATTCTTTCCGGACATTAGTTTGTTTACCTCCTGTCTTTCTTGGATTACTCAGATATTGAGCTTCTTCATAAGTTTGGTTTGAATAAAGCTTCAATTGATCATGAGGCACGCCCCACTGTCCAGTACTTATTTCATGCATGCTTTGTTGTAAACTTTCGGTTTCTGCTTTCATTTCTGTCAAAAGTTTCTCAATTTACCAATTTCAAGCTCCCAAGAAAATTATCTAATTGATCCAGTGACCCAGTTCCTCTCTAAAGAAGACTTAAGGTCATAGAGTTTTGGCTGGCCCACATACTGGCTACCCTTTAGTTAGACACCTCTTAATAGTCCAAACAACTTTATCTAGGGTGAATTGGTTCCTGATATGAACAAGCCATCTCACAATTGGAGCATGTGGTAGAGAGCGATGTGAAAAGAACATTGCATCTATAAGTATATAGAGAATCCTAGAGACATCACTACACTATAAATATATACTGAGCATTAGAGATACTCATTTATTTATCTATTCCACAAATATTTATTAAGTTGTGTTCTTAGTCAGGCATTGAATTAGGAACTAGGGATAGAAAACTGGTTAAAAATAGCCAAGGTATCTACTGTCATACTCTTAGAAGTGTTGTGGTAGGACAAATATTAATCAATTTATTGCATATGTAACTTAATTGCATATGATGATAAGTTGCACATGGAAATAAACAATAATATTAAACAGCAGAGGTCAGCAAACTAAAGGACCAGATATATATAGTCTCCATTGCAACTACTCAACTTTCCTGTTGCAGGATGGAAGAAACCATACACTAAAATTAGTAAGGCTGTATTTCAATAAAATTCAATATATAAAAACTGGCAGTGGACTCTCACATCTATGGTCAACTGACTTGATAAGCCTGTCAAACCCACCCAGCTGGGGCAGAACAGTCTATTCGACTAATGGTGCTGGGAGAACTGGATATCCATGTCCAAAAGAAAGAAAGAGGACCTTTATCTCACACCTTATACAAAAATTAACTCAAAATGGATCAAAGACCTAAATATAAAAGCTAGAACCATGAAGCTCCTAGAAGAAAATGTAGGAAAACATCTTCAAGATCTGGTGGTAAGTGGTACATTCTTAAACCTTACACCAAAAGTATGAGCAATGAAAGACAATATGTATAAATAGGACCTCCTCAAACTTAAACTATTTTGGGATTCAAAGGACTTTGTTAAAAGGGTGAAAAGGAAGCCCACTCAATGGGAGAAAATCTTTGGAAACCACATATTCAATAAAGATTTTATTTCTATTCTATATAAAGAGATCATACAACTCAACAATAAAAGAATAAGCAATCCAATTAAAAAATGAGCAAAAGACTTAAATAGACATTTCTCCAAAAAGGAAATACAAATGGCCAAATAGCACATGAAGAAATGTTCACTATCACTAGCTATTAGGGAAATGCAAATCAAAATGACAATGAGATATTATCTCACACTGCAGAGAATGGCCATTATCAAATAAACAGAAAACAATAAGTGCTAGAGAGGATGTGGAGAAATCGAACATTACTTTTGGTGGGATTGTAAAATGGTGCAGCCTCTGTGGAAGACATTTTGGAAGTTCTTCAGGAAGCTAAATACAGAACTGCCATGTGATCCAGCAATTCCTCTACTAGGAATATATCCAGAAGAACTGAAAACTGTGACATGAACAGACATCTGCACACCTATGTTCATAGAGGTGTTATTCACAATTGCCAAAGATGGAAATGATCCAAGTGTCCATCGGCCAATGAATGGGTAAGAAAAATCTGGTATATACATACAATGGCATGTTATGCTACAGTAAGAAGAAATGAAATTGGGACACATATGATAACATGGATGAATCACGAAGACAGTATGCTAAGTGAAATAAGCCAGACACAAAAGGACAAATATTGCATGGTCTCACTAATATGAACTAAATACGAAGAATAAACGCATGGAGCTAAAACCTAGAATATTGGTTATTAGGACATAAAAGGAGGGCTGCGGAGGAGGACTGAAGTTTTAATTAACTTGACTGTTAAGGTGTGGAAATGGAAAGAATTGTTGTTAACCCGTTAGAGTGAGCTGCAGCCAGTTTATAAGTGTGATTGTGGCTGAAAAGGGTAGTCTAGGGATGTAAATATCAATTGAAATAAAGCTAGAGAATAATCCAGGGAATGAATAGCGAAGTGAACCCAGAAGTGGATGAGAATTTGGTTAATAGTATAAATGTAAGAATGTTCTTCTGTGAACTAGAACGAATGTACATCACTATTGCAGGCTGGTGGGAATGTGGAGAAGCATGGAAAAATTACACAATGTAACCTATGGACTATAGTTAACAGCAATACTGTAATATTGTTGTGGCAATACCAAAGATGTAATGCATTAAGAATAGGGAGTATGGAAAAAATATGCCAAATGTATGCTATGGACCATAATTAGTGGTAATAGTATGATGATATCTCATAATCTGTAACAAATGTTCCACAAAGGTGTTGTATGTTGGTGAAGAGGTGTTGTATGGGAACTCTACACATGTGTATGGCATGGTTGTTTTGTAAATTCACAACTTCTGTAATAAAAATATATTTTTTAAAAACTGGCAGTGGACTGGATTTGACCTGAAGGACATAGTTTGTTAATTCCTTTTATAGAGAATAATAGTGTGATCTTGGGTGGGTGAGAAAATTACTGTAAATATTATAGTCACTAGAGAACTCTCTGAACAAGTAATATTTGAACTAACAGAGAAAAGGTGAGGTAGAGTTGATTATAGGAGGAAATGCAGGAATTTCTTACCAGACAGAGACTCCCTTGAGGGAAAGGAGCTTGGAAAGCTCAAAGGAGAGAGGAGATTGAGATAACTGAAGTTTAGTGAGAAACTGAGGAAATATTATAATTAAGTTTTGAGAAGTAGACAGATGTCAGCTTGTGTAGCTTATCAAATTGAAGAAAAAAATGAATAAACTGGAATGGAATTGGAACCAGGTCAGCCAGAACTAATGGACAGTCTTTGTGAGGGCATTGGAATGAATCAGCTAACTATTCACTCTCTTTATGTGTCCTTCCACAAGGATTCAAGTTCATTGGAAAAGAATATGATTGTCCATGATCTTACACTGAGTCACAGTCTACAAGACTACACAGAATGAGAGGAGGAAGTCTTCCAAAATGATTTGATGTTCTATGACCAAAAGAAGCTAGGGCATATAATAACATGCAGGAATACAGATAGATTTGGACACAGTTATATAAAGAGCCTCCAGAATTGTAAAGAAAACTTCCATCTTCATTTAACTTATGTCAATCATTACTGATGCGTAGTTCCAGCCAGAATGAACTGACCCATTTTTATTACTAAATGGCTGTCTGTATTCCTGAGAATATTCTTTGCCCTGAAATCTACTTTGGGTACAATTAATAGAGCCACTCCAGCTTTCTTTTGATCAGTAGTAGCTTGGTGATAGTATTAGTAGAATACTTTTAACTTATTTCTGTCTTTATATTTAAGGAGGGTTTCTTGAGGGCAGCATAGGGTTGGGTCTTTCCTTTTATAGCCTATCTTACAACTTCTCCTTTTTAATTGGTCTTTTACACCATTTAAATTAATATTATTATTGATGTGGTCAGATTTGATATCCATTATGTTATTTTTTTCTATTTGATGCACACAGGTGATCACATCATGATTTTTACTGAATCTTGTAACCCAAAAGGTTTGAAGAGTTTCCCAGAAATCTCCAAAGGTAAGATGGGAACAATATTTAGATTTTTTTAAGCCAGTAAAAATAATTTATTGAGAAATGGTACAAAAGAACAGGATCATGCACCAAGATATTGATGCAGGCTCCTCTAAGCAGAGAGAGCCAGCATTGAGATTTTAAGAGGGAATGAATGCATGAATGTGTCATTTATTGGTGGATTTGTAAAAATATCACTTCTCGGTTAAATAAACTTTTTGTCTTAACAAAGAACCAAAGATCTTTAAATTCTGATGTCATTAATTACTTCAATAATACTTGCTTGAAAAATTCATTTAATATATGTCTTTTGGGCCTTTTACATCTATTTATATAGATGACAATTTTATTTTTTTTAAATGGCAACTCCCTTGGCCATTGCTCATAAATGGATGGCATTTTTATAATGTATTTTATCATGATTTTATCAAAATTGGTAGTGCAGAAGAATAAAGTTATGCATTTTGTTACTCAACACAATATTTCAAAAGCCCTTTCTCTGTCCCTCTCTGAGTACTGGCATGAAGTAGATAAATACCTTTGGAACAAAAGAATAGATCTCATTTAATGGTCAATCGAAAAAAAAAAAAGATATCTGGAAGAACTGAATAGATTTGAGACTGCTAGATCTAGAAGATATACTGGACAATCTAGCTGGATCATTCATTATGGTGTTTTACCTAAAAAAATTTATAAAACACAATCTAAGCATCTATATTAGAAAGAAATTATTCAATATATAACCAAAGGCAAAATTGCACAATGTTATCTGTAAAATTATTTAATATCCCCAGAAATGGAGATTTTAATAAATTATGTTTAAAGACACCTGGTCAATATCCTCATTAAAAAATCACATGTTAACACAAATTCAAAACTTTAATTTTTTCCTTGATTTTGTAAATAACATACCTTTTTAAAAAAAGCGGTGATGCAGTATTATCTAGGAAAACATTCAAATAACATTTTGAGTGATTTAAATTTTTATTGAATACATTTAATTATTATTTTCACCATTGTAGTAATTTGGTATTATTTATGAATTCCAGAAATAGATAATGGATTGTGTTTGTAAACTGGTCTGTTCTTCAGGTGTATTAGATTGCATTAACTTCAGAGGTTTCACTTTTACTTGATTAAATCATGATCAGGGCTTTGATTGGGGCAAGAGGATGGGGACTCACAGTGAAAACAGCACAGCAGAGCAGAGAGTGGAGTTTTAATGTTGGAGCCTGGGAATAAAATACACAGAGAAGCAGTTATGTGGAAAGAAAGAAGGCTCCACTAGACATGGCAGAGGCCTGGGGAAGAAGGGGAGTCATTCAGTAGATAGTTTATGCTGGAATTGTGGAGAGAGCAGAGGAGCTGAGCCCAGAGAGAACAAGCCCCAGGAGAGAGATGAGACTTATCCCAGCCTACAGCTGATATTGGAAGAAGCTGGGACCATGGAACCTTAAGAGGAAGAGGAAGAGGAAGGCTGAATCCTTGCAGACTTTGGCAGCCATCTTGCTCTAACACATGGGCAACAGACTTTGGTGAGGGAAGTAACTTATGCTTTATGGCCTAGTAACTGTAAACTTCTACCCCAAATAAATTCACTTTATAAAAGCCAACAGATTTCTGGTATTTTGCATCAGCTCCCATTTGACTGACTAATACAGAATTTGGTACCAGGAGTGGAGTCATGTTTTAGCAATTACCAAAATGCTGGAACATTTCATAACTGGGTAAGGGGTATTTTATGGAGGAATTGTGAGATGCTTGAGGGAAAAGGCCTAGATTGCTTTAAAGAGACTGTTGGTAGGAATATGGACACTAAAGAGACTTTTTAATGAGGCCTTAGAAGTAAATGATGAAACTATTATTGGAAACTGGAGGAAGGGTGACCTGTGTTTTAAAAATGCAGAGAACATAGAAAGATTGACTCCTGATGTTATATGGAAGGCAGAATTTGAAAACTGTGAGCCTGGGTATTTAGCTGAAGAACTTTCCAAAGTAAACTCAGAGAATGTGGCTTGGCTCCTCCTTGCAACTTATAGCAAAATGCTAGATGAGAGAGATAGCTGATGACTGAATTGTTGGACACAAAGAAACCAGAAACTGATTCTGGAAATTCCCAAGCCTCTAGAAATCAAGTCCCCAGACGATAGTGCATCATTTGAGGACTTAATTAAACTTGGAACTTGTAAATAAGGATTGAAAATGCAGTTATCTAGGAAAGACTTGTGGAAAGTCTTACTGTCTGATGGCTTGGTCCCCTGCTTCTTGCATGCTAAACCAACAAACTTTTGGGGAGCACTGTATGAACAAAATCACTGTCAAAAGGGACATGGAAGGGAGAGATTGAAGGGGAAACAACTTTAAGAGGAAAACCATGGAAGATCTTAACCATTAAGATGACTTAATTCCAGATCTATCATGGCCTGGTAACGGTAAACTTCTACCCCAAATAAATACCCTTTATAAAAGCCAACAGATTTCTGGTATAATATTGTGCATTAGCACCCCTTTGGCTGACTAATACAACCATATATGATGTTTTTTTTAAATTTTTTATGTACTTATTTTAGAGAATTAAAATCAAATTACCACATTGGAGGGAAGGTAATGCAAACTCAGCATATGAATGCATTACCTTCCCCCCAACGTGGGACATAACTCCCGGGGATGAGCCTCCCTGGCAACGAGGGATTAATACCAAGTGCCAACTGGCAACATGGTTGGAAAAAGACCTTGAATAAAAGGGGGAAAAGGTAAAGAGAAATGAATTCATGTGGTTAAGAGACTTCAAAGAGAGTCAGGAGATCATCCCAGAAGTAAGGCTTATGCACACTTCAGTAGTATCTCATAGTAGTATCTCATAGAACTCTAGATATCACCCCACACAGAGGGGCTCCTGAGGGCTCTGGAGACAACCAGGTCCTATATAAGGGGGGGTAGCCCCAGAGATTGACGCCTTATTAGTGGGCTCTACTTTGGAATCTGTGCTTCTTAGAGTGACAGAGTTGGACTCAAATAAGTCCTCCCTGTACATGGTCCATCAGTCCCTTCTATTCAAACCTATATGTGATGCTGGAGCTTTTAGGTGTACTTCCAGAGACTGGAGCCTCCCGCCTACCTATGTGCCAGATGTGCCTGGAATCTCGGTGAAGCTGCAACTCCTACCCTACAGCTCAATGGACTCATCCAAGTCACCTGGCGAGGAGACGACAATGGGCAATGGCCATCCCAGGGAATGGAGAGGGCCTGCAGCTGCAGGCAGGATAATCCCATCCACCGTATCCATGAGATATAAGCCCTCTCTCACTTGGAGGTGGAATGGACATCACCATCCCAGTCCCCTCAGGATTGGGGGAAGAACTATGGACTAGAGTGGACTTAATGGTATTCTGTTGTAGACATATTGTGATTCAAGCAATGGAAGAAATTATAACAGTGAGGTGGAGCCAGTGGCCACTGGACACTTTCGGGGCAGGGAGAGGAAGGGCAGTTGAAATACAGGGGCTTTTTCGGGACTTGGGAGTTGTCCTGAGTGGTGTTGCGGCAACAGATGTAGGCCACTTTACGTCAGCATATACCATTCAGAACTGTGTGGGAGAGAGTGTGGTCTACGGTGTGAACTGTGGTCTATGCTTGGTGGCATGGCCCCAGGATGTGTATATCCATTGTGGGTGATGAGCCACACTGATGAAGGATGTTTGTGTGGGATGTTGTGGGAGGTGTGGGAGGTGGGGAACATAGGAATCCCTGTAATTTCTGGGTAATATTCAGGTAATATAAACACCTTTTAAAATATATATATATATAAAAAAATAACATTTATGTAAGCAAATGCACATATATGCATATATATTTATATATCATTTTACAAATATTGGTATAGATTGTGAAAAATTTGATTTTTACCCACAATAAAAATAATAATAATAATAATTTTTAAAAAATCAAATTACCTTGTTACTTTGAAATGTTTCATTACTTTAATAAATTATATTGATGGTAAATATATATAATATATAGTTATTTTTCAAATGCTACTAAATATATATCTAAATTTTCATATTAAATTATGTATATTATGCAACTTGTAGATGCACCAAATAGTTTAATAATCTTATAGTATTATATTTACCTTATGTATCAGTTAGCTCTAAAATGCCATCAAGCAAACTTCTGAACTTCATTGTTGAAAACAATAAGCATGTCTTCTTACAGAGGTATCAACTGAGATTTAGATAACTTGGGGTAGGCTTTGCTGGGGGGCTCTGATAATCTTGACTGGGCTCTATCATGCATCTGGCAGTTAGTTACAAATAAGCTGAATAAGGCTGATTTCAGCTGGGACTGCAGTCTTTCAGCTCTGTTCCAAGTACCTCATACTCCCCCTGGAATGAGAAGGCTAGTCTAATAATAGACTTCCCATGACAATGCCAGAGATCCAAGAGAGCAAGCTTGTATGTGTGCTTCCACCTTAGCCTGCAATTATAGTTATTTCTTATCTCCCGTGCTTTCCCTGTCTTCCTCTCTCTCAAGAGAGAGAATGTCAATCGTTTACTCTTCTGTTAAACTGACAAATCAAAGTAGAGTGTACAGTCATTGGCCTAAGCATCTTAAGAACCTTTAAAAAAGATAGAGGAAACATTCTTCAAAGGTTTACTGAAGTAACACTTAAACTCATTGCATTATTTACTGAGGGGAGCTTTGGCTCCACTACTTCTGTTACTTCAAAAATTTACTTAAAAGAATCTTACTCTATACAATGAGCCACACAAAGTTCTAAAGGGACATAAAAAAAACTCTGTCTGGAGCTGCCAGTGAATTTGTACTTTATGTGGTTGTATTGACCTTTAGCTATTCAAGTGATGTATTTGCTGTCTTTGTTTTTATTTTATTTTCGATAGATACTAACTGCAGCTGAAGCATATGATGCCAGGTTGTTCTATTTGAAATTGATTTCATTTTTCAAAAACCCAATTGACATCACACAGTCCCCTTCTTTCTTCCCTAACTCCTTTTCCCCAGAACCAATTATATACTATCCTACTCAATAGTTGAGGTGCTTAAATTTTGTATATAATTTTTTTTAAAATCTCACGGGTCATTGTCTTTTTTCATTACATTAGTATTTTCAACTATTTTAAGAAAATATATGCAGTTAGTTGCATTAAAGAAGAGTCTTCATTTAATATTTTTTGACTATTAAACTATCCTGACTGGACATATTCATAAGAATTTAATACAATTAGGCTGGTCTTTTCCCACCATTTAATTATCTTAAAAAGTTGGAGTTAATCATTTATTTGCCTAAAATTAATACCATATAGCTTTGTGATCAAATTACTAAACATAGGGATACTATTTTAATAGAAACCTCTTCAGAACCTCACCATAATTTTCTTTCAGTACAGAAAGCATTGGGTTGGTGACTCTACAGTGAAGTCACTAAATATAAAGTGAATCTGAATTCCCTCTCTCTGTACCCCCCACCCCGTCAGCCTCAACCTTAAACCTGTGCCAAAAGCATAAGTTGAGTGACTAATTGATATGTTTAAGGTAATTCTGTCTATTTTGTACATGCGTGCTCAAATACTAATTAATTCAATCAGGCAGAAATGCAGTAAAGGATACTTCACAGATGTAATTATTTCATTGAACACTTTCTAGAAATCATACTGAGGAATACAGACTTTTAAATCTGAATTAAAAATTTTTAATTTATTGCTTTTGAAAAAATGCATTGCAATTGAAAGATATGTAATCTTGCTAAATGGAGTACATGTTACTGCATTTGCTAGGTGCTTTACTTACGTTAAATAATTTGATTCTCATTATAATTCTCTGTGTTAAATGCTCTTTTTGTGGATGAGTGAACTGGAATTGGAGAGTCCAAAATATTTGTCCAAAGCCACACAAGATGAGAGAGAGAGCTCAGTTTCAAACCATATTTGCCTGATTCAGGAGATGTGTCTTTCTGTTATACACTCCTACCATGGTGATGCTTGTTCTTAAATTCTTCATATGTTTTAAACCAAGAAAACCTCATCGAATATGAGATTTTTTCAATAACAGGAATATGACCTTGAGAAGCTTGTCACAGTCCCGTGTTCTCTTACAGACTGCTCTGTCACACTCAAACTGCTTCCCATTCTTAGACCATATCCTGTGGCTTTCTACCTACAGACCTTTGCATATGTTATTTCCTTTCTTTAATACTCTTCTTGATCTACAGGGCTATGGAAAATCCATCCATCAAACCTCACCTAACCCAACAACTTCGCTGATCTCATTAAGAAGTGATCGAAAATCAGCTGAAGCACTATTCACAGAACAATTTGGTATCTCAAATACAGTGACCATGTCTGATCAGGCTATTTTATTTTATTTTTTTGGAAATCTCTTAAGTGCAAGCCATGTGTCTAACTAAAATTAAACATATGATCATAAGAATAGAGAGCTACTGGCATTTTCATTCCAGACCCTACATTTTGACTGAACAGTCACCCTGCAATTCCATTCTCTTTTCATTTAAACCACAACCATAGGCAGTACTACTTACTTACCATGCTAAGTGCTATATGTGCCCGGTCAAGTTCAGTCATCATGGCAACACTCGAGTGAGCCTTCTTATCCCCATTTCACAGATGAACTAGAAAATTTAGCCAGTTACGTGAAGTGGCCATTGGCACAGAGCTCCAGAGGGAAGGATGGTCTGATTCTAAAGCTTAAATTTGAATCCACTGAGCTCTGCTGCCTCCTGGGATAGCAAACAGGTTCAGAGAAGTTAAATATCAAAGAACCAATAATAGTAATGATAGCAATTTACTCCCAGACCTTCCAAGGCCGGTGTTCATATTATTTTATCAAGGTTGCCTTTCCCATACGTATGCATTTGCAAGGCATTTAGACTTGAAGCTCCTGGTTTGAATTACTATCACGGAAAATGGTTCTCAAAGGGGCAAAAATCCTCCCTGCTCTCTCCCTTCCAACTTAACTATCCATATAATCAGGAATCACAATGGTTTATTTTAATATTAAACATCTCTCAATGTTTTACTTCTTGCATTTACATTCCTTTTGCTCAGGAATAGGGAAGCCAGTGCAGTGCAGCTCTACAGTTCAGACCTTATGAAAGTTATATTCACCCATAAGCTAAAAAGAGGATAGCCACCATCATCACTCACTATTTTATTGTTTAGTTCATGTTTAGAATCGTACTATACAACTCTGTGTCATACTTGTCATTCTGACTCTGATTCTGGTTTCCAGTCACAGTTTTGGAAAGCTGCTTTGATGGAGGGCTCCAGTATTGCAGTTATAGACATCACTGCCTATACTTTTTCTAATAAAATAATTTCAAATGAATAACTGGCATTCTAATAACATTGTGGCCATGGTATCCTGGTTCTAATTCGAAACATAACACAGTGCTCACACAGGTCTCTAGGGTTAACTATTCCTTTAAATAGCTGGTTGGAAAAAATAGCAAGGAGGGTATAATAATCAGGATGGACATGCTCATTTACTCAAGTAGGAAAAGTTTTTTATAGCAAATCGGTCACTGCTACTAATTAACGATTAATATGTGCACTAGCTTTTTTTAGCCTTGCTTTGCTAACAAATGATAAATCACTTTAGATGTATCATGAACATTAAACATAGATTGTTACTATTTTAATCAAAATTTCGATTCCTTCCCTTATATTTGATTGCAATGTCCTTTTTTCCCCCAGTAGTCACTTCAAAGTATTTTAAAAATATATGTTTCTTTCTATTGTCATCTGTGAACAAGATTACCAATAATGCCTTCATCCCGTGACAGGGTTTTTATTCTTACAATCTTCTAGTATCAGAATGAACTACTGCCTCCAGAGGAATGGACTTGGCTACAAGTCCCTAAAATAGCTCAGGAGAAGCCTAGGGGAAGGTGATTGCCACCAGTGCTTCAAAAGCTCAATGATGTTAAATCCTAAGTGTTTGTGAAACCCTTGGCCTTTCCCTCATGTCATTGCCACCTTATCACACATGGCTGTGATATTTTCAGACATCACATCTGTGTTCAAGGCAGGAGAAAAGTGGAGGGCTTTGTCAGCCTCATCAGTATTTGCATATCAGGAAAGCAGAAGAACCAATGATTTTTCCAGCAGAATTCTGCTTATTTCTTATCGCCAGAATCAACTCCCTTAACCACTCCTATCTGCACTTTTTGCATAGGCATGGTGAAAAGAAATATTTAATGCAATACAAATATTTATTTAGGTCCCACCGCATGCCAGCCACAAGGCTATCTGCTAACCTCACCTCGATGGCCTGTGGGAGCTATCTACCGTTTAATTCTATGACAATCTTCCTTTCTTTGGTTAGGAGGAGCAGAGAACTGACAAATGAAGATCCTATAGAGGTGTCCCTGGAAGAATGAATTATTCATGGTCATGCATTAGTGTCTGGGAGGACAATGGGTGTGCTAAATGGAGGATTTGAGATGCTGTATTAAGTACAAAGCAGGAGTACAAGATAAATCACCAAGTTAATGAGTTAGTGCCTGAATATTTGTGCCCAGTTTTCCTATTCTAAAGCAAGACCTCAGAAGTAGGCAATTTCAGGTACAGATTTGAAACTTCATCTTAGTTTCTCTGATTGACTAAACCTCCACTTCTTCACCAAGTATAATATATGGCTTAAATGTTGTGTAGTCATATAGAAAACTCAAACAACAACCAGTCAATTAAGTCATGCAGAAGAGCAGATATGAAGAGAACCACTGCTGGACTGGGTTAGATGATCCCGCAGAAGGCATGTAAAATGCAGTGTGCTTTGTTTAAAATGTGCTTTTGTTGTGGTTACTCTTGTTCTTTAGTCAAGAAGAGTTTATAACGGAAGCATATATGACCTGACATGTAATCAAAGAAAAGAGAAGCATCTGTTGGTTTGGGCTCTAAATTAGAAGCCAAATGGGGAAATAAAAGCTACTTGTTTAAGAAACAGACTGTGAGGGCTGGAACATGCTTTGTAGATAAGTGGGTAAAATAAGAAAAACATATTGATCTATTAGTGTGCCCTTATTTAAATCAGGAAAGAATGATGAGTTTCAGGGAAGGTTCTGTATAAATTAGGAGGGCAGAATGTATGTTTTTTTAATAGTCTTATTTCATATAGCCACTGTAACCTAATCTTTGCAAAGGAATCATTTATCATCATTTGGATAAATACTTATTGTTTACCATTAGGCACTAGGCACTAAGTGTACTAAGTGTTTGGAAATATCATAAAACAAAAGACAATGACCCTTGCCTTCATTGAACTTATATTGTATCAGAGGGAGACAATGATAAATAATAATAATTACAAGTAATTACACTATAAGTTAGAAGTAACTAAGTGCTATGTTAAATTGAAAAAATGTAGACTATGGTCAGAAGACTCAGTATTTCTGTGGTAGTGTTAGTGGTAAGGAGAATGGCCTTATAGCGAAGGTAAAATTTGATCAACTGGTTATCTTGGAGGAAGGGTATGGGATAAAATATTATATATTTCACAAGTGATTCTGACAGGTTTTTGATGTAAACAGTCTAGAGAGAACCTCATTATAACTCTATAAAAAATTTCAGAAATATTAAGTTAATTAGGAAAATAGATAAGAAAATTCAATGTAAAAATACATCTAAGAAACATAGTGCATGTATTAATACTTCCAGTTTTCACTACACTCAAATTCTATGCATGTAAGAGAAATGGGTGTATTGATAACAATTGTAACCAATGATTATTCTCCTCTCTTTTACCTCTGTGGATATATTCTGTAAACGTCACTGGTATTAAGGCATTTGTTTAACATGGAATCATAGAATTTTGGATCAAAATTTGATGATATAGTTACATTTATTTTATAAGGACAGATTCAATTACCTGCTCTCATGGAGAAGACTGACATTAATTGGGTATTTGTTTTCAAGAATGCATTTTTACAGACTGAGATAAATGTTTGGTCTAGGAAAATAAAAAGTGTTATCAAAAATTATATGTTGTTGAAGGAAATGTATCAGACGGGAAAAGTTCCCCTGAAGGCATATTGGTCCTACAGTCTGAAGAACAAGTAGACAATAATGACCTGAGAGCTTTAGGATGGTAACTGAGGAGGGAAAAATGGCCCCATGGTGGAAGGGAATACGGTGTGTTTTGGGCACTAAGAGGGACAGTGTTGTTGCAGTACAGACAGCAAGGGGAAGAGTGTTACTAAATGAGGGGAAGGCAGTAAACAGGGGCCAGAAGCTAAGGATTTTAATTTTATCTCTAAAAGAAATGGGAGGTCATCAAAGACTCTTAGCAGTGGGGAGGATTGTCATGAAAAAATTTACGATCTGGGAAGATGCTCTGGGTGCAAAGTAATGAATGATTTGGAGAAGGTAATGGATTGGGTGTGGAAATCCATAGTAGTCCTACTACAGGGAGGAAACAAGGAAAAGTTTACATGTTTGAGTGATATTCAGGAGAAATTTTATATGTGATAAGCAAGGATAAAGGGTGAATCCGGATTTCTGGTCTCTGGAACTGGAGAAAATGTGGTGCTGTTACACAGGAATTGCCCTCAGCTGATGGGAGTCCCTTGCCCAACTAGACCACAAGATTTTCTGTACCTTTAGTAGTTGATGGATAGAGTCAACTCAGCATATGTAGATGTTTCTAAAAGCCTTGGGAACACAAAGCAAGTGCATAAGCCACAATGTCAAAACTTATGACACCAAGATCAGAGGACATTGCCCAGGAATGGAAGGGTTTTCTGTTGGAATTACTCAAACTAAGCTGTATTAGGTGTTTCATATATCTTTCTGGTCATCTTGCTTACATATATGGTATTACCTTCAAGCATTCCTCAGAGACCTACTACTGAAGAGATTAAAGTAAAATTTAAAAAATAACAATATTCATGACCCTGAAGCTTGCAGAAGAGTTAGTCGAATCAATGTGCACATGCCTAAAATAATTAGAAAGGATGCTACCACTTTTCTCTTTATTGGTGTATCTTGGACCACTGATTTCTGGTTTTGATTAGGGAAAGGGAATGGACATTTGATGATTTCATGAGATTTTAGTCAAGGTAAGAGACAACCCAGAGAAGCTTACTGGTTATGCACGTGTGAGTTAGGTGTAATTCAGAAAGCCAAACATACTAATATGCTGCTCTATTTTGAGCATAGGAACTTGTCTCTGTTGTGGAAATTGGTCTTGTCTTGTAAAGGAAAAGCAGATCTTCCCATTTACTCCCCTTGAAAAATGTGCTAGGATGGCTGAGTGTGCTGCCTGAGTATAAGCTGCAGTCTGAAAATGGAACAGGAAAAAATCAGTTGAGTTGCCAAAACAATTTAAGGATGAAAAGGAACTGGTGGAGAAAACTACCTCTCTGTCTTTGATCTCAGTTGAAGGTAATCAGGAAACAGAGCAGGTGCTTCCCCAGGCAGGATTTGAGATACTATACTTCTGACCCTCAGAAATCAGGAAGGAAATCTGTATTTGATTCATTAGATGAGGAAGCATGTCAATTAACATTTTAAGCAGGGGTGACAGATCATCTATAATTAACTCATCTGTAATAAGAGCTTAACTTGAAAATAATCTAAATGAGAACATGAAGGTGTGTAAAAATCAAGAGGAACCAGAAGGATCTAGGTTCCAATTTAGAGGGAAACGTACCCAAAACCCTTGGTTAATCAGTGATTCTCAGATGAGGTCAATCGAGCAGAAATAAGCTATGTGTCCAAAATCCAAATGATCCTGGGTTGTCTTGGAAAGATACATCCTCCCAGAGTACCCAGAGAAAACACACCCAATTAAAGTAATAATTGGAAGAGGACAACATCTGAACCATGTTTAACAATGTGCCCATAGATAAGGCTACCGAGTACCTGGGCTCAGCTTGGCAGAGCTGGCCTGTACTGGGATGCCAGTATCCAACATCTGATATTATTTAAGGCCAACTAACTCACATTTGAGAAATCTACTGATGCTAAATCACTATATGTTTCTCTGCCTTAGGTCTGTTTCCTTGGGAAACAAATTCTGAAATGGAAATTTGTGTCCAGGAGTTTTATTGGGGATACTCTTATGAGCAATGACTGTGAAGAAATGAATGCACCAGTTTTGAGCAGAGAGAAAAGTTAAACTGCAATGCAGTCTCAACAAAGCCATCAGCCAACCCTACTAAGTGCTCTGGAGCTCAAAATGCACTTCAGTATTGTTCCGCAAAAAGGCAAGGAAACCCTTCCATGAGGAGAGCAAACCAGGACATTCCTGGGCAGGGAATCAATGTGAGCCTTCAGCAGGCCACTCTTCCCACAGCTGGGGAAGGAGTACCTCTGTCTCCACAGATTTGGGCAGTGCACTCAATGTCACTAAATAATCCACTTGAGACCAGCAGGAGGCCAGACCATTCTCCTCTGAATAAGAGGGGTTCCTTTGAAGGGAAATGATATACTATTGCCAATGAGACTGGGAGGAAGCTAATCTTAGAAAGGTCTGAGAGCTACTTTTAGGGATAATGTTTGGAGAGAGAGTTAAATTTATAAGAATAAAGCCAACGTGAGTTACTGTTGTATTTGGGATATTGTAAAATCACACAGATATTTAATGCAAAGCAGGACTTGAAATCGTTTGCTCTGATTCTTATTCCTGCAATCAAGCACGCTGCATTTATTCCAGAACAACAAAAAATGTTGCTATAAAAGTTATGTGATTGAAGTTATTACTATGTTGATTACACATCATACACATTATTTTTAGGATTTTCAGAGAGTGTTGGAGTCTAGCAGTTATGGGACCAAGAGTTAGATTGCTGGGCTCCAACATTTAACTTCACAGATGTTCTTAGACAGATTTCTTAACCTCCCCGTGCCAAAGTTTAGTCACCTGTAAAATAAGGGCGATAATAGGTCCTACCTTGAGAGGTTGTTACAGGCTTAAAAGAAATAACTTAATGAAGTAAAATGTTCACACAGTCACGTCCAATAGAAATACATTGAGAATCACATATGGGAGTTTACATTTTCTAAGAGTCACTTTTTTAAAAAAAGGAAAAATACAGGCGAAATTAAGTTTAACAACATTTGATTCATTTAACTCAATATATTCAAATTAATATCATTCAACATGTAATAAAGATGAAATTTATTAATGATATATTTTACATTCTGTTCAGACTATATTTTCAAATTCCAAAGTATATATATATATTTTTTTCCAAAGTATGTTTTACACTTACATCACATTCCAATTTGAAGGAACCACATTTCAATTTTTCTATAAACACGTCTCTGTTTTGATAAAGTAAAGCTATTTATATAAAGTATAATTGGCTGCAATTTCAGTGTATAAATTTAGCATTTATACATTAGTTATAAGATGCTTTGCCCTAGAGGAATTAAAATATGTTCATAATAAGTGTGAATGAAAATGTCAGGTAGCTTGTCTGTTTTTCTCTCACAAGTATGTAGATAATTTTCTCACTAAACTGGTATTTTTGTCATTTTTTTGGAGCAAGATCAATAGTCGCTGGTATTACTTACAGAAAATAATCAACATATTTTTGACTGCATACCTTATAAGGCCAGTCCAATTTGAGTCAAAATGTCAAGGAACAGATAATATATCCTTATCTGAAGACTGTCTAACCTCAAAAGTAAAAGAAAGGCAAATGTGCTCTGTTTTAATACATACAAATTCACTTGAATGGGCATTTTTCAGAATAAAGGAAACATAAGAATATTTGTGTATGATCAATTGTAATTCCACATTGCTTGCATCAGCTTTGTAAAAGATTCATTGAGTTCCATGGCATGCCTTTCATTTCTGCATCTGTGCTAGTCTGCTCTTATCATAGCTTAGGATTTGGAATTGAATTAAAAGCCACTGGAATACAAAGTTTCAGTCAAACTAACATGCTTAATAATGCAAGTTGACACTATGAGTGGCAAAGAAGAGATTCAAATCCATCTTCTTCCTCTCGGTAAAGTGTTTATTTCTCTATCCTTGATGCCTGTCAGGGTGTCCTGAACTGGGGTGCAATTTTTAAAGGAGGTTTGACTTTTCAGGCTGTGTGTGTGTGTGTGTGTGTGTGTGAGTTTGGGAATGGGGACAGGGATGAGGTGTAGCAAAATAAAAGGAATAGCATACTTCAAAATGGAGGGAGTTCCTTAAAGTGTGACAGTTTTCAGGATTAGCATTATTCTGACTTTTATGTGACTAAAGTGTTTTTATCATAAATATGACTGGCTCCAAAAAGTCATATAAAAACTTGTCATTTTCATAATCTTTTGGATCTCTTACTTTCACCTAGGTATTTTTGAATAATCCAATTCACTGTGAAAGGAGTAATTTATATATTTTTGTAGAATGAAATGAAGTAAAGTATAATAGAAAGTGTCTCCAATAGAAACATCTGCCATTAAACCTGAGCCTTAGCTTATGTGGAAGTATCCTTATCTCTCAAGGGAATAAAAGCTCTTGCCTATCCAACCAACCGTGTGATTGTGGGAATTAAAAGTCTAATATGCACCAGGATGGTAGATTCTTTTCGGAGAATACGTGAAATTTAAGCCGGCATGTATGAGAGTATCACCTTGAGCAAAGAAAATTGATAGTGGCTTCGCAGTGATTCTGGTATGCTCATATATTAAAGTATTTATTTGGCCTTTAGATTCCTAATTGTGTGTGCAAGACATGGAAAAACCTGAAGGGAGTTTAGGGAAAAGCAATGAAAATGATTAAGGGGCTGTTTGCATTGATTTATGGAAGACATGTTAAATGAATTCAATATGAATAACTCTCGTAAGTGACGACCAGGGAAAGACATAATAAATGTCTACAAATATCTGTTGGGTGTGAGCACTGAAAAGGGAGATAGATGAGGGTACAGAAGAATAAGATAAGGAATAATGAGATGAAATTGGGAGAGTTTATAAGAAAAAAAAACAAACAATAATTTTCTTCCCCTGAAAAGTAACTGTCAATGAAAAGCTAAATACTGTTATTTGAGGCACTTAGGCTTTATAGACTTACCACTGAGGAAAATATTGTTGAAAGTGTAAGCAGGTAAGCTCAGAAGTCTTGCAATGTCTTTGGTTCTGGGGAAGTGGAGCCAGGTTATCATGCTCCATGCAGCCACATTCATGTCCACAGTTTATCTCTTGAATAGACCAACAAGAAGTAGGGACACGGGACTTCTTTGGTCTTGCTCCTCCTCCAGAGTTTCTGTTTTATCTAGATCTATCCCTTAATTCCTTTAATGAAATATGGACACCAACTCTGTCAAATCAGCAGCTTTGATGTAAAGGATAATTAAATTTTGTTTTTAATTGCATAAAACTCACTTCTTTGAATCAAGAGCATAACGCATGATATCAAAAGATCTCTGTAGGTGAGTCTGCAAAGAGCAAAGTGGATGTTCTTCTTGGTTTTGTTTTTCTGTTTGGTGGATGGGTTAGCTACATATCCTCACCCACCTTCCTTCCCTCTGTGATGGGAAATGGAGAGCAACTAGAAGGAGAGAGGGCATTGGGATGGGGTACTCTTCAGTGCCTGCTGAATAAAGCTTCTCTGCACAAAAATGGAGGAATGATATGACCAATAATGAATGAACTCAGCTGAGACAAATAGCAATTAAATTTTAATAAGGTCTCAACAATTATCATTTTAACCATTATTTCATGGGAAGTGAAACATTAGATTAGTTATGCTTGTAGGAAGTAATCAGCTAAGAATTACTCAATTCATTTTTAACTAATTATAATTACCCTGTTCTTTTCTATTGAGCCTTTCCTCTAAGAATCACAGCCTGTGTCCAAACTACTGCCAAAAATAAATAAATAAATGTTACACAGAAGGTGTAATCTTTAAAGTGCAGCATCAAATTCATTTTTAAAATAAAAGAATTGTGATTTAAAAAGAAGATATAATAGTGACTGTTAAATGAAAAATGTTAGCTTATAGCTCAATTGATTCAGTATTTTGAGGCATAAATTTTTATAAGTTCTAAATGAGCTCATAAAACTTCTTGGTTCACATTTTGCTATCAGTTATGTTCTATAATGGGCTAGAAGGAAACTTTGAGGGAGTAAACAGGTGAAAAAAAATACCATTTATCACATGATTTATAGGAACCATGATTAAAATGGGACATTCCCTGGTAAATAAAAGACTAATAAATATGCATGTTTCACAGAGTTATTAGATGCAGTATTTTTTATGTTTACCCTTTTTATTCTTAGTATTGTGTTTTTGTTATTTTGTCCTGCAGATGGGAGAATAAAATGCCTAGTGATCAACATTTTCATTTAAATATTAACTTTAAAGGTTATAAGAGTGTTTCTAAGTAAGATATTAGAAGAGATTTTGAGTGAGATGCATGTACTTTTCAATATATATATATATATATATATATATATATAATTCAGAATTTGGTGTGAAAACAGAAGAAATCACACTTAAATCATTAATGCCTAGGACAAAACCTTTAGGGAATTTAAAGAGAAAACTTCTAACATGTATAATATGGTCACACAAGTTTATTCACTTTGGGCTGATTAAATAAAATACAAAAATTTTATGCCCTTTTTCTATGTACCTATAATTTATTTTCAGTAATAAGCATAATACTTAAAAATATTGTCTGCAAATTGGTCTAAAGTCCATATGACACTGATTTTGACCTTTTAAAGAAGGAACAATTTCCGTTGCAAGCCAGAAGACTTCTAATTTCATTTAAAAGCTTAGAATAGTGTATGTGCTTATGCAGAAATGATTCTTTAATTTCCCATGAAAATTTAATTAAAATGAATGACCTACATGTAAATTGAACCATATCTACCTACCAGTGATGTAAGATCCTGGCCAGAGCTCTTGAGCTTTAATCTATTCAGGCTTCCAGTGTGTCTCCCTTGGTGTAAATGTGTAGGTGTCTGAGTCTAACAAAAAAACAGAGAGAGGGAGAGCATCCTGTTATTATAATAATGAAAGTAAAGAATTAATTTATATTTTAATTTGCCATTTTAATCATTTTTTAGTATAATCCAGTGACATAAGTTACTTTTATATCAATTACTTTTGCTGCCATCACCAACTTCCTTTGCTAAAACTTTTCCCTCACCTAAAATAGAAGGAAATCATTTCTTAATGGTTTGAAAATTACAATTCTCAAATTTCTTAATCCCCATATTTGCCCCTAAATAACTGGATAATCTTCTGGTTTAACACTTTTAATTATAAAATATTTTTAACATAAACAAATTGTTTGTGGTGATGTTTTAGTCAAAAGGTGGTGAACATTCAAGAAAATGTCATTGAATTACTGCAAAAGGAGATAACACTAAAACACTGTTTTTGTTTCCTCAGAAGTCTCTATATTTCTGTCCTACAAACTCTTTTTCTTCTTTTTTCATCTCTTCCCTAACATTTGCCAAAAAGCAAAGTACTTACAGTTCATGAAAGTGCCTGTTGAAAACTTTGTAGTATACTGGAAGATTGACATGTGAGCCATTGACTTTCAAGTTTATTAATAATGAATTAGCCTTTTCTGTCTTACAGTTTTCATGTTTTTTTTTTTTCTATTAACCTTGCCAGAGTCCTTTGGAGGGCACAATAAAATGATATGAATTGCAGCTTCTGTAAAACATGATTAATAAATGAGTATAAGCATTTGTCAGCAATTTTACAATTAAAAAAAAATCCCTGTACTAAGACATTTCAGCATTTGAATCAGGCAAAACTTCTTGATGGCTCAGGTTCTCCCTTCGCTGGCAGCATGGGATTGACCTGCAATGTTTTGAGACTTATTCAATAAGCGTCTTCAAAGATATTTTTAACTCATATAAAATGGTCATAAAATTTTAAAAAAGTTGTTTGCCAGAGTCAGAGGTAGAATATTAAATGTCTAACAACGGTGTTTGAGCTTTCTTTTTCTGTACTAAATGTAATCTAGACAACTTATTTGTCCTTGTGGAATATCAGATATACTAAGCTACAGTAAATTGGAGGGCAGCAAAAGGGTCATCAATTTCAGATTTCTAATTTCCCCGAAAACAAGGTAAATGAATTCACTCGCTTTCCCTTTGCGCGTGTTTGTCATGGGAATTCCATTTTGCTTTTGTAAGACTCTGCAGCCTGCCCAACCATTCTTAGATATTTGAAAAAGTTAGCTTGGGTTGGAATCCTAAACCCATAAAGCTGCAGAAGAATTACATCAAGCACCTGCAGGTGCTTTTAGAGCTTCCATTCAGTATATTCTTTTTGTCAAGTGTAGATAAAACCATGCATTGTCCTGTAAATTAAAGCACCCAAGGCCAAATTAGTGGGGACACATTCATATAAAAGAAAGTTGCTGCAGTGAAGGTGAAGGGCTTTGACAGCTGAGCCCTAATAGCCCCTGCACCCCTATGTGCAGAGCTGACCACCTGGTACAGATCCAGACAATGGAGATAATATAAAGGTTAAAAGCAAGACATGTACAAAGGATGCTAGGCACTTAGAATTTTTACTGGTTTAATAGGAATGTAACATTGTGGAAACAAAAAGACCATTTTCTTAGACAGTATTTTCTTTTCAAAGCTGGGTGGGCCATATAGAATCTCTTTCATAATGGATTGTCCACTCTTGGCCAGTTCTTCATTTCCAAAGAGTCTATTGTTTTCTCTCCATGTTTTCTCATAGAAGTGCTATCTTCTGATTAGCTTTTTACTCTCCAAACAATATTTCTATGGTAATTTATGTTCCTTCTATCATATTCAGTTCTGTCATAATAGGTCTTTGGACCCTGATAGACCATAAGAGGCACAATGCCATGTATGTGTGGGCTAAATGGGCATTCTGTAAAAGCATTCAACCCTGGAGATAGAGGAGGTTGGCATGGAGCTAGAGAAAAAAGAAAAAACAAGAGATTGTCCTTTGTCCAACGACTCATGTCCGGCAGCTGTCAGGTCACTCAAATTGCTTTCTGATAGGAAGAAGAAACCTCTTACTTTTAGAATCTAATTCTCACCATGTTATGTCAATTCAGAAAGAAATTCTAGGCAAGCAGGTATTTTTTTGTTTTTCACTTGTTTGAAAATGAGTGAAATAAAAAATTACACAGCTTGAACATTATAATACAAAGGAAACAGAAAAGAAATGAGAACAACTAAAATAATATAAAATAATAATGATGATGATAACCAATGTATATTATCAAAAATACAGTGTTTCATTTAAGTCTCACCACAGCTTTGTGAAGACAGTTAAGTATCAAAAATGTCCACTACAGTAATAAGTAATATTTATTACCTGCCTAGCATCCTAATTATAGGAGCTCAATGAATATTATGTAAGAAGCCCTCCCTGAACAACCTAGCAAGGCAAAAGAAATTGACTGAAAGCAACTTGCCCAGAGTAATATTCTTGGAAAGTCAAAATAGTCTCTTTCCCCTTAATTTGTTCCCCCTCCTGCCATCTTTCAAAAAACATTACCAAAACACTAAGATGTGAATTTGAGAGAGCACAGAGTTGTAGTGTGTATGTGTGTTTATGCCCAAAGACACAATGTTATATGTACTAAGTAGAAACAAAGTGGAAACAAAGATCACTTAGAGCTAAAAGATAGTACCAGTGTGTCAACGGGTGTAGGACATTTTAAATCAGCACTCACCCCTCAGAACTGTGTGGGAGAGAGTGTGGTCTACGACGTGAACTGTGGTCTATGGTTGGTGGCAAGGCTCCAGGATGTGTAAGTCCATTGAGGGTGGTGGGCCACACTTGTGAGAGATGTTTGTGTGGGATGTGGTGGGAGGTGTGGGAGGTGGGCAACATGGGAATCCCAGTGGGTTCTGTGTAATATTTTGGGCAATCTAAGCACCTCGTAAAATATATTTATATGTATATACAAATAACATTTTTGTAAGCAAATGCACATATATGCATATATATTTATATATCATTTTGCAAATGTTGGTATGTATTGTGAAAATTTTGATTTTTACCCACAATAAAAAAAAAAAAAAAGAAAAAAAGAAACATTCTGAGGAGACAAGGCACTTGACCAGGATTTGTGGGATAGGCAAATTCTTTAAAAGTCTCCATTTCATTTTTATACCCTCATTGATCCATTCAACAAGTATGAATTGATGGTCTATGCAGACATAGTCTGGCAAAGACATTTTTATCTTTGTTGCAGCCAAGACTGATATAGTCCTTAGTACCAAAGTGCTTAGTTCTAGCCCAGCATAAAACCTTGCTAATTAGAATTATGGGATTCAATGATAATAAAGACTTTATGTGCATGTTTGTATGCCGGGTATATGTACCGGGTTAGGAGCCCTGGGAAATCGAGAGAGATTTGTGTGCATGAAGTTTAATGGGGACGTCTCTGGAGAACATCATCAGTGTGGGAGTAAAGGAAGCATTCTCAGCAGAAAAAGGACTTCAACTGTGATGCACATACAACTAAGACAGCTCATTCTACTGTAAGCCCTGGAATTGAAATGCCCCTTCAGAACTGTCTCAAATTGAGGCAAGGCATTTAGGAATTCACACCCCTGCACTGACCACTGATTGGATGAAAGCTGCAGTTATAAAGAAAATTTGAAACAAGGTTCCCAGAAAAGGACTAAGCTGAGAGCTGTCAGAGATAAACACACCCAAGTGTTAAGACCCTTAGTGCTTCAGTCCTGAAGGAGATGGGGATGAGACAACACACTAAAGTATCCTGTGTGTTACTAATATCCACTTCTTTTGTATAACAAATTATGGACACAGCTCCTCCATGACTCTGGCAAGACTCTTTTTCTTGCAGAACCTTAAATAAGGAATGCTAGTGGGAAATATTACAGCTCAGATACTGAAGCTCATCTCCAGACCGAAACAGGTTCTCATCAATACCTTCCTCCACTTCCCATTCCTGATTCTCCTTATCCTAGGCCAGCACCTCTGGTGGAGGGATCCAGACTCTCATCCTTGTGGTCACCATGCTCTGCTCAATCATCAGCTATTTCATTTCTTTACTTAACATCAAAATTCATCAAGGAAGCTCACAGAGATGCCCACGTACATGGGCTGAATAACAAAAAACATTTTCCCTGCCCCCTCTGGGCAATAGCAGTCCTACTTCCTCTGGATGGTTAGAGTCAATAACCCTTATCAGAATAGAGCATCCTTTCCTTGCCTACCATTCTTTTGGCAAAAGAAGCCTGAAATGACTAGGAGGCAACCAGACTTGAAGTTTAATGACCTCTGCAGTAGAATTCTTCTACTTAAAGTATTCTTCTGGAAACTAAGGCTTCTAAACTTAGGGTCCAGAGTTGTACAGATGAAGAGCACAACTTCCCTTAAGTGGTTCGCTGGGTGTGATGGTAAGTGGACTATTGGATCCATGCATATATGCACAAAGGGGCACATCCTCTGCTGTAAAGTTGGGTTTTCATCTGAAACAATAAAATTCAGGATATATATCAAAAACTCTGCAAATCATCAGATAGTAGTACAGCTGAATCCAATAAACAGAAAAGGCAAACCAAATCCAGGAATATTTGTTGATTCCAATCAAGATAAAGGGCTTTAAAGAATCCAACGTTATTAACTTGCCAAGTGACTGGTTAGTCTCCATGAGGGATGGGGCCATATTATATGCTCAAAATTAATTGCTGTTGTTGTCACCTTGGCCAATCAGCAATAGCAGTAACTTGATCCACTTTCATGCGGTAGGATTCAGGCTCTTTGGTCCAAGCATAGTCTCTTCCTCTCTGCCACTATTCCTTCCTCCATTGTGCCATCACTGGTATGACCAACGGCAGAGGCTGGCTTATGTTTACTGCCTCTTTCATGGTGGTTGCTCTCTGATGGGTACCAATATATGCTACAAAGGACTTCTCACTTTGTGCACAATACCATGGTTCCATTCACGTGTCTCCTTCTCAAACATTTCTTATCTAAATTTTTTACCTTTTCCTTTCCAGTTCCCTTACCAAATTACCAAGCCATCCACCATGCCCACGAATCCATGTATTCTTACCTAGGACCACTTCTTTTCTTAAACAATATGGAAAACCTCAGTTCCTCAAGGGCACCAGACCAGTGACTTGAGTCAAGTCACAGCGTAATCTGGCTGGGGAACTTCAAGGATAGATAAAATAAGAAGGGGAATATATCCCAAGAAACTGCAGTACTTTAACTGACATGTTCCAGCAGAAAGGAGAAGACATATGGGACTATATGCTGACAGTGCTGGACCAAAGGTAGTGACAGAACATTTGGTTGCATAAGGAGAGTTTATCCATATGGGAACCTTCCAATATAGGATTTAACACAAAGAATGGTTAAGATGGCTCTAGATTTCTTGTAAAACTGAAGGTACACACTAAGCTAAAGTGGAATACAAGGACTGCCATGACAGTGAGTGGAAAAGAGTTAAATTGTCCGATCAGATATTAAGATACATTAAAAATATATTCATTAAAACATGGTAGTAGTTGCACATGTGTAGAAAATTTATTAAATGAAAAAGAATACACTATCTGGATCCACAAATAGTTAAAACAACGTAAGATGAATAGAGTTTTTATAGCTAAATAAATAATTTCAACAAACGGAGTTGGAACCATCTATTGCCCATTTGGAGAGAAAGCAAACATTAAGTCACAACTTTGAACAAAAACTAAATTATGAATGGATTAATACTGTAAAATAAAACATAATTTCGCAACTTTTAGAATAAAACACAGAATTTCTTTTTGTCTCTTGATCAAATAACCACATGCACACCTTATCAAAAGTAATGATAACTTCAATTACTTTAAAATTAATATATTTAGTTTTCCCAAAGTACATAGAAAGTGAAAATAAAGCCATAAACTAGTATATGTTGGCACGTATCTAATTAGCAAAAGATTTATAGCCAGAATTTATAAAGAATTTCTAAAAATAATAAGTAAAAGAAAATCTCAGTAAAAATTGGACAATTTTTGAACAGCCATTTCACAAAAGAAAGCAAATGGTTGATAAACATTTGCTCAACCTCATTGGAAATGTGGAAAAGCCAAATTAAAGCTATAATAATATAGCATTTTACTCCAAGTGTGGGTGAACCTATGAAGCAGTTGGAAGAATATGAGAAGTACCATCTTATATGAGATAAGATACTGGAAAGATAAGAGAATATATCTATGTGAAATACTAAGGGAATATTATGGAGACGGTATGGAGTTAGCAAAGATGAGTACGGTGTCAAGAGATGGATAAGAAAAAGGACAGGAGATTACAAATGCATAGTTTCAAATAAATTATAAGAAGACAAAACATAAACGGAGGATTAAAAAAAGAGAGGAGGTCCATATTCCATGAAGGGAACACTATGCATTTTAAAAATACCAATTCTTCCCATAACAAAGTTAGGTTTGGAGTATTAACCAAAAGTCTATTTTTGTTTGTTTGTTTTTAGTTTGAAATTTGATGAGAATCTAAAGTTCTTATGGAAGAATTTCCCATTAAATCTACCTAAGACTCTTTTAAAACGAATGACAAAATACATTTGCCCTATCAGGTAATAAGACCTATCATAAAACTAAACTAACAAAGAAATAAAGCAGATATATAGAATGATATATGGACATTAAAATTATAAATACAAGATGATGATGACATTAGAAACCAGGATTAGAAACAACAATATGAATCAATCTTACGTTATTTGCATGTATTTCATAGCATAGGTAGTTTCTAGCTTTGGTCTTAAAATGCATTGGAAATTGATCAATGGTTGGTGGTGACTGAGTAAGAGAGGGAGGGAGGGAGGGAGGGAGTGAGTGCCCTTTAATATTCTGATGGACAAGCATGTGGATGGGCCCACTTGCATGTAGTATTTTGCTAAAAGGAGTCTTTTAACACCTACCTCATTACTGCTTTATAGAGTAAAATATTCCTAAAAAGAACAATCCCTTTGCTATTCCCTTGACCCAATTTTCTTTACTGCAAGTTGCATACTGGGGGGCGAAATATTGCATATTTCTTATTGTAAGAAATATCTTATAATAGAGTCTCCCCACTCAGAAAAAAAGCAAAAAATACTGTGGAAAATTTTTTGTTTTCCTTCCCAAACTCTGTATTCAAATTTTCTTTCCAATTATTCGGATTACTTTAAGGCTGGCTGACTTTGCTCTTTTGAGTAGCCATTGCCTGCAAATCTACATTTTAATAAGATCACTGTACCAAGGCATATGTCTGGAGGACAACATAACAGAAGACCAGCCTGCAAAAAAGTGGTGGCTGGGTGGGCATGCACGAAGAGGAAACAACCTACAGTAAATCTTCAAAACCCTACAGTAAATCTGTACTGTAGCTCATGTGTTTGGAAGGTGAGTATGAATGCTGCCTCCTTGTTTCGTTCTCATTAATACCACTTTCTCACCTTGTGGTGAGAAATAGATTTTTGAAAAACAGAGCTAATTATAGTGGTTTCACTCAAGCACGTGATTTACCCCTTCTTGCACTTTTCTGATAAAGAATGTCCATTTATAGTGCTTATAATTATGCCTCAGTGTCTCTGAACCTTGGCCTGCCTAAGGCCCAGTGTCACAAACAAGCATCCGAAATGTTTACTATGGCCTCCAGGTGAGTAAAAGTGTAATGCCAGGGAGAGTCTCTCCAGCCTGAACAGATTCTATTGAGCAGAGTGTAGCAAATAGGGATCATAGAATTAAAGAATTTTAGAACTTTTTGGATCTCAAAAATCATACTGTCTAATACCCTTATCATTTACATTAAGAAATGAGTCTCCCAGAGAGGTTAACGCTTTGTTCAAGCTTGCATGAATGTTCACATCTCCTAATGCCCAAATTTGTGCTTTTCCTCTTTCCAGCTATCTCACCCCTGTGCTTCTTCTTTACCTCTGTAAACACACAACCAGAGGAATACTCTCCTGTGTTTCCTTTATTAATCTCAGAGGATCAAGTAGAATATTATTCAAATGGAGGTCATTCCCCATATACATGGAAAAATAATGTCATTGCATGTTTCACATTGGCTATTGAACTCTTTATAGACTACTTGTATAATAATGATGAAGGACTTTAAAATTTATGCAGTAATGAAAATTGGGTCAGGGGAATATCAAAGAGTTACTCAGAAGGCTTTATTAATTAGCATATTTCCAGTACAATCATTATAGCTAATTAATAACATGGCACACAAAGGGAACATCTAATTTAAAAATCCAAGACCCTATAGACAGTATGGTTTCTTCTGGATCAATTGCACTGATGCTTCATTAGAGAAATTTTAGATTAGTCATCACCACCCAAAAATACTGAATCCAAGAATACCAAAGTAATATGTACAGAGGGAAAAACAGAAACTCTAGGAAATTTTCAATGAATGTATTTGTGTTAGAGCATAAAACTCCCTGTTCCAATTGAAACAGCTTGAAATAGTTGTATTGCTTGATTTTAGTTTTAAATAGCAACAACAATTAGTCCACTATAGAAACTAATTGCTTATAAATTTTCATATTTAAACACAAATCCATTTTTATATGACAGTATTGAATACTGTTTCAAAGACTAAGCAAACAATTGATTTTAAAGTCTTGGGTTCTGCATAATTTTATAAGATTGTTCACCAATTAAGAAATAGCTGAGAAGTGGTTTCCAAAAATTCAAGGAAAGTGCAAAAGTAGTTGCTCTTGTTTTATGTTATAAATTAGAGTACATTACAAAGATTGTGATTATGATCTATGGACATGTTAAATAAAGTTTCCTTATAAACAATCATATCATTCTAGGCACGTATGCTAACTCCACAATAGAGTTGAAATTAAAGGGTATTTTTAATGTAATCTATTCCTGGAGATTATAATTACTCAGGGCTACAAAATAACAGGCTTTTTAAAATTCAAACCCTTTCCACCATCACCTCTCATTCTTTTGGAAAAAACTCAGGTGTTTAGTTCACAGAAATAGAATTGGTCTACCAAAGTTTCCGAATTCTCACAAGTAAAATTGTCCTTTTGGGTGAAGAGCTGTTCTTAGAAGTTCCTCTCCTAACCTTAATCAGATTTCAAAGGTTATGAATAAGAATTTGGAGCCAGCCAGACTGGGTGGATCTAACTTCATACTGTTTAGCTATATGTATGTCCTTGGATAAATTTACCAACCTATAAAGCCTTTGACTCCTCATCCATACAGACGGAATAAAAAATAACCCACCTCATAGAGGATGAGGACTAAATAAGATAATGCATAAAAAGATCTTAGCATAGTAACTGATGTAAAGTCATTACTCAATAAAAGTGTGCTTAGTGTTTGTACCGATATTATTTCATAATCATGAATAAAATAACCATACTTTATAGAAATTAGGCATGCGAAAGAAATTTTATGACTCTATGCTCCACTGAATAATGGAAAAGTAAGGTAAGAAGAATAAGGAACTGCTAACAAGAGATAGTTAGAATGGGCCCATAAAGTGAACAAGCCATCTTGCTGATTAACTTCCTGAGAATTTAGGATATCTGGGTGGAGGTAAAAGATTTTAGGTGGACAAAACAGAAACATTATCTTTACCATCATTTAATCAAACATACCTATAAAACACTATATGCAGTAGTTATTTTTTAATATCCAGGTTAAATAAAAGATTGTCAATAATTAATGTCTGCCATGCTTCTTATACATTTTTGAATAAAATATATCTAAAAATATAAAACCAACCATTATACAACCTGCAAATTAAAATATTGAATTATCAGGTATTCAGAAGACCCTTAAAAGTAAATAATTATTTGGAAACAATTTAAGAAATAAGGAAACCATAGCTATTCAAATTCTATTTTTACATTCATTTACAGAAGTCATATAATTCTATTCATGAATTCAATATGTTTTAACCATAATTGTCATTGTCTCAATAATTCCAAAATAAAAACAGCAACCTATGAAAATATTGGATTATTTGGTTTCATTTCTTTTGTATGTATTATCGTTCATTCACACAACTTGAACAAGCATAAGAATAACAATTTATCTATAAATTGTATAAAATTATACTGCTAAATTTTCTTTCATTTTGTTTCTTATTGGGTTTGTAAATGAATCTTAGTAAATAATATTTTTAGTGTTTAAGGAAATTTAAGTAAATGAGTTAAAATTTAAAAATACTATTTAGTCAACCAAAGATGATAAAGAATTGCATCCTTGTTGGAAATCAAATTTTTAGAATATTAACTAGCATATTTCCAATGGAGTATGGATTTTTCTGTATTACATGGTACATGATTTTTATTATGTTTATCTTCATAATTAATAGAAGGGATATTTATCTCATTTTTAAATTGAAACAAAGAATTTTAAGCTTCTCCACTCAAAAATGCTCTCAGGTGTATTTAGCAAACCAATGGTAAGTTTGAGCTCTTCCATGCTTACCTCCAGTGGTGGCTTGAGACTGTATGTACCCCAGAGAAACATGTTCTTAAACATGGCCCATTCCTGTGGATATAAACCCATTGTAAGTGGAAGCTTTTGATGAGGCTACTTCTATTCAGGTGGGACCCATCTCATTCAGGATGTGTCTTAATCCTATTACCGTAGTCCTTTATAAATTCAATGAATACAGAGAGAGAAGAAAACCACAGAAGCAAGAAGCTGGAATAAACAGATCCCAGAAGAAAAGGGAGAGACCAACAGATGCTGCCATGTGTCTTGCCATGTGACAGAGGAGCCAAGGATCACTGGTAGCTGGTCTTCAGGAAAAAAGCATCATCTTGATGATTACTTGATTTGGACAATTTTTTGTGACCTCAAAACTGTAAGCAAATAAATTTCCTATTGTTTAAGCCACCTCCATGTCATGGCATTTGTTTGCAATAGTCTAGGAAATGATAAAACCTCCCTATAAGAAACAAGCACAAGTCACATGTACATTGGACCAATGATAATCCAGCTTTAAGTAAATGAGAATCAACTGTGAATTTAAAAAAAAATTCGTAGGTCTTGGGTGGCCTGTGTTTCTGAATATCTGGTGAGCTCCTAGATTCTTCTGGTGTTATTGTTCTGCAGAAGATACTCTGTAAAGCAAAGTGCTATTTCAAACTAAAGAGAAGAAACTTGTGAAACACATCTGACTGGAATGCTCATTAATCTGTTTAGACATTTGTTTCCTCTCCTGTATTAAAATTAAAGACCCAAAAACAGGGATCATCCATCTCTCCATCCATCCATTAATTCAATAAATGTTGATCATTTTCCATATACAAGGGAATGTTCTAAGCCCAAGAATCAAAGTCCAAAACCTAGTGAACCATAATTTCTGATGGGAAAATGTAATATAAACATCTAAATAAATCAATAAGAAAACCTAATTTTAGAATTTATTATTATTATAAAGAAAATAAATCTGCAAAACAATGAAAAGTGACAGAGGCAGTGTTAAATCTGCCTGTGCTCTTGACACCTCAGGTCTGCCATTGGAATCTGGGTAAACTTGGACAAGTGATTTGACTGGTCCATGCCTCACATCTCTTGTCTTAAATCCTCTTGTTTAAAATGTAAGGGTGATTAAATGATATGAAGCTCTGAAGGACTTAGTCACATGCGTAGCACTTTGAATGGTCTCAGTGATTGTTACCTCTTACTAATTTCTGAGGAGGTGACATCTGTAAATCATAGTGTGCAATAATGCAGAGAAAAGCATCCCAAGCAGGGATAAGAATTTATGAAAATATAAAAGCTTCTGATATGCCCAGGCAGTAGAGAACACTTAAGAAACTGAGAAATCTGATGTTTCAGAAATGTGGTGTAGGTTTAGCTGGAATTGGAATTTTTTAAAGTTAAGATTTTAGAGCTTAATTATTGGGGCAATTGTGTCTCATACTAAGGAGCTTGGCTATTATGACCTATAGGCCCATGGTTTTCAAACTCCAATGTGTAAAAGAATGCACATCCCATGTGTCTTGCCAGAATTCCTCATCCAGCCATTTTCATTCTTAACCAAAGTTGAAGGCAAATATTCTTTTTGACAAGAGGAAGCCAGCAGATTTTTTAAAGCCGTGAAATATATGGAATTATGTAGGTCCAAGTGTAAAAGTGCTAATGTAATTATGAACTGAGAAAAAGTCCACACATTTACTTCTAATAGAGCACAAACAAAAATGAGCTAGTTGGCCTAGGAGGAGATAACAGAAAGTCACTTTGAGCAGACCAGATCAAATTATAATAGCAATTGTTAATAAATGATGCTTTTAAAAGTAAAACTAACTTTTTTGGCTACACTGAGAAGTTCTGGAGACTTAATTTGCTTGGGTCTGTGGTCACCAGAGGGAATCTGGGTAAGTCATAAAGCAGTCTGCCAGATGCCACGTGACCCCATGTCTTCATCTCAAAAGCATCAGAATTGCAAGTTTTAAAAACCTATTTCCCAGGGAATGGTGAGGGCCTGCATCTTCAGGCAGGATCATCCCACCCACCATATCCATGGGATATAAGCCTTCTCTCACTCGGCGTTGGAGTGGACATCACCATCCCAGTCCCCTCAGGATTGGGGGAAGAACTATGGACTAGAGTGGACTTGATGGTATTCTCTTGTTCACATATGGTGATTCTAGCAATAGAAGAAATTATAACAATGAGGTGGAGCCAGTGGCCACTTGACACTTTTGGGGTAGGGAGGGGATGAGCAGCTGAAATACAGGGGCTTCTTTGGGAGTTAGAGGTTGTCCTGAGTACCGTTGTGGCAACGGATGTAGGCAATTTTAAATCGGCACACGCCACTCAGAACTGAGTGCGAGAGAGTGTGGTCTATGGTGTGAACTGTGGTCTATGGTTGGTGGCAAGGCCCCAGGATGTGTAAGTCCATTGAGGGGGATGGGCCACACTTGTGGGAGATGTTTGTGTGGGAGGTGGTGGGAGGTGTGGGAGGTGGGCAACATGGGAATCCCAGTGGGTTCCGTGTAATATTTTGGGTAATCTAAGCACCTCTTAAAATATATGTATATATATATATATATAAATAACATTTTTGTAAGCAAATACACATATATGCATGTATATTTATATATCATTTTGCAAATGTTTGTATGTATTGTGAGAATTTTGATTTTTACCCACAATAAAAATAAATAAAAAAAAAAAAAAAAAAAACCTATTTCAATATCTGGTTTTCATAAAATCAATTTACCAGAGCTCTTTTCACCATTCCTAGATAAGAGGTTCTAAATATATTAAGGATTTTTACTTCAGAAAGTCAAATTGGCTTTGGAGAACAGAACAATGAAAGAACCCTCACTCCAGGACTAAGAGAGCCACTAAGTAGGATTGCATGGAAAATGACTTTTCCTTTGTTCCTGAAGCTGTGTCTGCCTCCTGCTTCACCAAGACAAGAGTGGATACCATTTTTAACTCTTTATGATGAAGCAGTTGATCGTGTGTATCTCTGTGTATGAATATGTGTTTCTCTCATTTATAAATATATTGAAATCAGAATTCTGTGTTCTCTAGTATTTCAGTTAAGACCTTGCATTTATAGAAATAATATTTCCTATTTTATTGGGTTAGATGCCTTATCATCTTTGTTTTTGTTTAAGAAGAGAATTTTGACACCAGTGTTGCAGTTGGACTAGAAGAACAAGATCAGTGCCATGCTGTGGTGGATTGGATTATTTACCCCAAAGAAAGACATATTTGTAATCTTCATCCACATTTGTGTGGGTGTGAAACTCTCCTGTATGACCTGAATACAGAAATGATTGTAAGTTGAAACCAGGTTCAGTACGACAATAGTTTGGATGTTGAATATCCAAACGATTGCATCAGGGACTGTCTGAAGCAGTTGCAGGAGGCTCTGGTCCAGGTGTGGTGGTGAAGGCAGCAGGAAGCCTTGCATCCAGCATGAGCTTTCAAGCAGGAGTCAGAGCAACCAGCTGTCAGTGTCCCTCAAACTGATGCTCACTGAAATGGCATCTGCACTGGACTTTTTTTACCTCAGAGGTCTGGTCATCAGTTTCCTCGTGGAGGGAGGGTCCATCTGGCAGGCCCCAAGCAGATCCATATCATATCCTCATACAAATATCTGGTTATCACTTGTTACACAAACATTTTTCTCATTGTGTTTACATTTTAAATGCAGTTAACCTGTTTACAACACTTTTGGCTTTCAAGATCATTAATATCATTCCAATACACAACAATCGATTCTTTGATTTTGCATCACAGCAATTTTTACACACACATTTTATAAGCATTTTTAACCATTTAAATATGCACCTGCTCTTTGACTATAATATGTGATTACAGAAAACCAATCAAGTATGACATCTCGGTATTCAATTGAGCCTTGAATAATGCCTACAGCTGTTTCTAGCTCAATTACAAATTTCTCAGTAAAGTCAGTCTACATACCTTCCAGTGGTGGAGTTATTGAAGTCCTCAGTGCCCCATGTTGCTGCTGGGCATTCACAGTCATCCCATGTGAGGTCCTGGACTTCCAGCCACAGTTGCTCTCACTGATCACGCTTTGCTCCACTGCTTCTCTCTACTCTTCAAAAGTGTGTGGTGGAGGGCGGGTGCAGGAAGAGGTATGGGTGTAACTTCAGATTCAATAGAGAAAAAGTTGCTGGACATTTTGACAGATAGTGGTGTGAAAGAAGTTGAGGAGGGTGGAACTATTACCACTGGTTTCTCCTCCATTGGTTACAGTGAATTTGGCTTCCAACTGGACACAGATAAAAAAGATGAATAGTCCATCCAGGACTTCTGCCACCAGTACCAATCAGCACATCTGCAAATTAGATAAACATGACATTGGTATGCTTAACCTTGCTAGTTGTCCTTTTCTTAGGGTTAGCCAGTATGCCTTGCATGAGGTTGATGCTGTAACTTCTCCCATCTCTTTGAGTCTGTCTTTCCCAGTAGGTTGTGTTCTATTCATTTATATAGGGCTAAGCATTTTCAAACTTTCCCTCTTTTTTTAAGGCTTTAGCAGCCTTCCAAACTTATTTGAGACCAACTTTCAAGTCTGTGTGATTTGTTAGTTTTCTTATTTTTTTCTTCTGACAGTTCATTATATCTTTCTATGTTTCCTGTTGCTGTGGGATTGAATGCTAAATGAAAGTTCCTACATTTTCTTTCATTTTCTGCCCATTTTTGTACTTCCTTTCTCATAAAATGCCTATCTTGATCTGATTCTATGATAAGAAGGTTTCCATAAGATGCTATTCATATTTCAAGAGCTTGAGTAGTTGATCACTGCAATTCTTTTTATATGGAAAAGTCATTCCAAATCCTGACCATGTGTCTACTGTAGTAAAAGAGTCTACTTTATTTTTTCTTTATGATATTGGACCTATGAAGTCAATTGTATTATTTGAAATGCTGTACCTGTTTTTATCAGATATAACAAAACAGATATTCATGTTTCCATGCTTTAAAATTTTTACAGATCTCACATTTGTGAATGTCTCTTGCAATGTGCATGTAAGTGGATAAATTCCAATTTTGTGTCCATTTAATAGTGCCATGTAATCTTTGGTGTCCTGTCTGTTCATCTGTCCATTCACATATTTTCCCCTATGGTGTTATATTATCTTTCTCTATTTTCCATTCCCCTTTTTCTTTATTTATTATTACCTTAGGTACAGTTGCTCTATATCCTTTTTCTATCCTGGTTAACCTGTCCACTGCATTATCATGTTTTGTTGTAAGAGCTTTGTCCTTTTGATGTCCCAATACATGTGTGACTATGATATCTATTTATGAGTTAGCTATTTTAGCTCAGATTTCTTTGCCCCAAATGTCATAGCTCTTAAATTTGTCAATTATTCAGACCATACTGCCACTCCATTAGCTACCGACCATGAATCTGTAAATACGTATATTCTCCTGTTTTCCTCTTTTAGCATTTGTTCAAGTGCCAGCTGAATTGCTACTAATGCTACATATTGTCTGGAAAGCTCTGCCCCTTCACTAGTTAGAGTATTTGCATCTTTGTGTCTCAAGGCCACAGCCTTCCAGTGTACTCCAGAAAATGTCATGGTGACTCCACCATCTGGAAACCAGGCCATTTCTAGTGCCTTGGACCGTGGTGGTCTTCAATGCCTTGCTGCTTGTGCTTAGATTGACTCTCCCCTCAGAAACTGACAAACCCTCAGTCGGCAATGTTGGCATCTCAGTTTATGCAGAGAGTGGACCATCTATGCCCCTCAGAAATGTACTGTTTCCAATTGAGAACCCATTGATCTGGCACAATTTCTCTGTACTTATTTGGTGTTTACACAGCCCATGGCAGTACGGGCTGTGAGGTTCCTAGCAATAAGCTTTGTTTTCCCATCGATGACTCTTATATTGTAATGCTGCATACATTGTCCAAGCATTCTTTACTAATGGAGAGTATCTAATCTCAACCCATAGAAATTTTTTTAGTCCAGAAACCTACTGGATATAATTTAGAGTCTCTTGTTGCCTTGGTCCATAATGTGGCAAAGCCCTGTGTAAATGCACATTCTAGTTTAAATTTAGAGTCTGGTACTATTAGCGCTAATGTCTAATAAGCTGTAATTGCATTTTTTTAGTTGTTGTAATGCTAAGTCCTGTTTTTCTCCCCAGGTACCCGTTTTTTTTTTTCCTTTTTTCTTTCTTTGTTGTTTCATATATTGCACAATATACCCATATGGGCTATATGCTGTTTCCAATAGGCAAATAAACCTATCAATGTTTGTGCCTCTTCCTTCCTTTCTGTTAAGTGGCTGTAACTGTTATTATTTGTTTATGTGGTGTGTCAAATCATTCTGAAGAACAGTGTATTCCTAAAAATTTTATTATGCTGTCATCAATGTAAGATAAGATAGTATCCTAGTGTGGATATGTGTTAGAAAATGTATGCAAATCTTGTGTTAGCAGGTTGTGTTATTACTGGGGTTTTAATATATCCTTGTGGTAATCTAATGAATATATTGCCTTTTCTCCCATGAGAATGATGTATGGGTTGGCTGTGCCTCAGAGGTGGTCATCAATGTCCTTATTAAGAGACTGTCCCTCTAGAAGGTATCAAGTGAGTCCATATCATATCCTCACATGAATGTCTGGTTATTAGTTATTGTGCAAAAATGTTTTTTCTCAATATGTTTGCGTTCTAAAGGAGGTCAACATGCTTACAATATTTGGGGGGTTCAAACCATTGATATCATTTCAGTTCACAAGAGAAACCATTTCTAAACAGTATCTTAGAATATGATAAGATGAGTAAGAGGAGAGGGGGGCGGGGAGAGAGAGAGAGGAGAGAGAGAGGTTATATGTGGGGTTCAGAGATGTAAATCAAGGAACCCCAGCATTGTTGCATGCCAGCACTAGAACATTGCAGACTTTGGAGATGAAGTGTGGTATTGCTGATACCTTGATTTTGGACTTCTAATCTCCAACATTATGAGACAATAAATGCTTAAGCCAATCCATTGTATGGCATTTATCAAAGCAGCCCAGCAAACTAAGATATACTGGTAAAGGGAAAAAAACACAGAGAAATCCTGATTTGTAGTGTTTGTTGATTTTTATGGTGTAAATACTCCCACTATGGTCAATTTCAGGCCACCAATTGTTTAACAACCAGCTCACAGAATTCTCAAATTGTTAACGTTCATCTCCTGCATGCTGGTAAAAGCTGGCTCCAGTATACCACTGGGAGAGTGGTTTATATAGTAAGGAGAAGAGGTGGGAAGTTATGAAATAATGCAAGACATTGAAGACTAGTAGCAAGTGAGAGAGTTCTTGCAATGGCAGTAGCATGAGTGAAAACATCCAAATTTAATAGACATTTTTGATGAATTGATAAAATTGGGTAACTTACTGAATAGTAAAGTAAAGGAGTAACAAGAAAAAGGAGTTAAAGAATAATGCCAGCATTTTTAACTTGAAAGATTGAGGGGGTGGTGGAGTCTTTGATTGTGATTCAGGAATAAAAAGGACAGAAAGTTTGGGAAAGAAGGATTCAATTACATTTCAAATTCTTAAGTATATAAACACTAAGTATGTTGGTTTAGGCTTGGGAGAGAGAACCAGGCTACAAAGCAGATAAGAGTATAGACAAAGTTTCCCTGCAGGAGGAATTGCATTCTGCATTGCATATATATTGTTAAAGATGCTCAAAAAATATCTATATAGTTTTTATATACTCTGTAAACTTCTTTACCTAAATATTTTTATGAGCATCTTTAACAATATATACGCAATGCAGAATGCAATTCCTCCTGTAGGGAAACGTACTCTATCCTTTACATTGTGATTTATAATTAATGGCATCCTTTTTTTCCCTAATGAATATTCCTGTTCATCCCAAGCATTTTAAGAAAAGATTGAATATTTTGAGTCAGTAAATCTAAGTAAGAAATATTAATATTCTCTTTTGCAATAGAGTTGTGTTGAAAAAATTGTCTTGATGCAAATGAAATAATATGTACTTTCCAATTTAATACATATAGAGATCGCATTAGTTCTAAATCTAGAAATAATCTTTAGTGTTGGAGGGTCTAGAAATTTGACTCATAAAACCAGTGATGTCCTTGTTAGAAAAAATGATGAGTTCTATTTTTCTGCTTTTTTTGTGCAGGGTGTGGGGGTGTAAAACACGTGCACTTTTACATCAGATAATTCCTTCTGTTCACAATTATTGAGAAGGTTTTAAATCTAATGATGCTTTGTACAGAGTAGGTATGAAATTATTGCTTTTGGTTTGAGGTTTGATAATGTTTAAAGTTCTTACTTGGTAGAGTCTTACTTCTCATATGACCTCAATTCAAATTAACCCCTATACTTTCCTCTTGGAAAGTTACCTGGAATTCCTGAAGTGGTCAATAACAAAGATGCCATTTCATTTCAACAAAGCATTATTGCTCACCTAATAAGTTCAAGGATAAGAAAACAAAGTTAAACAGGGTATTACATTCAAGATTCTTCTCTCAAGGAACTCAGTCATGGCTGAAAGACAAATCTGAATAAGCAACTTACATGTCAATATCACTGCTCAGTACTCTATATTGATTAAAGGTGTTTAATCTCTTTAAATAAAATAGTTCAGTGTTATAAGAATATAACACCCTATGCTTAACACCTGCATGGGTGTGGAGCATTTGTTGCAATTGTTGATAGTACATTTTTATAATAGTACTAGTAACTATAGTCCGTGGTTTAACTTAAGGTTCAGTTTTATTAGTGTAGTTCCATGGATTTTTTTTTTTTTTTTTGGTTACCATATATACAATTTAACATTCCCCCTTTTAATCACATTCAGACATATATTTCAGTGCTGTTAACTGTGTTCACAATATTGTGCTAACATAACCACCAATCATTAACAAAACCTTTCTATCATTCCAAATAGAAACCCTGCACAGTTAAAGCCTTAAATTTCTATTCCCTATCCCCACTCCATCCCCTGGTAACCTGTATCTAGATTCTGACTCTATGAGTTTGCTTATTATATTTTCTTTAAATCAGTGAGATCATACAATATTTGGCCTTTTGTGCCTGACTTCTTTTACTCTACATGATGTCTTCAAGGTTCACCCAATTTTGTCACATATATCAGGACTTCATTCCTTTTACAGATAAGAAATACTCCATCGTATCATATGGCACATTTTATTTATCCATTCATCTGTTAATGGACACTTGGGTTGCTTCCATCTTTTGGCAATTGTGAATAATGACGCTATGAACATCAATGTGCAAATATCTGTTCCAGTCCCTGCTTTCAGCTTTTTGGGGGATATACCTAGTAGTGGGATTGCCAGGTTGTATGGTAGCTCTACACTTAGCTTTCTGAGGAACTGCCAAACTGTATTCCACAGTGGCTGCATAATTTTACATTGCCACCAGCAATTAATGAGTGTTCATATTTCTCTGCATCCACACAAACACTTGCTATTTTCCATTTTATTTAATAGCAGCCATTCTAATGTGAAATGGTGTCTCTTTTTTTTATTTGAGAAGTTGTGAGTTAATGAAACAGTCATGCATACCATACAGGATTCCCATACATTGCCCCACCACCAACACCTTACATTGTTGTGACACATTTGTTACAAATGATGAAAGAACACTTTCATAATATTACTGCTATCTATAATACATAGGTTTGTTGTATTTTGCTCACAAACCGTCTTATTACTACTACCTGTATTAATATTGTATATTTGTTGTAGCTCAGGAGTGAATGTTCTCATATTTGTACTGTTAACTAGAGTCCATAATTCACCACAGGGTTCACCATGTTATACGGTCCCCTGCGTTGTTCAGTCCATCCAAAGTGTACACTCAGTGACTTGGTTTCATTGCAGGATTGCACTATTATCAGCTCAATCCATATCAGAACATTTTCATTACTCCAAAAGGAAAAATCCCATACCCTTTTATTACTCCCCCATTACTGAACCATAGCACGGTAGCTTCTTTGCCATTGCTGTAAAAATATTACAATATTACTCCGCACTATAGTCTGTATGTTACATTAGTTATATTTTTCCCATTTTTCTCCATATTCATAGCACCTTGTATTAGAGGAACATACTTGTTTTTGTACTATTAACCACAATCATCATCCACCACCAAAATCACTATTTTATACAGTCCTTAGATTATCCTTTAGCTTTTTTTCAATTGACATTAATCTCCCTGGACTATCTCTTTCAGTCACAATCACATTTATAAACCAGTAGTGTTGATTATACTCTCTATAGTGTGTTAACATCAACTTTAACCCTTTCCCCACATTTACAATCCCCCTTTTTATACTTTCTGCATACGTTCAGCATCAGCTCTCCTTTCTCAACCCACGTTCCATCTCCATGTAACATATATTCTAGAGTTTAACTCCATGAATTTAATCATCATATGTAGTTCATATTAGTGATACCATACAATATTTATCCTTTCTTTTCCAGCTTATTTTACTCAACAAAATATCCTCAAGGTTCATCCATGTTGTCTTATGCATCCCAAGTTCATTTCTTCTTATACCTGTAATAACATTCCATTGTATGTATATACCACATTTTGTTTATCTCTTCATCAGATGATGGACACTTAGGTTGTTTCCATCTTTTAGCAATTGTGAATAATGCCACTATGAACATGGATGTGCAAATATCTTTTGCTTTCAGTTCTTCTGAATATATTCCTAATAGTGGGATTGACGGATCATATGGCAGTTCTATACTTAGCTTCCTGAGGAACCACCAAACTGTCTTCCACAGAGGACCCACCATTTTACAATCCCACCAACGCTGAAAGAGTGTTCCTATTTATCCACATCCTCTCCAGCACTTGTTATTTTCCATTTTGTTGTTGTTGTTTTTTAATAGCAGCCATTCTAATGGATGTGAAATGGCATCTCTTTGTGGTTTTGATTTGCATTTCTCTGATGGCTAATGACGCTGAGCTTCATTTCACGTACTTTCTGGCCATTTGTATATCTGCTTTGGAGACATGACTATTCAAGTCTTCAGCCCATTTTTAATTGAGTTGTTTGTCTTTTTGTTGTTAAGTTGAAGGGTTTCTTTATTCTGGATATTAGACCTTTATTGGATATGTGGTTTCCAATTTCTCCCATTGTGTAAGTTGTCATTTTACTTTCATGGTAAAGTCCTTTGAAGCATAAAAGTTTTTAATTTTGATAAAGTCCCATTTATTTTTTTTTTTCTTTTGTTGCTTGTGCTTTGAGTGTAAAGTCTCAGAAACCATTACTAAAACAAGGTACTAAAGTTGCTTCCCTAAGTTTTCTTCTAGAAGTTTGACAGTTCTAGCTCTTATATTTAGGTCTTTGATACATTTTGAGTTGATCTTGGCATAAATTGTGAGGTAAAGGTCCTAATTTTTTTTTTCAAATTGAGATCCAGTTTTCCCAGCACCATTTACTGAAGTGACTATTCTTTCCCAGTGGAATGGTTTTTTGCTCCTTTGTCATAAATCAGTTGGCAATAAATGTGAGTGTTGATTTCTGAGCTCTCAACTCAAGTCCATTGGTCTTTATGTCTGTCCTCATGCCAATAAAATGTTGCTTTGATTACTGTAGCTTTGTAATAAATTTTAAGATCAGGAAGTGTGAGTCCTCCAAATTCATTCTTCCTTTTTAAGATGGCTTTAGCTATTCTGGGACCCTTATCTTTCCATATAAATTTGATAGTTGGCTTTTCCATTTCTATAAAGAAGGTTGTTGGAATTTTGGAGGGGGATTGTGTTGAATCTATAAATTGATTTGGGTAGGACTGACATCTTAACAATATTTAGTCTTCTAAGCAATGAACATGGAATGTCCTTCCATTTATTTAGGTCTTCTTTGATTTCTTTCAGCATTGTGTTGTAGTTTTGTGTATACAAGTCCTTTACATCCTTAGTTAGATTTATTCTGAGATATTTGTTTCTTTTAGTTGTTATTGTGAATGGAATTTTTTTCTTGATTTCTTCTTCTGATGTTCAATGCATATATATCAAAACACACATGATTTGGGGGTGTTAATTTTATACCACACCACTTTGCTGAATTCATTTATTAGCTCTAGGACCTTTGTGTGGATTTTTCAGAATATTTTGTATATAGGATCATGTCATATACAATATACAAGATATACAAGAATATGAAAGATAGCTAGAGATGAGTAAGAAAAAAATATTAAAGTTTTATATTTTCTTCAAAACATCATCTTGAATTTTGATAGGACTACATTGAATTGGCAATCTAATTTTCAAATGTTGATCATTCAATAATACCAAGTAACTTAATATTACTAACCAACCATCAAATGTCCCTCCAGATCTTTATTACATTCCTTTAATTAAGTTATGTTTTTTTTCCATAGTGGTCTTTGTCTTCTTTATTTAATTGTCAGTAACATTAAAGTTTTTCTGCTAATGGAAAAATCTTATTCATTAAGGTTATATATTCTAAGTTGTTACTGTTGGTGTAGATAAGTACTCTTATTTTATAAATCGATAGTTGTAAGGTAACCTTGTTAATCTTCTATTTATTCTAATAATTGTTTGATATTTTGGTTTTTCTATGTCAATTGCCATATCATCTGCAAATTGTGGCTATTTTAACTCCTTTATAAATGGAATGAATACAGAGAGAGATCCAAGAACCACAGGAAGCAAGAAGCTAAACTGGAAACCAGAAGAGAAGAAAGAGACCAGAAGATACCACCATGTGCCTTGCCAAGTGGCAGAGGAGCCAAGGCTCATTGGCAGCTGGTCTTGGGAAGAAAGCATTGCCTTGCTAATGCCTTGCTAATGCCTTGATTTGGAAATTTTCCCGGTCCAAAACTGTAAGCTGACAAATTCCCATGGTTTAAGCCACCCCATTTCATGGTATTTACTGGAGCAACCTAGGAAACTAGAATAGTCCCATAAGCTCTGGTTTTCAAATCTGTTATAACATGCAATAAGGAAGTCTTTGCCTTGCTTTAGCAGGGAGAAACTAGATATTTCTTCAAACACTATTTGTTATACACTCATGTTTGAAAAGATACCCTAAGGCTTTCCCTACTGGAAAAATGTGCAGGCATACAAGGTACACACTGAGAACTGTTATATAATAGTAGTCTTCAAAAATGTCAAGGTCATGAAAACAAGGAAAACAATGAAAGATGGAGAAAGTGTTCCCGATTGAAGAAGATGAGAGATTATACCTAAAAGCACTGTGTAATTCTGAGGACATTCCATTTGCTATTAAAAAAAAAAAAAATTCTTGAAAAACGGGAGATAATTGAATAGGTATAGTAATAATGCACCAATGTTTATTTTGTGAATTTCAGAATTATATTGACACTCATTTGCTGGGCAAAAAAGTACTAAAATATACAGTGGTGATGGGGCTTTAAGTCAATAATTTTATTTCAAATAGTTCAGGTAAAAAGCAGAACTGCTTTAAGATACTTCCAGTTTTTCTCTAAGCTCATTATTGTTTCAAAGAAGCATGGAGGAGTGGGGCTTTTGAAGAGGTGAATATTTTGATTAGCAATTTAATTTATTTAACATTTACTCGTTTATGCATGTTTCAGTGTCTTCTTAAACAATTTTTATTTTTAAAAACATTTATTTCATCAAGGTATTCAATTTTGATACTGTAATTATTTTACCCTTTTTGTGTTTTCAGTTTGAGTCCTGATAAAATATATTTAAAGTTATCAAATTGCCTCTCAGTATTGCTTTTTTCCCCTCATATTTGGAAAAATGGTGTTCAATTATCATTCCATATTATACATTTTGTAATTCCTCTTTTGATTTTCTTTATTTTTCATTTTTAAAAATTTATTGAAATATATCACTCATACATGAACATGCATAAACAATAAGTGTATAGCAATAGTTGTGAACTTACAAAACAAACATACATAACATCATACAGGGCTCTCATACCTCACACTACCACCAATATCTTGCATTGCAGTCAAACATTTTTAACTAATGATTAAAGGACATCCTAAAAATATTACCACTAACCAAAGTATTGCCATCCATACCACCCCACCATCATTATTATTTTTACATCATTTATATATGAATGTAAACAGTAAATGTATAATAAAAGTTGTGAACGTACAAAGCAAACATACATAACATCATTCAGGGGTCCCATACATCAACCCTTCACCAATACCTTGCATTGTCTTGAGGCATTTCTTACAAATTATGAAAGAATATTGTAAAATCTTACTACTAATTATAGTCCTTTTCCTACATGTGATGTATTTTCCCCCCAAACCAACCTATTATTATTTTTTAAATATATTTTTATGACAGAAGTTGCAAACTTATAAAACATTCATGCACATGTGCAGAATTCCCAAACACTCCTCTATCAACACAACACACTGTGGTGGAATGTATGTTACAGATTATGAGATAATATCTTCAGATTATTATCAGGTCCATAGCATACATTTGGCACACATTTTCCATACTCCGCGATTATCAACACAGTATATCTTTGGCATAGAGGCAAGAATATTACAATATTACTATTAACCACAGTCCATAGATCATTCCAGTTATATTTTTCCCATGCTTCTCCATATTCCCACCACCCTGCAATAGTTAAGTACATCTACTCTAGCTCAAAAAGTACACTCTTGCATCTGTACTATCAACCACTATTCTCATCCACCTCTGGGTTTACTATGCTACTCAGTCCCGACATTATTCTCTAGATTTCTGTCATTTGGAATTTATATCCCTAGACTACCATTTTCAGCCACATCCCCTTTATGAACCAGCTGTTAATCACTATAATTTGTTACAATCAACTCTGTACATTTCCACACTTCTACAGTAAAGCTAATTAAAACTTCTACATACATTAAATATCAGTAGTCCATCTCAGTACTCTTCTTATCTCTTTTAAGAATCCACCACCTACCACCAGGTCTTGAAGATATTTTCCTACATTTTCTTCTAGGAGCTTTATGGTTCTTCCTTGTATATTTAGGTTTTTTAATTCATTTTGAGTTAATTTTTGTATAAGGTGTGAGATAGGGGTCCTTTTTCCTTCTTTTGTTATGGATATCCATTTTTCTTCGCACCATTTGTTGAATGGACTCTTCTGCCTGAGCTGGGTGGGTTTGACAGGCTAGTCAAAAATCACTTGACTATAGATGTGAGGGTCAGTTTCTGAACCATCAGTTCAGTTCCATTGGTCTATGTGTCTGTCTTTATGCCCGTACCATTCTGTTTTTACCACTGTAGCTAGGTAATACAATTTAAAGTCTGGAAATGAGAGTCCTCCAACTTTGCTTTTCCTTTTTAAGATGTGTCTGGCTATTCAGAACCCCTTACCCTTCCAAATGAATTTTGATAATCATGTTTTACATTTATTTTAAAAATGCTGGTGGAATTTTTAACAGGATTGCATTAAATCTGTACATCAATTTGGGTAGAATTGACATATTAATTATAGTCTTCCAATCTGTGAGCATGGACTGTTCTTCCAATTATTTAGGTCTTTTTAAATTTCTTTTAACAATTAGTTGTAGTTTTCTGAATACAATTGCTTTACATAGTTGGTTAAGTTTATTCGTGAATATTTGGGTTTTATGTATCATATTTTATTTTCACCACTCTTTTGACATTTTTAGTTACTTTTATTGATATATTCTTCATTTCTAGACTCTCAGGTCTCTCTCTCCTGTCTTTTCTTTTCAGGCTGTAGCACACCCTTTAGTATTTCCCGCAAAGTCAGTCTCTTAGTTACAAACTCTCTCAGTTTCTGTTTATCTGTGAATATTCTAAACTTGCCCTCATTTTTGAAAAACAATATTGTTGAATATAAGATTCTTGGCTGGAAGTTTTTCTTTGAAGTATCTTAAATATATCGTACCACTGTCTTCTTGCCTCCATGGTGTCTGGTGAGAAATCAGCACTTAATCTTATTGGGTATCTCTTATATGTTATGCATTGCTTTTCTCTTGATGCTCTCAGAATTTTATCTTTGTCTTTGGCATTTGACATTCTGATTAATATGTATTTTGGAGTTGGTCTATTTGGATTTTTTCAGATGGGAGTATATCATGCTTCTTGGACATGGATATTTATGTCCTTCAATAGGGTTGGGGAATTTTCTACCATTATTTCTTCAAATATTCCTTCTGCCCCTTTTTTCTTCTCTTCTCTTTCTGGGACTCCCATGACACATGTTTGCACATCTATTGCTGTCATTTAGTTCCCTGAGACCTAGTTCAGGTTTTTCCAATCTTTTCTTCATCTGTTGTTTTGTATGTTCACTTTCAGAGGCCATTTCTTCAAGCTCATCAATCCTTTCTTCTGCTTCCTTAAATCTGGTATTATATGATTCCAGTGTATCTTTAATTTAATTTATTGCACCTTTCATTTTCATAAGATCTGCTATTTTTCTTTGTGTTCATCCAATGTCTTCTTAATGTCCTTAATTTCTTTAGCCATGACATTGAATTTATTAAGGAAATTTGTTGGAACATCTATGATTAGTTGTCTCAACTCTTTTATGTCACCTGGAGGCTTATCTTGTTCCTTTAACTGGGCTATCCATATTTTCCTGTTTCTTGGTGTGGATTGTAATTTTTTGTTGGTGTCTTGGCATCTGGCTTACTAGAGTATTTATTCTGGGTGCAGTTTTTCTCTTTAGTTTAGGGCTTCCTGACCTTTCTTCCTTGCTGGTTGTGTAGTAGGAGCCAAGGATGTAGTTGGTGCTATAAGCTGTGGAGGCTCAAGCTGCCCTCATTGCCCCAAGGACCAGTGAGGCTTCTTCCAACTTTCTCTTTTGCCAGGGGTAGAGACAGAGCCACAGCTGTGTGGAATAATCCAAGTCGTGCGGGCCTAGACTGTCGGTGCCCAGAGAGACTGATGAATCTTCACGCCCCTTTCTCCCCTTCCTGGGGCAGGGAGCTTCAGTTGAGGACAGCAGTCTATGCAGTGCAGGTCAAAGATGATCGCAGTTGCCCCAGTAGACTTCCCATTATTCAGTCTTTGCCAGCTAAATGTACCTGAAGTTATCTGGATAGGCTGGTACTGGGCCTGCCAGCTTTCTCCCTGCTAGAGTTGGGGCTGAAACCTAGGCTAGGGCTGCAGGCCAATCTGGGTGAAAGAAACTGGTCTCTGCCATCACTGTGATATTCAGTCAGACTGGCTTCCTCTCATGCTGGGGGTTGAGTGAAAATGGCAGCTACCAGCTTCTTTCTGATTTGGACATGTTCAAACTTTAGCTGTTCTTAGGGTTATACTTTAGCCAGCCGAATCCATCAATTAGCAGTTGAGATTGGTGGCCAACAGTCTCTTGCTCCCTTGCTTTTTGGAAATGGAGCCTCTAATTCCCACCACAAAATAGCTCCTGGGATGGTTTGCATTGCAAAGTAGGATGCTTAGGGGCCTCCACAGCGTGGTCTGTGATTTCCTGGAGAGGCTGGAGCAGCTCCCCCCAGCTTCCTCCCTGCCTGAGGTGGGCCTGGGGCATAGGCTAGAGCTGCAATCTGGTCTAGATGGAAAGAAGCTGGTCCCTACCAGCTCTAGGATTTTCAGTCAGCCCGGCTTCCCCTCGTGTCAGGCAGGGAGTTAAGATGGCGGATACCAGCCTCTTTCTGATTTGGACAGTTTAAAACTTTAGCTGTTCCTAGGATTATACTTTAGCCCGCCGAATTTACTAATCAGTAGCTGAAGTTGGTGCCCAACTGTCTCTCCCTCCCCCATTTTTGGGAAGTGGAGCTTCTGATTCTAACCGCGGAACAGCTCCCGAGGTGGCTTGTGCCTCCAGTGGAGGATGGGCACCGGCCTCAGTGGAGTGGAGGGCTCTACTCACGAATCTTCTCTGCAGGTGGGCAGTCTCCTCCTCCCACTCTTTCAAGGATGCTGCAGGATGCACTTCTGATCTCCTGGAGCCCCCAAACAAGTCCTTTAGTTAGCTCTGGGTGATTACTAACTGCCCTGTAGCAGGAGCTGATTCTAGGAGCTCCTTACCCTGCTGCCATCTTGCTGGTTGTTTGATTTTCTTTTAATACAAGAGGAATTTAGTATTTTATTTTTCACTCTTTTGAAGTTTTTAAATCTATTTTGTTTTTAAACAGAATAATAATTCTGACATGTTTTAAACCTCTTTTATGCCTATTACATGGTCAATTTTTATAAATATTTAATACTTTTCTAATATTGTCTGGTTGTTAAAGAGAACTGAATAGTTTTTCATTAAAAGGAATGATCAGGTGATTTATATATTTCTCTCATTATAAATATTTTCACAGAGTTTTCTTTCCAAGTTCAACCACAGGCATATATTTTTTAAACAGAATAATGACTGACATTTAAAAAAATCTATTTTATGCCTATTACTTGGTAAATTTTTATAAATGTTTAATGTTTTTCTAATATTTTCAGTCTGTGACCTGTAGGGTTTTACTTATATACACACACACACAATAGTTCAAGTTTATAAATTTTATTATTTAAATCTTCTATACTTTTGCTTATTTATTTTTGTCTTTTTAATCCACAAGTTTTTGAGGGAGCGGTGAGTAAACACATTTTTATAATTGTCTGTTTCTTCCTATAATTATCTAAAAGCTATTTATATTGATAGACCTATTTATATTCAAAGTATGTCCTTTATCTCTATTATTCTTTTTTACCATATATATTTTCCCTTGTTCTTTAACTTTCAGTGTTATCTTGTATATGTTTTTATTTCATTATACCAAATAATGTTTGTATTTTTAAAATCAAATCAGATTTATTTTATTTAAATATTATATATTGAGACTTGTTTTCAACCTATTTTATATTTTTGCATTAAATGTGCTTTTTCTTTCTTCTTCCCTATTTTATATTTAGTTTATCTTCCCCTTTTGGTTTAAAACTCATGTGACCTAGATGCAATCTTATGCTAGTTGCCCTTAACATATAGCTCCTTTTTAGGCTTAAATATCCCTATGAATTTTCTGAATTTGTTGCTATCTATATTCTTTCCCCATATGAAAATTAGAGTAGCATGCTCTCACATCACATTTGTGCTTATATACACAACACACACTACACACACAAATCCAAATGCCATGTTGACATAGCCAAGGTTTTTGCTTCAGTGTTATTATGAATAATATTTTCTCTACCTTTTCTTTATGCAAAACTAGATTTTAATAAATTTAATTAGCCTTATTTTCACAATTTTTGCTAAATTCTTCTGAATTTATTTCTCTTCTTATTTGGCAATTTCCAGACAAGATTTTAAAGTTGGTCTTTATGAAGCAATATTTTGTAGGTTTTATATGGCTGAGATTGCAATTATTCTGACCTTATTTTTTATCATAAAAAGTTGGATGGTTATAAAATTACAGATCCAAAGTTTTTCTTTTTTCCTCTAAATCTTAAAATATTACTTGATTGTCTTCCTGAATCCAGAGATGTCAATCTGATTTTTACCATTGATTTGGTCTGCTCTTTATCTCAGGGGGTCTTATGGTATCAATTTTCTTATAATGTGTAAATTTTTTTTCTACACTCTACAGTAATCTATTAGCCATTTAAATGAGGTGTCTCTCAACTTTATTGAAAACAGTGGTTTTCAAAGTATTGTTTCTTGAAGTTTCAACTTTGTTAGAAATGCAAATTCCTGTGTGTCACCCAGACCTATGAAATCAGAAATCTGCAATGGAGCCCAGTAGCCTGTCTTTTTGCAAGTCCTGAAGGTGATTCTGGTGCCTTCTAAAATTTGAAAAACACTTCTTTAAAAGGTAAGAAATCTATCATCCTACTTTCTTCAAATATTTCCTCCTCTCCTCAAATTTACCTTTTTTATGATATGCAAATTTTGGTTTTTCTACTTATTACTTTTTATCTTTTGCACTGCATTCTTGAATAGATGTATAAGCCCATTAATTGTTCTTCTGCTATCTCAGTATTACGTTTTCCAGTGCTATTATCCAAATTTTGTTTTTTCTACTTATTACTGTCTATTACTACTTATTACTGTTTATCTTTTGTACTGCATTCTTGATTCAATGCATAAGTCCATTAGTTGTTCTTCTGCTATCTCAATATTACGTTTTCCAGTGCTTTTCTTCCTTTACTTCAACTACAATACATTACCTCTAATAGATCTATTTGGTACTTTGTGAATTCTGTTCCATTTTTCAGGTGAAAAATGTGCTCCTTTATCTCTTTAAGGATATATGTTTTCTTTGTTTTAAATTCCTTGTCTGCTTCAACAATTCAGCTTCATGTGATATACATTCTTTGATTTGTTAGTATTCTTATTTTGATAGTAATCCTCAGGATTTTCGTTATTTTACTTGAGTACTTATTTTCTCTTCAGATGTCATCTACCATGAGTGGAAATGTATATTAGGAAAAGGCCAATGCACAGATCCTGAAGAGATAATGAGTTCCAAGCAGAGAGTACCAAAGACCACAGAGCCACTGCTGATAAATTATCTCCATGACTGTGTACCAGTTTAGTCATCATTTATTAATAAAACCTATAAGGGGATGCAGAATTGACAGGCATATTTATTCAGTTGCCTTTAACCAGTTTCTGGTGTTTGCAGGGGAAGTTGTTCAGGAATGAGTGCCCAACAACATCACTCCTACCCTTGGGTGACTTTTGTTTTGTTGATTTACATAGTGATTGAACAGCAACAACCATTCCCATATAAAACTGGGGAGGAGTAAGAACAAAATTTTATTTGCTCTTCTGCAATTTGTCTTTCACTGGTGTGTCTAGTCATACCTGCAATACCCTACTTCCTAAAATTCACACACACACACACACACACAACAGTTTATGCCATCTTTTATTGTCCCCAATGGGTTTTCAGTGTGTCTGTTGGGTGCGTTTGTGTATTTTTTTAGACCATATTTTCCTCTAAATTTTGTAGCATCTTCAAGGTTGATTATGTAAGAAGAGCCAATCTAGCAGCCTATGCTAATTCACCATATTGTCCCAGAATTATCACTTTTAAATGAGATTCAATTGTGTTACTTTCCTATCTAAACACACTCACCTATTTTTCCTTGACTAATGAATAGAATCCAAATTCTTCACGGAATGAGGGGATTTTTATAACTTACTGCTGTGGAATGAATCATATTCCCACAAAGACATGTTCAAGTTCTAACCCTCATCCTGAGATTGTGAACCCATTTGTAAATAGAATCCTTGGAGATGTTATTGATTAAGGTGGGACCAAGCTAAATCAGAGTGGGCCTTAATCCAATATGCCAGAGTCCTTATAAGCAGAGGAAGCATGGACACAAGAGGAGACAGATTGGGAGAACTTTCCTAAAGAAACATCTGACCACTCAATTTCCTTGCTTAATACTTTTCCACGGTAGTTCCCCATTGCATTGAGAATAGAATCTTCATGGATCCAGAATAACTTGAATCTAGACAAAATAGTTTGTGACAATCTAGGTGTACCAATTTACTATCAGTTTCTCAAAACTCATTAATTTTTTGTTTCAGGAACTTTACAATTGCTGCTTCTTCACATCTGGAATGGGAGGTGCAACAAGTACCAAAAATGACAAGTACCAAATAATTTTTCCCATAACAAATAATGTAAATAAATTTAATGTGCTCCCAAACCAAAGAAAATGCATATTTTTAAGGCATATAGGGTTGTGTATCATTACTTTACATGAGAAATAAACCTAAAAATTAATAAATACTTAAATAAAATAAAAACTTCACTTTACCTGCACTGAGAAGAGTCCATGGTGAGATGGTGGGAGGAGAGTGGTGAGGAGCAGAGGTTACAGGGAGTGTTGCTTGGAATTTGTCTTTCACTGGTGTGTCTAGTCCTCCTCCATTAGAACATCGGGTACTTGCACTTCAGTTGTTCTTTCTCTTTTCTGCCTTTTTCAACTTGCACCACAGGCTCTGACACACTCTTTGTCACCTTCGCTAGAAACTTATCCAATGAGGACCACTTCTTTCTTCTTTTCAGGATTCCTCAAAAGTGTGAAATTGTTTGGTCATTCAATAAATTCACATTTCTGCTTGTCAGAGCTTTGTCTGGATGGTACTTCTCCACCAAGTTTTGAACTTCTGCCCATTTTGCACACATTTCTTTTATCAAGGAACAGGGAACAACTTCCCTTGTCTCCTCCTCACCTGAAGAAATCTCCTCAGCCACCTCCTGCTGCTGCTCCTTCTGTAGTACCTGCAGCTCCTCAATGCTGAGCTCTTCACCATGTTCCTCCACTAAGTCCTCAACCGCAGCAGCATCAACCTCCAGACCCAAGGATTGACCCAAGATACAAGGTCCTGCACAGCAGTACCCTCTGCCCCTGCAGGTTTGGGGTCAGCCCCAAACCCTTCAAAATCTCTCTGAGTCACAGCTTCTGGCCACAAATTATGGCCTACTAATGCCTTCTCCTCTTCTGTGATGTAGGTTCTACTCGGCATTTTTTTTCCAAAAAAAACTTTAGTCTCATCACAATTAAAAATTTGGTGGGGAATACAACCCTCAGGCCCTATGTAGTCTTGAAATTCACTGACAAATTCATCAGCAGACTTTTTATTAGAGCTCATTGCCTTACCATGCCTCATGACACTGTGGATGCTGGTGCTCCTTTTAAAATGATCAAACCAGCCTTGGCTGGCCTTAAAAACGCCAACACTCATCTCTCAGTTCCAGTTTGTTTTTCAGAAGTTTGGCATGCAACACTTTCACTTTTTCACATATTATGGCTTCTGATACCCTGTCGCCTGCTAACTGCTTCTTGTTTACCCAAATTAATAACAGCTTTTCAACTTCCTGGAGTAATTGGGAATGCTGCTTCGTTACTGCTTTAACTCCATTCATAGCGTCAGTCTTTTTTTAATCACTTCTTTGTTCTTAATAATGGTGGAGACCATTGTTCTGGGCATACTGTATTCCCTAGCAAGATCAGGAATGCGAATGCTGCTCTCACGTTTACCTATCATTTCTTATTTTTGCTCAGTTGTGATGCAAAGTAACTTCCTTTTATGCATAGCGTTATCGCTGCTCATTTTCTCTAGAACCCATGATAAGAAAAAACACAAAAATACACAAAATGACAACAGAAGCTAAGATAAGACCACAGTGGGATGTGCACAGGGCAAGAGCTACCTCGTGGCTAATGCGTGACCCTTTGTTTCGGCTGGAATGGGTAGCGAATCATGAGGCAACTGACATTGACAAGTTCTAGATTGTGTGTCAAGAACAAAACAAACAACGAGTACCAGGACAAAATGTTCACACCAAAATGCATCGAGTACCAAATCTGATGATTTTCAAAGCAGTCAAGTACCAAGGTATGACTGTACACTTCATGAGAGCAAAGGAAGACTTTTCTGATTTCTCTACTACTCTAAACCTTGTGAAAAACATAGCAAATAGCACAAAGTATGTCTTAGGTATTTGATTTGTGCTGAATGAATCAATAAGTGGTAACTGCTCAGATCATTTGTGGAACTAGCTTTACAGTATTTTCAGTATATTTAATAATAACCAACTTTTATCCTTTGTGTTGGCTATTTTATTTTAGGAAACACCAAAAAACAAAACAACAACAACAAAAAAAACCCACAAAATGTTGAGCATTTATCAAGGTGAATAGAGGAGATTCAGCAAACAATGAAATATTATGATGGTCTTATCTAGTGAATTATCACTAATTGTTTAGCATAATATCTCATATGTAGAAAGCTCTCAAATATTATGTGAATAAACATGTGAGCTACGAGAGACATTATGATATATTAAATGATCATTTTTCCATATAATATAGAATTCTTGACCAACAAGCACTTTAAATTGTATTTTTAGCAGACCTACAAGTTTATAGAAGTTTATCCTTACTCTCTTGCAAAGTGCCATTCCCTTGATTAACAACTTTCTGGTCAATATTACTTGTTACATTATCAAGTCCATTGTAGCAGTTTGTTATTATTTATGAATTCCAAAAATAGATATTGGATTATGTTTGTGAACTGGTCTTTTCCTCAGGGCATATTAGATTATTTTGGATTCAGAAGTTTAGCTTATACTTGATTGGGCCACATCAATTGTATGTTGAGTCCCTGTCCCCTTGGTAGGCGGGGACTCAGAAAGAAACTGCACTGCAGAGAACGGAGTTTGGAGTTTGGGGCTGGAACCCAGGAAGTAAGCACACAGAGGAGCAGGGCAGCTGAGCCTGGACAGAAACAAGCCCTGGGAAGAGAGGAACTCAGGAAGGCTGGACCCTTGCAGGCATTGCCCACCATCTTTCTCTAACATGTGGCCAATATTTTTGGGTGAGAAAGTACATTTTGTGATACCTTGACTTGTACTCTTTAGGATCTTATGACTGTAAGCTCCTACCCTAAATAAATACCCTTTATAAAAGCCAACAGATTTCTGGTATTTTGCATCAGCACCCCTTTGGCTGACTAATACATCCATTATTTGCTATTATTTTGGTAGTAAATGATACAAATTGATCTAGTGTGTGTCAAACAAAAACCAGGAATATATCTATAGCTTACTTATTTCTTCTGTTGAGTAGGTAAGACTCAAAACTTCCAGGCACACTATTGGCTTCATACACAGACTGAAATGATCTATGAAACCTATGGTTGACAGTTTCCATTGTTTCTTTAATAGTTTTACTCCTTTCTGGTATTGGCTGAGGAGCCACAGAAATATAATACATTGGAAATTGGTTCTGATTATGCATGGTTATTACAGTACAAAGTAGCCCAATGGCTTTGATAAAAAAGACACGTCTATTACCTTTTTTAAAGGAATTCAATAACATGTTTAACATTTATAACTCTGGCGTCACTTTTCCTTAACATACATAAAAATTCTTTATTGATACACTTTGGACATAGCAAAACCTGTTCATATATCTTCAATAAGCCTATGATTTATTGAGAGGAATAAAATACTTATTAATCATTTGAGTTCAGGATATGAAATAATTTTTCAAGTTGTCCAGATGAGGCTGTCCAGTTAAATTCTATCATCAATTGTAAGATATGGTATAAACTTGGCCTTGAATGTCTGTCTTCAGACACAGTTTTAATTTCAGCCTCTCTCAGTGCATCAGTGAATCTATAGTAAGTTATGAATTTTCACTATCTCAGCTGGACAAGTGGATCACAGATTTTCTGATAGTATGACCATATTCTAGAGGAATTATCTTAGATAAATGTGATTGTTTTTAATGAAAATAAAACTCTATCCTTCTGCACTAAGTGAAAATGCTCTATGTGAGACAAGTCATATGATATAGAACATAGTAATTGTATTCACTGTGCATTTTTCTCTTTTGGAAATCCTGTACTGGTATACTAAAAATCGACTTTCATCAGCGAAGAAGAAAACCTGTGTAGAAGTCATATCATTTTTACTAATACTTCCCCCAGGCCAAAGGCACCCTCTATTGCCAGTGTACTTCCCAGAGTGACAGCTTAAATGGAAAGAATGCTTTTAAATACACAGTTTGTTATGATCACTGTAGAAACAGATTTGAAGGACTCAATTATTGTTTGGTGCAATGCCAATGAGAACACAGGAATTAAAATAAAATGGCAGGGTTTTATTTCAAAGACGGAATTTAGGTAACTTGTTTTAATGACCAACTCATTCTAAAAGAAATCAATTTCTGAAAGTATAAAACCAAAGAAAAACAAGCCAAATGAGTCAAATGATGCCAACTAGAGTGAAAAAAGTTTTATCTGGCTCTGCCAATGAGTACCTAGTGTGACCCTGAAGGCAATAGAATTGAGATTCTTAGTTTGTTTGGACATACTTCTAGGATTATATAAGTATTAAAAAGGCATTCAGTCTTATAAGGATAAGTTAGATTATGTATATGCAGCACTTAGCATGTTCTCTTGCACACATTAAGGTGACCAAGCTATGTGATCTATTTCAGTAGTTACTATAAATAATAATTTATTTTATTTAACATTTAATAGAAGGCTATTCAAGTAACTGCCTATGAAAATATCTCTTCAGAATTCTGTTTCTTTACTAAATGGTTCTGGCCCTAAATCAGAGGTTTGAGATTCTCAATGGAGGGTGATTTTGTCTCACAGGGAACATTTGACCATGTCTGGACACAGTTTTCATTGTCATTGTCAGGAAAGTTGTTCCTGGCATCTAATGGGTAGGACCTTGGGATACTGCTAAACTTCCTGCAATGTACAGGAGAGCTTCTAACAACACAGAATTCTTCTGCCCATATTGTGACTAGTGCCCAGGGGGATCGCTGCTCTAAAGAACTTCATGTGGTTTCTTTGCTTTCCTTAGTTGTCGTAACAAATGAGAAATCAGTAATAATGAGAATGGGAATATACCATTTCACGTCTTCTTGCATCCCCTTATCACTCTACAGATGAGTGGAATTTATGAGGCAGAGGTTGTAATAAAAACATGCTTAGACATAGAAAGGACTTTGGAGGAAAGATGAAAAGCTGAGTAAATAATAAGTTGATTTGTCAAGCACTCAAATCAGATAACTGTCCCTTCTTCCAAAATACCATTGTGAGAGAATGGGCTCAAAGTAGATTGTAAAATATAAAAAAATAAAGATTCAGAGGTAATAATGAGGCTCCAATTAACCCAAATATGATGTCCAACATGGAACAGGAAGGTTATTGGAGCACGGGACACACTGAGATATATACAAGTAATCTGAAAAAAGAAATAGCAATCCAAATTGGACTAATAGGTGAGTATTGTTGGAAGTAATATTGCCTCAGTGTCTCATAATTAATTCCATACTGAAGGGAACATGGAAATTAATATATTATTATTTATATAATTATTTTACATGAGACAGTAAATTTTCTCATTGAGTGGTCAATCATTCTGAATTTTCCTGTTTGAGTAAAAAACTCATATGAGTCTTGTTGGAGAAAATTGCATGCCATGTGGGTGCCCCTGGGCAATTAATGTTTTGCCAAGTAGAATAGGGAAGAAGCCCCATTTACAGAATGCTAAATTTTAAGGACTGTTCCAGGTTGGGTGTAGGGACACATGCCTTGGGTGGATTTTTCACATCAACTGATAAAGCTGAGCTTTAATGGCTTCAAATAGAGATATTTTTAAATAAGAAATGGTGCTCATGAAGAGGGAGATGATAAGCATACAAAATCTAAGAGGAGAACCCAGACACTTAAAATAAGAAACAGCCTGAAATAGTTTGTAAAATGTTATGCTCATGAGAACTCTTGGCAGGCTGTAGATAATTTTCTGTCAATTTATAGGTGAGAAAAATAAGATTCGGGAAATGTAAGGCACTCACTCAACGTCCCACGGCTAAGAAGGAGTAGATTTCAATTTAGGTTTTTCAAATCAGAGTCATGTTCTTTACTATGTTCTGCTGTGTGGCTTTTTTTCCCCAATCAACACAAAAAGATATTTCTTTTTCAGAAATGAAGAGAGAAAAAGAAGGTGAGTGGTGCCGTAGTTTAGAGATTGGAGGGGAAGGGCAAGGGAGGAACTCATCTGAAATCACCTTGATAGTAATGAGCACTGAGAAGTCATCTTGTAAGATTGGTAGTCATAGGAGAACAGGTGTGTGAGGACAGGCTTGAGGGGAGTGGAAAATGCTTGAGACAGACTCAGTGCTGAAAGGGATTATTGAGCTTTCAGAAGGAGGGCTGCGTGGAGTGGAGGCGAGGCAAGGGTACAGCAGCACAACGGTGTAATGGTCTCAATAAAAGAACAGGTGATAGTAGAGATGGTAATAACATGTAGCTCAGATCATTTGACTGTATTTTCAGGTAGTACATTCTAGACCATCTCCTTTGAGCCCTGATAATAATAAAATATAGTGCAGAATATTAATATGCTTAAAGGAAATAGGACATTTAAAGCATTTTCAAAGTTTACACATGAGAGATGGACTTAAAGATCATTTTAAGTTATGAACATATATGTATGTGTCTGTGTATATGTATATATGTATGGATGTTTGTGTGTGTGATTTAGTATAATTTATCTTATCTTTAAAAAAACAATTTTTGGTAGAATAAATGATTTAGTTCAAACATCAATAAAGTGGGATGCCTACTCAACAATGCACCCAGTGAATTAGCACACAGCTTCTACAAGAGAAAAACAGAATATGGCTAGAAGCTATCCAATTCTTTATGTCTTTGTAGGAATGTCAGAAGTCTATCAGGGATGACTAAATTTTTAATTAAATATGTTTAAATTCTAGTTTAAAATGTAGTTTCACTGTCCACTAAACACTTTGGTTTCTCCAGTAAGATAATAAATCTCAGTTGCCATAGGAATTTCACTCCCTGAAATATGATTAAAAGTAAGTTTCTGTTGTCTAGCAGAGTTCATTATATGGATTGGTTACCAGTAATGGTAGAAAGATTTCTTGTTAGGTGGACTAACATGGAAGGAAACTAGAGTCTGTTGAGTCACTACAAATGCCAACCACTGTAATTTGTTTTATTTTATTCAGTAAAATTGCAGGTGTATATTATCACTATTTTATATATTTAAAAAATTGACCAACAGAGTTAAAATAGTCTAAGATCACATAGGCAAGAAGGCAAGTAGAACCAAGGTCTGTGGCTCGAAAGCTGTTTTGAACTTTATGACACACTCTGTTGCTCTCTTCAATAATCCTTAAAGTAATGCATGATTTATTTTCTAAAATGGAATTTTCAAAACTTAAACATACTATTTATTGAGGGTTGGAAGGATTCCATAGAGCAATAAAATCTTTTAAAAAATTAAAATCAGTTATAATACTATTAAACAAGTCAGTCCAAATGACTCTAACTTTGTTCTAGAATTACTGGGAAATATGACATCATGAATTGACCGTTCCTGTACACAGACTTTTTGGCCTCTATTTAAGGGAGTTTCAAGAGAAAGAAAAACCAAAAATTCAATTTCTGCTTCCTTCATCTAGAGATTTTGCCCTTTCTCTGTCTTTAGCTTCACATTGTGACATCAATCTAAACAGGAATGGAAGAATGCCTTGTCTAATTTAGAACATACTTAAACTTTGTGATTTCATACATTTGAAATAAATTCAAATCTTTAGAAGTCAGTCTGTGAACTATAAAATAAAAGAACATTTCTTCCTTTTTCCAAGAAAAGTGCCTCCCAAGAGCTTCTTGGACATAACATTTCCTCCACAAAACCAGACTTCGATGAGCTAAGTGTGAGTAAATTAGAAACATGTGTACTAAATTGTGTGTAGATTTAACTGTTACAAAGTTAACAATAAATACACCAATCTGGGGAATTGGATACATATTAAACTAAGTTAAATACTAATAATTTAACACCTTCAGGGAAGTATAAGTTACTTGTGTTTGCCCATTCTAATGCTTAGTACTCATATTATTTTTAAATCAAGTTTAAATATAATTTAAGATATCCCACCCCCACCCCTTTTGACAGCTATTCCAAGTAGCAAAGATATCTCAGTATGGGGGGGAAATCAGAGAGTAAAAATCATACTTTTGACCTAGGCACTGCCATTTAGTCATATTTAAAAGGCGAGATAGATTGGGAAAGTTTTATATTAGAAACTACTATCAGGATTTTACATTTGCTTTAGAGGATTTGAAATTGATTTATACTTGATAAATAGAATACAACACTATACAAATATAATATGAATCTATAACACTATTGTATTTAAATATGAATTTTTTCCAACCCATCAACATATATCTCAAAGAATTTGCACTATGATTTATTCCCATATTATTAGAAACTGTAATTGTTTTCATTTGTATTTGAGAACACATATAATCCCAAAAGATTTTATTTTAGAGAGCAGATTTTTGGGGGCATGATTTGGGATAAAGATAGCTATGATTCTCTTGATCTCATTTTTATGTATAATTTTATCCGTGATCAGTTGATCTGAAAAAATAATCGAAGTTTTGCAATCCACGATATATGCCCCAATTCTCACTCCACACCTATATCGGCACTCCCCAATTGTAAAATAACATCTTTGACAGACTCTAGCTTCTATTCACCATATTAGTCATCAGTTTCATTGGAATGCGGTTCCAGTGCAGAATTACTGTGTTTGGTGAAAAGTAGTAAAGCCTTGAAAATGTGGAGGATCTAAAAGCAATCTAGTCTTTCATAGCAGCACAAATTTCACTTGTATTGTCTCCAAATGATAAAAGATGATTATTAAACTGAATCTAAAATGGTCAGTAGATTGTTTTTCTAATTGGTGTTTTTCTTCTTAATTTGAACACTACATTTCTTCTTGGAACAAGAGTAATTTGAGAGCTGCAGCTTTTGTCCATTTCTGAACAAACTTGGCTCTGTTGAAAGGTGATTGCATTATTCTGACATTTAAGGAGGAAAAAACAAGCTGTTCTGAATTGTGTCAATCTCACTTGTAATCTATTTTTGAACAATGTACTATAAAGCTAGTCCTGTTCACACAGAACCAGTGATTTACCCCTGGTGGATTCTACCATTACAGCTGCTTGGCAATAAATAAAATCAGCACAGAAAGTATAATTAAAAATTAACTGCACCCAATTGGCTCTACACTGCTTTCATTTTAGCATGCTTGTTTGATGAGGTACTTCCCAAGTCTTTTTAATTGCAATATAAAATAAGGCACTGGTGATCAAAAGTCCTAAAAAGGAAAAAGGTTGCTTGCTTTCGTTGTCCTCAAATCTTCCTTCCTGAGTTTTTACTCCTCCCCCTTGTTGCATTTTCAGGAACTCCTAGGAAAATATTGCACTAATAAAAAGCTTCTATCACCGTTAGCAGATGGAGAATCCAGGGATCTCTGATGATCCTACCAATCCTTAATGTGCTGTGGAAACTTTCTTGTCCCTTTAGTTCAGCCAAGACAAGGTTAAACAACTTTGAAAGATGTGCTTTAACAATTGCGAGAAAGGTCGAGGGGCTCGGAGGAGAAGAGAGAAAAAGGGAAACATACAAACAGAGAGATGATTTAGTTACACGCTATAAATTTCCAAAGTAATTATTGGTCATAAATTGATTTGATTGTTGCAATTTACTGGGTTTATGGTCCCTTGTCTATTACTTTGCCTTTGCCCTGAGTAGTTTGCTGTTCACATATTCTTTATTCAACTCTTAAGGTTGGTATTCTCTCAGTGAAATGTAGTTTTTCTACTGATTTGTCCTAAAAGTATCTTTTTCTAGCTTTGCATTGGGCTTTGAGTGGGCACCACCATCCATTTCATAAAATCTGCTTCACATTAGGCTGCTTCAGGAACTAGTAGCATTTAACTGCTGCTCCGTTTTCAGTGATAATGGGTTGTGATTGCCCAATAGTATCTGATTCACTTTTGAAGAAAAATGAATGATACCCCCTCATCCAAGAAATCCTGTTGGCTCTGCATTTGAAATGCATCCAGAATCTCACCATGTCCACTGGTTCCAACGATCAGCTCACACTAGATTATTGTGTAAGCCCTTCATAGCCCACGGCTTTTATTACTTGTCTTCTTCAGCCTATTTTCAATACAGCAGCAAGACTGGCTCTTTAAAAATAACAGGTGCTGTTTTCGGCGGCACACATAATAAAATTGGAATATACCAGGATTACATTGGTCCCTGGGAAAAAAATGACAACTTAATTTGGAAGAAATCCATATTTCTGTGAATAAAAAAGATGAATCTTATGGTATGTGAATTATATCTCAATAAAGCTGTTATAATTAAAATAAATAAAAACCGATCATAGCCCTACAGTTATTGTTTATTCCATTCAAAGTAAAAGTCAAAGTTCTTAAAATGGCCAACAAAGCTCCATGTTTTGTTAACCCCACTCCCCATCTAACAAACTAATCTCCTGTCCTAATTTTGTTCTCTCTTGTCAGCTGACTCCCTCTGATACATTGTTCCCTGAATGAGTCAGGTAACTAACCCCCTCATCTGCTTTCAATTCTTTGCTAAAATGCTACCTTCTTAATGATACCTGTTCTGAATTACAACCCACAGAATTTTCCTTCATACCTAATCTACTTTTTCCCCATCTACATTTCCTGCTCTGCTTTTTAGCTTTTACACATCACCTATCACTTTCTAACATATATCACTTACTTATATGTCTATTTATTATTTTCTGTCAAAGTTCCCTTTTACTCCCACTCAACCTTCAGCTAGAGTGCCAGGAGTCTTTGTCTGTTTGGGATGCTGGTGTATATCAAATGTCTAGAATCAGCCTGTCACATAGGAGATGCTCAATAGGTAGATGCTGAATGACTAAACAAAGAGGCTACAAGAGTAATCAGTGTCAGCTCTGTGAATCTAGCTCTAGTTGTCAAGTTATCTTTGTTTACTCATCTTCTCAGTAATTTTTCAACCTGATTCTTAACCCCTTGGTATAGTATTCCAGAATTTTATTAAAGGTAAACTACTGAAGCTAGGTCATACATACAAAAAAAAAATAATCATTTCCACTAGAAATATGTTTCTTCTCACATGCAGAATTATTGTAACCATGTAATTATTGGAAAGATAGTTTGGTTTTGAATGTTTATTTAAACACAAGTCATGAGGTTGGAATTGTAAGTGTTTATCTCAACATTTGAATAAGATAAGCAATATTCTGAATTGCCATGATATATGGTAGAGAATTAGATTGTAGTCTCACTTTTATCAGTTATTAACTGAGTTATAACTATATGTCTAATTGTCTTGACTGCAGACATACACATCTCCATTTGTGTCCTGTCTAGCAGAGTGAGCACTCAGCTGATACTACATATCTAATACATAATAACACCTGAATTCTAAGATCTTAGAATTAAAGATCAGCGAGCTCACCTACATCTGCAACCTCCACTTCCTGACGTTAACTAAAAACCAAGATTCATGATGAAGAGTTACCATCCTCTGAAGCCATTTCAAAGGGAGTCATTTCCTTTCATAGTCCCAGAACTTCAATTTCACAAATGGGGTTAGTGTCCTCCTTGACTCTCAAAATAACCTACTCCAATCCCCAAAGCCCTTAATTACAAAAACATCTGCTTCCTTGAAGTCCATGCCATCTAACTTTAAGACTTTGGAATTTTCTACTTCTACCGTCTATTAAACTTGGCTCACTCTTTTTGTTCCCCAAAATCTTAGCTCCTGTATGAGTTAGACTCGCCATCTTAGCTCCGCACTTCATTCCTGAAGAATTCAATATTCATGGCATAAATTTCTAAAATATAGCCTTTTCTTTTTCTTGATCTCCTCATTGTCAGTGACAATTTCCTCCACTGTTCCTGAGCATTGACACATTTCAGTATCTAATTTTTCTAAAACTCTGTAATGGAAAATTAAATCATGCCATTCTCTGATCACAATCACCTCTATTTCTTCCATTTCCTTTGCTTAAGTGGCCCCTAAAACATTCTCATGAAGCCCTTTCATTTTCTCTTTACTTATCAGTCACTTCTATCTCTTATTTTTCTCCTCAGATGGATGATATTGCACGGTTCATCATTAAATCCATTCCCTTGAAAATATTCTCAATTCCATTCCCCTTCTCCCTCCATGCTTTAGTTTGCCAGAGATGCTATAACTAAATACCACACAAAAGTTGCCTTAAACAACATAAATTTATTGTCTCCTAATTCTGTAGGGTGAAGTCTGAAATCAAGATATCTGCAGTTCCAGGATTCCTCTTAAAGAGGAGAACCCATTCCATGTCTTTTTCACTAACAACAACCTCTGCTCCTTTGAAGTCTGCCAGCACACTATAGTGTGCCTTGGTTTGTGATGTAATTAGTTAGTTTCATTTTAGATACACTTGGAGACTATGCAAATATTCCATGAATCATCCTGTTTTCATCCACTTAGTTTAGCATTTGTTGTTGATTCTTGCTTACAACAATTATTGCTGTGGTGTTTGCTGAATGCTGATATTCTAGTTCCATCATTCCTTCTTCATTTAGTAATTGGAATTCTATTGAAGAATAATCTTCCCCTTCACAATGTATTTATATGTTCAATTATTTATTTCGATTTTTGTGGATTCCTAAAAATGCATTATATTGTATGGGTTATAAGCTATTATGATCATTATTTATTTTGCAGTTTAACTTGTCCCAGATATGGACATTGGGAAGTCCTCCAAGTTGGTTCCTCTATCTTTTGACATGCCCTTATTGATTTTTATACATTTTCCTATTTTCTGGCAGTAGAAGATGTTCCAGGCTTATCTTGTATTTTCACTGTCTCAACATAGAGTCAGTCATTTTTCCAATAAGTCTGTTCTTTTTTTTGGAAATGGCATTTAGAAACCAAGATTTGGCTTTAGATGTGCACATTGCTACTGGAGTGTCAGTGCTCCTGGGCACTCTCAGTGGATGGAGCTAGGAAATATATGTAGTTTTATACACACATCTATATCTCTTTCTGTATATAACTATCCGTATGTAAATTTAAAAAGATGAGTATAGGCTGATACCTCTTTTTCTAGTCCAGCACCCCAGGGATCTTTGTAGCTTCTCCCCTTTTCATATTTGTAATTCTAAACCCTGATAGTGAAAAACTGGGATCTCATTATCCTTATTATATGTTCATATTTGCCTATCCTATAATATACCTGCAGTATTTTTAGAATTGTTCCCGGCAGAAAACAAAGTTACTAACTGGAGTATATTTATGTGCAGTTATTTTTCACTTTGATTTTGCATCATATATTTTAAGTGCTGCTTTTTTTCAAAGTTATATAGGTTGGTTCATTTTTACCATCAAGACTTTCAAGCATTTATTTTACTCATTTTAATAAAGTTAGATTCTTTTGTTAATATTTTTGAGTTTTGCCTAGATCATAGCTAATTTTAATGATGTATTCATTTTTGAATAATTGAAAAAATTTACCATTATTTTAAGAGTCAAAGTAATGTCCAAAGTATGTTCTAACTTGTTTGCATTTTCCCATGCTTTCTATCTCATTTCCACCCACTCCTATAAGTAACTAATCTGATGAGTTAATGGTTTATCCCTCCTGTTATTATTTTTGCAAAAATGAGCATATGCTATACATTTTCTTATATCTATTTCTTTCTTTCATGAAAGTTGATACTCTTGAACTTGGCCTCACTGTGACAGTTTGAAACTTTTTGTGGATCCCAGAAAAGATCATGTTCTTGAAGTTAATCCATTCCTGTGGATATGGAACCCTTTGATAGGATTACATTCAGTTTGGGGGTGGGGAGGTTCTTTGATAGGATTACTACAGCAAGATGTGGCCCAGAGTGGGTCTTGTTCCTCTTACTAGAGTTCTTTATAAATGGAGAACAGATAACAGTCACACAAAGAAAAAGCTGCAGAGATGGAGAGTAGGAACCCAGGGGCTCATAGAGGAATGTGGGAGAAAGGAAGCCACAGACAGAGCAGCTAGAAACTGAAGCAGTGAGACCTGGAAGAGAAGCAGATGTCTCCATGTTTTTTTTTTGTCTGAGAGAGGAATCACCCACTGAGAGTTGTTTTTGTTTTTACTTTTTCAAATAAACTTGGTATAAACATTTGTGTGCAGATTTTTGCATGGCCGTAAGCTTTCATTTCCCAGGATGCAATTGCTGAGACACATGGAATTTTCATGTTTAGCTGTTTTCTAGCATGGTTGTACCAGCTGACATTTTTGTCAGCAATGGATAAATAACCAGTTTCTCCACATCTTCTCCAGCATTTTGTTTTGTCACTTTTGTAAAATTTTGTACATGCTGATATGTGTGCAGTGATATACATTGGAGTTTTAATTCACATATCCCTAATAGCTAATTATGTTGAACATTTTTTCATGTGCTTATTCGCCATCTGTATATCCTCACTGGTGAACTGAATTTTCATGTTTTAGCCTATTTTCAAATGGAATACCTTGCTTTGCTTTTGTACCACTGAATTTTGAGAGTTATTTGTATATCTAGACCCTAGAGCTTTGTTAGATATGTTGTTTGCAAATATTTTCTCACTATCTATTGTTTACCTTTTCATTCTCTTACAGGGTCTTCCACAGAACAAAGTTTTTTAAAATTTTTATCAAGTCTGGTCTATCAGATTATTTACTTTTGTGACTGGTACTTTTACTTTCAAATCTAGAAACTCTTTACCTAGGCCTGGATCTTGAAATTTTTCTCCTATTTTTATTCCAGGAAAATATATAATTTTATGCCTTACATTTAAATCCATGAACCATTCTGAGTTAGTTTTCATATAAGGTGTGAGACTTTTGTACACAATGTAAGACATATAAAAAATTCAGTTTTTTGCCTATGAATATCTACTTCCTCATCACAATTTGTTGAAAAGGGCTCTCTTCCACTGAATTGTTTTTGTACATTTGTCAAAAATTAGTTGGCCTAATGGCTGAGTTTATTTCTGACTTCCCTATCCTGTTTCCTTGGTGTATGAGACTGTCATTCTACCAGTAGAACCCAGACTTAATTAATTTAGCTATATAATATGTCTTGAAATAAGTTACAATGACTTATCACAGTTTAGTCTTCTTTTTCAAAATTTCTTAAGCTATTTTAGCTCCTTTACTTTTCCATATACATTTTGAAATAATATAATCTATATCTACACAAAAATCTTACTAGAATTCTGATAGGAATTGTATTAAACCTACATATTAATTCAAGGAGAATTGACATCTTTACTATTGTAAGTCTTCCATGTTGTGAATGCAGTATGTCTCTTCATTTATTTAGATCTTCTTTGATTTCTTTCATTAATGTTGAGAAGATTAGCATGCAAGTCCTATGTATATTTTGTTAGATTTAACCCTAAGCACTTTATTTGGTGTGGGGGAGTGATTATAAATGGAATTTTATTTTTATTCTTGATGTACATGAGTTCATTTCTAGCGTATATATAATACAATTAATTTGTATATGTTTATCTTATATATTTATCAAATGGCTGAATTCACTTGTTAGTTTTAGGAGATTTTTTTTTTAGATTCCTTGAGATTTCCTACATTTCAAATATGTTATATGCCAATAGGGAAGTCTTATTTCTTCCTTTTCTCCTGTGTTTGCCTTTTATTTCTTTTTTGTGACTTATTGCACTGCATAAAACTTAGAGTTAGCACTATGTTGAGTGAAAAGTGTAATAATAAATATTCATGCCTTCTTCCCATCTTAGGAGGAAATCATTCAGGCTTTCATCATAAAAGAGTGTATTAACTGTAGTGATTTTAGTAGACATTCTTTATCAAGTTGAAAACATTACCTTCTATTTCTATTTTTTTTTAGTTTTTTTTTTTTAATTATGAATTGATGTTAAGTTTTTTCAAATGTTTTTTCTGCATCAGGTGGTTTTATTATCCTTTAGTCTGTTAATGTAATAAATCACATTGATTTTCATTGAACCAGCCTTGTATCAATGGAACAAACCAACTTTATTATGGTGTATTTTTTTTTGTTGTTTTGCTGGATTTTATTTACTTATTTTTTTAGGAATTTAAGATCTATATTCACTGAGGATATGGTCTGTACTTTTTCCTTTTTTTCTTCTGTTTTTGTCAGGTTTTGGTATCAGGATAATACTAACTTCATAAAAATGAATTGTGAATTGTGAAGTATCTCTGTGGGGACCCAGGCCCCCTCCCCAAGTTCTCAGCATATAGCCACCTGTGTGATCTAGGCCTAAGTCAAAGATTAACAACCCTCTCCAGCAGGGAAAGATTACATTGATGGTATCATAAACTATAATCTTCCCAAAGCAGTAAACCTCCTTGGTAAACATCCTTTCTAAGAGCATAGTAAAAACATCACCACAGTCCATGTGTACATTTTATGTGACCTTAGGAGAAACTCTGTTCTCATACCCTTATTGAATCTCCTTGTTCTGAAACCCCTTATATATCACCCCTCATTTTCTCATCTCTGTGGAGCGCTAACTTCATTCATTCTTTGACTGGCCGCCATCAAAGAAGTCTCTCCTGTCTGTAAGTCCCAATAAAGCTTATGCCTGACTAAATGCCAGGCATGTTCTTTGGTCTCGCAGCCTCACCAACTTGTGTCATTCAAGAGTTGGATCATAACCATCCCCTCCTTATTTATCTTGTGGAAGAGATCGTATAGAATTGGTATCAAATATTTTTGAAATGTTTGGTTGAATTCTCCAGTGAAACCATATGGGGCTTGTGATTTAATATAAGAAAGTTTTTAATTATGAATCTGTTTTTCTTAATAGTTATAGAGCTATTCAAATTAGCTATATTATATTGGATGATTTGTGGCAACTTCTGTGTTTAAGAAATTGTTTCATTTTATTTAAGTAGTCTGATTTATGTGTGTGCAGAGTAGTAATAGTATTTTCTTGTTATCCTTTTGATTTCCCTTGGGTCTGTAGAGGTATCCCATGTTTTAATCTGGATATCGATAATTTGAGCCCTTTTTCTTTTTATCTTGTCAGTCTAAATAGAATTTTGTCAATTTTATTCATTTTTAAAAGCACAAGCTCTGTTTTATTGATTTTATCTACTGGCTTTTTGCTTTCAATTTAATAAATTTCTTCTTTTTTATTTATTACTTATTTCCTTAAGTTTAATTTGAATTTATTTTGCTCTTCTTTTTTATTGTTCTTGATATAACAAGCCCAAATTATTAATTTCCAATTTTTCCTCTTTTGTAATAAATGCATTTAGTGCCATGAATGTCCCTGTTAACACAGTTGTGTCCTACAAATTTTAATGTTGTATTTTTAAAATTTTTATTCACTTCAATGTATTTTTTTCTCCTGAGATTTTCTCTCTATGAATTATTTGAAAATGTGTTGTTGAGTTTTCATACATTAGGAGATTTTCCTGTTATATTTCTGTGATTGTATTCTGGTTTAATTCTATTGTGGTCAGAGAAAACAAAAGGTATGATTGCAATTGTTTTAAACTTGCTTTATTAGCCTGCCAAAGGGGTGCCGATGGAAACTGCCAGAAACCTGTTGGCTTTTATAAAGGTTATTTATTTAGGGTAAAAGCTTACATTACCAAGGCCTTGGAAAGTCCAACTAAGGCACCATAAGAGGTCCTTCCTTTTTACCATAGTCAACTCCTGTATGTTGAAGCAAGATATCAGGCAATCTCTACTTGATTTCTCCCTCCCCTCCAGGCTTCTTTCTCTTGAGCTCCATGGCCCAGCCTCTTGAGGCTTCATTTTAAGTGATCCTATAGTCCTTTCTCTCCTGGCATAGGGCTTGTTTCCTTCCAGGCCTCCTCTATCAGTCTCGGCTGTTCTGCTCTCTTCCCAATTTCAGCTGTGAGCTATCAGGCAAATGGCTCATCTCTCCCCAGAGCCTCAACTGTTTTACCCTTCTCCTTTCTGTCACATGACAAGATAAAAAATGACAGAGCTCTCTCTTTCTGTGTGTCTTTGTGAGTGTCCCTTTATATCAGACACAGCAAGGGGGTGGGGAATCACCCTGAGTCACACCCACTGACATAGTCAAATCAAAAACCTTAAATTGGTCTTAACAGGTAACCCAATCAAAGGCCCTTCAGCTGAATGTAATGCAATCAAAGATATCACACTCAGAGGAATAGATTAGTTTATAGACATAATCTCTCTCTTTTAGGGATTCATAAAATAATCTCAAACTGCCTCATTTGCCAAGGTTTATTTTATGGCCCAAAATATGCTTTATTTTGGTATGTGATCCATGGTCACTAAAAAGAACATTTATTCTGCTATTGTTTGCTGGATTGTTCTGTACATGTCCATTAGAATCTCTTAGTTGAGGGTGTCATTTAATTCTCCTATATCATTGCTAATTTTCTATGTAGTAGTTCTATCGATTATTGACAGAAGAATGTTGAAGTATCCAACTAAAGTTGTAGATTTGTAGATTTATCCTTCCAGTTCTATTTACTTTGCTTCACATATTTGCAGCCAGGTGTTTGATGCATATGCATTCAGTATTTCTATGGTGGACTGACTCTTTTATCATCTTAAAATGTCTCTGTCTCTGGTAATTTACTTTGCTTTGAAGTTGCCTTCATCTAAGATTAATATTTCCTTTTAATGTTTGAATGATATATCTTTTCTATCCTTTTGCTTTCAATTTACCTATACAGATATATTTGAAAAAAAAAAAAAGTTTCTTGTAAACCTCATTTACTTGGGTGAATTCTTTGGCTTCTGTTTGGACTTCACTCAGTTTCACAAATCTGTGGATTTATGTCTTTTGTCAAAGTTGAGATATTTTCAGCCTTATTTCTTTGAATAGTTTTTCAGTCCTTCATTCTTCTCCTCTTCTTCCAGTACTCTGATGCCACAAATGTTAGATCATTTGTTATAGTGCCACAGGTTCCTAAACAATCTGTTCATTTATCTCTAGTCTATTTTCTTCTGTTATTTATGCTTGGTAATTTCTAGTTTTCTATTTTCCATTTCACTGATTAATTCCTGAACTCTCTACCCTCCTTTTGATCAGTTTCAGTGAATTTTTTTGTGTGTTGACTATATATTTCAGCTCTAAAATTTTCATTCAGGTCTTCTTCTTCATCTTTTCTTATTTGGAAACTACTTCATCACTGAATCTGTAATTTTTTCTCATTTGTTTCTAGTGTATTTTTAAAGCTTGTTGAATAATTTTTATGATGACTACATTAAAACATTTAGAAAATAATTCTAACATTTTTATAATATGAATACTGGCATCTATTTATTGTCTTTTTAAATTCAGTTTGAGATCATCCTGGTTCTGGGTATGATAAGTGGTATGCTCAAATTAGATAGGAACATTTTGTCAATTATGTTGTGAAAGCCTGTGTCTTATTTTTATCTTACATCTTAGCTACCTTCCTTTAAGGAGTGTCCTGCTTTGTTACTTGCAGATGGGAGTAGAAATTCAGGTTCCTCACTCAGCCTCTGTTGACACCCAAAGTGAATGGGTCACTCATCACTGCTGTGCAGAGGTGAAGTTCCTGACTCTCCACTAGGCTTCTTCTGACAATATTCCAACTAGGAGAGAGAGAGTTCTCTTGCTAAGCCTTGGTGTGTGTGGAAGTCCAGTCTCTCCATGAGGTTTCCACTCCAATAGGTGGTGGAAGGAGTGGGAGGACATGGGAAGGGCTTGTTACTGACTAGTGGAAATGAAAGTCTTGGCTTCCTACTTGACTTTTTTCTGATAACCCAAGGTTGGGGTAGTAGGGTAGGAGAGGGCAATGCTGAGGTGCTTCATTATAGCCTGGTGAGGGTGAAAGTCTCAGCTCCCTACTTTTACCTGCTGACCTAAGTGGGGACAAAGTTTTCCCTATGTATTTACCTACGGTTGAGTGGTTATTATCTCAAAGATTTCTGTCTTGTTTGACCAACCTTTTCCTATTCCTTTGGTTAGAGAAAGCAGGCTTTTTTTGGGGATGAGCTTTATTTCTCTGTGCCTGTTGACATTTCTGGGTGCCAGCTTCCTCAGTTCCAAGTCTGGTATATGGGACATAAGAAAAACCCAGGGAAATCACTTCTATGCTGTTAGCCTGTTGACTAATTTTAAAAAGAACCATTTTGGTATTTTTATTGAGATTGTGTTAAATGTTTAAATTAACTTAAGTAGATTGGCATGGTTTTAATTTTGAATCTCTCTATCTAAGATCAGGGTGTGTCTGTATGATCAAATCTGCATTTGAGTCTTCTAGGGAGGGTTAATAAATTTTCCTATATTGCTTATGCACATTTTTATTATTAAGTTTATTTCCAAGTGTTAATATTTTTGTCACAATTTAAAATCTTGTTTTCTATATCATTATAACAATTAACTCCTTATTGTTTGTGTATATGAAAATTATAACAGTTTGAAGTTTTGTGAATCCCAGAAAAGATCATGTTCTTTGAACTAGTCCAATCCTATGGGTGTGGGGCCTTTTGATTGCCTTGGAATCAGTTAAGGGACCTTTGATTAGATCACTTGATTAGACCACTTTAGGGCCTTTGATTGGACTACATCAGTGAGATATGTCACAGGATGGGTCTCCACCCTCTTGCTGGGGTCATGTAAACTAAGAACTGGAAGCAGAAACACACAGAGAAAGAGAGCTGCCATTTTTACCCTGCTATGTGAGAAAGGATTCCAGTCACAGAAAGACAAAGAATCCCTGAGAGGGAGAGAGAAAGACCAAGAGAAACCCTGAGAGCTACATCTATGGAGTAGCTCAAAGCTATAGATGAGCCCTGCTACGTGCTTGATAACCCACAGCTGAGCTTGTGATGAAAGTGGACTGGAGGAGAATGCAGAGACCCAGAGGGCAAACCACAATTTTGTTTGCCACACATCAGGAGTCCAGGATCAGTAGTCAACCTTTGGTGAGAAAGCACCTCTGATGATGCCTTCATTTAGACATTTTCACAGCTTCAGAACTGTAAACTTTTACCCTATTTCTGGTATTTTTTAACAGCATACTTAGCAAACTAAAAAGCTATTGCTTTCTGCTACTTACTAAATTGTTTTACTGTTTAAGGTAATTTTACCATTCATTATCTAGAATTTTCCACTTATACTTTCATACCATTGGCACATAGAGAATGTTTTGCCTTGTTTTTTTTTTTAACCAATTCTTATACTTATAATTGGTTTCTCTTTTCCAGTTGCATTTGTTTATACTTCTAATACACTGTTGAACAGTAATGGAAATACAACTTCTAGGGAGTTGGATCTACCTTCTACATGAAGGAGAATAATAGTTCCCCTATGAAGTCATCTATCCTGGTGGGTTTAGATTTTCTGGTTTTAGTTTGGTTTTTGTTTGGTGTTACAATTCCTGGAATATTTTCATCTCTTGTGGAAATTATTCTGGTTATGTTTTCTGTCTCCAAGTAACTTGCTTTGTCGATTTTATTTATAATTGTTCAAGCATTATTAGAAAAAATGGAATAAAAGAGCACCAAAATAATTTTCCTTAAAATTAAAACTTTTATGTGTCAAAAATTATTATCAAGAAAGTGAAAAGGCAATCTACAAAATAAGAGAAAATATTTGGGAAACATATATCTCATAAGTATTTAATAATCAAGATATTAAAAAAAATTCCTACAACACAAGAATAAAGACAAAACACCCAATTATAAAATGAGTAAAGGACTCAAATAGACATTTCTCCCAAGATAAAAAAAAAAAATGGCCAAAAAATGCAATGAAAAACTGATAAACTAAACCATCAGGGAAATGCAAATCAAAAATACAATGAGATAACATTTCACAACCACTCAAATGGTTACTCTTTTAAATATGGCAAAAAAGTGTTGGCTAAGATGTAGAAAAATAACAACACTCATATTTTGTTGACGGCAATGTAAAATGGTGCAGTCACTGTAGAAAACAGTTTGATGTTTTCTCAGAAAGTTAAGTACAGAATTACCATATAACCCAGACTCTAGGTATAAAAGAATTAAAAGCAGGACCTTAAACAGATATTTGAACACTGATGTTCATAGTTCAAATTGGGGATCTATATGGAGACATTATCTTATAAATTGTTTCTGTTTACTTAAAATATTTTCTCTTTTGAGAGATTTTTTCCACCTCCAGCTTGATTCTATATGTGCAAATTAATTATGAATTTCAAAGAAGTTCACCTGTTTATTTTCAGTTTAAAGAGTTTTGCCAAATTTACCAAATCTCTTGATCCTTACTTTTTAACCACTTTAAACTATTTTGTATCTTTCAGAAATTTGTCACTTGTGATCCAGAATGGCTAATGACAATTTTATCTGTTAATATTTTGATTTCTTAAGTGTCTTTAGAGCGATGGATCAAATACCATCTGCTTCTCTATCTCAGAAATGAAGGTGATACCTCTTTTCACATTATCTACTAGTGAATAGTGCAGAATGTTTCTAGGAACACCTGGATCTGAATCCCAGCTGCATGCATTGACATTTATGAAACTTGAGCAAATAACACAACTTTTCTGAATTTCATTAGCTGCCCCTATAAAATGAGGACAATATCCATACCTATCTCTATATCTCTATCTCTATCTATCTATCTATCTATCTATCTATCTATCTATCTATCTAACTAACTAACTATGAATATATATATCCTTACAATGCACTTCTACCACTCCTCATTACCTGCATTTACTAGATTCTAATATAGGCCAGATGGAGAAGTACAAAGTGTGTTCCAGGCAAAAATAGCCTACCCTCTGAAAAAGGTTTAGGATCTTGACAGTGTATATCATGATGAGTCTAGACTACATGTGTAGGAGTGTATTCTAAAGGTATTAAGCCAAAGAGAATGGCATATCATGTTAAAATGATTCAAATTTAATAATATTAGCACACTCATACTGCAATTTGGGGCAATTCAGGTTTTAATATATGGTTTGTAAACTGGAGAGTAGCTTTAATAATTTTCTAGATTAATTCATTGGACTCTGAATTCAATGGTATAGTCAAGAAGACTGCATTAGTAAATGAAGTACAAAAATCTTGAAAAGCTCAATAGTGATAATCCTCTGTAAGCTGAAGATGATGATGGGAGGTCCTGCAATGCAACTGGCTTCTGTGAATTTAAAAGAAATAGTCAAATCATGTATAGCTTGAAAGACCACATGGGATTGTTCTTCCATTGGAAACAAAGTGAATGTAGTTAAGATAATAACCAGAAGGATATGTGGTGATGGCAAATTGATTATTGATGTCCTAGAAATGAAATAGTTGGGGGTTTACTAAGGTGTTTCTTGAGATATACAAGCAGAACCTTTTTGAATCTAATGGGCAGAAAGCTCACACAAAGTAACCAGAGGGTGGATTCCCAGGCTCATAGTAGTTCACACACCAGGCAACTTGATTCAGGGAGGCTTCTGAGGAAAAACCCTATAGTTCAGCTATGTAATTAATGCAATTATTTCTCCAAGTCTTCTCCACAGGGACCATGGCAGAGTGAGAACTCCTGAAGTTCAGGTAGCAGGTGGAGATTTGGTCCAAACTTGTTTCATATTGTGAATGTATAGTGAGAATAAATAGACCTTGAAATTGACAGAATCCTGAAGTTGGTTATCTGACCAGTGGAGCAAGATTTATGGCATAGGAAAAGCCAGAAGGAAGCCACTGAAATTGATGCAAACTATGCATAGTAAGCCACAATTGAAAATATATCTTTAGCAGAATTGGAGAATTAGGGTCACTACAAATAATAAAAAGATGAAGAAGTCATAGTTCTTATGTTATCCCCTTTTGAATCACCTGTTTGGCCAGAGCTAATCTTGGAGATTGGATGTGAGTTTTTGTAATCATAAACAGGTGGTGAAACCAATTGCAGCTGAGGTTCAGAATATGGTATCTTTACTAGATTAATACCTGATATAATTACTACCTATTGTCCTAGTGTTTGATAATATTTATGAATTCCAAAAAGAGATATAAATTATGTTTGCAAATGGTCTATTTCTCTGGGTGTGACACCCTTTGATTGTATTAGATTCTGCTGATATGCCTTTAATTAAATTATGTTAAGATTAGGGCTCTGATTTGTCATTAGGGCATGCAGGGTTGAGTCTCCGCCTCCTCGGTGGGCTATATGAAGGGACACTCAATCAAAAACACAGAAGTAAATACACAAAGGAAGAGAAGCAGCTCCACAGACACGGCAGAGGTCCAGGAAGAGAGATGAGCCATTCATCTGATAGTTTACAGGTGATCTTGTGACAAAAGGAGAGCAGCTGAGCTCGGAAAGAAACAGGCCCCTGGAAGAGAGATGAGCCCTATGCCAGCCTACAGCTGAGTTTGGAAGAAGCTGGAAGAGGAAGACTGAACCCTCGCAGATGTCACCTGCCATCTTGCTTCAACACATATCAACAGACTTTGGGTGCAGAAGTACCTCTCATGGTACCTTGAGTTGGACTCTTTAGAGCCTTATAACTGTAAGATTTTACCCCAGATAAATACCCCTTATAAAAGCCAATGGACTTCTGATACCTTGCATTAGCACCCCTTTGGCTGACTAATACACTCAGTAATTATTTTTAATTTCCATCAACAAAGATATTCAAAAGCAGTTAGCCTTCATGTGGCAGGGACACAGATTTACTGCATCGTCTCACCTTCAATGTATGGCAGCCGTCTTGCTCTTTATTATAACATTGCTTAGAAGGACATTGATTGCCTTGCCACCTTATAGACTATCATGCTGCACTACTACATTGGTGATAGCTATGCTAATTGAATCTAAGTGCAGGAAAGAGCAAGTGTCCAATATATTTTAGTAAGATATATGCATGCCATAGGACAAAGTCTCAACCCCATGAAAATTCAGGGAACTACCACATTGTTGAAGTGTCTAGTGATTCAGAGTTCTTGGCTATGAAAGAAAATGCCCTCTAAAATAAGATCCATATTGTTTCAATTTGAACAACTCTTGAAACAGAAAGAGGTACAATGCTTACGAGTCATATGAATTTTTAAGGCAACACAAGCTATGCCTATGTGTGTGTAGCAATCCATTTGGCAGGTTACTAGTTATGTTGCCAGTTTTAAAAGATGTGTGGAAAAATAAAGGACTCTGAAGCAGACTAAGCTGTAGTGTAAGCAACCTTTCACATTGACATTATCAATATACGATTCCAATAGCTCTTGAAATGCCCATGGCAGACATGCTGTATGAGTCTCTGACAAACTCTTATATCCCTAGGATTTTGGTGTAAGCCATGGGCTCTGCTACTAAGTACTCTTCTTTTAGCAGTGAAGGAAACCCTCTTAGTGAATATGACTGGGTTGTACATCTGGTTGACCATTTTGTGTATGGTGATTTATGACCTGGAATGCTGATCTACACTCACCTCTAGACATGATTAATGGGTGGCCACATCAATAGGGTCATAGAAAGAATAAAATTGGAAAACTGGTGATAAAGATATTTAGGGAAGAGATAACTTGGTTAGCATTTTGTTAATAGGTATAAAGTGAGAAGAAATCAATATTTCATGTAAATGCTCAACAAAAGACATTCCCTGCAGAGAATATAGAGAAGACTTTCAATAATTATGTAGAGAAAATAGCATGTCCTGTGCATATCAGTCACAGTTGTCCATGGGACGATTTAATGGACCCATATAAAGAGTGGTCATGACAGCAGGATTGGAGGCTATGCACAGTCTCAACAATGTAGAATTCCAATACCAAGGTTTAATTGGCTATTGCCTCTGCTGATTGCCCGGTTTTCTTCAAAGGTAAGACTAGTACTAAGCCCCATTCCATTAAGGACCAGTCAGCTAACTGGTGGCTAGTTGATTACATTGCACTCCTGCCATTGTGAAGTGGGATCTCCTTTGTCCTACAGATATCAGTAAGGATTTCTACACATTTTCTGCTAGGTTTCTGCCAGAATCACCATTGATGGACCTTCAGAAAGCTTGTTAATCTGGCAAAAAATTCATTTATTTTATCCATAGCAAAGAGTGAGGTAAGTGGCTTACACCCAGGAAATTCAGTGTTCATACAATGCGCATCATCATCCTAAAACAGGGTATCATTCTATAGAATGACAGAATGACCAGCTAAAGGCTCAGTTACAATACTATCTGGGAAAACCCTGTGAGCTGGGTTTGTTGTCAGTTCTGTTTGAACCTTAAACCTATGGTCAATGCAGAGCTGTCTATGCCATAGTAAGTGCTTGGAACCATGGGATAAAGGAAATAGCAACCCTCTCTTTATTACATTAATATCCCACAGAGATATGTATCACTTTAAGGCATGTTTGTTTGTAATTTTTCAAAAATTTAAAAAAAAAGAAAATTGAATGCCAAAGAGAGTTTAAAGGGTTAAATGGGAATTAAACATGGTTACATATTGAAACAACAATAAAAGCAGATTCTGGTTCCAAGGAATGAAGGAAAGAAGGAAGGAAAGGAGGGAAGAAATGTTTTGCCTCCCATCCCTACAATCTTGGTCCTTGGAGTTTGAATGTTCTAGTAACCAAGAAAACAATGCTTTTACTGGAGAACACAGTCACAATGCCATGAAATTGTAAGTCAAGACAGGCCACATACCAGTTTGGGCTCCTTATAATGTCAAAAAAAAGACAGAGAAATATATATATGTACATAATGCTTTTGTGTTTATAATATATATATATATATAAATATATTTATAAATGTCAATACAAGTATAAATTATATGTATTTATATGCATATCTATAATATAAATATGTCTGGAAAGAAACAGAGAGAAATGTTTCCATATTAAGTTGTGATTAAATAAGTTTTAAGAATGAAAATTTTTAACAGCATATGATCTGTTTTCCCATATGACTTTTACCATTTTTAATGATCTGGCTTTGGAAACTTAATCTCACTTTTTGACTTGGTTTCTTTGACTATAAAATGGGACAATGGTAGTGGATATCTCACAAGAATGTTCAAGAAAACTAAAGATATCATTTATATAAAGTCATAATTCATGTAAAATGCTCAGCACCTGTTTCTAAGGAAGCACTCAATAAAAATGATCTATTACCCTCATGTATCTATAGAGATATATTTATATACATATATGCATATGAATATCAAACATGAATGATATGTAGTTAGAGTGGCCATTTATCATGCATTTTTTCTTTGTGAGTATTTTATTTCTAGGAAAATCTCAGTAGATATGTAAACTTTCCTTGTTTTCAATTTAAAGTTTACAGTTTAAAAATGATAGACAAGAAAATAACAAATCGTTTTACATATATGTAATTTATTGTCTGAACATTGTCATGAGGAACAACTAAATATATTGATGTATATGGGATTGAAACTTGAAATCTTCAATACATGCTTAATGATTTTACATTCCCAGTGTTATCTGCAGAAAGATTTTTCATTCTACCCTCTGGACTCTTGTTAAGCATTAGTAATGATTTTTAAATTATCATTCCCAAATGGTTCATTCCTGAGGTTATATTTTATCAAGCCCCAGCTTTCAACCATATTTTCTCACAGTTTTAGAATTTATAGGGCTGAATTTGCTAGGAACACTTATAAGGCCATTTTTCTTAAGGCTTATAAGGCTTTTTTCAAAGTTCATTTTGAAATTGGTAAGGATTTTGTTTGAGTAAATCACTCTCCTTGAATGTTATTGCTAGGATGATAACATTCTCAGCCCAGGCTTCTAACCCACAGACTGCCTGGACGTGGGAATTGCATTGCTATAATTAATCCTGAAGCAAACTGAAATAGCCATGATCACTTCATGGAAGGTTTTTTAGATATATACTGCCTCCCACACCGGTGCTCAATCTGTGCATTTTCCAAGTACATTTGCCAAGGAAGAAACACTGCTGAAAATTAGCTTGAACTAGACAAGGGGAAGGGAAAGTAAGTGACTTTAAAAGTTTAATAAGAACCAGAATAAATTATTAGGCTTAGGACTTTCTCCACCAGCTCTGGTCAATTGCATTTAATCAAGTTGGCTGTCATTAAAACTGAGAAAGGGGCTTTTCCTCTGTTACTTGGATTTTGCAGGCTATGCAAACACAGGCTGAAAAGCTTCAGGAGTTATTGACCATTAAAACAAAAAGAAAGCAGATATTTAATAGTCCAAACTCCTCTTTGGTTAGATACAAACACTAAAATTTTGAGATGTGAAGAGATTTTTCTAATACCACCCAGCAAACTAGCAGTAAAATAGGACTAAACTAAGTTTAAGTTTTCTATTCAGTGGCCCACAGGATATTCCGTATGTCAGATGTACATATTGCCCTATTTTAGCAATAGCTTAATAATTATAATGCTAATTTTGAGCCAAATTATTAAATTGGCTTTAAAAATGATAGTGCGGGAAGGAGTGCCAACTAATAAAGGTTGAAGGAATGATAGAAGTAGTAAAATCACCATTTACCAAACACAATAGTATTGAGTCAGACAAGAATCATTAATGGATGATAAAACAATTTGGTAAAAGTTTTGGGAGAACGGAATATTTGTAGACTCCATCTAACTCCCGAAAGATTATTTATTCATGACAAATTTGGAAAGATAACTTTACAGTAGAGAAGTCTAGCAGGTACTACCATATTCTGAAAGTAATTAAAATTAGCAAACCAAGAAAATGCTCTAATAGTGATTGATGTATGGACACCTCTGTGATAATAACAAATGCCACTGATTGTACACTTTACATAAATTATATGGCTTATGAACAAAAAAAACTAGGGTGGGTTGGGGGGAAAAAATACACCAAAAATGTAAGATATGGACTATAGTTAATACTAATACTTTGAAGATATTCATTCATAATTTGTTTAAAATGGTTCACATAAATGACGAATTGGTTGTGGGTTGATGTATGGGAGCTTTGTATGATGTTATGCTTGTTTGTTTTGTAAGTTCACAACTTTTACTATAACTTATTGTTTGTTTCTTCATGTATGAACTATATACTTCAATAATTTTTTTTCCAATGAAAAAAATTAACACACGAAGAATGGGACAATTTTGTGTCTCCTGATGTGATGAAATGAGAATGTGTAATTTATGTACTATTTCTGTCAACAGTCAAACAAACAAGGCCTTGTAAATCAACAATCTAAAAATCAAGGGACAATTTGAAAATACAACTTCTGAATATTCCTCAAAAATGTAAATGTCATAAAAGATAAAGTAAGGCTGAGGAATTGTTCCAGAAAAAGACAAAAGAAACATGGAAGGTAAATAAAATGAATCATGCTAAATTGCTTTTGAATTGAAAAAAAATTTTGAAACAAAGACCTTTATTAGAATAATTAGTGAAATATGAAAATGGAGTTTATATTTTATAATATTACTGTATCACAATAAATTCTCTGAATTTGATAATTGTATTGGAGTTATGTAAAATGATGCGTTTATTCCTAGGAGATAGATGATGAAGTCTTCAGGGGTGAAGGATCATGATCTCTGAAACTTACTGTACTCTAATTATTTAGCAAGAAGTAGAAGAAGAAGACGAGGAGGAGGAGGGGATAGAAGAGGAGGAAGAAGAAGAAGAAGGAGAAGAATGATAATAGTCAGAAAAAGAGTATACGCATGAACATTCAGAGAGAGAAAGAATGCAGGAGAGAGATAATTAAACAATTGATGAATCCAAATGAAGTATACTCAGTTGTTCATGATTCCAGTTTTGCAACCAGTTTGTAGATTTGAAATTTCTTTAGTAAAATACTTTAAAATGTTTTCAAAATTATGATGAGAATTTAACTAGAAAATTTACATTCATAGTTCTATGCATAGTAATATTATATAGATTTATTCTGTTCCCTATATGCTACAGTCTCAATGCACCCTTAATCTGCATTGAAAGTTGGAATATGATAACATTCGTTATAGATCCTATAAAGTTTTAATGACCATGTTTTGGCTAATTTACCCTAAATATCTTGTTAGCTATCTAAATCTTAAGAAGCAGGGCAAAATATGTTTGAAATGATTAAATTTTAAAGTGCAAGAAAAATATCAAAAGAAAGAAGACAATGACAATGGGAAAAAAGACAAAAGAGAAGGTAAAAAGTTCTATTGTCATTTGACTTCATTGGCTCTTGCTAATATGTTATTCAAATTAGCCATAAGATTTCAAAAACTATCCACGTTTTAAATTCACATGAAAATGCCTGTCCTAATTTTCATTCCATTGGAGGGAGCAATCTTGATTTCAAGGGAGAATATGATTTATTTGTCAGCCAGAATTTCTTGAGCGTCAACTTTGTGCCAAGTAATTTGCTACATGTTGATGTCTAAAATAGACATGATCAATGCTTTAATTGAAAGCCCAGTATTGTGGAAGATATGAAGTTTGAACAAGCAAGAATTAGACAGAATAAGTACTGGTAGTAAATCCGGCAGACTGAAGAACATGGGCTAAAAGTCCTGCAAAATGAAAGCTTCATTTGATCTAGAAAATAAAAATAACCCACCATATCTGGAATAAAATGAATTAGGGGATAATTGAGTCAATGGTTTAGGAAATAAAGGTTTCACTTCTAAAGATTCAAGCTATAATACGAGAACATTATTAGCTTCTTAATTATTTAGGTTATATCCTAAATGCAATGAAAAGCATCAAAATGTTTAGGGGTAGGCTAGTGAAATGTCTGAATATATTTAAAAAATAAGTGTAGTTGTTTTTGAGGTATGAGCAGTGTATTAGTCAGCCAAAAGCGTGCTGATGCAAAGTGCCAGAAATCTGTTGGCTTTTTATTTGTTTTTAATTTTGAAATATATAAAATTTTTTAAAATTGACATTATGTCTTTGTGGTAGAAGCTTACACTTACAAGGCCTTAAAAGTCCAACTCAAGGTTGCTTCCTGACCAAAGTCTGTTGCCGCGTGTTGAAGGAAGATGGTGGCAACCTCTGCCTGGTCTCTTCTTCCTTTTTCCTCTTAAGGCTCTGTGGGCCCTGTTCCGTCCACTCTCAGCTGTAGGCTGGCATAGGGCTTGGCTCTCTTCCCTTCTCCTTTCCATCACATGGCAGGACCGAAATGACCAAGGTCTCACCTCTTCCATATCTTCTTCTGTCTTCTTGAGTGAGTGTCTGTATCTATCAGCCCACCAAGGGGGCGGGGACTCAACCTACTGATGGGGTCTAATCAAAGCCCTAATCTTGATTTAATCAAGTAAACATAAAACCTTTGAATTTAATACAATTAAAGGATATCACGCTTAGAGGAACAGACCAGTTTACAGACATAATATCTTTTTTTTTTGGAATTCATAAATAATATCAAACTTCTACAAGCAGTATAAAAAATTTTCATTTCTCTTCCAATATATGTTGAAGTGGATAAGTATGAATCAATTGTGATTTCTGTTTCTTTGTATAAAACCTGAGCTTTCTTTCTGAAAGCTAATAGCCTTTACTTCACCCTTAATATTTTCATAGTTCGCAATAACATGCCTTTGTTTAGATCATTGCATTCATTTTACTATGTACTGGGTACACAATTTCCATATAACATTTTAAAATTCTCCAATTGTAGTAATTTTCTTGTATTATTTTCTTGTTAAATTTGTCTCCATCATTACACAGACACATGCATGCACACATATATTTGTATTTTTCACAAAATGGATTGATTGATAGTCTTATTATGATATCTATATATTATTTTATTCCCTTTTTGATTTTATACTAATTTTAAGAGTTTTTCTTCATTTTATCTTTTCCATTCTTGTATTGAACCATTAATTTTGCTGCTATATTTTAAATGCTCATTGCCTCTTTCATGTTTTCTGATTTTCCATATTCTTGCCATCATGTTTTTTTTTAAAGACTAATTTATTTATTTATTTCTCCCCCCACCCCTCGTTGTCTCTATGTGTTCTTCTGTACTTGTCTTCTCTTTAGGCAACACTGGGAACCAATCCTGGGACCTTCCAGAGTGGGAGAGAGGTGCTTAGTCTTTTGCGCCACCTCAGCTCCCTGGTCTGCTGTGTCTCTTATTGTCTCTCCTCTGTGTCTCTTTTTGTTGCGCCACCTTGCTGCACTAGCTGTCAGCTCAGGCCAGCACTCCTGTGTGGGCCAGCACTCCTGCACAGGCTAGTATTCAGTGTGGGCCAGCACTCCACGTGGGCCAGCTGTCCACTCAGGCCAACTAGCTGCGCGGGCCAGCTTGCCTTTCACCAGGATGCCCAGGGAATTGAACCCTGGACTCCTATATGGTATCTCTAGATGCTTTTAAATGTTGCTGTTCATTTATTACATGTATTACATGTATTGATTTGGGGTTCATTTATGAAATATCAGTTAGTTTGGTCTACCTTTCATGTAAATTTCATGTAAATGAAATTTTCTTTAAATTTCTCATGATGACATCTCCTCTCCATTTTTTTTTTTTTTTGCAGATGTATTTGTTTTTCCTTCATTTTTTGGATATGTAGCTTAATTGGATGGAATGCTTGGTTGAGAAGTTTTCCCTTCTTTGCCACTTTGCATATGATATTCAAATATCTTCTGGACGCCATAGTTGCTGAAGAGAAGTCAACTATTCATCTTAACCTTTCACTCTATAGATAATTTGTCCTTTTTATCTCTCTGCTTTCAAGATTTTCTCTATGTCTTTGGCTTCCAGCAGATTGACTATGGTGTATCTTGGAGTGGATTTGTGGTCATTGTTTGACTTACATAGGATTTATTGAGCTTCTTAAGTACATATATTAATTATTTCTAACAGATTAGAAAGTTTCCAGCCAACAAGTCTTTAAACATTTTCCCCCTTTCTCTTGTTCCTCTCCTTTTTCAATTATACATTTTTTGGCCTGTGTTATATTATTTCATGTTTCTTGATATTTTTGTTCATGTTTTAATACTTTCTTCTCTTTCTATTCTTCAAATTAGGTAGTTTCTATTACTCTTTATATAAATCCACTAATTCTCTCCCTTGTCATTTCCAATCTGCTACTGAGCAGATGTGGCAAATATTTTATTTTAGTAATTGAAATTTTCAAGTTCTTAATTTTCTTTTTAAAAATTGTTTTTATTTCTGGCATTCATTCAAAATCTATTTCTTGAATTCTTTGAACTTATTTACTTCATCAAAGCTTTGCTACATCTAACATGTGGGAATATTCAGAATCAACTTCTGTTTGGTGTCTTGAGTGACTTGTTTTATAATTATGAGTTCCAATCCCTTGTTTCTTTGAATATTTAGTATTTTTTGTTTGAAAACTGAGCATTGTAGAAAATATTTTGTAGCAATTCTCTGTTTCTTATGAAAATGATTGGATTTTTGTTCATGTAAGCAGTTAAGTTGTCCCTGTTCTCTTGGTATGGAGCTGCCTATACCTGTTCACATGGCTTCCTAGCACTGCATTTTCAGATTGACCCCAGTAGGTCAACCCAGTTCCTATGATATTTGGCAGTCTGTCAAACTGAGGTTTAAACTCCCTCAGCTGTGCATAGTTGAGAAATGTATTTCATTTAAAAAGCATCAAACTCACAAGGAAAGCTCTGCATTGCCCACTTTTCAAGAACAGATTTCCTTGTGGTCTCCTCTTGCTTTTTCATGATGTCCCTTTGTGATATAACTGCTTATATTAGGAATCATTTTAGGGACTGGAAAGTTTATGATCTGAATTTACATCTCTTTACTTCTGTGGTTCTCATACCACCAGGGTTTTCCTTTAAAATTATTACCTTCATTTCCAGCCCTGAACTCTAATGTCTGGAACTTCTAGCTAATAAGGCTGTGGTTTTCCTACCACCATTTCTGTAGCTATGGCTATGGGGTTTAAACAGTCTATTTGGGTTAGGAATTCACAAACTCTGAATTCTCCCTTATTCCAATTTCATTTTTCAAGTTTCTACTTCCCTCCTCCTTTCTTTTCCTTTGGCTGCTTCCCCACATCTTTGAAACATGGAAAATATTAATTTAGTAATTGTTATCTGCTGGAGTTGCAAATGATCACTTTACTTCTCCACTATAACCAGAAAACTGATATTGTGTTTAGAAAAGAAATTATACAAATATTATCTTTAATCATCTAATAATCTTAACTGAATAAATTACATGAAAAATAACTCTACAAGAATTTGTGCTATAGTATCTATATCAATCTGAGTTCTCTAGAGAAACAGAACTGACAACATATATATATATATATATATATGCAACATACGTAAATATATATATGTTATATACAATACATAATGAAAATATTATGAGATTTATTATAGCAATTGGCTTATGCCACTGGCAGGGATGGAAAAGTCCAAATTGCATAAGGCAGGCTACAAGTTAGGAATTTTATTGAAAGTTTTCAGTGAATTCCCCAGGAGAAGCTGGCTGACTGAAGTAGAGATGGAAATTCTCTCTTCTGAATGCTGAAATCATCAGTTCTCCCTTTAAAGCCTCCAACTGATTGGATGGGATTTTTCTCATTGCTGAAGGCAATCTCCTCAGTTGATTGCAGATATAATCAGCTATAGATGCAATCGAATTACTGATAATTTAAATCCACAAAATAGCTTCACAGTAACAATCAGCTCAGTATTTGCTTGACCAAACAACTAGAAAACATAACCTAGTCAAACTGACACATGAACTTAACCATCAAAGCATCTTTGAAAGGATGAAGTTTAAGAAGGGAGAAAATATTCTTATTGAATTCAAATTTGTGCTTTGCTTGGAGTCATCTGCCAGAAAATAAATTAAGGATGAATTAAGTAGCATTTAAAGGATAAATTATTATTGAACATCACTAAAATTTTTTGAGTAGGTTAAGAGTCAAAGTTATTCTTTCCCACAAAGATTGAAGCTATTTTCTACTTTTATATTTTGTGTCATGTTAGCAGGGAAATGATTGGCAGCACATTGTGTGGTTAATACATTGATAAGGAGGTTTGTCAGATGCATAAGTCAATATTTTATGTTTACTGAGACAATCAAGTTAGGAAACCTTTCCCAGAATGAATTTTGCTGACATTAGTCATTATACTACCTCAAGAGTTCCCGTGGAAATGTTCAATAACTGTGATTCATTCTCTTTTATGACACGTTTTCCATTTTGCCGCTATGAACTATTACAAATTGGTATTTATTTTCATGTTGAGGATTTACAGAGAATATATAAATCCCCCAATGAAAGGAAAAGAGCTACTTTTATGACTTCTTATTTTAGCCTCTGTTCCCAGTATTTTAATATATTTCAGATAATATTTTATATCTTGATCACTTTAAATCTTTTCTTCATCACAACAAAAGAAAAATGAGCCTATTTTTTGTAATTAAAAATTTAGCCAATTTAGTATAAATATTTTCTTCTTGGGTAATCAGAGACATAATCCCCAAACTAGTATGGCAGGAGTCAGGAGAGGTTTTTCTAACTAATTTTCACAATAATGATCACATTATTTGTATTTTATATTATTTTAGGTGACAAAATTTCATAGATTTTTAAAAAAGATTCATGTAATTAAAACTTTCTATTCATTTATCAAGTATCTGCAGGTCCTTTTTGTGAGTATTGTCTGATCTTTCATTTGGATCATTTAAATTGAGATATTATTTATTTTATTTTTATGTGCATTTCCTTATTTGCTAGTATTACTTTTATTTTTAATGTTATTTTTGTTTCAAGTATGCTTTTACTTTCCAGGTGCACTCTGATTAGAAATATCTCACTTACATCCATTGTTTTTAAAGTTCTACTCCCCAGAATCTCTTCTATTATTTTTAGAATCATAGAATTTTAGCATTAGCAGTGATCTTAGTGACCATAAAAATCAGGAATTTGATTTTGTACTTTGATTCTAAAACATAATCTCTTGACCTCTCTTTTCTTACAATGATCTCCCTTCTAGGAGGCATCTCAGAAAATTGAAAATGAACTTCTGGTGTAACTGTCCCTTTTTTCTCAGACATTTAGAAATGTCTGAATTCAGGCAAGAACACAGATTAGATTGTTAAACTAAGATTCCCACACCTAAATATTAAGGAATTTTAAAGTAAGAGTACCAAGGTGAACCTCAGGAAATAGATCAGGTTAAAATATACTTGTTCTCAAACTTACTTCAAGGTTTATAAGTTTAGGTAACTTAGAAAGAGACTCACAGATGTTTCAATTTTGTTTTGTTTTTGTTTTGTAGTTTGTGGGGGGTGAAATGAATATATAGACCTATAGAAACACAGAGTTCCAATAACTCAACCTAGAAAAAAAATGGGTTCCATAAATTATTAGGGTAGTTTTAAATGCAGTTTAGTATATAGCTAAAGTCAGGTTCAAGCTTGTACTCCTCTTATATTTTCTTTATTTCTTGAATGTTTCCAATGATGAAATAGAATTTGCATTGGTTGCTTTGGCAACTAATTATTTCATGCCATAGATACATCATGAGTCTTCAATAAACTACCGGCAACTTTATCATACACATTGCATTTGTAATGTAATCCATATAGTTTCCATTTTACTCTTTCCAGTTGAATTTTTGAAGCCATTATTCATCCATGGTTTCCAAGCAATGTTTTTGGTGGAAATTATAAATATGACATTTTTGTTTCATTATCAAAGCACAATTTCTTTTCATTACTAATTTTCATTCTTTAGATTATAATAAATTGTATGTAAAATACTGTAGATAATTTAAATAAAAGCCATATACGCTAAACTTTAAATAGTGTATTATTCATAATATCCTTTGTCAAGTACTTTGCCCATTTAGAATATGGTGTAAATACATATATTGTCCTAAATTGTTTCATTTAACTTTACATCCTCTCTTTTTTGTTCTGGTCTTCCAAATTTGATATGTGTTTTTCTTAATGAAATACAGGATTAATATCATGTATTATCAGTTGGAAAGCTAACCACATTTAAAAAAAATTTTTTTTGTATGAGAGGAAAGCTTTCTCACAGCTAGAATGAAAAAGTTCAGTGAAAGGTTAAATTAAACAGACATCTTATTTTTCCTTCTTCTGGAAGAACAGATCCCCTTGAGTACTGATTCCTGCAAGGAAACAAATGAAAACAAGCCTAGAAATAAAAAGGATAATTCAAGTTAAATTACCCATCCACATTTTCTCCAACTGTATTAACCCATGAGGTCAATATATACATTGTAGCTACCTCTGATCAAGCTAATCAACCTGACATGCACAACCACCTTTTTTGTAATATTATTAAATTGCGCTCACTTGCTTTGGAATAGCCTCTCTTAATTATCATTAACGTTTTTACACCCCAAGCATGAAAAGTAACTTCAATAAAAAACACACAAAGCAAGTTTAATTCAGAAGATGATTAGAATCATCAGTAGATCACACTAAGAAGTGTGTTGTTGATGACAAATCTACTAAGGTTTTTCTATCAAATCTTGTTTCTTGTACCACAGATACCTTTATTTATACAATTTCTAATTTATTGCTTCAATTCATTCGCTGAACTATTTTATTTGTAGACTTAGTCTAATTTTAACACTGCCAGGAATAATTCAGAGAGTATCGGGTAAGTCTGCTTAGAAGAGGGAACTTACGTTAATCTTTTCTGACATTAATATAATTAGACCTTATTAATTCTGACATGATTTATTTCATATTGTGTAAATACTAAATGCAAGAATCATGTCCTCATTGCAACAAGTGTTTTACATGCTCCGTATACTGCAATTTAAAACATGAATTGAAAGTGGGCCTTGAAAACAATTTGAAATTACTTGAATCTTGTCAAATCCACAAAGGTTATTACTACCAAATGAGAACCACTAAGTGCTAAAAAACAGTGCTCCATGGCAGCAAGTGAAAAAATAAAGTGGAGCTGCCTCTTATAAAGAAATGGAGCAAGTGTGTACAAGGCTTTCTTGGTCTCTCATATGTTATTCTAGTAGGTATATTTTTCAGATAAAGAAAATCTTCTCAATATTCCTACAACTGTTCAATGCATTTTTGTTTTTTCATTTTGTACAAGGAGAACTTAAAGTCAGATAAGGTGACATTTGTTTGTTTCCGTTTGGTTTTTGTTTTTCCATCAGTTGAGGCAGGTTAGGGCATAAAGCTAAGGTTGCTTCCATCTAGGATGGCTTGGAGGGGAAAGGAAAACTATGGCCTAGAAAGAGCTAGAAAATTGACCTGCCCTTTTGACTTCTGTTTACCTGAGATACACTACCATATGTCTATGCATATTTTTTGTTAATGAAAAAGTTTAACTATGCTTTAAATTATTTGTCTAAATTTCTGGTTGTTAAGGAGAGCTTTTTAAAGGAATGCCTGAGAACATGGTGAGGGCTGGGAGGGTATCCTCAGTCCTGCTCTACTCGCTGTTACACATCAAAGGCCTTATTTTACACCTCTTCATTGCCTTGGACCAATATCATCAGTTGACTCGCCAGATGATTTAAGACAAATGGTTGACATTCCTTTAGATAATTTTTAAAGCATTAGAATGTCAGAGTTACAGCTTTAGAAGACATGGCATATCTACATCTAAGTTGCAGATGTGTGGAAATTGTTTGATCTATTTTATAAGCATTGTAAGATGAAAAGGAAATATTAATATTGGATTCCTTCAAATGTATGCGACTTGAACTATGATGCAAAGAATTAAGAAAAAAGTAGAAAAGGATTCTTGGTCTTTGTTCTTTTCAAAAGAGAACAGAGATAGGATTTCTTTTAAGCATCAAGTATTTATTTGCCAGAAACATATGGTGAGAATTATTAGACAAAGGTTTCATATTTCTAGAACAGTTTGTTTTATAGCTGTCAATTGAGGTGTGAATTACATAGCTTAAAATAAAACATGAATGACTGAAATCAAGTGATGGGATTTGATACATTTTTACATTTTATATAATAACCTGTATTAACTTTAATTTAAAACACCTTATCCAAATTCTTAAAGCATATACACAGTTACAGTTTGTTTATTCTTTTTCATAAATCATACAGGACTACTGTATAAAATTTTATTGTCTTTAATTTCAGATTGTCTTTCAAAGATTCATCTTTACAATGACTATTACATATGATAGGGACAGCTTTTATTTTCCTTAATTTTGTTGAGAGGTGTGATGTCATAATGGTAAAGAAATAACCTCAAACCAAATGCCAGGGAGCCCAAATGACTTGCCAAGGTCACACACCTGAATCTTAAAACCAGGGATTATTTTCCATTCCATTTCTTACTTTGCATATCCCCCAACGAAAAGTATCTGAAAACTAATCTTCAATATTTTTTACCTATTCAGTTGACCAAATCTATGTTAGTTTAGTGTATTTATCTTAAGAGTATCTGAATTATTGGTGTGCTTATTAGCGTATATTGTCCTCAAATTTATGTCTTCTTGTGGTATAATATCTTTTTGGTGTTTTCCCTATGTTTCTGAGTATTTTTTCCTCTTTACACCATATATTTCTAAAAGCCCGTGATTTCCCTCACGTTCTAGACAATATCAATGCAAATGAAGAGGACCAGTACAAGCTCAAATGATTCTTTGTCCTGCTGGTCTATATAATGAAGCCTAAGTGACTCTTTGAGGCAGTGGTGTCTATATAATAAACATGGTTTGTTTTCTTTAAACTTAAAGTTTCAAGTCTTAGTGTGTAACTGTATAATATGTTTTCATTTCTCTTAGGTAAATGCCTGGGATGAAGTGATTAAGTTGATGTTTAAGTTTTTAAGAAACTGCCAAACTGTTGTCCAAAGCAGATGTACAATTTTGCACTCCCATTAGCTGCAGAGGAGAACTCCTGTTACTCACATTCTCCCCAACATGTGATATATGTAGTCACTCTTTTTAATTTTAGCCATTCTAGTGGGCATACAGTGGTACCTTACTGTAGTCTAATTTGTATTTCCATAATGACCAAAAATGTTGAACATTTTTTCATGTGCTTATTAGTCATCTATATGTCTTCTTTAGCAAAGGTTTTGCTCAAATATTTACCCAATTTTCCCTTATATTATTTGTCTTGTCATTGAGTTGTAAGAATTATGTATAGAGATATAAATGCTCTATTGGGTATGTTTTATATATTTTTTTTCTCTAGTGTGTGACTTTCTTTCCTTTTTTATTTTCTTAGCAGTATTCTTCTGAAGAGCAAAAGATTTTTTAAAATTTTGATAAATCCACTTCATTTATTTTTTTCTTTTATAGTTCTTGTTTTTTATTTCATAATTAAGATATATTTGCCAAAACAAAGGTCACCAAATGGCTCCCATGTTTTCTTTAAGGATTTTTACAGTTTTAGCTTTTTACATTTACAAGTGCTCATAGCACTTTTATTTGGGCTAAGCAAATCTGTAAACAACCCGAATTTCCATATATATGTTAACACATAAATAAATTATATGTCCATAAAATGGAATAATATTCAGAAGTGAAGAAGAATGTATTATTGATACATGAAACAAGAGATGAATTTCAAAATAATTACCTTGAGTGAAAGAAGTTAGACAAAAAAAGAGTCCATGCTGTGTAATTTCATTTCTATAAAATTAGAGAAAATGCAGACTGATCTATAGTGACAGAAAGCTGATTAGTGGTTACCTGAAGATGGGAAGCAAGGGGGAAAGGAACAGTAGGCGGGAACTATTACAAAAGGGCACAAGGAAGCCTTTGTGGTGACACATATGCTCAATATCTTGACTGTGATTATGGTTTGATGGTTTCACACTTTAAATATGTGCAGTTAATGGAACATTAGTTATACATCAATAAAGCTGTAAAACATAAAAAATAAATGCAAGTTTAAATAAAAATAAAAAAGAAACAAGACTACAATGCTACCCTTAAAAGTACACCTGGGTCATTTTATTGCTACTATATATTTTTTATTATTATCCATATATATATCTCACATATATTATATATGTGTACATGTTTTAAGAAACAAAATTGATATTTGAGGACTTATTGTATAGACGATTATGTACTAAACATTATCATATCATTTATCTTATTTAATCTCACTTTTATCCCATGAAATAGGGATGATTATGCACCAGAAATATTCATACAAGAGAGGGTTATTGACTCTGTGATACCAAATAGGTACGAAATAATAGAGCCAGAGATTAGAATAATGGAATAATAGAGCTGGTTTTACTATATGCCTACTACTCTTTACATCCTGCATGAAGACGAGTATAAAATTCTGCATATGAGAAAGACAAGAGAGCAAGAGAGCAAGAAAATAAGAAGTGGGAGTGCCTGGCTTTGAACATTTTATAACTGCACACATAGTGCACTTAGAGAGCCTAGGATTGTGTTTGCCTACAAAATAAACTAAACAAGGTAAACATTTTAAAAAGCCCGGAAGCCTCTACAGAGCACACCCATAAATCTTTTTAGTTTAGCCCTAAGAGTGAATAATTAAAAGTTCTGCTGATGGGATGAGTCTGATGGGGCAACCTCAAGCACAAGCAATGGTTCAGAAGGACCAAGCCAGGAGATCAGGCTTGCAGACAGCAAGCTTGTGGCAGTGGATCTAGAAAGTCTCAGTGCAGACAGGTGTCTGGATCCCACATCCCTGGAGAGTTTTTTAGGTCCTTCTCAAAAGAAAATGGTGCCAGGTAGATTATCAAGGCAGGAAGTCAGGTAAGGGGCATTTTCTTAGTTCCAAAAATCTTATTAGTGTATTTAGAGCAAACATCAGAAAATTTCCAGATGTAATGAGTGCTTGATGATGATCCTCAGAATTCATACTTAAGGGTTTTAAGTTGATTGCTACTAAAAGTGTAGATACCTCCAAGTCACAGGCAAATTAAGTCTATCGTTCAGAATTAAATAGGCTCAAACTACATTGAGGTAAGAGTGGCAAGAGGCAGTATCCATGAATATTACTACATATTCAATGATGAAAAACAAAATATAACAGAAAAAAAGAGTAGAGCAGAGTAGTCCCACCCTTCCTAGTCTATATTTCCCGTTGTCTACATTATAAAAATCTCTTTTCTGAGTGTAGCTAGAAACTCTCTCTCTTAGAATATAAAGGTTCTGTTGTGCAAAATCAATTAAAAAATACTGAGTCCTACTAATAAATGCAGTTCTGTATCAGGCTTTGTGAAACAAAATATCATTTGTAAATTTGTAAATTACATAATCCTGAACTTTAGGACCATAGAGAGTAGAGAGACAGAGTTTGCCAGATGAATTGTTAAATAATAATGCACATCACCCATGAATAATCACTACTTTCTAGATGAATGAAAAAACAAAATGACAATGACTATGACTTGGAGGGATTCTGGAGGCCTTCAAGGAAGAGGTGCACTTGAGCTAGGCTATGAAGGCTGTGCAGGACCTGTTAGGCAGAGAGTAATGTGGAGTCTGCATTGCAGAAAGTAAGTGGGAAACAAAAACATATTTCAGTAAGTTAGGCAGAGAACTCTGGCTACCTAAGGATAGTTAAATAAATGGAGTTTTGATTTCTTAGTAAACAGATGTTATTATCTATAGCTGATGGAATTTGAGAGATCAATGGATTGACATTTTAATTTCAGAGATAATCTTTTCAATTCTATTTTGGATCTTTGAATGACAAATCAAAGCCAAGGTATTTATAAGCAAGAGAGATAATCAGAGAGCCAATTGGTTTTCTGATTGTGACTCTTCCTAAGTATAGCCTGGTCAGTGAACCAGGATAAGAAACCAAATATCTCCATTGCCAAAGACCAATATATTTTATTTTTTATCTCCACAGGTTGGCCTGAACCTTGAAATAATAAAACCTATGGATTCTTGAAAGCCTGTTAACACTTTAGTAAATGTTTTATAAGACTAAAGGAAGAAAAGAACAGAAATTATAATCAGGTGTTAGGAAAAAGCTATATAGATTCCAATGTCAAGTACCCTGGTTCCTCCACAAAAATATTTCTCTTAAACCATTCTAAGATATGTGGATATTTTTCTATGTTCCAAGAAGAAAAAAATAGTGTCTATTAGTTAACATAGTTTGGCTTTAAGAAGATACTTTGCCAGAAATTATAACCTTGGAGAAGAGTAAAATATAGTGTTTGGAGGAGACAACTTATGTTCTAGAAATATGGTGATAGAAGCAATGCACCAACCACTGTAACAGCTGCCAAATGTAGTTCAACAATTCAAATGTATACTTGAAAAATACAAACAAAAGAATCAGCAAAATTCTTGAATATTAATATATTTTGTGCATGTCACTGAAAAGGTGAATGCTGAGTTCCTTACCAAAAAAAAAAAAAAAAAGGCTTAAAAGTCAAATATAGGCTACATTAAATATGAATGATAATGGATCCAATAGATAAATGACAGCTCAGTGTGATTTATTGCTTACTCTGGCAGTCACTGCTTTTGCCTCCTCTTTGAAACAAAAGCTGATAGAAAGAAGTGAAATCGTTGAAGATCGTTGGAGGGACATGAAATCATACAAGTGTTCCTTTAGTATTTCTTTCTGATAGGATCATTAGAGTGAACTTTGGTTCTGAATGCTCTTTAGTTTCTAATACATATTCTGGAAATTATAACTTTATAGAAAGAACTATGCAAAGTTTATGATACTTGGAATAGACAAATTCATGTTACTAAATTCACATATGTTAAATGTGAGTTGGGTGATCTTAGATAACAGCTTAATATTTCAGAAATGTTGAGGTTTGGCTAGGTAAAAGAGAAATTCACCCCCCATATTGAATTTCCATATATTCTTTTTCGCCATGGGATGTATGAAAAGAAGTTTTATTGTTGAAGACAAAATCAGAGAACTCCAAAGCAAATATTTTTTTAAAAGTCTTTCCTTCCAAAGAAACAGATCTGCAATGTCTTAGGAATGAGGAAAGCAGATGTTTTATCAATGTATCCTTGCTTTTATCTCTGGCTTGCTCCTTCTGACTTTTGCATATTACTAAAAATAGTTTACCTCTTCTATTTTGAGAGTGACTTACACTCATTGTTGCTTCACAGCAACCTTAGGAAGCAGACATTGAAGTTTTCCTCATGTTTATCGACGTGAACGTTACATTGTATAAAGAGAATGTGATGTGACCGTGCAGCTAATGAGTGGGCATGATGGGCACTGAGACACAGGGCTCCCGACAACTGACCTCCTGTTCTTCTCTTTCCATAAGAGATCAAAGGACCAGAAAATCACTCCCAAACGGAATTGATGGTCCATACTAAGTAGGGAACACAGAACGGTTAGGTTGCTAGAAATGGATATATCTTTGTAATGGCAAGATTATATGTAACCTTAGAGACTGTTTTAGGTTTGGATTTCCCCAGAAGCAGACTCTGGTACTAGCATTTGAGTGCCTGGGGCTGGGGGAGTGGTGAGTCAGGAAGCACCACTAGGGGAGTGGAGAATAGAGGCAAGAAAGGAAAGAAACCAATTACTGGACAAAATTGAGTAGGTTACCTCTCTGGGCATCTAGGGCTCAGTTCCACTGGGGACTCTGGGGACTCTTTGGAGCATACCTCTGAATTATCCCCCTGAAAGGCAAGGTCACTGGCTTATTTATGCTCCAACTCCCACCGATCACTTTCCAAGGGAGAGCTTCTCCCAGGGGCTTTCACCTCCCCAGCACTTCCCCCAAGGGGTCTAAGAGGAAACTCTCAGACACAGAGTTGTAACTGCTTCAGGTCACTGTACGCAGCCCCAAGGGTGTCTACTACTGTTAAGGAAACATGCAGTGGGGCAGCACAAGGCTTCTGCTTCAGTGTCTCTGAAATTGCCCGGAATGTATTGGGGCCAGATAACTACTAACACATTTTCTTCAAACACTAATGTGAATTAATATACTGAATAGTTTTCCAAACACAAATAAAACCAGGAGGAGTTCTGATACACTGATAAACTCCCATGGCCTCAGAGCACCTCCTGCACTCTAAAAAGTATGGCAGTATGACGGTCGCCCTCAGAGAGGATTGACTCATCTAAAAGAAAAGGACTTCAGGCAGGGGGATCAACTCACACGAGGTTGGGAAGATTGAGGGAAATGACGAGGTCACTTCCTTTGGAAAAGAAAATTTACATTTAGGGCAGAGTGGAAGTAAGCATTACAAAGGCTTCCTGAGGTCCCTGAATATCAGAATTTTGAACTTGTCCTTATAGCAAATAGTATACCAATGAAAAATTTGTTCTAGAGTGACAACTTAGAGAAAATAAATAAGCATATTCCTGACAATGACAGGTCATCACCCAGGAAAAGGAAGTATGAAGAGAGACAAGTGTAATTTTACTCAGTTGATGTTGCAATTATTCCGTATTGTTTACATCAAAACAATTGAACATGACTTTGATTATCCTTCCTCTAGCAGTTACAGTGGCATCAAATAGGCCCAGAGTTTGGGTAGTTTCAGAATATCATATATAAATAGTATTTTAAAATACAATCAAGGAGATGATTAAACATAAATTAGAAGATATAATATTAAAATTTTGAATTCATTTGGTTACCTAGATAGAAAAAGTATTCATTTGATCAAGAGCCTTAATGGAGGCTAATGTTTATTCACCTGAATTTAGAAATTTAGGTATTGAAATAATATATTTCTCCCTAGATCCCAAAGCAGTGCTGGTAGAGAAAGGGAAAATCTAAAATTATCATCATCATCATCATCATTATCATCATACCTTCCATAACCTAATATAAGTAAGGCTAAGAGCAAACATTATAGCATTCCTAGTAATTGAAAGTTGAATTTGGCTGTGGAAGCTATGAAAAAAATAAGTGCTATATGACATCACAAATTTTAAAATGGTGTAATTTAATCAATTTATCTACTATCCTTAGTGGATTATATTTGGGGAAGAATATGTAGTTTCATTATTAAATGGAAGTTGAGAAAGTTGAAAGAACTAAGATATAGTAGGTGTGAAGAAATGGTAGTTATTTTATGAATTAAAGGAACAACCAAAATTCACCTTTAAACAGACTATTGATAGATTGTGCCATATTAAAAAAAAAAAAAAAAAAAAAAAAAAAACCTGATTACTTTCAGCTGGAATTAAAGAAATAGATGGATTTTAATTGAACTATGCTTTTTAAAAGTATCAGACAATCACACACCAAATTATTTCCTGTTCTATTTAATTTTATCTAGACATAAGTCCTCAAGTGTAAATTATGTGAAAGACTCACTCATTGTACTACCACTGATAATGCAGGTGCAAATGAGCTTAAAAATATCAATATGCTACAGCATGACACAAGCTGTATATTAGAGTGACCTGAGGAAAGGTCTTAGTTTTCCATTCAATCATTTTACAGAATCTTCCTCTTCCATTTTCTGAATGCTGATTCCTGTAGCTAGTATACAACAATCCTAGTAGCTATCTAAAAATCAACTGAGTTATGTACATGTTATTATCTAAATATATTAACCACAAGCTATAGAGAGAGGATTTTAATAAACATTGGGGCTTATGTAAAAATGAAAACATTACTTTAAAAATTAGAGGCATCAAATGACCTTTAGATGATTGTAAACAGTGAGAAAGTAAGCATCTTGCAAATACAGGACTTGTACCGAAACAAACATAAATGCTTAAGTGTTGAGAACAATTCAATTAAAAAATACTTAAAGAATTTTAAAAGAAAAATTGAATGTCCTCTCTAGTTTAGATCTAATCACTTTATATTACAACTGCTGTGGTTTCTCTTAACCCATCTGAAAAGATTTTATTTGTCCAAAGTTTTATTCTTTAAATATCTGTCTCACTATTACTGTGTATTTTTCCAAATTACCTTGAAAAGCATGGCCCTCTTATGTTTAGACTATTTCTGAGGCTGCTTATTTGCAAAAATATTACAAACCACATTTTATAGTTTGGAATTCCTTACCATCTACATCTGAGGTCAGAACTGGGCCCAGTTTTGTGTCTTTCTTGAAGCACTGATCCACCCACCTCCATCCCCAGCCCTGGATGCCAGCAAGATCTTTGCCTCTTCTCTTGAGACCTTCCCCAGGGAGGCTTGGGCTTCTGTATGGCATCCACGTGCCAGCCGTGGCAAGAAAGAGCCAAAGCGCCAGTGTCCAAGTGCCCTGGAGGCCAGACCAGGCCCTAGGAAGTCCAAGGAAGCTAACGTGCAGGAGTGTCAGCTTTGACAGGTCAATGAAAAGAGATGGAAAAAAAAAGAGTAGAAAGCCTGTTGGGGTTTTGTTTTTGTTTTCATTTTGTTTGTTTTGGGCCCTGCCTGCCTTCCCTCATCCAGGGATTTCTCAGGTAAGATAGAATGGAGGATGTCTACCCTACTTCTTTTTCAAAAGCAATTGTCTGCCCTTCACTGGTTTACCATCTCATGAATTATGGCTCCCTAATTTAAAAATGGGGGCTTGCATTACATGAGTTTATCTTTAAATGGCTTCTCCTGAAAATAGTAAGGCCAGAATATATTTATGACTCTCATTAATTATAAGTATATAAAAAAATCTTAGTCATTCCTCCAAACATCTCTAATCCACATATGTTAATAAATATAAAATGATTCTTCCTTCCTTCCTCCCAAGGCTAAACAGTCACAATTAGAAGGCAAGATGATCATGATCATATTCTTCAGCAAAGTCCCTCAGAGCATGTCACAAATTGGCCAATAGCTGAGGAAAACCATACTTCCTCATTAGACTCTAAGTTCATTTAGCCTGGGATCAGGGCCAGCTACATAATTTATGGGCCTAGTAAGGAAAATGTAGGATCTCTTGTTTAAAAAGCAGGAAAAATGTGCCATTAAGGTGCCAAAATATAGGCATTTTACTTTCTTTTGTGATCTCTCTTGACTTGTCATGGTGATTTTTATTTGATATTAATGTCTTCCTAAGCAAGTAAAATACAAAAATTTAGATTATTAGCATGACCTCTACCATTCACCTTTTGTGCAATGCCAGATTTAAAAGCACATGTAAGCTATCTAACTTGCATAGTCTTTATCTTGTAATTTTGGAATCACTGATTTTACACAATTTGTAATTCAGAGCTTGTGCATGCATATGCATTTTGTTCTTACCAGAAGAATGGAAATGCTGCACAAAACAAGCTCAGCTCTTTTTATTTCACTTTTTTGATATACATTTGCTCAGTGAACACTCTATGTTTGGCTGATGAGTAAGAAACACTTGAAAAAAGGAGCAATGGGCTGCTCTACTTTTCCTTTCTTTCTATGTCATCACTTAGTATAAGTGGTTGCCTAATGGAGGGGAGTAACATGAGTCAGAAAGGGTATAACAGGCTTCCTTGGTTATGAGTATTTCTTAGGTTGCCACGGTCTTTTTTCTGTGTTTACAGCAAGGTCTGGTTTGAATGAAAAGCTCAGGTCTCTTAGTGCCCCAACTTACTAAATATTTACCTTGCACTTGTGTTGTGTCTGGCTGAAATTTCATGCATATGCAGGACTTCTGTGCCCATATAGCACTGCAAACACTACGTGCAAATCCGGCAGCAGGCACACATTGTGCGCGCGTATCTCCTCTGCTCAAGTGCATGGTTCACCGTCCCATTGAACTTCACTTATAAAAACACAAGTTCAAAGATAAACTTACATGAAGCAGAGTACTAAACCAAGCACAAGGACCACTGAGAGACAAGCCAGAACAACTGCATAAGTCACACAGCCGTGAAGCTGGCCTTGCCTTGCACTTTGTCCCTTTACTTTGACACTGTATCCCCCAGCATCAGGCAAATTGGAGGTGTGCAATAACCATCAATTGACCAACTAACCTCAATGCAACTTTGAGAGGCAGCATTCAAGGACGCCCTTCCTTTCTCCTCATTCTTCCTGCTTCCCCCTTTTCTTATTCCCTCCTCTCACACCTTCCTTTTCTCTTTATTGTTGTCTTTCAGTTTTGCTGGTTAAGATGCTTAAATGTGGAAATAATCATATAAATATTTAACTAGGTTCTTAAAATTCTATATATCAGATTTTCTCTAGCATTCAAGTGTCAGAATGTTGGAAATTTTATCACTAACCTTGGAATTAGCAAAGTCCAGCAGTTGCACCTGCTTTCAAATGATAAGTATTACTGATATGGGGAAGATCAAATCACTCATGGCTAGGGATGAAATTTTCAAGACTATTTAACACAACTATGGAGCAGCATGAGGTCATCAAAAGTGGGATTTTTTAGGGTGCTCTTGGAGGGAAAAGTGAACAATGCAACTAAAGAAAACTTCATCTTACAATAAAAAATAGGTCCATGCGTTTAAAAATGATTTCCCCTTTTTCTGGATTCCCCTTTGGGGAAGTGGGGCTTACCTTTCGATGATGAGTTTCAAATGTTATTTTCTCTTGGCTGCATTTTGCCTCCAACCTCTGCCAAGGTTTCCACAGCACTGATACACCTCCACACAGTTACTACTTCACAAAACAAGGATTTGCTACTTCTTGAAAGCTTGGACCATGAGCTCTCTTAGGGGACATAGAAAACTCCAATTCCTTATAGACTTTGTATTTCCAAACAGGAAGCAAATTGCCTGCCATGAAGATGATGCTCAATAAACATTTATTGAAATGAAATGAAGTTACACAGATTGCCATTCCCTAAATGTATGTGGAAATGAAAATTGTCTTCTTACTGGTGGAGACGGGTGGGGAAAGCTGATTAGGTTGCTTAGACACTTCCTTCTTCTACTTTCTGGCACGAATCTACTCCCTGTGGGTTAGGTAGGTCGCTGGCTGCTCAGCTTCTCCCCAACCTCCATTTCCTGCCTTGAAATGGGAGATGTGAACATTCCAAGGACCAGGTGCAAGGAAGAGTGTAAATCTGACAGTGGCATCAAAAACTTTGTTTACTATAACTCTGCATTTTAAGACAAAATTGTAAAGCATCAAAATTTCACAAATGATTTTTAACACTATCTTTGAAATTTAGTAGACTTTTTTTGTAGCATCACTACTAAGTCCTGTTGCGTTTTAAATCTAAATATTTAGGAAATTTGAATTTCTGTAATATAATTGTTTACCTGAAAATTCAAGAGTTATTTTTGGAAAGATAGAGTAGCCATTTAGACATACTTTTCCATACTCACCCTCCTAAATACAGTTAACATCATAGACAAAACAAATATAGGAAGATTCTGAAAGGCGGAGAGAAGAAGGCAGGCTGGATAAGGACCTTGGAACTTGAGGTAAAAGATGGCTTTGAATTTCCTGAGGTTTTTTTTTTCTTTTTGCCTCATAAATCTCACACTGTGTTCAAGGGAAGCTACCAAACTAGAAACACCAACTAGAAAAGCCTGCTCATGCTACCCAAAGGATTGAAAGCAAGTCAAAAAACTTTTAGTCAATAATTGCTCTACTCCAGTCAAAGAGTAGAGAGAATCATTTCTTTCAGCATTATCCAGGGGTAAAAAGTCCCTTATGCCACTGTATCAGTGAACACCATGTGGGAAGCAGTAATGAAGTACCTTTGCCTGTTGCAGCCAAGATGGTATCGGGAGAGTGGAAAGCCTAAACTCCCACTGCCACCCATTACTAATAAGTGCTCCTCAACCCAAGGGTGTCAATATTGCCTGAGGGTGGAAACTGGACTTTAACCTTCATCTGGAAGTAAAAATATGGAGAGCCCTTCTCCCACTGGCATGGTGTCCAAAGTCTTCTAAAACAGAATATTTAAATGACCCTGAGTTTATAATACCCAACATATCCAGGATTCAACTGAAAACCACTTATGCCAAGAAGAAAATCTTAACATGAATGAGAAATGACAATCAACAGACATCAAAACTGTAATGAAATATTTTTGAATTATCTGACAAAGATTTTATAGCACTCAACATAAAAATATTTCAAGAAATCATTGGAAACATTAAAAAAAGTCACAGCAAAGAAATGGAAGACAAAGAAAAAAACAAATGGAAATTTGGGAACAGAAAAATCCAATAAATTAAAAACTCAATGAAGTCTTTTGGTTTCCCCGTTAGGACATGTAAGGAGCTTGGAAGGCCTCACTTCCATCCCAAGAACCAGAAAACAATTTGAGCAAACTGAAAAACAACAGCTCTTCTTAGACCTATCAGATAATTGAGGTTACATAATAAGCATTCTGTCCAACAATAGAAGAGAGATGGATAAAGAGAGCCGTGGCATGCCTAGAGGAGAAGGCCAAGAACAGAAGCTCTCTTCCAGTTGTAAGGACCCAGTTGTAAGGGGGTAGCAGTCAGACTTTCCTGAGTTTTGTGTCTAAGAGCCTCACCAGGCTCTCAAGTGAAGTAAAGAGAAAATTCCCCTAGTGTTTCCAACAGGAAGAGGGGAAAGTAACCATTTTGAAGTACGCCAAGAGTGGTCTGTTCTCTTTAACAAAGGACAGCCCTCAAAATAAACTGTTTTACCAAAGACTATCACACTTGGGTTTTACCTGAGCCTAACCAACATGAGAAAAACTGAACTCCAGATCCATTCTAGACTTTCACATGGGGGAAGGTTGATGCCAAACCCCAGTCCCTTCCTTTGATGTGGGCGGTAGGGAGTAAGGAAATATCCAATTCCAGCCTCAACTAACATTCCTATCTTACCTAAGAAAGAGAAAAAAAAAATAAGTGAAAAACACTCTTGAAGATCACAGCCCAGGGCACAGACTCACTAAAAGACTGAGACCAAATCATAGAATTACAGAATGCTTCTACTTTCCCCAAACCTTACCATGATCTCAACAGGGACCTGAATAATAACAAGGGATTACAACAAATAGAACTATAAGGCTCAGACTTTATGTAAGAAGTCTTCAGAAAAACCCAAAGACAACAGAGGAGACAAAAAAAAGGGGGGGGGACAATAAAAGAAATTTTAGCCCCTGACACCTACGGTTACAACAAACAGTAAATACAGTCTAACTACTAACTAGAGAAATATGAATCCTCACATTAATGGCAAAACTACAACCTGAAGAGACAGAGCAAACATCAAAGCTAGACTCAGATATGACACAGATGTTGGAATTATCAGACCAGGAATTTAAAATAACAGTGATTAATATGCTAAGAGCTTTAGTGGAAAGAGTGGATAATATGCAAGACACATGGATAATGTAAGCAGAGAGATGTAAACTCTATGAAGAATCAAAAGGAAATACTAGAAACCCAAACTACTGTAACAGAAATGAAGAATGCCTTTAATGGGCTCATAATTAGAATGGACATGGAGAAGGAAAGTATCAGTAAGCTTGAAAGATAAGTCAATAGAAACTTCTCAAATTAAAATACAAAGAGAAAAGAGAATGGAAAATGTGGAACAAAATATCCAAGAACTGTGGATACAAAAGATGCAATATATACCTAATGGGAATGCCAGAAGCAGAAGAAAGAGAGAAAGGAACAGAAAAAATATTTGAAGTAAAAATGGCCGAGGATTTTTCAAATTTAACAACAGACACCAAGCCAGAGATCCAGAAATGAGTAGTGATAATGATAAAACGAACAGCTGACTTCTAAGCAGAAACCATAGAAGTAAGAAGACAGGAATTTTGAAGTTCTGAAAGAAAATAACTCTGAATCTAGATTTATATATCCAGCAAAAGTGTCTTTCAAAAATGAAGGTGAAATAATTAGACTTTTATACAAACAAATCTAACACAATTCATCATCATTAAATTTGGACCAAAGGAAATACTAAATACTAAAATAAATACTAAAGAACAGAAGGAAAATTATCCCTACTGAAGGCTTGGAGATACAGAAAGGAGTAAAAAGGAAAATGTAAATATTTGGGTAAACTAAATAAATATTAACTACATAAAATAAGAAAAATAAAATCTTCCAGAATATAAAATACATTTAGACTCAAACAATAAAAATAACATATGATGTGGAAGAGGTTTAAATGGAATAAAAAAGTTCTTAGGCCTTTGTATTTTTCTGAAAGTGGTAAAAGTGTCAATTTATGTTAGGCATTAATAAGGTAAGTGTCCATATTATAATGTCCCTGGTAACCACTAAAATAATAGTTAAGACAGTACAACTAAAAGCTAGTGGGGATTAGAGCAATAGAAATAATCTAAAATATTCAATATAAGAGAGACAAAAAATAGAAATAGAAAGTGAAGAGAATGATGGTAAATTTAAACACAAATACATTAGTTATTACTTCAAATACAAAAGAACTCACTTAAGCTAAAAGGGCATACAAAGGTTATGCAAAGTAAAAATGATCTATCATGGAAGTATTGATGGAGAGGGTTCTTGTTCGATTGCAAGGAAGAATTCAAGGACTGAACAAGCAACAAGATGGTTTATTGAACAATGTTCAAGTATCAAAGAGTGTATCCGGTCTCTAGATAAGTGATTACCTGCCCCAGGTTCTCCACATGCCCCAGGTTCCCTATTCTCCTACCTCAGAAGCACAAAACAAAACAAAACAAAAGGCCAGGTAGCTTTATTAACATTGGACCAAGTACATTTAAAGAAATAGTAATACAAATGAGACAAAGAGGGATATTTCATAATGATAAAAGGTGTAGCATTTACACCAGAAAGACGTAGCATTTACAAATTTGAATGCAGCTAATAACATAGCCTCAAAATATATGAAGCTAAACTAAAGAACTAAATGAGGAAATAGGCAAATCCATAATCATAATGGAAGATGTTAGTACACCTTTTTCAGTGATTGATAAAATCAGCAGGCAAAAAATAATAATCCACAAAGGCATAAAGGATAACAAACCAGAGCCAATTGCCGTATATAGAATATTATTTCCAACATCAGCAAAATACACATTTTTCAGTAAAAAACAAAACATTTACAAGACTAGAGTATATGCTGTGCCATGAAATCATATAGCATGTCAAAAATTCTTTTTAAGGATTAAAATCACTGGGAACATGCTTCTTGATAATGATGGAATTAAGCTAAAACTCAGACTATAGAAAATTCCCAAGCATTTGCAAAATTCTAAATAACCCATAGTTCAATGAAGAAATCACAATAAAGTTTGGAAAATATATTGAACTGAAAGCAATTTGAATATAGTTTGACCATTTCAAAACTTATACCGTTAAAAGTCATACTTACAGGGTATTTGTGTGTGTGTGTGTGTGCGCGTGTTGTTTTTTTAGTTTTGTTTTTGCCCTAAATCATGAGTTCCTATATTAGAAAAAAAGGCTTAATATAAATAAGTTAAGCATCCATTTCAAGAAATTAGAAAAATAACAGTAAATTAAGTTCAAAGGGAAGAACAGCAATAAATAGAAAAAGTAAATTAATTACTTAACAAAATAGAAAACAAACATATCACAAAGATGACCACTAAATTCCAGTCCTTTAAGAGACTGATAAAATGGCAAATCTCTAGTGAAAATGATCAAGAAAAAAAAGAGAGATGGCACAACTATCCGTTACCAATAATGAATAATGGAATATCACTGCAGATACTATGGAAATGCATTTAAATAAATGCTACTGAGACAATTAGTAGTCATCTGGGACAAACAAAGGTAATTTGATGCAACTGTATGATATTGTCTGTATACACCAGTTTAAGTACCTAATGAAGAAAATTTTAAATATAAAATCTAAATCCATGAAATTGATTTTAAATGATAGCATTATTTCCTAAGCTTGAAGTAAATCCTTTTAAAGTCATTTTCCAAATTCCAGTAGACATAATAAAATAAAAATTGTTACACTTGATCACATTTAAAAACTTGTCTACATGATGGAAAAAATAAAGAAAAAGATCCTTCATATCCAGAGTTTGAAACAAGCCAACAGTTTAAACAATGCTTGGGTTCATATCCCTGGGATGGGGGGGTGGGGTCGAAGAGATAATCCCTCTACTAAATTAAACATTCCTAAAAAAAAAAAAAGATTAAAAAAACAATAAGACCACAGTTCACACTGTAATATTTTGGGTAATCTAAGCACCTCTTAAAATATATGTATATATATATAACATTTTTGTAAGCAAATACACATATATGCATATATATTTATATATCATTTTGCAAATGTTTGTATGTATTGTGAGAATTTTGATTTTTACCCATAATAAAAAATAAAAAAAAAATCAATATATGAAAAAAAAAAAAAAAAACAATAAAAAAAAGATCAATAAGTCAAATTAAAAAAGTCATTTAAACATCAGAAAAGATACCACTTTCTGGTAATATGAGAAATGGAAATTCGAAATTCTCTGAAATACCATTTTTCACTATTAGGTTGGCAAAATTCTCAGAGTGCTATAACTTCCTGATGGTAAGGCTTTGAGGTAAGGGGCTTTGCTGTATGCTGTTCTTCGGTCTGTAATTATGTTCAACCCTTAAGGAGGGCATTCTGTCAATATCTATGCAAATTACAAGTGCATAATTCTCTCTGATAGAGCAATTTACTTCTCATGATTTATTACATAGTTTAAATACTTGAATATACATATACAATACTCATATATAGCATATAAACAAAGTCATGCATTGTGGTATTATTTATTACAGCAGAACACTGAAAACCACCTCAGTATACATTAATAGGAGACTGGTAAAATAAACTATGGTAAACCTATACCATGGTGAATATATAGAGTGGAAATTTTGAAAGAATTAAAACAAAAAAACATAGAGTATTTTATGAAAATTTTCTGACGAGGTACAAGATGAATTAATATTTAAAAGAGGTTTAAATGAATGTTACATATTAATGGATTTTTGCATAGACATAAAAATTCTGGAAAGATGCAAAAGAAACAAACACCAGTTGGTTAGCCTTGTGGAGTCTGGGAGTGGGAACCAGATGACTTGGGGACAGTGTGGCCAAAAGACTTTTCTTAGTGCAATCTAATAAATATAAAATGCACATTAGATATATGCTTAATTTTTTTTTGAACAAAGCTGTGTGTTGCACAATTTCAACTCCACATGTCAAAGCCAAAGAGAATGGCACCCCTGGAGCACATTTCAAGGGGAGCCATCACCTTAGAGTATTAGGAGACTAGGACTCTTACAGGAACCCCTGAGATCTGTACTGGGCAGATCGTTTAAATACATGTGAATATATTACATATTCAAAATATCACATTAAGAAGTACAAAACAATAATAAGAAGAAAATTAATTAGAAATATAGGAAATATAAAGAAGGACCCAAGCAGTAATTATTTGTAAGTGATAAAATTATCTATTTAGAAAAGGCCAAAGGATCTACAGATGTTGAACAAATGTTCCTTAAGTTGACTATCACAGCAAACAGGAACACTTAATGCCATATCTTTTCACTAAATCAAAGTTAATCCACACCACCACAGTGACTTCTCTGAACTCCCTTAGTGGGCATAATTCATTCATTTTTTTAAAAAAAGATTTATTTATTTATTTATTTATTTATTTATTTATTTATTTATACCCCCCTCGTTTTTTGCACTTGCTGTCTGCTCTCTGTGCCTGTCCAATTGTGTGATCTCTGTGTTTGCTTATCTTCTTTTTTTTTTTTTGGAGGGGGTGGAGGCACCAAGAACCAAACCTGGGACCTCCCATGTGGGAGGGAGGCATCCAATTGCTTGAACCACATCTGCTGCCTGCTTGTTGTGTCTCCTCGTTGCGTCATCTCATTGAGTTGGCTCACCGTACCAGCCCATCACGCCAGCCCATCTCGTCAGCTCACTGTCTTGTTCATCTTCTTTAGGAGGCACTGGGAACCCAACGCAGTACTACCCATGTGGGAGGTGGGCACCCAACTCCTTGAGCCACATCTGCTCTCAATTCATTCATTTTTAATACTTAGCTATGTGCTTCCTTGAAGTATCATTTAAGGATTTGATCTATCCACTTAGACTGCAAAATTCCAGGCAACAGGAATTATATATCTTATGCTTCTTCTTAAGCCTCATGGACTGTCTTGATATGAGGGCAAAAAGTTTTCACTCAAGAGATATGTTATTTTTAAAACAGTACTTGGATTGAATAAATAAATGCCATGGGGAACAAATTCTAGATTTTATGGGTGAACAAAATGGTGCAATAATCCAGGATGGTGGGTCTCACCCCGGACCCCAGATCTGCAGCATCAGAATCACCTGGGAACTTAGAAATGCAAATTCTTGGACCCCAACCCAAACTTACCAAAGTTGAGGAAGGAGTCCAGCGATCTGTATTTGACCAAGCCCTCCCCTCCAAGTGATTCTGATGCATGCTGAAGTTTGAGAGCTATTTGTCTAGGCTTACAGCCTATGTCCTCAAATGCCAGCTTTTGTTCATTTACTTATTTTATTTTTAAAAAGTGTCCTTGACAAACATTCTCTGATGGTTACAGACACGGAGGACCTACAGGCTTAGACAGTGGCCTAGAGTATATGCCCATTGGGAATCACATCCAAGACAGGGCTCAAATCCTCAGAAGCACCACTCTGGGCACCAGGAGGCGAGACAGGACTATATCAACATGCATCACGGTGTAGCCCCAGCACTTGATCATGGGTGGGGGAGGGAGAATTCCTGATTCTGATTCCCATAGCAGAGAGCTCAGGAATTTCACAGTATAAGGCTTCTGGGCTTGGAGCTAAAGGGCTGAGGACCCTCTCTGTCTGGCTATACTGAGACCTGAACACTCTCCCTCCGACAGGGGGCTCTAGGTCCTCAACCTTTCTTGTACAGACTGTGAAAGGCTGAGATATCAACTCCTGAAATAACTTTTTCCCTCTCCAACTCCTACCCTTAATTTAGTATTAAATTAACAGGCAAGCTGCTCACCACCTTTCCCTGGGGGTCTTGGGAACAACCTCTCACTGCCACCTTTACCTACTCTTTCCTTCTGTAATTCCCTTACTAGGATAACTCCACTTCCCATGTCCACTGACTTAAATTTTTTTGGTTGTTCCTTCTTTGAACTGCTTACCTCTCAGTTCTGCCCTTGCCATGCTTTGAGGCAAGGGTCCTAGGTGTGAACTCTGGGTCGAGGGGCCTCCCTTTCTTGAATCTTCGTCCACCTCTTCCTGTACAGGAAGAGGACTGGTCTTGTTCTCATCTCTTTGTCCCCTTTGCCCACCCCCGAACCATGGAAACCACACTCGCAAAAATCTTAGATTCAAATGCACATTTACCCATGAATTGTGGAATTCCCTCTGGAGCAGTGTTTCTCAAACTTAATTGTACTTAAATTTTTACATGGAGCCCTGCTAAAAACTGGGCTTGAGCATTGACATTTAGATTCATTGGAGTCTGGAGCTATTACAGGGATTCTGCTTTATTTTATTTTACTTTTTTAAAACAAGCACTCTAATGAACCTCTTGCAGGTGGACAATGGATCGCATCTGAGACACTATGCCTTAGAACTTTATTTCACAAATTGAGATCCCCAAGCTTGGGTATTGCCATCACCTGGGAGATTGTAAAAATCCAGAACTGAGCATGCCATTCCTGGCCTATTGAATCAGAATCCTCATTTTAGCAAGTTGTCATTTGGTATGCATGTTAAAGTTTGAGAAGCACTATTATAAGCAATTCATGAGAACCATAAGTTCAGGGACTCTATAACAGATCACTGGCAAGGGAAAGTAAAATAATTTCCATTAAAAACTTATTTTCTAGTGCCATTCTTAGCATTCTTTTTGCATTATACTGTATTTATTCTGCTTCTTGATTTCTGACTATGTTTTATCCTATATAACTGCAGTTTTAGGAAAAAAACTGATCTGTAATAAATTTATAATAGGACATACATAAATAGCTCTAATTAAAGTACAATGGAAATATAAGCGTTACAGATGAAATTGATGCAATTAATGATAATTTATGTGGATCCTTTTATGTTTTAGTATATCAAAATAAATTAGTTGATTTTAGGAAGTTAATAATTAATTTGAGATGTTTATGAGAAGATATTGACCTGATAATTTATTCTGTTTTCTTTCCAGATTTTAATATTTATATAATTTAGAAGTTGGTTAAAATAAGAGGGAGTATTTTAAACTCTTATAATCTATTTCTATTAATTTATAGTCAAGAGAGGTGCATTTATTTAAGGATAGAGAAATACCATTTGCATTGCATTAACATTTTACTAAGAGAGGCAAAATGTTTGCACTTATTTGGATAAAGAAGGTTATTAAACTTTGAGTACATGGCTTTGAATTGATTTTTGTATAAACAAAACATTTCTCTTTTTAAAAATTTGGCTCTTGGGTTGCTCAACTACTTTTTACTTGCTGCCATTTTAGTTATTTTTTCTAACTGTACCCTTTTTCTGCTTTTTGATTTTCATAATTTGTACTTCTTTTGCTCTGCACTAATGCCTTTGGGACTGTCTAATAGCTCTTAGTGGTATGTAATGACTACAAATATCTAGAGGCTTTGGAATTAATGATATATTTAGAGTCTCTAAATGCTGCAAAAGACTTGCCTTACACCTGGGCAGAAACATTATCTTCCTATAGGGTATAATATGGCTTAAATCTTTTCTTGAAACAGGAAGGAATATAATAAGCCTATGAATGAATATATGTGGTACAATGAAAGAAGCAGCAAGCAGGATTCTTCCTTTAAAATGATTTACATGCCTATTTTCATCTAATGTTATAAATGACATTCCATCATTATAGACATGCGTTAATAAAATTGCATCTGCAGAATGGCAAATGCCCTTGCGTGAGAGCACACCTTAAGTTATGGGTTATGCTCATTAGATTTGAGAGTGTATGAGAGTTTGGTGGTTACTAGGACAGGATAAAGAATCTGACAAGGGAGCGGTGTATGGGCCAAAGAAAAATCCTGCCCATTTATTAATGTTCTAAATCAGAGTTTTTAAGTTAAAAACAAATGAAGGCCTTTTATTACAGGAGAAATTGGCCTTCTTACATTTTGTATTTACATAGAATAGTCCCACAGGTTTGTTGGTTTTCCTGTCTTCAAAGAAACATAAGAATAGGTTAATATTGAATTTGGGAAAGAATAAGGGCATTCAATGCTATATATTCCATACTTTAGAGTGGGAGACTTGGTTATCCACTCTGCTGCTAAGTTTCTGTTTTATTTTGGGTGATTTGTTTCATTTCTCTAGGTCCAAGTTTGTTGATCTGTAAAATAAATTGGATAAGTTGATTGTTACTGCACCTTTAGTGTTTTTTTTTTTTTCAAAAAAACTAAAAAATAGAAAAAAATAATTTACATCTTCCATTCAACTAGTTTTAAAATTACCACCATAGGCATACAATCTGGAATTATTTTCCATGATTCAGAGAATTAAAAAAAATACAAAAAACATACAATATTAAAGAAAAAGGACAAATGATTTAGGCAATGCAACAAAATATTATTTAATGTTGAAGCTCCAGACTTTGTGGGTTTTGAGTAGAATTTAAACTGAATGAGTATTATATTTCTTAGCTCATAGTTAAGCCAGTCTTCAAAAGAAATACATACCTATCTTACAAAGGACTGAATTAATTGCTGACATATTTCAGACACTGTAGTAATTATATTACTAACTGCACATGAGTTTATCTTTTATCTTATTTTATTTTTATTTTATTTTATTTTATTTTATTTTATTTTATTTTATTTTATTTTATTTT